>JARJCV010000002.1:0-600000 GCA_029281435.1 Mycena haematopus | reverse complement strand
AAGGCACCGAGTAAGTACACAGACACTGAGACAGTGCAGCACTCGAGACCCAATTGTTATCATAAGGCTGTTGGCTACACCGCACCAGCGCAGCAACGGCGCAGCAAGTCCTTTTTTTAAATAAATACAAAATAAACTTTTGATGCAGTGATTAATGTCATCTGTTTGGCAACGGCGTCTCGTCTTAATGCTACTGCTATGAGCTCTTCCTCTGCCTCTCTTCGCGGCCTCTACAGTGACCCTTCTTCTGCCTGGTCATTTGTCCCACCAAACCCCCCGCCAGCGTCAAATTCCACTCTCCCACATCCTGCCGCTTCGTCTGCGTATCAATGGTCCTCTCGGCCGGCACACAACTCAATATTTGACCTCTCCCCACAACTCGCCGACCCGTCAGATGGAATCGACCCCATAAATCTCCTCAAGACCTTGGCTGCATCCGCAATATTGCAGTACACAAGTACCGCTATTGCAATGCCTTGGGAGGTCGGCAAGCTGCTGCTTCAGGTTCAATGGGTTCCGCGAGATGCAGGTGAACCCGATGTCTCGGAAGTCCCAGAGGACGATGACGACGACGACGCTGTTTGTAGACTTTTGTGACGCGTTTATTTTGGCTGCTCATTCTGTTCTCTCAGTTAAGCGACTCGTCCAACGATGACTCGTACTTTGCTGACCCCAATGCCACTCCGCATGCCGGTTTCTCCACAATACGACAAGCTGAAGAGCCTGTCCGCCGCTCTGTACTCGAGGAAGGCACTCGTCCAGAGTATATAATTCCCGCCGGCAGCGCTAATGGCGTCTGGGGCATGATGCGACGGGTAGGCCGTTTCCGCGGCGAGGGATGGTTGGCTTTGTGGAAAGGTATAGCACCCATTTATGCTTGTTGTCTTTTACCCACCGTTTTCGGCATTCAGGGCTACTAACGTCCTGCATAACCGAAATTCTCTCATCGACCTTTCAGCCTATGGTCCGTGGTGTCCTCCAGGCACTCCTTCTGCCAACAACCGCCGTCTTCTACCACCCCCCAATGTTCCTCCCTATTCTGTCCCATCTCATCATGGGCTTTATTCTCTCTCCTCTTGATCTAATACGCACTCGTTTGATCGTGCAATCATTCTCCTCCCGCCACCGCGTCTACAGCGGTCCCTTCGACGCGCTCTCCCGCATCCTCCGCGAGGAGGGCGGCCTAAAGGGCATCTACCTTCACCCGCACCTCCTCATCCCCACCATCATCGACAACACCCTCCCTCCCTTTGTCTCCTTCATTCTCCCAGGCCTCCTCGCGTCCTATGTTGGCGCGCAGATCACCGAGGACGCCAACCCCATCGCGTGGGGATTCGCCGAGCTCGCGGGCAGCTGCCTCGGTCTCCTCATCACGCTGCCGTTCGAGACGGTGCGGCGGCGGTTGCAGGTGCAGGTGCGCGGCACTGCAAAACCCATCAAGGGGTGTGTCGAGCTGCGACCGGCGCCGTACAACGGCGTCGTCGACGCGTTCTGGCATATTCTTACCGAGGAGCGGTCAGACCTTTCCATCACCTCGCAGAAACGAAAACGGCGGCTGAGCAAGGGGAAGGAGCGCGCGGGGGGCCAGGATCAGCCTCCGCAGGAAGAGCAGGGTTGGATGCGGAATACGGGTATTGGGCAGTTGTATCGGGGGCTTGGGATGCGGCTGGGGGCGAGCGTTATCATGTTTGCTCTCGCGCTGTTTAGTGGCGGAGACGAGGCGGATGGTGGGTGGGCAGAGCTGTGATATCTCTGTGACGAATAACGAAATGAACTGCTCATCAAAACTCTTGTTCGCTGAGTAATTTTCAGGAGGTAAGACACTTCATTGGAACTGTTTTTCCCGCCTGTATCAAAATGCCTGAAACTCAGTGTATGGGAAAGTGTACGGTGTTCACGAAGACGACGAAGTTTACAAACATTCGACAGACTTTCCAACGCAACGTTACGTCCATGCGGCATCGACCATTGAAGTCGAACAGGTCAATGAGAAGGAAGTGGGCGCGAGACAGACATTCAACCTGACGAATATTTCGGTTTGCTTTCGGGGATATCTTGCTGTAAGACAGAATGTACGGGACATTAGAAACTGGAATTCGCCAAGCTGCTTGAAGATGATGTAGGACCATTCCACTTAGGTATCATAGCTGATTTGAGAATATTTAAGCCAGCAAGTGACAAAACCAAATTCCGACGATGTTTGTGAGACAGAGAAAAGCCATAGCTGAAGTTGATGTTGTAGGGAAAATGAACATAGCGCTGATTCAATTATTGGCATGTTGCAGCCCGAGCACAGACAAAAAATGTTCACCGTATTTTCAGAGTCAGTACACAAGGAATCTAGTGCTCCATTCTGCAATTGTTCAACCAACCGATCCGACTCGCATTTCGTCTTTTTTTTGCAACGTGCTATTGGTGAAGATCTCCCACGGAGTGTCGGCTCTGAATGTCTGGGGACTTCTGTTAGCGTAGAAAACCGCGACGCCGTTCCAGTACGTCGCAACTTCCATGGATTCTTCTCGGTGTCGACGGCAGCACTGTCGAGGGGTACGGCCATATCTCTTTGGTGCGTTTGCCGCAGGAGTCGCGGATCACCCAGCTAATAAAAGATGGCATAGTATTTGGCGGGGAACTTAAGTGTCATAAAAGCCTATCCCGTCGAAGTTGAGACCGCAGGCCAGGTCAAAGTCCCCGCGATTCCGCACGGCTGCGCAGCTAGCCCTCAAACATGAGCAGTTCTTTCATCCCGTTGTGCGAATTGGACTCGTAGATAGACTCAAGACGAAGACGTAGTCCGCGCCGAGGTGCCAGATGAGCAGACTGAACAACTTTGTCCACGCGGGCAGTGGGCACCGTAGTTGTAGAGGTTCGCGGCGATGAAGTAGGTCGCGGTGCCGTTGGCGCTGCTGCTACCCCGGAGGGTTGGAGTTCATGTACGACGAGGGACCGGAGGTGGAAATTGAATATGTCAGCGCGAGGAGGAACGCGCGCCATGCGAGACAGAGCGTGAAGCGTACGCGTCGGCTCTTGGGCCAAGCGCGTATGTTCTCGTAGTCGGTCGCATTCGGAAATGGTGAGCGCGGGGACGAGATGTAGATGGGCAGCGAGATGTATGGCTGTTAAGAGCAACTGATGGCGCCGAAGAATGAGTGAAGGACAGAGACGAAGGGTGAACGTCGCCGAGGCACGGCCAGGCCTTGTCGAGGCCAGAGGTGTGGCGGGAGCTTCCGTGTACATGTTATTGACATTGATGTGGACCCTTGTCAAAGGTTGTGTAGTGTAGTGGTTATCACTCGAGATTTTGAGATCGTCACGTGTGCCACGTGTTCAATATTACGTAATTCTCGTAACCCCGGTTCGAGCCCGGGCACGACCTATCTTTTTACGGTCACCTTTTAGCCTACTACACCCCCAGAAGCGCCCTGAGGGTTGCCAGAACCTTTTACCAGGTCCTGAGAGTTTTTTTTCTGGTGCAGGCGCCCGGCCAAACATCCATTGTTTGGTTGCATTTTATGAAGAGGTTGTGCGTTCGATTCTCGCGAGTCGCATTTTTTTTGGAGATGAATCGAGCCGTCGGACGTTTCTCCCTCAACTTCTGGCACCTTTGAACCCGGAACTCCGTTATAATAAAGATGCCGCAAATTCTTCTGTGCTGGCAAATGGTTCTGTACATGTCTTCCGTTTCTCTGGATACATCTCACCAAAAGTACGTCGACTAGCAAGCTTTGGGCCATCACACTCGATTTGTGATTTGTACTGCTCGCAAGTAATTTTTGCGGAATGCAATGGCTCGTTTTGTGTAACTTTCAGTTCACGACTCTGAGTCCCTCCGCAGTAGCACGCTAAGCGATTATGTGATCCCCAATCATTTTGTTTTGGGGACGGCCGTTTCCGGCCTTTTTCTTTCTCCATCATATGGCTGGTATGTTTTTGCGGACTCGACTTGTGCATGCTTAATTTTGGCCAGAAAAACCCATAACCATCGTTCCTTTGCTTTCGCGCGCCCTGCACCGAATTCGTTCCACCCCGCCTCGTATAATCGCGTCGCCTCCTACTCGTGCGCGTGCCCTTCCCTGCTTCCATTTTGCCATTTACCTTTCCTTACAGAGCCCCGTAGGGCAGCTGTCTCTCTCCTCATCCGCGTGGTGCCCTCTCCGAACGCGGTCTTCCCTCCGGAGTCTCCGAACCCGGTCACGCTCTCCGAATTCTTCGACCTTGACTGGGTAAATGACCCCGCAGCACGTCCAGAAATCCTCTTTCTGCAGCGCGAAAACCCCGCGCCAGAAGACTCGGCCATGAGCAGAATGCGTAATACGCAGGAGGCCCATGTCGCGTTTCCTGGCGGCAGAATGGAGGCGGACGACGAAGGTGGGCTGTATACCGGTGCGTCCTTTCGCTCTTGCACCTTTCTCTAATGACGCATTGCAGCCATGCGCCAGACGTGGGAGGAAATAGGCATCGACCTCGCCGAGAAAGACTATACTTGTATCGGACAGTTGGATGACAGAGAGATAACGACATCGTTGGGAAAGCGCCTTTTAATGATCCTCTCGCCTTTTGTTTTCCTGCAACTAACGCCCAACGCACCCCCTCCTGACCCAACCGTTTCAACCACCTTGCACTGGACCTCTCTGGCATCCCTCGTTTCTGCGCATGCGCCTCCCAGATGGTCCACCGTCGCCGTCGACGCTGCTTCTCGTCTGGCTCCCAAGCATTCCACCGCGCTGCGCCTCGTCGTCCAGGCATTGGTAGGCAGCATGGAGTTCCCCGCAATTATTGTGCAGCCTTCGTCCCTACCGTCCATCACCCCCGACGGCAAACCGAATGTCGATATTTTGGAAAAGGGTATCAGACCGCATAAACTCAAGCTCTGGGGGCTATCCCTCGGTATGACGCTCGACTTGATGTCGTACATGGTCCTACCGGAGCCCTCCTCGATGCGCGACAATTCTGAGTCTCATAAGAACCACTCGGGCTCGTCGTCGCCGATCTCCCCTATGGTACAGCTCCCGTATCAAACTGGCGCAGAGGGCATCCGTATGGACGTCGTCGCCCCTAGTTTGGCAAGCGTGTTTCCGCGTTTTTCGTACCCCGACGTCAATTTCTGGATATGGTGCGTGTTCTGTTGAAAAAAAAAATCGCCTGCTCATTCCAACTAGGGTGTTTGGCAAGCGGTACAGAGAGGTTGTCCGCGGATGGGAGGCCAGCGTAAGAGGTGGAGGTACGAATGACCGAAGGTTCGTCTCTTTCACATCGTTCACACTGCCATACTCAAGATGGATCAGAATAAACTGGTCAGGATCTGCGCTGAGCACATTCTATGCTGCAGTCCGCAAAGCTCTGGTCGTGGTCATTGTCGCGCGTGCATTGGGCATACTATTTGGTGTCGCGTTCGCCACCTGGTGGATATTTGGATAATAGACAATAGAACTCTTTATCCGCGTTTCAATCGTGTGCAGCTCATGTACCTGGTTTCCTTCATATTGTAACTTGTACGCACAACCAGGCGAATGTATTACAGTGGCAAGCCGCAAACCTCGCAATCAGTACCACCGTGCGCGTTCTCGAATGTACAGTGAGGACAGATTCTGATACCGACGCTGGACCCTGCTGCGGCTTGTTCTGCTGCAATCTGGTCGTAAACGTCCTGCGGGATGTCGTCGTCCATCGCCGAAGATGTCGGCTGAGCGGCTAGACGGGTATTAGAACAAGGAAAAATATAACAACAAGAAGAACATACATCCAGTCTCCCGCGTGAACGTCATCAGCGTGCGCCAGCCTTCAGTTGCCAACAGTGGATCCAATTGACTGAGGTCCTCCAGCAGGTTCGGTGACGTTACGACGCGCATCATCACCTTCACGTCCTCCTACAGAAAAATGTTAGGTAGGCCTTCAAGTCAATAAAAGAGCCAACAGGAGAGAACAACTGCGTCGTGTCCAGGAAAGCAACCAGATGCCAATCGCTCAGCCACGCTGCTAACTCCCTCCGCTTGTGGGCATCCCCGGGTACGGCATGCCGACTGTCGGGGATATTTGGCGCATCTAGTTGCGCGAGCGTGCTGATTACGCTCTCCACGCGCTGATCCTCCAAACCAGGTCGGTTCTCAATCGCAAACCTCGAAGACTGGAAGAGAGGCGACGGATTCTGCGGGAAACCGTGTGTCACCTGCCGAATAATCAGGTTGTAAATTCGTAAACTTGAAGACTCGCAAACTGACATTAACCATGAGATACTCAACGGGGAACGCTGGCTTGGCGGTCTTCTTCACCTCGAGGCCGTACTCGTTCTTGAAAGTGAAAAAGACGTCGGGCACATATCTGGCAGAGTCTTGTGTTCGATCCTCCTCCTTTACTCGAACGATGCCCGGGTCAACGCTCGCTTCTATCATGTCTGCCTCGACCATGGCACAGGCCTGTTCGGAAACCTGGTACGCCGCAACGTCTACCTGCCCATCCTCAGTTGCAGTGAGAATTGCGGTGACCAGCCGTGAAGCGAATTGACCGGTGGGGGACGACTTGGAAGGCATCGGGTTGGCTCTTTGCATCGTAGCAGCAAAGATTGCTTCCAGCGAAGACATGTAGAAAGACCCAGGATGCCGCTTGTAGGCGTTCTTCGACCGATCTTCCTCCGTTGGTGTCAAATCGGTGAAGATATACCCCACTACAGTTAACGGGACCGACGCCGACGCCGACAGTGCCCGAATACGCGGCTCGTCCTCCCACGGTAAACCCAAAGTGAGGCCATCGAGGTCACCCTCTTGTGGAGGTTCGTAAATGGCTTCGACTACAGCCTTCACACCCATGGGTACTTTGTCGTACGGCTCGTACCGCCCAATCAGCCAACCGAAACGTTGGAAACCAGTGGTCCGCCAAGCGTGCAGAAAACGGTCGATCACGTTCGTCGAGGCAATCTCGAGATGGTCGACCATTCGGAAAGGCTGCGACTGCAGAGTTATAGCAGAGGGTTGGCAGGACGTGCAGATACCGGCAGGCCATGGAGGGTGGCCACTGGGACACGGCACCTTCACTTTGTAGGAAAGGGGAGTGAGCGGCGGGAGAGAAGATGTGGCAGACGCGGTCTGCTTGGGGGTGATTTTCTTCAAATATGCGTGGTAGGATAGATGCTTGATCGCGTGTTCCTTGTGGTAAAGAGCATTGTATGGTTCAAGAGGCATACAGTAATCGCACATTCCGTTTAGCGCGTGAGTGCAGAACCGAGCGTCCCGGCCTCGAGGGATTTTGCCGTCTTGGGATCTCCAATATACGTCCACAGGATCTTCTTTCACAGTCTCCCATATCCGGGTCTCCGGGCCAGTGGCAGCGGGAGCGCTGCTCGGCTGAGCGGAAGAACTAGCAGAAGCGTCCTTGGATTTATAGTTCACAAAAACCAGATCAGTGTGCCTGCACAAGCATTAGACGCGTTCCGAATGTGCTAGATGATTGGATACTTGAGACCCAAACTATCCAACGATCGACCTTTCAAGCTCAAAAATTGCGCTTCATTTCCTCGGGGTTGGTTGGATATGGTGAAAGTCGATGGGTCAGCATTTATGGCCGTTTCAAGAATCTAGAACGTTCATCGGTTTGGGATTGGCTCTTGTTTTGTAATTGCACGAACTTTGGCAAGCAACTCTGAAATGTCGGCTGTGGGCGCAAGCTCAAAGCGAAAATTTCCGTCGGGGGATCTGACTCTGAGAAGCTTGGATGTCCTCAGGATGGGTTTCCGCTTGCTGGGGGAACGAAAATCACGTACCATGGTGGAAGTAAGAGTCAAGGATAATTGGGACGCGTCATGGTGCGGCACAGCCACAAGCCGGCGTTTCTTCAAGACGCAATCATGGCCTCGGTTTTGCAGCTCTTGACTCTTCCAGCACATTCCAAGGGCTTCACAGCTATCCCCAATTCAATAACTGTTACTGGATCTCATCCCCCTCCCCTTCGCGATGACTCCGACTCGCCAAGAGGCTCAACCCGAGCAAACCAGCCTATCAAAATCCAGGTTATCGGGACAACGACCCAGCGCAAAGCGCCCAAAGCTGCTCTGAGCCTCCAGCAATGTATCAGGCGGCTGTTAATGCGCGAGAATGAAGGTGGCCTACCAGCGACTTTCGAGGCCATTTACAGCGAATGTTACTCGATCGTCTGTGTTTTGAACACGGGAGAAGGGCTATACGCGTCCTTGAAGCTGGAGCTGGAGCAGGCTATCAATTCCTTATGCAAAGAACTTCTATCCGTTCCCAAAACGATCCCTAGTCCCAAACCTGGTACCGAGTCCGATGATGCCGATGTCGCAGCTGCACAAGTCGCAGGAATATGGGTTAATCAATTCGTTGAGGCTTGCAAGTGGTTCGAAGAGAAAGTTGTAAGCACGCGTCGATTCTCAACATACACGTCATTTTTATAATCTGCGAAAGGCTTTGCTTCAGTCGCTTTTGACCTACTTGGATCAATTCTACGTTCAGCGTGCCCAGGTCCTGACCATTCGGTACATTTAATTTCAATAGCAAAACTACAATCTCTTACGCGTTTCTAGCAAGCTTGCGTTTTCGCTGTTTGTTAGATCGATATTCGAAAACCCGGAATTAATGGTCACGCTGAGGAACAGTGTACGGACCGTGATTACAGCCGAACGATATCTCAGGTCAGTCAAGTACGGTGTGTGATGTGCACGTCCTCATTTCGATCAGGCTGTCTTTCCACCACACAGAAGATATTCCATCCCTTATCTCCCACCTCTGCACTCATCATCAATACTCGGTGTTCGAAGAGTTCTACCGAGATGTTACTTGGCAATACTACGAGAGGAAATCTGCCGAGTTGGCAGAGGGGGCCCTCAAAGATAATCCCAAAGAATTCTTCGATGAAATTCAAAAGCTGATTGCGGAGGAGGTGCAACGGTCCAAGAATTTGTTGCCTGTGGGGAGCTGGAGCATTATCCGAGACGCGACTGTTAAAGCTTTGTTGGGCGGGAGAATGAACTGGATCGCAGAAAACAGTGAGTATCTTTGATTTGTTCTTTGCAGCACCGTCGAACAGCGGAAATAGCGATAGGAGACTACCTCAACCGTAGGGATTTCAAGAACCTGAAGGCTATGAACGAGCTATTCTCCGATGCGAAGGGTGATAAAGTCATCTGTTCCGTTTTCAAGATCCACATGGAGGTCTGTTATTCCATTGCTCAGCGTTTGAATGATACTAATAGTTTGGGTCATAGAAAACTGTTCAGTCCATAGTCAAAGACACCACCGCAGATGATACAATGGTCCAACGACTTCTCGATTGTCGCGCAGTCGCCGATTCGGCGATCAAAAAGTGCTTCGTGGAGGAACCGGTCACAGCATCCGACGTTTCGAAGACAGAATCCACGAGCACCGTTCCTGTTAAGCGACCCAAACAGGAGTTCATCTATGCACTCACCGATGCATTTACTGTGGGCTTCAAAGCGCGCCGCAATAAACCCGCCGAAATGATCGCACGGCACTTGGATAAACTAATGCGCAATGGCCAGGGTTCCATGAGCGACAAGGACTTTGACGCCTTATTGGATTCAGCCCTTGGTCTATACAGATTCACGGACGACAAGGACGTGTTCAGAGGATTTTATCTCCGAGCGTTGGCCAAGCGATTATTGCTGGAAAGGAGCGCCTCACAGGATTTCGAATCTTCAGTTCTGAAAAAACTTAAAGATCGTATGTACCCAGTTCACTCCCTTCCTTTGATTGACCACTACGTAGAATACGATCCTGAGTTTAGCATGGGAGAGGATATGTTCAATGATCTAACACTGTCGCGAGAGTTGATGGTCGAGCACAACAGCAAATTACCCGCTGAGAACCCACGCAGGCTCTCGGCTATGGTTCTGAAACCAGCTGCATGGCCGTACTCAACGCAAGATCAAAGCATTGCATTACCTCCCGACGTTGGTTTTTCTTGTTCATGGTCGGTCTTCCCATCCTAAACGTATATTTTAGATGTTACTGGAGCTAGAGGCATTTGAGGAATTTTATAAGACCAAACGTAGACAAATTCTAAATCCCGATGTTCGATATCGTCTGACCCCCCTTGCTCCTAGATTCTAACCGGAAACTCATTCCGCAACATAGCGTCGGGACGGCGACCATAACAGGGCATTTCAAAGCTGGGAAGAAAGAACTGTCTGTTTCTTTGCATCAAGCGACAATCCTACTTCTCTTCAATAGATCGCCGGAATTGACCTTCTCTGAAATCTTCAACGAGGTTCAACTGGGTCAGTAAATGCACGCTACCTGCGCCATCGAGTTGACCGCTGCTTCAGCCGACGCTCAACTCCGTCTCACGCTTCAAAGCCTTGCGTGCGGGAAGAAAAAGGTGTTGCTGAAAGTTCCCCCGGGTCGAGACATCCACGACACAGATACCTTTCGGTTCAACGAAGGGTTTACCGATCCCCGTGCCAAAGTGCACATCAACTCGATCCAGGCCAAAGTCTCGGTACGTTCACTGTTGGTCCGTGTGTCTCGCGTCTTTTAAGACCCTCCACTAGCCCGAAGAATCGAAGCAGACGCAGACGGCTATCGACGGCGAGAGAATGTTGACCTTGGACGCAGCCCTTGTTCGCATCATGAAGGCAAAGAAAGAGATGTTGCACTCGCATTTGGTCAATGCAACAACGGACGCGGTGAAGAACCACTTTGTTCCCGAGGTTAAGCACATCAAGGCCCGGATCGAAAAACTAATGGAGCAGGAATATATGCGGCGGGACGAGGACCAACCGCAGAAGCTACTGTATGTCGCTTGAATGTACTGCAAGGATGCAGACTTAGTAGATAGCAAATAAGTCGTTTGTAGTTCGCAACGATTGCGTCTTGAGTCGTCATTCCGATTGACATGTTTGTGCCCAAAAACTCGGCTCGCAAGTGTTAAGCGACAAACCAGTTCAGTTCTAACAATTCGGAATTCACGCTTTGACACCGGAGGCGACCACCTGACACGTCAAAAACGCGTTCCCGGCGGTGGACCATAACCCCCAGAAGATTGACGCGGCAATATGAGTGAAAAACGCGTCGAATGTCGAGTACATCGCGCACCTCCTGTCACGAGCCGGCAACTAAAGCAAATTGACCAATTCGCAATTCGGGCTCTATATGACGACTGACCGACCTCGCGAATTCCTGCTGTAAGTATCTCTTTATGCCTTCTCAACATCTATTGAGGAGAGGTCTCACGTCCAACGATCCTCTCGCGCCGGAACTTTCTAAAGAGCTATCTCATTGGGAACGCCTCATATTTTCTTTCGATATGGAGAATGAACAGAACGACCCGAATAACAATGCGCCACGACAGTCGCAGACGGCAGACGGTCAGTGGGAAAAGCTCGATCCTAAAATTAACTATTTGACACTCTGGTGCCCAGAAATTCAAACAGCGGCATTACTTGCCCAGCTCGCAGCGTCCAACGGCACCATGTTTTCCTCTCCTCCAGGAGGACCTTATTCTACCCTTTTTCAAGGCCACCCCAGCGCGTCTGGATATAATTCCGGCTCGCGCTCGTTTGTTTCTCCTGCACACCTCTCAATGCCCTATGGCTCACAGCCATATCCATACTTCCGAGGTGGTCCGCTCCCGATCTCTCAAAATCCCCCATCTCTTCCCGACACAACAAGGACCAGGGCAAGGTCGCAGTCACAAGCTGGTCCTTCAACATCGAATGCTGCGGTGGAAGAAGACGATAACGATGAGTACGACGACAAACGTCGAAGAAATACAGCTGCCTCAGGTAACCAGAATTGTTTTGGGTGCCGGGGCCATCCAGTTGAGTGAAATACCTTCTCCTTCAGCTCGGTTTCGCATCAAGAAAAAGCAAAAAACACTTGGCCTCGAAAGAACCGTCTCCGACCTGACTGGCCGGGCAGAGGAGCTGGAACGCGAGGCCGCCGACTTGCGACGCGAGAACGGTTGGTTGAAGGTGCGGCCTGGGACGGTTTATGATTCAAAGATTATTCTGAAGAAAATCTGAAGGAAATTGTTATGCTCAAGGGCGGCCGATTAGCTGGAATCGATCTCTCGAGGAATCCAGACACGCGGGGCCAGGGAAGTGGACATCGCGATCAACGACAGGAACCATTGGAGAAGGACGGTTCTGATTCAGAGTAGTCTGCAGAAGACAGAGGTCAAGGATCGGGAAAGAGTAAAGGGAAAGGAAAAGCGAGGAAGAAGTGACCAGACGGTGCAGTTATTTAATGCGAGACTAGTCAGTGTGCTCTTGTTTCTCAGGCCGATGAAGAGTCCACAACGAGTTAGTGTCTACACTTACTTTCCGGGAAGTATCTGCGCTGCTTTCAAAAAAAAGGGAAAGTCGCGTAGAGGCTTGCACAAGCCGCCGTTGCAGCGGTGACCGACGCGTTCTTCGACACCTCCGTATGACCTATGACCTAGATTCGAGACGGATTTATTTAAGCTTGTATATAATTCATCGATCCTTTGACCAAAAAAGTAGTTAGATTCCCGACGTAACTTGATGAGCGGCGCAGGCTGCTCAGTATGCTCACTGTAGTCTTCCGAATTGCCCCTGAATTCTGGAATGTTGGTTCGCATGCCACAAAGATTGGCCTTTAGGACCACCATCAGCGATTCACGTTGGGTTCAAATCCGCACCTTTAGATCGCGGCGGCGGCGGCGCGTTTCTGCTTGACCATTACAAACACGCACCCAACTCGTACCGATTTTATCTGACTTCCTGAACAGTTCCTCAACCCATAGGCGAATGCAAAGACCAAATACATCGGTACATGTCTGCTTCGGTGTCCAGTTCATTGAGGAAAGATTACCTGCTTAGAAGTAGAAACATATTTGCTCTTTACGCCAATCGCATTTTGCTGAAAGGCCTACTGGTGGCGAGGACGAGTGGAAAAATCTTCAAAAGCTCAATGCGCTGATCTTCGACGCGGGAATACTGGTGGATATGTGATTGAGGGAGAATCGCCAGACGGCGAACAGCGGCCCGGCTAAGTTTCCCATTTGGGCCTTTGCACGTTTGTAGCAAACTCAACCACCGAAAAGCTTACTTCGTCGCTTCGTCGAAAAAGGGCGTCTTTAAGCGTATCTTGTCCTGAACGATAGAGAATGCCCTCTAAGATGTTGCCGGTCAACACGGGAGGACTGTGCAGGTGCACCTTGCTTTCAGGCGAACGATCGACATCCAACGTTCGTACTCCAAAAAAGATCTAATTATTTAAAGATTTTGTGATATGTAGGAGAGGTAAGAAGACTGCTCCATCCACTCCCTCACCACTAGGATGCTGTTGTCATTCATCTCTTGTTTGCTGGCAACCGTCGGCGTCTCAGCTACGTCTCAACAGCCTCTGGCCCGCCCCTTAGCATTCGACGTACAGGTACTTTCGATCTTCGAAATTTATCGCAGGGATAGACTCTCTGTTAGGGCCATCGTGGTGGGCGTGGCAACGCCGTTGAGAACACCCTCCCGAGTTTTGCCTGGTAAAACAAACCAGTCATCCGAATATTGATGATTATTCACTACCATCCTAGGGGTCTCATTGACGGTTCTACCACGCTGGAACTGGATAACGGAGTTACGAAGGTATAATTTACTCTCCTTCACGAGGGGCTCATCCAACAACATGATTTATTCAGGACGGAGCTGTCGTGGTCTGGCATGACGAGGAAATCGTAGCTTCCAAGTGTCAAGACACTGAACCTGCTGTAAATCGCTGTTTCATACAGTCTATTCGACTTGACTCATGCATTGCAAGTTTTCCGATGACCCTGCTTTTCCATACGTTGGAAAATATATCGCAAACCTAACTCTGGCGCAACTCAAAACGCTCGACTGTGGGTCCCAACGGCAAAAGAATTTCCGTAAGCGCTTATTTAAACTGCTTCTCCACATTTCGAAAATGAAACTGGGTAGCACTTCAACTTACATATCCGGGCACTCGGATATCGACTCTGCAAGAGGTCTTCGATTTCGTAGAATGTGCTGATCCGGACCACCTCATGAGGTAACTCAAAATCTATGTCTAGATCCAACCCCCTGACGCATGGGTGGAAAATAGCTGGAATATTGAATCCAAAATTGACGCTGTATACCCGGTCCGAACTGCCAGCGTGGAGGACTTCGTGCAAAATCAGCACGCAATATTCGCTGCCAGTCCTTACAAAGATTCCATAACTGCAAGCGTTGTTTCTGAAGTCCTAATCGAGATTTGCTAAACTCGAGTAGTATCAGAGTTTCGATTGGCGGTCACTGATTGCTATGAAGGTAGTAATTCATCTCCCTCATTTCTTATTTGACTGAATACTGAAACTCGTAGAAACTAGACCCAACAATAACCACCTCGGCTCTCGTTGACTAGTAAGCCTGCGCCTGCTCGATTTCAGTTCCCTCTTTATTTTCTTGCATTGCAGTGAAACAGCAGTCATGCCAGACAACACATCATCGCCATGGTTGGGGGGGCTCAACCTGCAGAACTTCTCTGGATCCTCTTTGAGCGTGAAGCTTGCCAATGCAGCACATTCCATCAATGCTAGCATCCTCTCTCCCGACGCATATGACTCTCCAAACTCACTTACAACACGAGAAATGGTTGCCCACGCACACTACCTCGGGATGTTGGTCAAGCCATGGACTGTACGGCAGTGAACTCCTGCTTTCAATTCAAACACTAACATCACTGTTTTTGACATAGGTCAACAGTCTTGATATGGCGGATAATCTGCTCCGATGGGGTGTCGACGGTATTATCTGGTCTCTATTAGCAGACACCACAACTGATCGAATGCTGTAGGTATTATCACCGACTACCCAACCATTGTCAGAAGATATGTACAACAGCAGGGACGAGAGGTGGCTCCGAAATTCCCCAAACGCAGGGTGCTTGCGTGCTTGGAAGAACACAATCGGTGGTGAAACGCAATGAAACTAAAGACATAAAACTAGAGACATACTAGAATATTATAATTAGATTTGGTACCAATTATGTGAAGATATGGGTGGAACGTGATCTATATCCTAGCAGCCTTTGAGAGGTGCCTCCCAGCTTCTTGGCGTAGCGAAGAGGGTAAGCGGCTTCAGCGAGCACAAGCCCTGAGTACGACATTTTAGCATTTATCGAAAGGTAGCATCGTACTACATCATGTAGTGTGAAAACTACCGACTGGGTCGAACATTGTGCGGTCCATCATCCGACAATTGGACTAAGTCGCTTGATCTTTTGGCTGGGTTTGGAGGGCTAGCACCGCTGTCCGTGAACCAGGACTCGGGGAGTTCTGCGTTGCGGCCGACAGACTGAATGGCTGTACTGTTGAACGCGGTCGGAAAAGCAGGTGAAACGGGAAGCAGACAACACTGCAGGACACTCTCTGGGAACATATGTATATAACAGTGAAGACGATTACCTCGAGTCACTCACCAAGTCGTAACAGACATGGCGCCTGAATTTCCAGTTTTCGCACTGGATTGCTGTCGCAAGGAAATTAGTCTACATTTCAGTAACTGTGTTTTTGGCACAGACCCGTCGACGTAGTCAGTGAGGCGATTGGAGATCAGAACCATGCGTTCAAGTTGCTCGCGCGACCAATTTGCAGCGAGCAGACTTTCGTGGAGGTCCATGTCACAATGAGGCATCTGCGTTCTTGAGTCGGGCATCACTCGGTCCAGGATGTCTCACCCATAATATGGTCGGAGCGTCTAGTGTATGCTTACCGTCCTAGAAATGGATTAGCGGGAAAGGATTACTGAAAGCGGTGTCTACCTGCTTTATTTCCTGAAAGCATGCGAAACCCAAGTTTCTCGAATAGAGCACCGTCCTCTGCCGAGAAAACTGGATCATAAATGGAGACATTGTCGTGTTTCTGCACGCGGAGTGTTGAGACAAATCATGGATTGGACAAGGACACCCACGATAGGGACCGACTTGCATATTTCAAGTAAGAAGGCTAGCTGAGCACGAGAGTTTGGCGAAGAGGACGGGCTCCCGAGACCCAGACATAGAACTTGCGAAAAAACCAAGGGACATGCGGTTAAATGGTCTCGCAAAAGTTCTACAAAGAGTGTCACTGGGAATATGGTGGTATAGCAGAGGGAACGGACGTTGACATCGGGCATTCCAGTCGTCTTTAGCCAGCTCCTCGCCTGCGCGCTGGACAAGAGTGAGCAATGATGGCCGTTCCTTGGTTTGTTTCCTTTTCTTTCGCGAAACAACAGGCGTAAAATCGGAGTATTGAAAGGTATTGTCAAAAGCCATAAAGTGCGGAGCAGAAGGATGAAGCAAAAAACAACAAAATGAATGATGAGCCCACCGCGAGGGTCGAACTCGCAGCCTTCAGATCACCGCCTAATGATTAGACTTAAAAGTCTGACGCTCTATCCGATTGAGCTAGGCGGGCTTCCCGGTCCTTCCAAATTTAACGATATGCACGGATAGGTAGTTGGCTCAGGCTTGGTCGCTAAATTACGTAGGCAGGTTCAAAAAGAAATAGCATCTTCTACTTGTCTTCTGCTGATAAACAGCACGAATGAACGCAAATTACACCTGGTATACAAAAGAATTACAGAAAAAATGGAAAGCAATATCTGTGACAACAACACAAATCAAACACCAACCCTAGAAGCAAGTCAGCGAAGAAAAAAAGAGTAACAGGGCGTCCAACGAACCTATGCACAACTTTTTTCTGACCCGAGAAGCGGATTACCTCGCTCTTCTCCATAACAAACAGAGTTCGCTCCAGCGCGTGGCTCGAGTAACCTTGCTGAGTGACGAATTCTCGGACGAGACTTTGGTAGCTCGTACTCCAGCCAACAGGAAGCCGTCTCCGCAATTCCCGTTCTATCTTGACCATTTCTTCGTTCAATTCCCCGCGAGAGAGACCATCAGCAGAACCAGCCGAGACTGCGTCCATTGTAGAGAACTTGAACAGCCGAATGGCTTCTTCGACATGGTGATTTTGAACGACAGTGGAAAGGGTCATCTTTGCGAGCGACTCTGAGATACGGATGATGGCTTCAAGTTGCCTGTGGGTAGGGTCTCAATACCGGGCCGAAATATAAAACTATCCAACGAGAGCTCACCGTACAGTGATGGGGATGGAACTCCGTTCATCGTTATCCCGTTCTACTTGTTGGACTTGCTTGCGCAAACTGACAAAGTGACTGCTCAACATCTCCTGAGCCTCGGAGGACAACCGGGGAGCACATTTACTAATCGACGGACATTCAGCGGCAAAAGAGGGTCTCAGACACACGCATACCTTTTGCAGTATGCGATATAACGTTTCATAACGTCTAGGCTAAGCTCGTCAACAGCCTTGTCGACGTTCTCTTCCGGTCGGTTCATATGGGTATTCATAACGTGTCTAGCGATCATCTGCAAAATGTAAGCTAATGACCGTTAGAAGAAGTATACTTTTCACCCTATCTCGCTGTTCATTATGTTCATCCTTGACGATGAAGATCATGTCGAAACGTGACAAAATGGTTGTCTGGAAATCAATATTCTACGGCGCCAGTTTCAGGACGCAAATGTACGACGAGGGAAACCGCCGTACCTCGCCAGGGCTTCTACCCTCGTCATATCGACCAAAGACGGGATTTGCGGCTGCGAGCACACTAGTGCGCGAGTTCAAAACAGTCGTGATACCAGCCTTAGCTATGGATATGGTTTGCTGCTCCATGGCTTCATGAATAGCGACACGATCTTCGTCTCGCATCTTGTCGAACTCGTCGATGCAGACCACGCCAGTGTCAGCCAAGACCATGGCACCTCCTTCAAGGTAAAACTCGCGCTACCCGATTCGTTAGCTCCGCAGGGAAGGAAAGCGGACAACGACTTACAGATACCGTATCTCGCTGAACGGAAGCTGTGAGACCAGCGGCGCTGGAACCTTTGCCTGATGTATAAACGGCGATAGGCGCAACCTTGATATCATGAGTACAAAGACATGTCGAGATGAATAACTGAATCACCTTTTCGACAAACTTGAGCAGCTGACTTTTCGCCGTTCCTGGGTCACCCAATAGTAGAACATTGATGTCGCCTCGCAGTCTCATGCCGTCGGGAAGAATCTTTTTGGATCCCCCGAACAGAAGACATGTTATTGCTTTTTTAATGTCTTGATATCGTGTCAAGATAGTAACAAGTGAAATGGACGGAAAACATACCCAGACTGCCATAGATACTTGGGCCGACACTTTTCGAGAATCGTTCGTAGAAGCCCTCACTCCTGGCCATTGCTCCAAATTCCTCCTCCTCTTCAGGTGTGAACTGGACGCCGAAAGGATTGGAACCACCAGAGCCGCCGGTAGGTCCCGAAGATAGTTCAAGGTGGACGACCCGCAAGTATGGTTGGCGAAGAGCCGCGGCACCCGCATTTTTCTGTGGTGCGATGTTAACACTGCCCAGGGATAATATTCGAAGAACACACTTTCTGGGCCGACTGGAACGTCGAATAGATACCCGTTGCAATGATTCTTGACCCAGGGACAACTTTTCCTGTCAGAGATCTGTCCACGACCAAAAGCATATGCCTGGGCAACTCTCCGACTGGCACCATGTCTGGAGCCTCTTGGAGTTTGAGAGTTTGTTGATCGGCAAAAGTGGATTTGGAGTGAACGATGAGGTAGGGGTCGAGCGGGCAGTCAACCTCCTTTCGCCTTTTATTCTCTGAAGGCGCATCGCAGACACGCGGCAATCCTCGATCAGAACCACTACCTACTCCGCCTATACCAGCCGAGACGTCAATAATTTTGGGATTCCCGCAAGAACGACACTGGAGGTGCAACTTTGTTGCCCGTGCAGACAACACTGAAGCAGAGATGACGATGCCGGGGATGCGCACGAGTTTGTTCATGGTGTTCGCGGTGAGATCGCGGAATTGAAGCATGTTGAGACCCGAGCGAAGGGTGACTTGCATGCCAGGAATGGCGTCTGCAGCGTCTTCTGCGTTCTTCCTTTTCTCTGCTTCCGTACTACCCACACGTACGAGTGGGTAGAGGATCGAACGCGCAGCTTTGGTGGCTGCACCCTCAAACTGCGCGCAGGAGTGAGCATAGAAAGTTGGATGGTGTTACTTTACTGACGGAGGGAAGGGTAACGGCAGGATTGTCCTGAATGGCATGGGCCAGCTCGTCGTTGTACAGACTAAGGTGTCGGAGATCGACCTCGAGAATGCATTGCTTCAGGAGCAGATTTGCTCGCAGCTTATCTCTACGCGCCACGGTCAAACAGACACCCGGGAAACGCGCGACTGTTCTACCTGTAGATAAATTCGCCACCAAGGCGATACTGGAGCAGAAAGTCTAGAAGGAGTCTCTCAGTTTCAGAGGGCGAGTCGGGAGAGATGGCTGCGGGGGGATCGTGGGCAGCAACGGTGAAAACTGCGGGGGCGTCGAAGCCAGACATGGTGGAAGGAAGAACGCGAGCGTGAGTCACGGTGAGTGTGACGCGACGCGTCGGCTCGTGGGAGAAATTAGGTGACACAGATCCCTCTTCCCCACAAACATCATGGACACAGACGAGCCTTCCGTTGTTCTTGCCTCGTCGAACACGACGTCCGGATTAACCCTTTCTTTGTACTTTATCTCAGAATATTCAAGTACCCTCTCTGACCATTTCGTTCGCAGACACCCTCTCCCTATCTTGAACATTTCAGAACACTTGACGAGATTAAAATTGCAGACCAATTCGAAGTCTCCTTTCGGTCTGTCTGCGCACCCACCTGTCCAAGACAACCGTTGATCGCATCACAGTCCTGGGCGCTCTTTTGGGGACGCAAAATGGGCGCGAAGTAGAGATTGTGAACACATTCGAGCTCGCGGTTGAAGCCGGGAGTGAACTCGTGGACCATGGCTTCCTCGTCTCCAGACGCGATCAGTGTGAGTTTTTGGTGCCACTCAACATCATTCCAACGACGATCCTCTCCCAGACAAACAGGTGTTTCCCTCGCTTGAGTTTATCGGTTGGTACACCGTCGCCCCCCTACCGACCCAGCGCCACATCGCGTTGCACGAACAAGTATGCCTCGTTCGCACCCATCCACTAACTAACCTTCCTCGCGTGTTCGTGTAGTTTACGGGGCACTGCTCAACGCCACTACTTCTCCTCCTGCAGCCCTCGATCACTCTCGTCGCAAGCTCCGATGTCAACGCCCAGAACCTGCCCTTCAAGGCCTACGAGCCCACAATAGAACTTAGAGATCGAAAATCTCGATCGGTGTTCATCGAGGTCCCATACAATGTCGAAACAGGCGAGGCTGAACGTATTGCTGTAGATTGGACAGCGCGGGGTGGAGGGAGTGGAACCAGCTGTACGCCCATCCCCCTTTGTTACAATACCTCAAAGTGGGCTAACAAGGCACACGACAGTGGAGTCGTATCTCCAAACCCAACGCGCGGCTGTGAAGATGTTGCACGACCGAATCATGGTTCTTGTCAAATACGTCGCAGATGTCGTCGCGGGTGAGTCCTGATACCCACCAAGGCGCGCCCATCTATAACACTATCACAGGACAAGCCCCCAAAGACCATGCCACGCTGCGGTCTCTTTCAGCGTTGATTGCATCCCTGCCTGCGACCGAAAACAACGCGTTCCGCGACGAATTCGAGACTGAGTACGAGGATGTGCAGCTCACTGCGTTCCTGTCGTCCTTGACGAAATCTGCAAATATATTGAATGGCGTGAGTCCTGTCTCCCTCAGCCTCGCACGATCCCTGATCGTTGGCTTTTGCAGCTTGTGGACAAGCACCTTGTTATGACGAGCGGCGGCAACGAACGCGGGCCCGGTGGACCACGGAGGCGCGGGATGGGGATGGGAATGAACCGCGATAGGGATTGGGGCCATTGATTTGATTATGCCTTTGTTTTTGTTACCTCACTTCAATGAACACCAAGTCGAATGCTACACACATGTATCTGCATGGTATTACTATTGGTACACTTGTGGTAAGGGTAAGTAAATATTAATCTATAAATTAGAGAATCGAGTCATGCCCGTGTAAATCATGACTTGCCCTTCAAACCGATAGAACTCGAAGGCCGCCTGAGGCCCTTGATCTTTTTCCACAGGCCTGGGGAAGATGCAGAGGAAGACACGCTAGACGATATAAACCCACTGGAGGAACCGGGAGATGAAGCAACACTGGAGGATGCAGGGACAGCGAGTGGCTTGGATGGGGGTGAGGGTGTTTTAGTTGGGACAGGGACAGGCATGGACGGCGGAGGAAGGGGTGTCAAGTCCTCTAAGTTAACCGCACCTTTTGGGTGGTTGGTGGCTGGGTTCGCTGGAGAGGACAAGGGGCTACTGCTGCCCGATACGTCGAGGACCTCGGGTTCAGAAGGCAAGTCTGCCGGCGAGGACGGCCGTTCGATCTCGGGCTCTAGCTCTGGTACCGGTTCCGGCTCAAACTCGAGTACCCCGCGCGCATTGGAAAAGCGGTACGACCGCCGCTTCGTCGTGCGCCCCTCGCGCCCCTCTCCGTCCATATCAAAGGCCGGCTCCTCGTTTATGTGGCCCTCGAATTCTTCGGAGTGTCGCAGAAGCAGTCCCGCTGGAGAATTGAGTGTGGTTGCAAAATCCCAAGAGTCGATCGTGCCGTGAATGGTCCCTGCACGCGCGGCTCGCCGTTCTTGCCGCTGGGTTAACGGTGGGAGGGCCTCTGGAGCGCGAAGCCGATATAAATATACTTGTCGTCCTGGAAGGAAACACAAGACGCCTTACTTAAAATAGCACCGACAAGATAGGACTTCTTCTTTGACGATTTGAAGAAGGGGCTTTGCAGTAATTCCTCGGCGGTGGGGCTTGCGGAGATTGAGCAAGCAAATAGATATTGGAAAGACAATATTTACCGCTTGGAGGGATCCTTGACGAGACAGCTATCGATCAGCTCCTTGAACGCGCGCGAGTACTTGTTGGTTCCACCGTCCCTGTCTAGGGTGGGTGGATCCTCTTGAATTCTGAGGGTGGATCAATATGGACCGGAGAGTATTTTGGTCGCCAGTGCCCACGTTTTTATGAGAATCCGCTGCGTTGACTCTCTTGACCGTGGCGGCCGGCCTTGAGCCAACTCCAAGGCAGTAATGCCGAAGCTCCAGATATCGGCGGACGAGTCGTAGTGCCGCGCCTGTATGACCTCTGGCGCCATCCAACAAGGCTGTTGGAATGAAATGAACGAACGATTCAGATGGCGCCATGCAGAAACGGACCGTGCCCACGAACGACTTTCGTTTGCCGATCTTGTGACGGGTTCCATCGGGTCCAGGTACAAACGCGATGGTGTGCTTCGTGTGAGAACCACTGCTACCACTGCTACTGCTACTCCGGCCGTGCGAGCGGAGAGCGGCCTCGGCTGTGATGATCTTCTGCTTTTTCGTCGAAATGGGGTTCCGCGACGTGTCTTCGGTGAGATCAGCCGCGACGCCAAGGTCACCAAGGAGGACTGTGCCATCATCTAAGCAACGCGTAAGACGAATGGGGCGGAATAAAACGTGGGGCTGCTGTACCATCAATAAGGAGATTGGCGGCCTTGACATCCCGATGGATGAAGCCATTGACGTGGAGATAGTTCAGGCCTTGGAGAGCCTGTTGGAGTATACAGCGGCAGACATCCTCCTCCATACCGCCCGGCCAACCATAGTGCATAACATCGGCGGCACTTCCTTTGTTCATGAGACGGAGGGCAATGTGAAGCTTGTGGCCATCCATCCACGAGCCACGGACACGGAGCACGTTCGGGTGCTTTGAAAGCGACATGAGCGTGGTTTCGCGTTGCAGCAGCGCCAAAGAACGTGGTGGCAGGAAATCGAGATCGACCACTTTGAGGGCGCAGGGGACGCGTTTCCCTGGCTGGGACCGGGGCCGATACTCTGCGGCATAGACTATGGACGATGCGCCAAAGCCGATCGGCGCGCCGACCGTGTAATCAGAGGAAACGTCGCTGAAATATGGTTCAAGCCGAGGAAGCGGGCGTACAAGATAGTTGTGGTACCTGAAGAGCTCCCACTCGTCCTCCACGGCACCTGGAGTTGAAATGAGAATGTGTAAGTGTATAGACGTGGGATTCACAGTACCAATGAATTTCTGATGGGGCATGGAAGAAGGCCTCTTGTCTTTGCCAAGGGAGCGGGAAGAAAAAGTAGAAGCCATGCCGCTGGGATTATATGTTGAAAGTCTTGGTGGGAGTATCCAGGATATAGATATCAGGACCAGAATGGACCAGAGCGCCGGGGAAAGGAGATGTGTTACACCGGTCACAAGTTAGTAACCCGCGAATGGTGCAACTATGGTGCACTGCCGTGAACCGCAGAGTTGTAGAACCAGTTAAGGCAGATTACTGCAGATTACCGCCCATTATCCCCGTTTCCGTCTCGTATTACTATCAGCTCATCAGAACGTTTGCCGCTTGTGCCTGCCTGTGCATGCAACGCAATAATAACCCCGGTTTATTATCTGTCGCAGATATTTGCAATCTATCGTGCCAGCGACGAGGCATCCGAACAGAGACGAGAGAGAACTCGAGTGTCTGAGCAGCTTTCTGTGCAAGAACATAAGGACGGGGGACAGTGGCGCACAAAGGAAGTAGAAGTACTGAGAAGGGCTAGTGGATAAGGCAGTGTACAGCCGTTATCGCTTTGACGTGTGATTACCGGCCAGTTGACCGGGATTGGCCAATCAGGGCCTTGGACTTATCTTGCTCAACGCCGCCACTGCTGTGTGCTCCCCGCTGCCGGCCATGGCCCCTAGCACCATGCAGTGTGCATACAAGTATGTTCTCACACCTGCAGGCCAGCCAAAGATCCTTCCGGTCGACGAGTATTCCTGCAAGGACGAGGAGAGTCCTGCAGAGTACAACACTGGCGGATACTGTCCTGTAAAGTTGAACGATACCTTCAAACTTGGTCGATATCGTGTTTTACGGAAGCTTGGGTATGTATGCTCTTCGTTTTATGCATTTTTTGGGCCTCATCGCACGCCATTTGTGTATTAGATGGGGTCACTTTTCAACCGTTTGGTTGGTAAAGGACACGGAGTGAGTCACTCGTTCAGTTTCGCCATTTCGCCCTGGATTTCTCTAACCTGTCGCGGTCAGATTGAATCGTCACTCCGCCCTCAAGGTCGTCAAGTCCGCAGGCCGATACGCCGAAACCGCTCGCGACGAGATTAAACTGCTCTCTCGCGTTGCCTCTATCTCTCCTCTGCATCCTGGACGGCAGCATATCGTCTCGTTTCTAGACTCATTCGCTCACCAGGGTCCCGAGGCGTCGCACATCTGTATAGTCTTCGAACCGCTTGGCGAGCATCTCCTTGCCCTCATCGAGCGGAACAAGCGTAAAGGTGTCCCACGCGCACTCGTCAAAGTCATTGCCAAACAAGTTTTGCTGGGGCTCGAGTATCTTCACGATGAATGCGACCTTGTTCACACCGACATCAAGCCCGAGAACATACGTGAGTATAACATGGACCCATATAACGTGACCTGAATATACCTTTATCTGCAGTTATATCCATCCCCGACGTGGAAGCACACATCTACAACGAACTCACGCATTCGCCGTCGCCAACCTCCCGGCGCGTGGGTGTACCGCCACCAACAAAGTCACGACCTTCTGTATCTATTCCACAGCAACGCTCGCGGCGTCAAGTCCAGATCTTCGACTCCCAGCCGCTCGGCAGTCCCGGTAGTCGGAGCGGTGGTGTTCTGAGTAGCATCAGTGGTTCCAACAGCGTCAGTGGAAGCTATGTGTCTCCTGTACAAATGTCACACATGGCAAAATACGGGGTTGGGTTGAGTACCAGTGCCCCCAAGGTGCCCAGTGGACTATCAGCTTCCGCTCCTCGGACGGTCGTCCCGAGTTCCAAATCCAACCCAGTCACAGCAGCGTCTTCCCAGGCCAATTCTCCGACTTCCCCGCCCTCCACCTCCTCCTCCACCTCCTCTTTCTCTTCGTCCGTTTCTTCAAATCCATTTACTGTTGCTGGATCTGTTGGTACGCCTCCCACGTCACTCTCGAATTCTTTCGGGAGCGCCATGGCCGCTATTGTCCATACTCGCGGAGAAAGCGAGAAAACGACCACAGCGGTGCTGCCAAACCCTAATCAGCCGCAGGAACGAGTCGGACTTCCTATGAAGGGCAAAAAGCAGACAGCAGTCGAGGAGACTGCCCTTTCGGCTTCCTGGAAAGACAAATTGGGGTTATCAAGAGAGATGCCCATTTCGGTGTCGCACAAATCGACAAATTCCATCAGCGGCAAATCAAAGATCTTCCACGGGCACACGAGATCCAGTTCCGGGATATCCGTGTCCAGTTCATGGAAGGACCCAGGGCTGTCGGCCCCCGCTCCCGCGCTTGTTGTCTCGGCGGTTGTAAGGGCGGATGGGGATCAGCAAGGCGACTATTTCCACCTTGCGAGCACGGGCGGCAGCCTCACGGAAAACGGGAGTGATACTGCGACGTCGTCGGAGAGTTCGTCGGCCACCGTGACCAAGGCGCGGCCTTCCCCGAGTGGTATGCCTCTGGCGAATGCGAAGAAGTCCAATGGGTTCAAAATTGACACTGCTGCTCCCGAGCCGGAGGCCAGTACGAGTTCAAGTGAACCAAAACTGGTTGTCCCGAGCAACCCCAATCCCTCCCTTCTCTCCCAGACCGCACCGCCTCGGATAGTGTCGGGCACGTCCGCCAAGCAGCCCCTGCACGTCTCGGCTCCGCCTCACACTCTATCTGCGCCCGTCATTCCCCCCTCTCCTCCGCCTTCCATGCATCATAACACTAGAACGGCTCCCTTACCCATGTCTCCCTCCTCCGCGACGTCCCTCACCCCGACAGCCGCGAGCCCTCCCCCATCTGCGAGCCCCGCGCCTTCCCCCGCACCCGCACTTGCGCTCCCTCCTCCAGTACACCCCTACCCGCAACTGCACACCCCCGCCCTCGCGATGCCAAAACCGCGCCCGTCATGTGCTCCCGAAATTAGCATCAAGATTGCGGACCTCGGCAATGCGACGCCGTCGAAGAAGCACTTTACGGAGGACATTCAGACGCGGCAGTATCGCTCGCCTGAGGCCATCATTGGACGGCGGGATTGGGGGACAAGGGCGGATATCTGGAGTGTTGCGTGTTTGGTGTGTCCTATCATGCATTCCTACAACTTCCAAGGAAAACTAATCCAAGGTTTCATTGTAGGTATTCGAGCTTCTGACGGCGGAGTTTTTGTTCGATCCGCAGGGGCAGGGAGACTTGTTCAGCAAGGACGACGACCATATGGCACAGATCATCGAACTTCTTGGAGATTTCAGCTTAGACGTGAAGAAGGGCGGGAAGTACAGCGCGGATCTGTTCGATGCCAATGGTTTGTGCCTCTTCCTTTCACACTTGGAAATTACATTTATTTACTATTCTCTCAGGTGGGCTGCGTTACATCAAGACGCTCAAGCCATGGCCGCTCAAGCGTGTGATGACGGAGAAATACCTCTGGAGCGAATCCGATGCGACGGTGCTGTGCACATTCCTCGAGCCGATGCTGGCGGTCGACCCCCGGAAGCGCGCGGACGCGAAGGATATGATCGGGCACCCTTGGCTAGAAGTTACCGCTGCGGACGACGTCGTCGGCGACTGGTAACAGCTTGTGCCTGGCTTGCATCCGCAGCGCAACCTAGAGCGCTGCGGCACGCTTATAGAGGAACGGGTCTGCTGCCCCGTTCTTTCCCGCTTCCTCTTTTCCTACCCACCTACGTACATTATTGCTTCTTTACCTATCCCTCATTTTTATTCTACCTTACATTTCCTTTCTGGTTTTAGTGAAACTCTTTGGTATCCCCCCATCCCTACAATATACCTTCTAGATTCCGCATCTCATTGTCTCTGTTTACATGTACCTCTATGGTTTCCGTTCCATGTTTCTGTGTAGCATTTCCGTTCTGGTTCCATGTGCCTGCCTATGCACGTACTTGCTTGCCGATAGACTTCGTATATGCCGTACTGGTCCATTATACATACTTTCTCTACTTGAACGCTTGGCATGTGTTGCGTTTGGAAATAACTAGAGTGGTTGCTTGAAGTTCTTGAAATCCGAGGGGTTCATCGTTATTCTTGATTTGTGAATTTCATTGAATCAGCCTGAGGTCTTTAAAGGAGGAGTAAGGTCCCACTGAACAAGGCAAAGAGAATCAAATTCCAGCCGAGGCTCATAACAATCCAACCGCAGAATCGCTGCCGCTACCACCCGAACCAGTGGAAGAGCTCGAAGCGGAAGAGGCCGAAGAGCTCGAGCTTCCATCTTGAACACCGGGCGGTCCAGGGCGTCTACAGCGTATACTATGTCGATTGGTTTCTGGAACAGGTCAGTGCTTCAAGAGCATAGCCTTAAAACCTCCGCAAATGAGTTGTGAGAATTGAGAGGAATAAAACAGTGAAGGTTTCGAATCTTCACCAGTGCTGAAAGTACCAGTTTTCGAATTTTATTATCGTCACGATTCTGGAACAACAAAAAGAAATCTGAGCTTGCTTTGATTGGCAGTATCGAACGTATGTAACGTCTTGACTGATGCGCGACCAGATTACTGACGAGGGTCAAGTCCACGAGTTTTGCAATTGTACAGACGCGCTGTGCCGCAGAGGAGTTAGATTTTGAGGCGTAACCGGAAGGGTTAATTAGGCGGGACAAGTAGTCAACAACAAAATGGGGACAAAAAACGTTGCATACCAAGCGACAGACGGAAGTGGTTCAACGATAACACCTATAACAATAATCTTTTTCGCCAAGTCGACTGCGGTGGTGTCGAATTGGTGATCATGTACTTGGGAAACGACTGACAGCGAGTTGCTGGAGAGCATTGAAGATAATGGAGGTTTGTGGAACACGAGGCACGTAGTAAATCTTCGGGCAAAACGTTCGACTTGCTAAGTGGGATTGCGGTTGGGTTAGTACTGGCCAAAGAGAATTGAAAGGAGGATTGTGGGCGGCGGTTGCTGAACCGAGACCTGCATACTTTATGGGAGTAAGCTTGGGCGGAGCTCATGATGAGCTGTGTATATCCTTTCCAAAATAAATGACATGCTGGATCCACCTATCGATATATCCCCTTTACACCTTCTGCTTTTTTGACCGAGGCTTCTCGAGGTCTATCTCCTCAGCCTCGTCGTCATCCTCGTCGCCTGAATCGAGGTCCTCATCATCCTGGCCGGCTTGACCAAGGAAAAATTCAATAGCATCAGGGAACACCTCGTTGGCAATAGTAATGCCAATCTGCCACGGATGTCAGCGAAAGGAGATGGAAAAGAAACTGAAGACGTACATCAAGCGGGTCCTCATTTTTTTCGAAAAAGTTGAAGAAACTTCCCATGTCCATGATGGTGTCCTCGTCATCCTCTTCGTCGCGTTGACTGGGGTGAAGTTTGGTCAACGCATTTTCGGGATCCTTCCAGTCGATTTTGATTGCCTTTGAGCCGCTCCTGAGAACAATTTCTCTGCGGAAAATTGCTTGCGCACCTGGGGTTCCACATCACGCTCCCACGAAAAGTCGAGCATTGACTCGGTGATCCCATCCGCATCTGGCTTTTCGTCTGCGGCACCAGGGGGAGCATTGTACTTGTACTCCTTTTTCAAGACAGTGTTGCTAAAGAATGGATTTTCCTTGAAATACTATAGCACAAACAAGTTAGTGTGGGCCGGGAAAACAAGTAGAACGAACAAATTCAATGGTGTAACACCTGGGCTCGACAGGGTCCCTGGCAACCCACAGATCCTCTAGGTAGCTGAGGGCAACCTGGTCTGCGTTGTGTTGGGCGAAAACCGCGAAGTGCGAGTGGTTCATGAGGGCAACAGGCCAGAATTTTTCAATCGACTTGGCGATCTCACGGCGCGCTTCATACGCTGGCGTCACCTTAGCCTGGCCGAGACGGTCTGAGGGACTCAGTTCTAGCAGTTGGAACTTGGGGATAACCTTAGAAAAGACCGACCCATGGCAAGCTCCAAGCGCCCAAGGTCGCGTTGGACCTTCGCAAGCTTTTGGGCATCCTCGTCGCTCAGGTCGACATTTGCGAGAGGATTTTTTGCGTCGTCTGCTCCTGGGGATGCGCGTTTCACACCTTTGGCCATAGATTAAAAGTAAAGGGAATTGGAATGGAGTGAGAAACGTGAAGAGTGTGCAGGAGAAAAAAATGTATAGCTCTGAGAGTCACGTGAACCTTGTTACATGACACATCAATGATGACCGCTGACGCTCCAGGCACTCGGAGTGCCGCGCAACTCTGATTGCAACTCCGTTGATGCATCCACGACTTAATTAATTCGATACCTAACCAATGTACAGATGAACGGTTACAAGCCCTTCTTACTGTGCACATCGAACAACCTCCGACGTCGACTACTTTTAGTCGACCCGCTTTCCCCCCTCCTCGATCGCGACTGAAATTCGCTTCTTCCCGCTGTTCAGCCATTTTGCACTGATCGATGTGCCAGAACGCGTCTTGGGTGCATTGTCCCCACCAAATCCCTTCCCGTGGTGGGCAGAGCGGAATCCAGGGCCAGTGTAGTAAATATAGTCGGTTGAAGGGAGCAACCGTGGCCACGAGACGTAGTCGATTCCGTGGATCCTGATAAAAATAAGAGAAATGGAAAGGAGAACGATCCACAACACGAAGTAGTAAAAGAGCGAGTAATCTGTCCAAGTGGTATTGAGCGCCGCTGAACACGAGAATGAAGAAGAATGTACCAGAGGTGCGAGGCAAAGTCAAACCAGCACAGATCATAAACAGGGAGAACGAAGCAAGGACGGGCGCCTGCATGAGGTGAGTACTCAAGTTGAAACACTTCAGCAAGACACCCACTGAACGAGTGACCAGCGGCCTGGGATCTGTGATCAAGAACATAGAGGTAGAAGGAGTCTTTCGCGGCACCCAGTTTCCGGCCACAAGGTCAAACCCGTCCTGCCTTGCCCCATCGAAAAAGTTGTTCTTGAAGTATCTTAATAGCGATTTGACACCGTCTTCCAAGACTCCTTTCCTCGTCCGTGTGCTCGTCCGAGTAAAGTCTGATTTCAGAGCACCCGAACCACCGTATGCGTTAGCAATTGCGTCCGCATGGTCGGCCCACACTAAACACAGAAGGGATTCAGTTTATGATAGCAAGGATAAAGATTTGACTGACTCTCTCTGAAATCCTTACTTATCTCTTCGTACGCATCGATGCTATCTTCGTTCGACAAAATGCCCACAGCTTTCAACTGTTGGTTCAAGACCCAGCGCGCGAGTGCAGCCTGAACGACATTGGTGCGGTCGAGATTATCCATGCAGTTGGTCCGAACTGTGCCGTGTTGCAGCTGCACGTTCTCGGGTTGGTGAGAAGAAAGATGGAAGTATCTGGTTAACGGCGTGAGCAGAGGCTGGATGTACGGAAAAGCGAGACTTGCCCGTATCGCTTCAGATCAGTCTCTAGTTCATCTATGAGCACACTGATACGATCCCATCGCATGTTTTTGCATTCATTGTGGAAATCGAAATATTGGTATCGAACATTTGAAAGATTGAGCTGGAATCAACTTGTGAGCACGTAGGTAGTAAACCGAGATCGAGAGACAGACCTGTGCAACGTAGCGCTCGAATGCCTCCTTCACAGGCTGCTCGTGGCCTTTCCGGTTGACAAGATTGACAAGAGCCAGGTCACCGTAAATTGAAACCTGCTCTTGAAGATGTTTCCGCATCATATCCAACTAAAACAAGGTAAACAACGGACACAAAGTTAACGACGCAGCATGCATACCGTGTCAGGCAGGTCCATGATTTGCAAATCTGGTTTGTATCGCAGAGTGTTCACCTCTGCCCAAAATAGAGGAACACTGCCCCGTATCTGGACAAAACTCATTTGGGTGCTAAACTCGCCAGGTTGTGCGTCCTCGACGAGAAGAAGCTGCTCAGTTTCGTTGAAGTTGGCAACGTGCCCAGTGTGGTCGATTCCACGTCTAAAATAACGCGTGCCGGGGCGATAACGGGAACGGCGACTAATGAGACATATCTGTATAGCATGTCCTTGCAGAGTCGCATTGCGTATATCGAAGGCTAAAGATTTGTGAGGCGAAGGCACAAAGTAAACCAGGCTGATACTGACTTCCGTACATAATGGGGAGGATGTATGCGCTCAACTACTGGAGTGTTAAAATCGGGATTGGGACTGTAACCACAGCTTACATCTTGACTGGTGTTTCCCGTAGTCAGCTCTATCAGTCGCGTCTGCAAAAATCTTTGCTTCATGAGTTACGCTCGCCAAGGCCAAAAAGAAATGCAAACCTATTCCAGAAAAATCGATCGTCCGCCTTGTGAATATGAGCTGGCGAACTTGCACCGAACGGAACCGGTCTCACCGTTTCCCAGAAAGGTCTATCAGCGTCCTTTTCCCGCGTCTCCCATTGGGATTGTAGTCTACGTGTCAAGTCCCAACCGTAGCTGAACAGAAAGACGCCGCCGTGGAGATGCGCCCGCACGAGGTTCAGCAGGTGCGCCTCGACAGGGTGCGGCGGATTCCAGACGTTGATATTCTGGCCAAGTGGAAGAAGGTCGAAGTCCGTAGCGCGATAGATGTCGTGCCCCAGTAGGCGGCCTTTAAATTCTCGTCCAGACACAACAATCACATATTCTGCTGTTTCAGCGGTGAGTCGTGAGGCCAATGAAACGAGAACCAGCCTACACAAGGACAATGATATTATTCCCAAGATGCCGTATAATATTTTGCCGGAGCGACGGGCAGAAGGAGGTAAGGAGTGTGGGGCTACATGCACACTATCAGAGGCAGAGCTGGGGGGGCAATATGTCTTACGGTTGAGGACTAATTCTCCTGAAGAACGGTGTATCGTCAGAGATTGTGCACCAGCAGTGTCTGGTGGGACAAAAATGTAGGCGTCATTTCCCTGAGTGTACCTGGAGGAACATGAGCCTCAATGAAAACGAAACAGACGCGAATACGGACAGCTGCAGACGTTGGTGAAGATTCCGCATAGTGGCAAACATCGACGCGTCGGTGTTTTGTTCGTTGGGTGTTGCCAAACTTTTGTCTTAGCTTGGCAATGAAGTTGACCCCCGAGCTACTGGCACAGGCCAGTTCCACCCTCAATCCTATCAAAGAGCGCCAGCTGGATCTCCGAGGTATTTCTCTTGCTTGCGTCATCCTACTCGTTAGTCTAACACCTCCCGCAGGCTACAAAATACCCGCCATTGAAAATCTGGGTGTCACTCGAGTTCGCCTTTCCCCATGCTCTTTCCGCGAAATACGCACTAATAGCACGCGTTGTTCAGGACCAGCATGATGCTATTGACTTGACGGACAACTCCATCGTCACCCTGGGCAACTTACCTCTCCTGAAGCGCCTAAACACGCTCCTTCTTGCCAACAACAAAGTGTCCCACATCTCCCCCTCCATCCACATCTCGGTTCCCAATCTTACCACTCTCGTCCTCACGAACAACAATTTTACCGAGCTCGGCGACCTGGAGCCTCTCAAGGAACTCCGATACCTGAAATACGTCTCATTACTGGGAAACCCCGTGCGGGAAAAAAAATGGTATCGCGAGTGGCTTGCCTGGAGACTTCCTGGGCTAAGAGTTTTAGATTTCCAGAGAATTCGAGACAAGGTGAGCTCTCACCAGCCACCTTGCTCGAACGGGTTTCTTAAATGTAAACCCGCCTCCTCCAGGAGCGACAAGCGGCAAAAGCACTGTTCGTCACAGCGGAAAATCTACCCACCGCCCTTGCAACGACGCTATCCACCACCGTGTCGACCCAGTCGTCTAAAGCGCTCGTAACGACGGACGAACCGAAGGCGGCACCGCTGATGGGCAAGGCCGGGCGCTTGATGTCGAAAGAAGACGCAGAAAAAGTCAAGGCGGCGATTGCCAAGGCCACGTCTATGGAGGAGGTCAGACGTCTGGAGCGGAGTCTGAGGGAAGGGTATCTGCCTGAGATAGAGTCTGTAGGAGCATAACAATGGTCCATTTTGTATTTTCTTGGCTGTCTTTAATCGGGCATCCATATATATTCCACAGCGCGACAGAAAAGTGTACATTCATATAACTTGAACGTTTATCTACACTTATGCTTTCAACCCAAAAGTGCCGATCCAAAGCCCATGGAATCCTGTCTCTTTCAAGTCAACTTGCTGCAATGAAGGAACCTGGACAAACCTAAAGCCAGGACTGCACCGAGATTTGCGAGCGAACTGATGCCATGGAGCATGCCAAACCGACGGTTCAGTCCCTTCATCTTGTCAGATACCTGGGGGCGAATTAAATTCTGACACGACCGACAAGCAGCACACACACCCCGGGTTCGGTATAGCCCTTTCCTTCGTCTTTTTCCAGTTTCATCCTCTCAAACATGGTCCTGAGACGCAATCAGCGTACACAGACAAGGTGAATTCTCAGAGCACTCACTTGCTTGTCAACGGACCAATCTACCAGTATAAAGCCCATGAGCGACAAACCACGACAAGGTTAAAGCAACAGACGATGAAGTAGTTCGACCCTTGCGCGAGGAGAACGAGAGCCAAAATATACGCCTGTGCCACATCCGCAACCAGAGGATTGGTGTAGTGTGTCGTAACAGCCGGATGGTTAACGGTCCAGAAGCCGAGCAGGGTAGACGCTAGGCCAAGAGACAAAACGAAATATACTGGGAATGTCTTATGTTGAAGTTGTCCAAACTGAGGCCGGGCAAGTGTTTTATAGGCAATTACGCCTTAAACCGTCAGATACCGGACGGGATACTATTTTATAGGTGCGGTACCTCCAAAGAACGAGATCCATACGCTCATCCCGAAGAGAAATCCATAGGCGACGAGGTATAATCCACCAGGATTGAAGAGGCTTAGGACAGTGGTTATGGACAATTTCTGCACCGTTTCGGTCATTGCGTATGTTGTGTAAAGGAAACAAGTCTCAAAAGTTGATGGCGATCATCCCAGAAAATAAAACAAATCTGAGATCTGAGCTTTGATACATATGGGCCAGCCTCCTGATGAGTTGGATGAGTGTGGGCCCTGTAGGGATGTACTTGCATAGAGGCTAAGTGCGCCACCCGTGCAACTGTCCGAGTTTTACTTGAATTTCAAAAATTTCCTCAGCGTTAAGTACGCTGAATAACCGGAACGGATAGTTGGCACAAAAGTTGAACGGTCTAGAGCGAGTCTAGAGGTCCGGAAATTATAGCGTAGTCTATCGAGAATTCTTATTATCTATCCAATGATGACTTTGCCCTCCGCATCATTGAACTCGTAGGACGGAATTTCGAGGTTCAACTGTCGAGAAATGAGTTTTTTTTGAACGGCACACGAACGGGGTGACTTACGGGAGCGGGGCCTTTGCGAGCACGTCCGGCTGGAGGGAAATTAGGATGATAAACATGCTGTAAGGCATGAAACAGACGCACAAATGTCATAATGGGAGCCATGGCACGGGCAAAACCTACACCAGTGTAAAGAATAATCACAGAGATGTGCGAAAGAAGACGCACCATCCACCAAAGTCTCCGGATTCACCAATAGGCACACATCCCAAGTGAGTGCAGACTCCAAGCATGATCAACCACTCGGGCTTCTTGACTCGCTGCTCGTCGCTCTCTGGGTCGCGCAGGGACTGCCACTTCGTCTCTCTGGCCTCGTCAATCTCCGCTTGGGTCCTGTGGCGAATGAACACAGGCTTGCCGCGCCATTTGACGATGACGTTCTTGCCCTCCGGGATCGTGGCGAGCTCAATCTCGACCTTGGCAAGGGCCAGCACATCCGCCGACGCCGACATGGTTTTGAGGAATTCGGCGACAGTAGATTTAGCGGCGGACGCGGAGATGAGACCCAAGGTGCCGACCATAAAATAGGAAAACGCGCGGTTGGAATCGTTGTCATTCGCGCGGTAGTGCGAGAAATCTGGAACCTGCGGAGCATCTTTTACAGCGACGGAGGTGTGTAAAAAGCGGGCGGTGGATGGTGTCGTGGAAGGGACTGTTTTTGAACAGTTTCAAAATGAGTTGCATGACTAGGAGCTAACTCACGGGTGATATAGCTCTTGGAAGCAAGCCCGGAAGACGTTCGGGAAACACCACCAGCCCATCGCGGAGTCGGGTCTGCGCGGGGACCAGCGGCGTGTGCATGGGGGTCAGCGGGTGCTCGCGCAGCGAGGTTGAGGAGAGGTGCGACTGGGACACCCGAGGGAAGGGTGCGCACGCAAGGCGTCAGGGTGACCGCTTTTTTCACGCCGTTGAAAGCCATGGTGGTTGTGGTTGGCGATAGGCCAGGTATTGCAAGATCAGAGTCCCGGAATCATCCGACCAAATGATCCGTTCGTTGGCGCTCGTCCACCTTGAACCTGAACCCTCATGTTTCGCGTTGTGTTCCCCAGAGAACCAAAGAATCGCTTTTTGCTCGTTCTCGAAAGTCCTTGATGCTTTGAACTTCAGCGGGTAGCGGCTCGACCCAATCCTCAACGATTTCACCCGCCTGAGATGGCTCACATTTAAGTGCGACCGCTGGAATCTTACTGTTCGTGTCGGGCACCTTGACTGGATCCTCGCCCTCGCATGGTGTCCGCCATGTAGTACGGTCACCGGCCGTTCCACCTGAACTATCCTAACCTCGGGACCTGGCGCCGGCAACTATAACTATCCTACGGGCAATAAAGAAACTTGGGCTTCGAAATCGTGTGAATCGAAGGTCGGTCTGCAACCGTATTTAATCCTCAGGACTGCCAAGCTTTGCCTGCCACTCATGTCTATCTCCGACTTCGATCTCATCTTCGCTGGAGGTAGGTCCCGCTCACGCTTTTGTTTCTCATTTATCATTATATTGTCAGGCGGCACCTCTGGCTGCCTCATTGCTGGCCGTCTCATCTCGGCTGACCCGTCGTTGCGGATTCTTGTGCGCATGATTGAATATGCAGCCATATAATTGTCCAAGACATTAACAGATTCTGGAAGCGGGCGAGGATACCCGCGGGCTTGCCGCTCACATTCAGCCCGCACGCTATCTCAGTCACCTGGCCCCAACCAGCACCACAGTCTCATTCAATGTTTCCAAGCCGAGTCAAAATCTCGGAGGGAGGTCTCTTGTTACCCCCTCAGGGCGATGTGTCGGCGGCGGCAGCAGCGTCAACTGTTCGTCAAGCTTTCTTCTGTCATAGCGCTCATTGAACGCCCCTTCAAGTTGCTATGTATACAAGGGCGGCTGCTTCTGACTACGATGATTGGGAAACGGTCTACGGAAACCGTGGCTGGGGATCAAAAAATCTCATCCCTTTGCTACAAAAGGTACACATCCGCCTACATCTTCTTTGTTTTACAATAATCAACATCCACAGACGGAGACCTATCAAGTAAAGGCAGGGGAGCCAACCCACGGATATTCAGGCCCACTCAAAGTCTCATACGGTGGAGCGTTCACAAACGTAGGGCAACAGTTTCTCGATGTCGCTGCCCGTTACGACACGGGGCGTGGCGCGACCGACGACCCCAATGGTCTCTTTACTTGTAATGAATACGGCGTCAGTGTCCTCTATAAAAGTCGTGTCCTGTGCTGATTTTACCCCAGAGGTGGCAAAAGCGCGTACCGTCCCTCCCTTGTTTCAGAGCTTATGCTAATTGAATACAGGTGGATCGACGCCAAAACTGGGGCTCGTTCTGATGCGCCCCATCATTTTATCTACAACCATCTTCATAATCAGAATCTCAAAGTTCTCACCGGCTGCCGCGTCAAAAGAGTCATCTTCGAGTGAGAGACTTGATGCCTCTGCTTTTCAGACGTGCTGATTATTAGGGGCACGCGTGCCGTGGGTGTGGAATATGTCGGCGATACGGTCTTGCGTCCCGATGCAAGCCAAACGGTTCACACTGCGCGCGCTCGACGCCTCGTAGTTGTTTCTGCTGGGGCATTTGGTTCGCCCACCATACTGGAACGGTACGCCTTTCTTGCGCTCTTGCCTGACAAACCATATTCCTATGATTATGCGTAGATCGGGCATTGGCGGCGTGGATATTCTAAGAGCTCACGGCGTACAACCATTGGCGGACCTCCCCGGGGTCGGACGTAATTACCAAGACCACAACGGCATCTTCCCTCCCTTCTTGGCGAGTGAAGATGCAGACACCTTGGATGCTTTCGTTCGCGGAGATAAAGATGAGGAAGAACGTAAGTCAGCGGCAGTCTTTTCTCCGCGCCATATATCTTAGTATATGTCTAAGGTCTTGTTGCGCAATGGAAGTCTGATGGATCGGGCTTGCTCGCTCACAAGTGAGTGCGGGGATTTTGTTTCCTTCCTTATGCTCATAGTCTCTAGTGGTGTTGATGCCGGCGGTAAACTTCGACCCAACGCGGAGGATTTGAAGGAGCTTGGCTCCGACTTTGAAGGCCGGTGGAAGAGCTATTTCGAAAACGCTCCCGACAAGCCTATTATTTGGATTGGTCCTTTGTCCTTGTCTGTCCAAGAACTACTGTTAATCTTAATGCCATTGCTCAACTTAATTTCAGATATGTTGGTGATCCGGCGAATCCTCCGCCGGGCAAATGTTATTCTTTGGTATATTATACGGTTTGCAGCTTCCGCTCTGGTGTGATTGAATGTTCACGACTTGCCGACTTAGGAATACCCCGTCTCCCGAGGACAAGTTCATATCTCATCCGCGGAAGATGCAAATGCACCGCCTGACTTTGACTCTGGTTTCCTAAGCCAGTGAGTTATTACGCTTTGCGCATGAGAACCAGCCCAAATCGTCACCCCAGTCCGGCAGATGTGGCTATACTGAGGTGGGGCTACAAGAGATCGCGAGAGTTCGCGAGGAGGTTGGGTGTATATCGAGGAGAGTATCTTCCGGGGCATCCGGCGTTTGCTGACGCAAGTGCTGCTCGGTGCCATGGCGAGGCGATGCCAGTCGATATTTCGGCGTCAGATATAGTTTACACTGACGAGGACAACGAGGCAATTGATGCTTTTACAAGGAAATTTGGTAGGAGACCGGACACCACTGCAGCTAGCTGACGTTAATTTGAATCCCAGTTCAATCAACGTGGCATTCAGTACATTGTGCTTGCGCTCGAATTGTGCACATTCTGACCTCCCCTTTAGCTTGGCACCTGCGCGATGAAACCAAGGAGTGAGATGGGTGTTGTAGATGAGCGGTTGAACGTTTATGGCGTGGAGGGTCTCAAAGTAGCTGGTGAGCCTTACTAACTTGGCTACACTCGGGGAATCTGATTCATATTCTGTTTCTGTTTCATAGACGTAGGTCCTTTTTTCTCCAAGTTCCGCATTTCCTCTAATATACATATACAAGATCTCAATAGCGCCAGCGAACGTTGGTGCCAACACGAACAGCACGGCGTTGGTCATTGGCGAGAAAGCGGCTGTACTTATTGCAGAGGACCTCGGAATCGAATTGTAGTTCTCCATCCATGACAACTTGCAGAGACACAGAATATCAAATCTCAAAGTTTCACCATTGCCCATTCCTAACCTCAGTCAAAAGGAAATGGTTTTTCCTGGATGTATACTCCAACTCTTTCGTCTACGTATACGGCGAAGTCAACGCGAGCTCGATGGTAAAGCAGCCTTGGAAATTCGAAAGGTCACCTTCCTTGTCAGTCTCATGCACTGTTCTGTGTCATAAACTACGATCCGGATCATCTCCTGTGTTGTACTCGCGACACATAAAAATAACGGTTGCCCCTAGCTGGTGTGCAGCACACTAGACGCGACACTGTGGACGGCGGGAGCAAAACGTGGTTGGAAGGATCACCAAAAAGGCAAAAACATTCATTGACTAGCCCACCGCGAGGGTCGAACTCGCAGCCTTCAGATACCCGCCTATGATAAGAGTCTGACGCTCTATCCGATTGAGCTAGGCGGGCAATAGCAAGCAATAAAAATATAAAATTGACGATGGTAAATATTCCGAAAGATTAAAAATATGGCTCCAAACCAGATTTCTTCGAACGAAGGGGGGCAGCCACACAGTCTTAAGCAAGCACCTCAGTCCGAAGGCTTTAAAAATGTCTGTCATTGCCTTCTTATCCGCCTTATTGTCGAAAGTCGTTGCCTTTATGCATTCTAGTCGAGTCCTAAGCAGTGTCCACCTGTTTGGTGGCGATTTGGGAGCGTACGGTGCCTTGGGTCGCTCGCAAACCTTGCAGATATTTTTTTTGCATGAGCAACTCAGGTTTTGAGTGTAATGTATCACACATCTAACAATCCTGCAGTCTTGAGATACCATAGCATGAGAGCGGCAACCATGAACGGCCGGAGCGGTTCAAGAATCGATAGTAGTGGACCAAAGGACGCGTTATCGAAACTTGCTGGTGTTAGCCATTTGCACCAGCCATTGGAGACTGGTATTCTGAGATACGAGCGGGAACGAGCCTTCGAATGTACAGCAAGGGGTAGGCCTGACGGAAATTGACACAAATTTCCGATGAATTCCGCTCTTAGGCAGAGCTGCAGACTGAAGAATCCCAGTTGAACAGAGTTGAATAGCCGCCGCGAAAGACCAAAAAACGACTAGAGGCGCTCAAGACGGCGTTTATTCAAGTCCGAGAATCTAGATCCCTTTTGGATGGGGGCGGAAATGACAAGGATTCGTCGTAACCCCAGAACTGGTTGTGGAATGACTCTCTGAGAGCGTTTACGGCCTACAGACACGTCTTTGAACACGACGCAGCCACGTACTTTTGAAATGTTTACGATCAAGGAGACTTGTGTGGAGCACTAGTTCAATTACCGTGCGACCAAGTAGGAAAAAAAGGAGAGAGAAAGAGGACAGACGTTATACTATCATAGTAGCCAAGTTGTAGCGGGAGCAAAGCATGTATGTATCAAGTAATACGGTCAACTTGAAGTAACCAAAAGTGATGGGTGATCGATGCCGCAGTTGGCAAGGCTGTGCGTCGCTCTCTTGCCCTCTGCCTCTTTCCCTGACTCGTTCATATTAATCCAGCGCCATGTCTGTCCCTCAAGGCACGCAGTATCCTCCCAGCACGGTCTTTGATGACTTTACCGCGGATTACAACAAGACCCTGGAGGGTTTTGCGTCGTTTCAGAGCCCCTCTGAAATCCTCGCACCCCATCCGGATCTCTTCGAGCTCGAAGTAGATTCCAATCTTGAAGGATTCGACGAGACGGACCTACAGCTGCTGGCATTCGACTCCCGCGACGCCTACTCATTTCTCAGATCTGACACGCCCACAAGGGGCCCTCCTTCGAACATAACTGCCTCTTCCGAGTCAGCCTATGATTCCCTTTCGTCCTATTCCGAGTCCTTCTATAACTACCCTCATTCTCCCCAACCTCCCTCCAACTACTCTTTCCCCCTCGACCTCGAGATGGACTTCCAGCGGATTCGCGTCGAAGCTGCCACATCAGAATACGCCGCAGCTCATGCCAGCTCTGATGCCGCAGCACTAGATCGCATTTCTTTCGGTACCAGCGCGGCGCCTGACATGACCCGCAGCACCAAACCGTATACAAAAGCATACATTTCGCGGGCCACTTTTTCAGATTACGGTCCCTCGACTCGTCGTCCCACCATTCCCGTGGACTTGTACAGTCAACTTGATTTTAATACCCAAGCTCTCGCCGGTCCAACTGTCTCCCCATCCCATCTATCTACGCAGCTACCCACCATTCCAGCGGGCGCTCAAATGGCACACGTTCCTGAGGACGAAGATTACAAGGGTGATGCCCGCAAGAAATACAAGTGCACCGCGTGTCCGCGAGGTAAATACATTGGTCATTTTGTTCATTGCTCCCCTGCTCACTGCTCTTATCTCCTGCAGCATTCGCCAGAGCGTACAATCTCAAAACGCACATGGCCACGCATGATCCCAACAGACTGAAACCCCATGTCTGTCCACACCGCTCCTGCGGTCGCTCCTTCAGTCGTAAGCACGACCTTGGGCGTCACCTCATCAGCATTCACCGCGACGAGTCCCAACGCGAGGAGTCTGTTTGCTCCTCCCATCACTCTGCGGAGTCCAAGAAATCCATTGGTGTAGAACAGGGAGCGCGCCGATGGTGCGACCGCTGCGGAAAAGGTCTCATCGGCCACGCAGTCGACTGCGATTGCACCTGAATCAATTATTTTGGCTTCGCGTTACTTCCTTCGTGTCAGTTCCCGCCGAAATACGAGTTCCGCAGTTCACTGACTCTTTCGCAGGCTTACGTCACTATTCAGTCGGCTCCGCAGTTATCTGGTCGCGCCCTTTGGGCTCAGCCCAGAAACTGCGTTGTGTCCCTCCCTGCGTCATTCGATGTGTCACGTATCGTACCGCCCTGTCTGTGCACTTGGCCCCGCGACGAACGTGACCTCGATATGAATCTTTATGTATGTTCGGGCGTCTGTTTCGCTCAACAACTTTAATGCTGTCTTATCTTCTTTGATGTTCTTCAACTTTGCTATAGAGTTGCTTTACTTGCCTTTCTTACACTTTATTTATCCGCTGGTGCTGGAGAACGACTAAATCTTGGAAACACGAAGCTTTGTACATGTACCAATGTACCTCTACTCTACTCGAATCGAATCCATATTTTCCTCGAAGCTGTTTCATCTTCCAGCAAGTTGCGCTGGAGTCTGACCAGCATAGGTCCGTTGAGGGAATCGGATTTGGCAGAAGAAGAAGTTCGGAGCAATCCGCACCGGCGAGCCGGTCACAGCACGTGAATATCATGTGAGTAGGCGGCTTGAACCGAACCTAATATCCCTGCGCACAACGCGTCCCCTTGACGCGTCAAACAGCTGGCCGATGGACGTCAACGATCTGCATCCTCCTGATGACTATAGCCACCGATTTTTTATTTGGCACGAATGGATCCAGGTACTGCTCTTGTCTTATTCCAGAGCTTCGAGTTCCTCAAACCGATAGGCGAACGGACCGCTAACGAGTGAAAATGTGTTTGAATACTTTACGACGTCCATGTTCTACGACAAGCAAAGCAACAATCAGGTGCTGCGCATGCAGACGATGCATACCGGAACAGCTATTGCCAACGAAGCCGAGGAACTGAGGCATGCCTAATGGCCACCGACTCAGACTTTCAGGAAGCTAACCAATCGTAACAGACGATTCACTGGGGTTGAATTCGCCGTTGTGCACGCTCAGCCACCGTCCATGTTCATCATCCACAAGCGCGAGCGACTCTCTCCAGACGAAGGTATTTCTGGGTCATGCGTACCCCGTTCCTTCGATTTTTTGAAGCTGTTTTCTGAAATGGCAGCAAGTTCGCCCCTTGGCCGCTTATTTCATCATGAATAACAGAATATATCAATCTCCTGATGTGTATACTGTTCTCTCCAATAGGCTGGTACGATTTACTTTGCCTTGAAATCGCTGGAATCAATAATTCCTCCCTCCCGCTCAGTTAACTTCGGTTTACTCCCTGCAGGCCTCGTTAGATATTGTGCGAAGTCGAAGGCCCGATTACATCCCACGAACAGGATTCGTCTGGCCGATCGTCGACTCTGCAACCCCGTCATCGGATGATCTTAAAAAGAAGGCTGCAGCTTCCGGAGAAGAAAGTGCTGATACGGGCACTGAAAGCCGAAGTGTATCAGAAGCTCCCGAAACCAGCAAGCCAAAGGTTCCTCAACGGTAGCATTCCTTTTCCTGGATCGTTGATATACACACTGAGCAACATGATATGGAGACAGCAGAACAGCTTGCTTTTAACAAACGCTATGCACGCGACCGCCCTGCACTTGCGATCGAAAACCGTACTCTCGGCAAACGCTACAGAAGCGAATGTCGAGCCCGTCCCGGAAACTCCGGCGTCTCAGGGTGTTCGGAATTCTGCCACGCCGGCGCCTGCGCCCGCAGCAAAAACCCCTACGGCGCAGACGTCGCAAGAACCACCTTCGCGGGCGTTACCTGGCGCAGGAAAGAAGAAACGGAAACGTATGCTGCGGAATGTGTGGCCCGAAGCGGAAATACTGACTGCGTAACGCCACCCTAGGAACCCTTAATGCGCCAACGTCCTGAGGCATCAGGAATTACACATGTACTACATATTCCAAGTACCTGGCGCTCCTATTGTCGCGTCGCAAAGTGAGAAAAGATATAATGACAACTTGACCACACGTTCGTCTCATGCGTTGTGGGTCCCAGATGAACAGAATAAAAAGAAATGTTCGAAGAGCCCTGATTCAAAATTGGTACTTTCAGCGCGTTAACAAGGCCAAACCACTTCTCAATCTTTCTGGCATCAAGCCATACGTGCTCGCCACTATGGCAGTAAGCCAAAGGTCCCTCAACGGTGGGACTTCAGTGGTGAATGCTCAGGAAGAAAATCTATGCTGCATAACTATCGAAAGAAGAATACTGGAAGTTTGCGCTACCCCAGGAGTTGGAATCCGTGCGGTGCCGGTGGATCTTACCCCACGTTCGGGGAGGTTGATCAGCATATGATGACCCATTCTCAGTATAATGTCGTTCTTTCTGATGCCGCAACCCAGCGTCGGTAGACCTTGGCTGTATTCCCGCAAAACAAAAGAACCAGAAAAACGAGAACGATACAAGTTACAACATAGTAATACATACATAATTTGTACATTTAGTTCAGCCGAAACATCGACTTTGCGTTGATCATACTCGACTCCTTATGGGTTACCCAGACCTAAGGGGCAGCCCACGGTATCTCCATTCAAATGGTCCTGAGCGTCCCTCCACCCTGCTGCTTTGCTTTTCTATTTTGATAACAATTCGATTGCGTGTCCTTGTAATGCCTAGTTCTTTTGGCTGGATCCCCAAAAGATTCGCCGCAATTGTATCTACAGTGATGAGGCGTTTCACCGGTGCTAAAAACAAATGGATGAGCGAGAACATCAAGGATCGAGTCAAAAAACTTACTGCGTGTGTCGATGAGTCTGCATGTTTACTTTCTGATCATGGAACGTGGAGGTAATGAGTATGAGATTGAAAAAGAGAAGGATGGCTACCTGGGCAAACGTCTTGTAACAGATATCACAAACAAACCGTCTGGATTGGAGTATCTATCTAGAGTGAAAAAACGGGGAAGGAAAATTGGCGCGCACTTGAACCCCAAGTGGGCGTCCTGAACATGACGCGGCTCGCCACTTTCAGGAAGCACGGCTGGAGCCGCCCAGCTTTGGCTTCGGGCGGCCGATGGCATCTGGGGAAAACCCGAGGATGCTGACAGCGCAGGAGCACGAATGTCCAAAATCCTACAAGAAAAACGCGTCGCCAGAAGTCTCAACAAATAACGAAAATATCAACCTCCGAGGATCCACCAGCCTGTTTACGGGGGATGGATTTAAGCGTCTGAAAGTTGAGTCGCAGACCAAGAACGTGCAGAAAGCACTTACGGGATCTCAACGGACGGCTCCCGTGGAGGCAAAGTGTGGAATGTATTCCGGTTGCGCGTGTACTGATCATCTCGTCCAAAATACCGCGAGGACGAAGAAGATGCGTCTCTCGAACTGTGATCTTCATCTTCCGAGTCCGAGCTAGAGGACGACATGTCGGGATTTAGCGGGGGGACATTCTGCATTCGGGACGAAGGACCAGCATTGGGCGAGAAATAAGCAGCAGTGGGGGCGTTTACTGGAAACGAAGGAGGGACGCCTGGCCTGAATGAGCTCGGAGAGGAGGGGTTCGAAAATTGTGAATGGTGAGGCGCTTGACCGACTCCGTGAGTTCGTTGACTTGAAATTGCGGATAGGTGAATCACCGTAGAAATGAAACGACCCAATTACCCACATGGTGGTCGACCTAGCGGTGGGTCGTGAGGCGTCCGCTGCTGGTGAGGGCTCCGGGGAGACGGGCCGCAAAACAAAGTCAGAATCAGAAGAATCTGATGATCGATATTCAGGCGCTGTGGGTGAAGGCTCCGGAACGACAAAGCCAGGGCGTAAAGAAAATTCGGAATGTGGTATTCTATGTTCAGTGCGCGGGAGGTGTGGATGTCCTTCCTGGAAGTATTCGTGGGCCATGCCGTGTCTATAGACGCGTGGAATAGACGAGCCGGAACCGGACGTTTCATATTCATGACGAGGGCGTTGTGGGTATATTTCGCGGAGGGATCCGTGGGTATTGTCGCTCCCAGAGACGCGTTTGATTGATGATCCAGAACCTGTTGTTTCATATTCATGCCGGCGGCGCTGTGGGTATATTTCCTGGAGGGATTCGTCGGTGTCGTTATGCCTATATAGACGCGGTCAATGGACGATTCATAGGAGCACTGGAGCTAATGGAAACTGTACTGCCTGCCGGAATGGGAAACCAAGTCACTCACTTCGACGTACTGGGGTGGTGGCCTCCGCGGAAAGCGGATTTCGGATTCATGAGCAGGTCACGGAGCAGATGCTGCTGGGGTGGAGATCCAGAGGGCGCCTTAAATAAGAGATCTAGTCAAGAACATTGTCATCCTACGAACCGAGATTATGATAGGATAGGATAGGACATCTCTGATCAGCAACTTCGAGAAGACCGCAAAACCAGGGAATACCTTGAAGTACTTTTAACTGGCTGGATCCGAGTCGGAGTGGATGAATTAGCCGCATCGAAAACAGCCAAGAACCTAGTCGTCCACGGACCAAGGTTAGAATAGGTAATCTGTGATCGACAACTTCTCCAGAATTGATAGTCAATTGCAAAACCAGGGACGAATTACTATTAGGGAACGGAAAGTGCTCCAAGGCTTCGCAGCTAGCTGAATTCAGAATGTCGTTATTAACCTGGGGCAATTGGTATAGCAACGGACCTCGACTATCGCATCAGATCCTAGACACCACAGTTCCATTGATCTGCGTCCATGGTGCCGGGAATTTGAAGCCGCCATCATAGCACCAAGAAAGCGCAAGAGTATGCTAGGAAAAGCTCAGCGCTGGGTAACTTTTTTCCCCATCGATCTTCTCTGCCAATCAGGGAGATCTCGTCGACAGTTTGTATCCAGGTTGGGTTGATTAAGACAGGGCCTACGTTCGATTTTCCCGTCTGCGTTCGATCTCGTACATCTCGAGGCCATGATTTCACTGAAGCCGGCAATCCACCAGCGATGCCGGTGTGGAGGATCGGGTGTCGGAGTAAGAAACAAGTTGTCAGAGGCCCAAGAGAAAACGGCTCGATAGGACTCAATAGTAGGAACTCTGAATCCATTTGTCTGTTTTCAGTCAAGCGTCTGAAAGTTGAGGACGTTGAGTTGTTGTATCACAGAACGTGCCGGAAGGTACTTACTGGATTTCACCGGATGGGAAATGGTCCTGTTGGCCGGTACAACTCGTCCAAGGTGTGGCGCAGGACTCCGCGTTTATCCTGCGTCGAATCACACGCCGAGTCTGTGCACGACGGCATGTCGCTGATTACTAGAAAGAATTCGCCCTTCATTTGAGATTGAAGCAGCAACAACGGGCTACAATTGTGTAGGGGGAAAAAGCTACTGGAAGCCAAGAAGGTCAGAAGATATTCTCCGGTCTTGGTGTCGTCTTCAGAGACAGGTTGGGGTGTGTTAAACAATGATAACAAGCCCAAGACATTCCTTGTATGCTCAACCAGATCTGCCACACCAAAGAAAACAATTGTTTGAGATGAAGGGAATGTGGAAGAGAGTCATCTCTTCCGCGGTTGGAAGTCTAGTCTGGCCTCCCTTTGCTCTTGTATATCGAACTTGAAGGATCGAAAATTTAAACAATTGTTACAAGGAGTTGGCAGGATGATGATGTACGCTGTCGAGTGGCGTCCAGATTCTGCTAAGACGTAGAACCAGTATTTCGAAGCCCAAATCACGGTGAGCAGAAGAATAGCCACGACGCCCGTCGGCCGCACTCGCGATAGCGAGAGGTGTGTAGTTGTTTGTAGTTGATCGGGCCGCCTGTGATCCAAACAAGTCCACCATCTTTGCGACTCCTCCTCATGTGCTATAGTGCTCTACAGAAATTGGCCCAATAGCGTCACAAATTGGATGATCGATGCGCTCGAGTCAAAAATCTTGAGATGACTGCAACGGCAAATGATACGTATCACAGCCTTCAAGCGGGCGCTATTTAAGTTCAAACCTTGTTTCTATCCTGTCTCGCCCATTCTCCCCCTTTCTCTCATGGCTGCCTCACCGACTCAGGCGGTTGCACCAGCTGGCGGATTGCCCGAATATGTGGGCAGTTTATTTAATGAACCACCTCCAAAGATACTTCCCACTACCGTGACTCAAGTTGAAGAATACGCACAACGACTCCGAAACGCTATCGATCATGGATTCATCTCTGCTTACGTCCCCGACTCGATAAAAGAACTGCCGCGCAGAACCCATAGTACACCAACTATCGCTTCGCAGATTGCAGCTCTCCTCTTCCCCGACTTCACACAGGTCAAGGCCGACATCCACTATGAAATTGCGTTGTCGCATGCCCGCCGTGTCGTTCGCCAGCGGAAAGAGCTCGAGTTGATTCGTCAACAACCATACAAAAACGACGCGATCGCTTCTGAGACACAGGTTACAATCTCAAGGAGTCGCGTTATCACTCGCTGACAAAAGCATACGTAGGGTGAATGGCTCGGTCAAGAGGATGATCCAGTTTCTTTAGACGGGCCCATGGCGCTGCCTATGCCTGTGGAAATTGGCACTGATGATGACTTTAAGGTTCTTTCTGCCATTGATGTATTAGACGATGACGAGTCTCACTTGTTTACAGGATGTTTTCCAATTTCTCCGCCTAAATCTCGATCCCAAAGACATCCTATCACCCCAAGGGAAAGACATCCGCGACGAGTTAACTTCCACTCTTGGCCTGCAACCCGGTAATGAACTCAAATGGAATACGCCTATGGTCGAGTTCAAGCGCGGTGTCGTATATGACGACGGCCGTTTGGATCTCTGCAAAATGGTTGTCGGCCCCACTCATATCGAGCGGCTTCTCGATGCGCTGGAGGAGAACACCATCATTACCCAGTTCCTTCTCGGCAATAATGTCATCAGCACCACAGGAGCGCGTCGCATTGCGAGATTCATTGCGGCTCACCCATCTCGCATTGAGACATGGTATCTTGCCGGAAATCATATCCGTGCTCCCGGTTTCGAGCTTCTCGTTGACGCGATGGTCAACAGTCCGCGCATTACCAACGTGTGGTTGAAGCGGAATCCTTTAACCCCGGCCTCCATCCCAAGCATCATCCGCCTCATCGTTCGAACACCGAATCTACGCACTTTGGACTTGGAGAATGTTGAGATGGGAGACGAGGGGGTGGCGAGGGTAATGGATGAGATCACTGGACAAGATTTACCTCTGCGGCACCTCTACCTCAATGCTAATGGTACCGGAGAGAAAGCTGCAGTAAAAATCGCCGGCTACTTGGGGCATCCCGAGTGCAAGATGGAATCCCTCTACCTCGCTTCGAATCCCATCGGAGACGCCGGAGCTCTGCCCCTGGCAGAGGCTTTAAAATCCAACACCAGCCTACTGCGCTTGAGCATGGCTTCAACCGGATTAACCTCAAAAGGTGTTTCCGCTCTCTGCACATCGCTCTCCACCCACCCGCGCATCATTCACATCTCCTTTTCTGCGTCACAAACTACCCGGGTTCATCGGCAGCGTTTCAACCATATGGCTGACAGTGCCATTCCGGCCATTAAATCTCTCATGAAGAACCCCTCAATGCGCGATATCAATCTCGGCCGGACAGCGTTTTCTGCTGCAGGCCAGGAGGAGGTGAAGGCAGCCGTTGTGGACTCGAATCTCTGCGAGTTCCAGGCATTCCGGAAACTCGAACCAGACGAGGCGAGTAGCTGCCCGCTGGCGACGCGTCGTGCGTTGGAGGCGAACGTCAAACGGTTCTACCCCGCCGAGGAGAGCTATGACAAATTTTCGAACAGTCTTGCTGCTCGTTTCCTCTACAGCCCTGAGGATGTACGTCTCATTGATAGTGTTTACCGCACGCGGGACAAACGCGACGACAAGGAGGTCCTGCAGTTCTGGAAAGAAGGGGATCCAGTCTGGCAATTAGTTGACGGCGATGTTTGATTACTCCCACTCAGTAGCTTAAATTAAAACACATGTATTCTACCAGGAATGAACTCCGACCAGCTCACGATCCGTACCGTGGAGAGGAATTGTAGGGTCGCGGTCTTGGAATTACTTGACGACTCGTCCGCTTTCACACCCGAAATTCAAATCGGGAGATTGCACGCAATTTTGGCATTGCCTGAGAAATTACATTGCTCTCCCTCCCGTTATCTTCCCTGTTAACCAGCCAAGCGGTGACTTGATGGTCCCACCTCGCGCTCCTGCACCCCCCACTCCGACACCGAGCGACAGCGGATTTGCAGACGCAAACGATTCCTTTCGTAATTTGGCGGCGAGTTGGACTGCCATTTCGTGAGCGTTGGACTCGAAAGTAGTAATCCGGTGGAAGTCATGTATCATACCTGATGAGTCAATTTCCTCGACGTTGGTTTCGAGAACCAAACCTCCTTGAATAATTTCCGCGAGGATATGATGCACCTTTGGGAATGTAAACCCTTTCCATCTCGCTCCGCCAACTCCCAGCTCACCTCGTCGAACTGAAATACGAGATCCAGCTCACAAACATTCTCGAAAGCGCGGTCTAGCGACTCGACGAACACCTGCGGCAAGATGAAAGCAGAAGGCCAGGGTATTGCCGCCACCACAAACCTGGATTAGATCCAAGATGCCCAACTCGCTTTCTGCGCCGTCGACCACGAACACGAAATGTAGCGTCGCATAACTGCGGTACACGACGCGCCACCGCTCATCTTCTTCGCCCTTGGGACCGAGGAAGGCCTCGAGCTCTGGAGCATCTAAGAAATTGCACAGGGAGGCTGGCCGGGAGCAGATGAGAGAGAATATCTTCGGGATAAGTGTTTGCGAGGATTGGTGAAGCGGTGTGTAGAATTTTGTTAGTCGAGCGACGCCAGAGGTGTTAACTGGGAGGAGCGCGCTTCAATACCTTGGCTAAGGACGCACGGAAGAACGTTACAAATGAGGACAGCGTGAATCATGGCGGTTCGTTCAGTTTAAGTATACATGTAGTGCGTTCACTTGAGAAAGGGAGAAAGCACAGAAATGAAATGACGTTTTGATGCCAAGTTTCTATAGTGTACTACTGTATACCGCTAATAGCTACCTGCTACTGCGTCCTGCGATTCTACAACCTTTCATCCCAAATAAATAAGAAAGTATTCGAAGCTCATGCACGCGCTCATGCGCCGCGCTAATCATCGAACCCGGGACAGCCGTCGTCTGGTAACTGGTCCAGCCGTCGCGGCACCCGTCTGCACTTGTACGCAAGCATGTCAACCGCTGCATTAAACGCCTTGCAGCACGTCGCGCAGCTCTGGAAGATGTATACCAGACTCTCCATCTCGCCTGCCACGTCGGTGTCTAGATCCATATGAGAAACAATTTACAAGTGGAGATAGAGGGGAGCTCACTCGTTTCTATTTTCCTGGCGAGGATAAGGCGTGTGCGGTCCCAGACGGCCTCCGCGCTGGTGTTGTGCGTAGGGCACATCCCATAGCCTAGATAACAGCGTCAGAGGAGGGCCGGAGCATTATGTAGGACGCGGAGATTCACCGTGAGGGAAAAGGTCTTCTCGCAATAAAATGCCCTGCAAGGCCTTTACCCGGAACGCCTGCAGGCGGAGGACGTCGTGGTAAGCTGTAACCGTGGGCACGATCTTGGCCTCCTCCGGAGTGTACCACGCCAGCGGGAGGATGTATTGGCTAGACTCCGCTGCCACATATCCCATGTCGCCGAGAGTGAGGCTCAGTCCGTATACCGTTAGCCCGTCGGTCGGCGCGTGAGCCAGAAGATGCGCGCGGAGAGACTCTAGAACCCCCAGGTCCGATAACGCGTATTTGTCGGCGAGATATAGAAGCAGCCGCAGCACAGGCAGTGGGATGGCGGTCGACAAGTCGTACCTCACAGGAAGCCGCGTCTCAAATTTCTCGGCCATTTCCCGTAGATACTGCACAGGAGGGCTTGGCGGATCATGGAGGAGGCGGAGGAGCGCAGAAAGCGAGCTCTCCGGCTCATGGAGATCAAGGACCTGTTGATTTTCATTGCTGGCGCCAACATCGCAGCACGAGAACATGTCGCCTGGGCACACAATGGCTTAAGTATATCGCGAAACTTCCAAGGGAAACCATACGGAAGACATGAGATCCCTTTTCGAGCTTGGTGCGATTCACGGCGAAGGTAGAGCCGTCGAGCAAGGACCGAACCAGGAAGTCGGCATCCTCGAATTTCTGGATGGAAGGAGCCATTGATGTCTACAGCAGCCAGACCACCGAGACTATAAGTATAAAGCTCCGCAGTAACTGGAAAGTCGACGTGGACAGACGCGACCTCGACGTGTTCAAAGCAGCACAAGACAGATAGGGGCGACGGAACCAACAGCTTCTTCTAAGCATGAGAGAAAGAGTTTCCGTATTGTAGCCAAAACATGAGGTGGAAACAAGTGTAAGGAGGAAAAAGCACCAAAGCGCAGGTAGACATGGATGGAGTGCAGAGCAGGCAGTAGACGTAAAATGAAAGGGACTGGTATCATCAAACGAGGTAAATCTAAAGAAAAAAAAGTCCCTGTACCCTACAAGATAATGCACTTCTTCGTTCTCCCACTCTGGTTGGGCGGCCTCCCGGGGGTTGGGGCTAGTCCTGGTTCTAGGTTTCTCGTTTGTCGTAATGCGCGGACAAGGCTCGTAAAGACCCGTTCCACGTTTTGGGCCGTCTTTGCGGACGTTTCGATGAATTCGCAGCCGAACTGCCGTGCGAGCGCCGCGCCCTCCTCCTTCGATACCTCGCGCTCGTAGGCCTTGTCGGCTTTGTTCCCGACCAACATGAGAATTGGGTCCCCCCTTTTTGCTCGTCTCACCGACTGGCGGAAAACCTCCAGTCTGTCGAAAGTCGACCGCGATGCGATCGAGTATACCAATATAAATCCCTGTCCCTCTCTGTGCAAAGCAGTTTACTGGGGAGATCCAGGGGTAAAAGGGAAGGTACTTACCGCACCCATTGGTCGCGGAGCGTCGCGTACTCCTCTGGCAGACGTCACATTTAATAATGGACTGCGCAAGAATGGCGTCTTAACATACCCTGACCGGCAGTATCAATCACCTCCACAAAACACATGCGGTTATCCACTACAAATTGCTTGCGGTAGGCATCTTCTATCGTTGGATCGTAAGTCTGCGCAAGGTCTGTTCAAAGGCTGATATTGCGATAATGATCGAACGACAATACCTCTGCGGAATGGGAATTTCAGTGTGGATTCAGTGGACGGCATGTATGGAAACTCACCGACGAAACAATTGAGTGTGAACTAGTGAGAATTCGTCAACGCTGAAAGACAGGAAGAACCGGGCTGTGCTGACCTGAACGGCTAACGCAGTTTTACCTACCCCACCATCACCTAGGACTGCAACTGTCCATTGATCCATTTTTTCTTGTCGTGAACGAGCCGAGGTACACCTTGGTACCTTTGAAAGGGAAACGATGCGGCAAAGGAAAGTCGGAGAAAGATCAAGGTGACGCGGAACGAAGGGGTCGGATAGGAGGACGATGGACTGAAGGCAAAGACTCTTCAAGGAACAATAAGGGTCGTCGTGGAGTCGTAGAGGGTCGTAAGGAAGGCGCAGTGGGCCTGTATTGTGACTTGGGATGGAGGCTGGGTGAGCAATTGGTGATGACAACAAGGCCAAACCTGCCTCTGATCTGAATGGCATGTGCATCAGTGCGCATCTGTCCTCGACTCTGATTAAAGAATTCCTCTACAGTCCCCGTTAGAGTTCTGCGGCGCATGCGTCCCCCACATACCCCCACGAGCCACTCGGACTTGAGCCCAAGCCTCCCGGAGTGTCTACACAGAAAATCTATGCAGAATCGTCCAGAATACTACACGACAAATGACACCTCTATATCGATATCGACAGACGCCTACAGCTGTGCCTGATCATGGGATAGTCTGTCTTGTAAGGCCTTGCCGTTCCTGGTCCGAGAAATACAAATTCGTGGATTAGTTCTCTTCAGAAGACGCCTATTGTTCGTGGATTTGTGCCCCATTTTTCCAAAATCACACTTGCGTGCGCATCGCACATATGTCAGCCCTCCTCAATTAATTCTCTCAATTTATGGCTTTGATTCTTGTACTCGGGACGAGCTGTTTGGCATTGACCTCGATGCAAGGATCTGTCGGATTCGTTCCGTGTGATTTCGGGATTTTTGGAATAATTAAAGCGCTTTCGGACAAATTCCGCTTACGAGTCAGAATGATTTGGGGTTGCATAGTTCAAGAAATCTCTATTGAACAAAGCGTCTATGGCATAGGATAGTTATAGGCGTCTATGGGTGTGTGAGGACTGTGCAAGAGTAGGATACCACATCGCAAATAATTTCAACTCTACCCAACACCGACGCGGCCCGCTCACCGCGGAGCGGGACCATCGTCGTCGGTCAAAGAAATCGCCATAGACAAAATGTTCTTCGCACTCTACATGTCTTGTTGTTTCCTGATGAACCCATGGTTTGTGTAGTTTGTGCCGCGCATGGTCGGACATTCACTGGCGGCGACCGAGCTCCGCCTGGGTGAGATTCAGAGTGAACGACGCGTGCTGGTTCGCGGGCGGTTGGATCATCTTCACAGGCTTCTTCGCAGCGCCGGACGTTCCCGTGGAGATGGATGGGAAGGGACGGAGGGCGCTCGAGCGCGGGAAGGAGTACGTGCGCTGAGGTGTCATGCGCGAAGCAGCGGGCCCAGAGGATGTGTGGCATTGCGGGGAATTATTTGCCAGGGGCGAGGAGACAGAGGGACGCGACGCGTGCATAGTGGCTGCAGAAATAAAATAGTCAGAACAGGCAGGATTGAAAGAACAGAGGACGCGCACCCATATTGTGCGGGAACAAAGTTGGAGGGCATAACCAAACTGGCGTTCGGGCTTATATAGGGTCAATAAAATTTTTGGGGCAACGAACCGGTTGGGGTTGTTACTTGTTATAGTCCGTTGTCAGCCGTTGTCCCAGTAAGTAAGTACCTTTGACCGTACTTGCGGCCGCCAAATTGACGCCAGTGGACATTACAGGAGGTGGCGTTCAAATGCCACAAGTCCAGCAGAGATCGGGAGAGAAAAGAAGTAGGACCCAGTACAAGGAGCCCTCGACCAGAAATAAAACAAGCAAATTCCAAGATGGATTAACAGTTGTTTGACTGAATTCAACCAGATTCAACCCAACCGAGAGAGCGAGTCTTGGACTGGGATTGGTTTCATTGCTCCAGGTTTTCAATCGCAGTCATTGTGGTGCCAGTTGCGCCGCAAGCCTCTTGCAGCCTCTTGCTCCGTCTCGCTGCTCGGAATTGCAAATCTAGTATTATCTCACCGACTCAAGTCCTCAGAATCTTCGCGATAACTGGTTGAACGTTCAAGACATAGAGCTCTCCGAGTCGAGGGCCTCGACCCACTGCGGAGATGCGTTTGTTTTACCGCAGATGAAAGGGCTTTGTATAAAGTATTCGAGGTTCAAGCCGTTTTCCAAGGGATTTTACTCACATGTAAAATAGCTTTGTCTTTATCCCTTTGTTAAATGATTCCTGTTTGTCGCGGTAAAACAGTTCTCTCACCAAACGCGTAGTGGGAGATGTGTTTTACAAACACAAAGACGGATAGATATAACAAAGGTATAATTTGGTCATATTTTACCGGAATTTTCCCCTCGATAAAAGCAGTAGAAAAAGAGCTTGGACCTCAAATACTTTTTACAAGGCCGTTTTACCTGCAGTAAGACAAACGCATCTCCGCAGTGCGACCAGGCCCATCGGATCCGGCTCACAAGACCCGGCCGGCGGCGGCTTTGCGCGACCCGCCGGCCGCAACCGCAACCGGATTCGGAAAAAGAGTAAATATATTCAAACGCATGCGGCATAAACGCGGTAAGTATCAGGAAGGGATATTAGTGGGTTTGGATATCGATGATGCGACGAACAAAGCCAAGACGGGGGTTGGTGTGTAGGGGGGACGGTAGGTCGATTGCGTGAAGATATTTAACATACAGACCTGCGGAGGTCAGCAACGACGGCTGGAACCGCCAAAATAATAAGTCTTGTCCGTCCAGGGACCTACTGCCTGCCTGAGTGCGCGACGGAACGTGCCGCAGAGGGAGTGACTGAATGCGTCCGCGTCCGGAAACGGAACGAAAGGGATTGGCTCCCGTTGGTGGGTCTATGGGTTAAATGGCCTGCCGGGGGTGTTCACTTGGGGTGCGGTGTCCGCGTGGTGGGGTCGTCCACCGGCCACAAAGTCTACTGCACATCCACGAGCAAATTGCGCTCGAGAATATATTTGCCTTCTTTGTATTTCTGGGACGCCTCGTACGCTTTCTCCTGGGACAAATAAATGTTTATGGTCAATATTAAATACCATGAGGAAACCGGGAGACGTCATACATATTTCCAGCCAAGAGTGGTGCCGCATTTGCAGCAATATATATCGCGAACGGTGTGATTTCCGGTCGTCATGGGTCGGTCGTTGGCCTCGCCCTCAACGACATTAACGCTGGAGAAGGAAAATAAATGATACTGAACGACTGGAAAGAGCGCCAGCACGGCTTACACTCCGTCGAACAAGTACGCCCGACCGTGTTGTCCATTGAAGGCCTATTAGAGACATTCAGCTCGATTCTCGGGTCCCGCAATCTAGCCTACCCTCGAAACCATAGAATGAATGGTAGCAAGGTGAGTTTTGCACATCGAACACCCGTAGATGCGTTCGCCGGCCAGATAGCGTCGATAGCTCATGCCCATGATTGGGTTTGTGTGTAGCGCGCTTGGATTGGGTAGGATGTAAGTGAGTCTGTTTCGCGGGAAGAAACACTGGGATGGGTCTTCTTTCAAGGCCAAGAACACAGGGAGGACAAAGGAGATGGGTGCAGGTAGCTGAATGCGGTAACAAGGAACCTGTACCGGCAATTCCGTTTCAAGTCTCGATCACTCGGGGCCTATCAGTGTCAGTTGGCCTGTGGACCCACGGCACACTTGGAGGAATATTCTGGGTCAGATTCGTGGCTTTTGAGGCCAGTGCTCAACTCTGCTAATTAACGCTTGAGATGGTGCAATGACGCCGAATACTGCCGAGTGATTGCATCACACGGCAAGTGAAACAAATGCCGAAGGGGACAAAATCCGCATTCGGTCGGAGATCCTACAATTGAATTTATTGAAACCGTGTAAACACTCAGCGCGCTAAATGGAGCGAGCTAAATGGAGTGTACGTCGATGGAGCGTCGACAGAAACTCGCAAAACTCTATAACAAAAATGCAAGCTGGGTTTATTTACAGTGGGTAATTCAACTGTCCGATAAAACTGAACCAGAAAATCAAACGCGGATGGAAGGTATCGAGCTCTGTGGTGAGAGTGTTGCCCGCGGAGTTAGAGCCGTCGGCGTGCTCTGCCCACCCTCCAAATCTGCGCTCGCCAACCCGGGCTCAGAGGTCTCTATGCCATCTGCGGTGCCTGACCTAGACCCCGCGCCCGGTACCATGTCTATCGGTGCACGAGCCCGATTCTCATGGCCGGACTTGATGCGATTGTTCGTCACCGACTCCCTAAGAAAATGCCGTACATTCAGCGGATATCAGAGCTGTCGCGGAGATACTTCAAGATACCTTATTTCTGCAATTAAGTCGTCGATGGCGTACCAGGCCGCAGGTCCGTACGCTATACCTCTGAACCAGCCTGCCAAGTTTGCAGGGGCGATATATGCATGGGCGTGCAGATGGTCCGTTACTGGTATTTTCCCATCCCAAAACGGGGGTGTGATGAAACCAATTCGGAAGTTGGGATTTGGGCGGTACAAGGGGGACGAAGTTGTCGTTGAAGCGGGAGAAGTGGGGGCAAGCAAGTTGTTCAGGAGCCGGGTTGCTAAGTTGCGGATATTGACGAGGAGGGGGAGGTCAGTGGAGGACTGCGGAAACATCGGTGGTTACGCCGGGCCTGACATTTGTATAAAAATAAACGCACTAGAGTGTAGATGGAGGGAACATGAAGACTGGGACTGGAGTGAGGGATGCGTCCAGTACGAACAAGTATGTACACACTTGAATGTTATAATTATGTGGCCCTTGCTGGACACTGGATTGGCCTTTTCTCGGTAGGCCGTAAAGTTGTCGTCGCGCCAGAGAAACTCGGGTTCTGTGGATCCGGCAGGAAAGGAAGGCGAGCGGGGCGAATTTGGCTCCACATGCATTGCAGCTTTCGAAACAATGCCGCACATGGGGCATCCTGGTTTTGCGGGGAAGGCCATGGTTGTGGATCGTCGGTGAGCGCGGTTTCCTCCTGTCTGGTGCTAGTGGGTGAGTGGGGTTCCTGCGCTGGTATTTCAGCTGACCTCTTAAGAGAGCGGGTTGAAAGCGCGCGGGTTACAATTGCGCTGAAAGAGAGGTGAATGGTGCAGGTGAACGGGTGCTGGCACACACCAGTAAATAGTAAATACAGCGATCAAACGCGTCAATTGCTTGGACTCGGCTCAAGTCCGGCTCGGCGGGAGCCTTTACAACCATGCCCAAAGACACCGTTCTCAACGTTTTCGAGCAGTTCAGGCAGGATATTGACGAAGGGAACGATAGAAGAGAGCGTCTTATTAAGGTGAAATAGCAGGTACCAAATCGGCGCCCCTCGTAATTCAAGGGTATTCAAAGGTCAGCCGAGATGTAACGAACATCTCCAAAAAAGCGATATTTCTCCTCCATCGCATCATCCTTGAGGATTCCGACGACGATCGCGCGCTGGCGCGTCGAGCAGCCTCTAGTGGCCGCGAAGCACTCTCTGGAGCTAACGCCCTCTTCGCTCTGATGCGCCCGGAGCTTGTGGGCGACCGTTTTTGGCGGTATCATCGCCAAGTATCACCTGGCCTTCAGGTAGGTCGCCGCACTTGCTCCAGCGGCCGTGTTAAGGAACATAGCGCGTCGCCTAGGAATACATCGAGGCACTGAGCTTTGCGCACTACGTCGAACACGACTCACTCATCAGCTACCAACAAGTGCAGGACGCGCTTTCTGATAGCGACGGGCCTGTGCGTGGCCCATATTTCTCTCGTGTGCGCCCGTGAAGGAACTCGAACTGCAGTTTTTCACCCTGACCGTGTCGGACTATCTTCTTGGCCTCTCTGATCTGACGGGCGAACTGATGCGCTTCGCGATATCCAACATCGCACGACGCGGAGGGCGGCCCAAGGCAAGCCAAGTCTGCGCCTTTGTAAGAGGCTGTAAAGCGGGTGAGAGGGCTTCGTGCCATCCTTTTTGCCAGAGAAAAGTTATACCTGTCTAGACTTTGAGCATTTCACGCCACACGTTCGAGACCTGTCTAAAAAGCAGTCGGTCACCGCCAGCTCCCTCGAGAAAATTGAAGCTGGTATGCACTTGATTTCTGGAAGGTTCGCCTGATTTACAATTCTTTACAGCTGCCTACGCAGTTGCAGTACGGGGGTCGGAGTACGACTTTCCACAAGAAATGCTGGATGATCTCGTTGCACAAGCTACCGCAAGGTTTAATATTCGTGAACGAGAAGAAGGATACACTGAGGGTCATGTATAGTGTGCCAGTGTACAAATGTAGGAACTGTTTGCCAGATGTCGTGCGTGTATCATACATGATTTTACATCAACCAATTTTCAGAGTGCCACCAGTTGTGCTGATGAACTCAACAACAAATAATTTATCCGAGAGTTTCTGGACATCGAAGTCGATGTTTTGTCCATTCCACTGGAATGGAACGTTAAAGGACGAGGAGCGTGTCGCTTGAAACAAGATGGTTGTTTGCCCACTACCCACATCGAAAGAGATGCCGGGAGCGCGTGCTTGCTTGCTCGACGACGCCTGGGGTTCCGGATTATCAGGTCTAGACTCTTCGACCCGCGGCTGTTCTTGCGGCAACAACGGCGTCCGTTCATCAACTATTCTCGCAGGCGGTACGTCGACGTCGCGGAGCCCAAATAGGCGAGCGAGCCAATTGAAGAGAACCCTAAACATATGCCATATCATCACTAGCGCGCCACGACGCTTGGACGCGGAGTGATCGACTAGCTGCGAGGGGCTTGGTGAACCTGGTCGCTCGCTGGACGTCGAAATCGCCGCTGGTAAGTTGAGGAAGGAGGGATCTGGGGATTCGGAAACGAGATGAGGGAGAGGGCGCAGACGAGGGGATGGGGGTGGGGTTGGTAATCCCTCGGCATGCGACGCCGGAAGGGAGTACGGTGAGTGTGAAGACATAATTCCGACTCGCCACTGCTCTTCGCCGTGCGTCACCGTGTGCGCAGGCGAGACAATAAACTGGCCGCCCGATTCACCCGTTTTCAAAGTTATGTTCTCGTCCGAGTCTTCCTCGATGAATCGAGCGGCACGATCAACAGGCGAGAACATGAAAAAGGGTGCATTCCCCGAGATCAGAGCAGCCAGACTCTGAAGGGTCAGATCACTTTGAACTACGGGAGAGCAAGACGCTATTGGGACAACGGCCACTTCGACCGGATATTTGTCTGCGGCAGACGCGAGGACAAGCACACCTGGCGTGTGGCTCACAACTCGAGGAGAAGAGCAGAGGTTTATAACTCTCGAAACGGCGAGTTCAACCTCCTCCGGGGATTCACATGCCACGAACGACAAAGAAGAAGTGCCTGACATCGTGATAGTACCCGCCGGAGTGAAAGATATCGATCCAGATGGCGTTGCCCCGAACACTAATGTGGGGGGCACGATTACGGGGTGAGAGGTAACCCGAGGGACAAGAACAATGAGGGACGAGTCCTTGTGATTGAAGAAACTGGAAGCGAGTCAACAAAACATTCTCTCTGGAAATAAGAACTAACCTGTTCTCGCCCACAGGATAGGGAATATAATTGGAAGAGTGAGCTAGTCTGGCCACCTGTAAATCCTGAACGGCGCGTCCGTTCGAGTTCCTGCGATATGAATCATTTTCAGGAGTAGGCACCCAGTGTTCGTCTAAAATGACCGGGTCTGCATCCGTCCAGTCCAGCACCAAAGTCCCGTTGTGTCCATAGTGCCCAAGCCACTTGATTTCTCCGTTCGGGTGCACCATCCTATATGTAAATGAAAACCGTTGTCCATGGCCTGATAGTACCAGAACAGAGAAGCCCAGAGTGAGGCTCATACTCTTCCCTGGTTGGTTGTCGACAGAATGCCAGGCGAACTCGTTTACAGAGAGAGGACGGGGAACTGGTTTAAACTCAGTTTCACCCCATTCGCCCGCGAGTCGGCCATTCCCTGGTATGTCAGACCAAACCTGCAGTTTGACATGGCCCGAAGCAACCTGCTCATAGTCGGCCGCATTCTTGACAGTTGCGGTAAAGTGTAGCTGAGTTATAGGTTTGCGTGTCCGTCCAGCAGACACATGGACGGTCTCACCCAGCGCCGGACTGAATGCGATGTGCATAGTACTGGAGAGGTTATCACACGAGGAGGTTCGGTCAATCAACGGTCAAAGGCCCTCGATAGCCTCGTTGCCCAGACGCTCGATGACGTCATAGCCCAAAGTGTCTACGCCGGCAAATCCAGGTCGTAGTCCTCGTAATCCTCATCTGAGTCATCATCCTCGTCCTCGTCCTCATCCGAAACTATTACCCAAACAGGCGGCTTGAACACCACTGGTACTCTTGAATCTTTCCGCCGTTCCGCCGCACCCTCTTTCCATTTCCTTGTCCTTTTCAGTTTCTGCAGTTAAAATGGGTTCATTTATATACGTACCTTTCGCGTTCTCGAAACTCTACCAACTTCGCACCGCCGGCTTTCCACTCTGCGTCGCTATATGCCGACAGCATGCGGATGTGCATGTCTACCGTCTTGTCGAGGGATATATTTGGCGTCATAGGTGTAGCAGACAAGCGTGCTCTACAAACTGGGCACCCGGTATTTCTCTGAGCACATAGTTAATTAATTATTTCGATGAGGAGTACTGGGAGAACCGACATGTTTTGTCACCCACTGCCTGCAGCATGCCCCACAGAAGCTGTGTCCACAGGGATTGAGGAGGTGTGTGGCAACACTGCGAACTCTGTGAATACTGGTATGCCGCAAGACGTCAAAACGCAAACTTACAAGATATCACAGCATCTGAGTGAAGAGGAGATTGTTAGACTGGGCTGTTGGCTATGAAGAAATCCTAACGCACATCGGGCATGTCAATTCTTCCTCAAAACCAGTCAAAATAACGTCAGTGCTTTTCTTTCTCTTCCGCCCAGGCTTCGGCGATATAGAGGTACTGCGCTTCCGCCGCGGAGGTGTAGAAATGCTGCCATCTTCAGAGACCGCTCTTGGCCTTTTCGTACTTGAGCCTGGAAACAACAGGCACATGTCCAGTGATACGTCCGAACAAAAGAGCGGATAGCGTACGAGGAGAAGTGGAGATTGTTGGGGACGCGGCGGGAGGAAACAGCGGTGCCAGCTGTATCGTAGAAGTCGTGACAGGGGCTGGTATTTCGTCTAGCCACCGAAATAAAGCACCATGACGCAGTCAGAAATCTGGAGCGACTCACTCGATATTATTGTAGTTGGCTGGGGCCGGACAACGGCTGTAGTACCGTTGTGAGGAACTGCAGTGGTTCCGAGAGAGCCTGAAAGACATGGTTGGGCGGTCTGTCAACTTTGTGGAACACTAACTCGTAGAGGTTGTATTCGAGTTATCCAGCGAGTCTAGTTGGGCCAATGTAATACCATTGTGAGGAACTGCAGTAGTTCCGAGAGAGCCTGAATGACATGATTGGGGCGATTTATCAACTTGGCGAGATACTGACTGGTAGTAGCTGTATTCGAGTTATCCAGCAAGTCTAGTTGAGCGAGGAAAGATTCATCCAGCGTCTCATTAGGAAAGTATTCAGGAGACGATGGCGGAGTCGTGGTAATAGGCTGACTCGTGGCGGGGCCGGCAAGAATCCGAGTCCAATCGATATCCTCATTTTCGAAGGGATCCGGAATGGCGTCGAACTCGTCTAGTTGTGTGGTGGTAGAACTGGCATTCAAAGCCATAGTGTGCGGGTCCAAGTTGGTTTGCCGCGGCGAACCATCGCAGCAAACCTCGTGACCGTGCCTGTCAATGTCGGCTTGTCGGCTAAATGCCAAGCTTCTAGTTCTTTGGTTATGTTTATCTCATAGGGACCGAAAAGCCAAGAATAGATGGACTAATTTTGTAGCTCGGTTCGACAACGCGACACGCAACTCCCGCGAGAGCCGCAACTGAGCCGCAGTGTAAAATTATCCTCTTCTCAGTTTGGAATACCCAGGGTCATTCAAACGTCCGCTTATGCGGGAAGATATATATCGCATATTTTTAGGGCTCGAGGAGACGTCTATCACTTGGCAGCCACATAGCACCTCCGCAACCTCCATTTCCTCCAGTGTACAGCAGACATCGAGGAAAAAACCTGCGATAATCTCGGTCCATCCAGCGGTCGCGGGGAAACAATGTGCTTGGCAGAGAATTGGAACACACAGGATACCATGCCAAGGTATTCTCTCAGACTTATCGGGGCTTGGCAAGAATCCAAAATTATAGGCCATTTGACGACTGACACGACAGCAGATTGCAAACAGATTGGTGATACATAGAATAACTGCCACGTTAAGGCTAGGTCCCTTGTACACGGTCAGAAAGCGGGGGCTCTCCACTTGTCTCTCGATTCAGTCCGGAAGTAAGCAGAGAACCAATGGTCATCGAACCCCGGGACCGGGGGGAGTAGCTGGCGGAGTCGCTTCCCGAGGATGAGTAAGGGGAAGGTGGGAGTTCTGAATGTGAATCGTGTAGAGGTTCACGTCGACGCGAAGAATGCGGTAGAGGTGGTGAATGCGAAGAGCGCAGCCGCTTACGGCGATGTTCGGGCCGGGGGCTTGGCGCGCGCATGGAGGGGAGGGCTGCCCGGGTATGTGGTGGGGAGCGGCTCACGGAAGAAACGGTGTGATAAACATTTCGTGACGGCCTTGGCTCTCGGAGTGGGGGCGGAGAAGTAAATTTGGACGAATAGTGGTGGTCCATGTGTATTGCCTGCGATTGATAAACTTCGAGCATGGTCCGATGGAGTGCGGCCATAGATGCAAGGCGCTGTACATAAATGAGTATAATGGTGGTGCATGCATTATCGTGGCGCAAACCTGGTCCTCGGCGGCTTTTGCATTGAGCATGGCCAACAGCATATCGCGGTCGCCGTCGCCGTTGGCCTTGTAGGCTCCGAGAATATCGCGCATAGTGGGGGGAGGTGGCTAATGCACGGTTAGCGGTCTATTTAGCTCTTTGTGCAAAGAGGTACCTGATCAAGCACAGAGGACGCAGACGAGACTACATGGGCAAGGGAAGAATCCGGTGCGTGGTAGCGGGCTGCAGAGGACTCGTTGTAATGGGAGTTGAGGTGATGCATAGTGGGCTTTGCAAAGAGGGAGACGCGGGCGGGCTAGTCTGCTAAATAAACTTGGCTCAAAATAGATTGCCAAGCCTTCCAAGAGATTCTCACAGCCCTGCTGCCTTTTTTTATCATTTGCTGTTGCGGCCAAAAATAAAGCCGGTAGAATATAGATGCAGCAGATAAAGGGAGCGTGGATGCCTGGATGCCTGGAGAGACGGAATGACAGCCATTCTTCCCTGAGAGGCAGAACGAGGTTGAGAAGACCAGCCATGAAGCAGCGCAAGGGAACGAGAGGGGACGGATATAGCCTGGAACATTGTCCAACAATGTTGTGAGGCACGGAAATGACTTGCAGATAGAGCCATGGGGTTCGTTGGGCCCTCCAAGGAAAAACCAAGTGGTGGCTGCGGCTGCGTGTGTGTAGCCAAGGAAAGACCAAGAATACCAAGAAAATTGGGCCGACCCAGACGGTGGGAGACAAGCCACAACATATTCAGTTCCGAGTCTATTTCGGGACTGATCTCCGTTTCACCACTTTCCCTGCTGTTTCTAATTGCAACTTTCCGAGTAAAGCCCATTCTTCCTGTCACAAGAGGCCTTATTACATCTTGCGCCATTCTTGGCTATGACTGAGGAACTCTAATTTTAGTACTTGCTTCTTGAATTTCCCGCTGGATGTATCAAGTCGAGAGATTCTAGCTTTCCGATTGAATCTTGTGCGGCGAAATTGTCCAGCTTGGTCTCATTTTTTGGAATATGAGCGGTACGCTGGCACCATCTTTCTATTTCCGCATCCTCGTGTGTGATATGTTTGAGCAATGTGTCACTCATTACTTAGCAGCTTCGGCGTTGTGTTCCCGCGTTAAAGTAAGTCCCGAAATCACTAGGATAAGGATCGGCACCGCCATGGCGCCAACGCGTCCGTTTTGGGCTGACCGGATTCCACCTGAGCGCGCAATTCGGTTGGCACAATAACGTAGACATAGACATCGAGCACGCAGAAAAGTGTTTCCTTTCAAAATACAACACTGCAGGGATGATACATCGAGGACACGGTCATTAAATGACATTACTTGAGGTTGACGCTCCGAGTACGACAATCAGAAGCTAGAGCAGCGTGGTTAGATCGAAAGCCAAGGAGAGAAACGCAGAGGAACACGCGTCGAGCGATGGAAAAAGGAAGAAACGCGTTGTTTGTTTGCATCAGCCTCGGGATCTCGGCATCATGTCATTGATCTGCCGAGAGTCGGTGGCGGTGCCCGGCATAAGAACGTCTTTCTTGACGTATTCGTGCAAGGCCTGTACTTGGCTGGTGCATGATTGTTCCTCAGCTTCTCGATATGCAGTCCCTGTCGGAGTCAACTTCCTCTGCGCCCATTTCTCTGCCTACGACGCGGTACTGTTGGCGGGAGGTTGGAGCTAGCCATACACATTGCATTGAAGTCAAAAACTAAACAGGAAACATCCAACCAAGACGCGAAAGCCCCACCAAGGCAGGTTTATATCACCGATGCTACCCACGCCGAGGCGGAGCTGTCCACGTTCAAAGGTCCGTGCGGAATCGATATTGAATGGAAACCCTGTTTTCTCAAGGGGGAACCGGAGAATCCTGTGCGTTCTCCTTCATGCCGCGTTTACCAAGTTGAAACATTCTTATAGGTTGCTCTGCTACAACTGGCCAATTTCGATACCATCCTTCTTCTTCATCTATGCCATATGACGCGTGTGTTTTAAACAAAATTCTCCAACCATAATCTTACATTTCACTCCTTAGGTTTTCCGACCAACCTTCAAGCATTTCTTGAGGACGATACCGTGAAAGCTGGCGTGGGCATCCAAGGTTATACCGGCTCCCATTTCAATAGATCTGTTGTCTAACGAGTGCTTTAATAGGAGATGCCAAAAAGCTATACAAAGATTGCCTTGTGAATATTCGCAATTGTGTCGATCTTTCTTTGCTTGCCAGGTCGGTGGACAATGCTCACTGGAAAGGGAAATACCGGTAAATTTTTCCGATGTCCTTGGCGTTTGGTTGCTTATCTTTCGCAAAACAGCGACCCGATAGGTCTCGCCCGCTTAATAGCTTTCTACGAAAATCGTCTTTTAGCAAAAGGAAAAATCACGCGTAGCAACTGGGAAAATCATTTGGATTCATCGCAACAAGAATGTACGCAATTGTTACAACCCATTTCTAACCCTCCAGTTGGTCTGACCGTTTCACAGACGCCAGTAACGGTATGTCGAGCCCTCGTTCAAATCCTTCATCCGATCCTCACTTCATCAAGATGGCCACGCAGGATACACGTTGTACACGAAACTTTCTTCCATGGTTCATGGCATGCAGAACCCTCCACATCCACGTTGCTACACTTTCGACGCCATACGCGGTCGACTGTGCGAGCCCTCTGGAATGACCTGGTCTCCTTTCAATCCCGACTACGATCCCGGCCCTCCACCACCTCCCAAAGTACCTCCCTCGGGAACGTCAGTAGCCTCTCCTGCTGCCACGGCTTCGTCTAGATCGCTCAAGGGTCAACGAAAGCGACCTCCTACACAGAAGTCCGGCTCATCTGTCCGATCTCCATCGATCCCTGCAGAAGCTGGTGAGACTGTTTCGACGCCGTCCATGAGGTGGAAACGATATCACAGAAAGCCTCAAAAGTCGACGTAAAAATTGTTGTCTGGTCGTTATATATATACACATGTCTACCGAACGTAAAGCAAAATAGGCTACAAATTCCCAATAAATCATTCGCGGAAGATCCGCGATATCCTGCGCGACTTGGCAGCTGCAGCAGAACAGACCCCATCATTGACCCACACGCCGGCCGAGCCTGCGATTTTTAGCTGCCATAAAATATGGGGGGGCATAGTACTAACCTCCTGGAACATCACCCTGCGTCCACCTGAAACGCGAAATTATCAACAGACTTCCAACATACAATTGAAAAACAGCATACCATTGCGCGGTCCAGAGGTCACCGCCATAAACTGCTTGCTGCCCGCCGACGAAAATAGCTGTGCTTGTCCACGCTGGTACACTTCCACAAGCTCCCCCGGTCGGGTTCGACGACGAACTAGTGGTAGTAGTGGTGGTGCCCGAACCAGCACATGCACTGACTAAAATTTCATGAGCTTGGATGCACTGTTGGAAGGGCCATAACTTCGTGGGACTCACTCGCACTCCAATCGCCGTTTGCATTGAGAGCTGGCGCCCCTGAAGCATACCATTTCGCCTGCGAGCAGATTGGAGCAATCATGGTTAACCCTCAGTCAAATACGCACCTGATATATGTATCTAGTATGGGGAATGTAAATATCATGGAAAAGAATAAGCGGGAGCAGACGAACCCGTTATATGTGACTTGTGAACCTCCAACATAAGTTCCGGTTGAGGTCCACGCCGGTGCCGAACAGACGGGGAAAGTGAAGCCCGTCCCTCCAGCAGCTACGAGAGCGTTCTTGATTGCAAGATCGAACCGATTATTTGCTACAGTAAGACATGTCATGTCAAAACAACACCTGGACGGAGAGGAAAGACAGCTACCATATGCCTGAGACTGTGAAACTCAATGATCAACACCAAGACACAGAACTTTGAAACAGGTCGTGGATTGAGTACATACCGCATCCCATAACATCACTCCGCCGCTGGACGACGAAAACCACTTATTACGCGGCCGCCTTCAAGACGAGGAAACTCACAAGGAAGGGAAACTTGCGAGACAGTCAAGACAGGGGAGAATGCAGATCTGTGAAGACATACCTCTTGCGCATCTGCAAGGCGATGTTGCTGAGTGTAGCGATGGGGACATACCTTGGCCCACAAGTCAGGATACCAAGGTATTTTGAAAAGGTAGGCACTTACCCGGAGCCAGCTGCACTCGACGAAGCGGGAGCACCGATGTATACCTTCACATTTGGGTTCGGACTGACGGTACGCGCCCATTGATCCCTTCAAGAACCTTATAAACCGGACACCACCATCGATTGGATGAACACACCAAATCCCGAAGTTCCAAGCCTTTTAATACCATTAGGAGGGCAGGCGAGATTTCAGGTCAGAGAACTCACTGAAACGGTGGGATAATTGGGCAGACTGCAATATCAGTTCTAGCAATCGTGTGTTGAGATTTGTTGGCCAACTACGTACGAGCAGGGATTATTGTAAAACTGCACTGTAAACCCAGAGGTGAGAGGAAGAGGTGGTGTAAAAACACAGAAACAGACCATAGATGGCATCGAAGCCCACAGTGTTGATAACGCTGCCAAGAGAGGCGTCGGGATACACACACTGGGGCGCAGCCGTTACATAGTATCTATACTTTGATGAGGAATAGGAAGATTTGAAGTGATCAAGGCGTACTGTTTACTGGCGCCCTTGGCCAAAGAGCGGATGGTGTTCACGAAGGCCGCATAACCGGTACCACTCCCACCTTCGATACTAGACCACACAGTTAGAATAACAGGTTCGCCCATTGAAAAAACTTGAACGAACTCAAGGTCAACACTAGACAAAACGGGTTTCAAACGGGTGAAATGATACGAAAGCAAGGCTCACTGACCCATCCAAAACCGCATTTCCAAAAGGACGCGTAGACGAAGTACCGCCTGGTTTCCGTTTCAGTTTAGGCACACAGCGTCGTTTACAGCTGCCACAGACCCAAGAACAAATTCCAGATCGTGTTGGCAAAAGTCGTGCCCTGGGCGTCGGATGAAAAGCCGACGCCGCCTCCAGCCCCGCCTAACGAGATGGTCACCAGTTTACCCTTGCTCTGGCAAGTCTTGATGTCGGTGGCCAAACTAGCGCAATTCGGAAGTGCGGTTCCAGGAAAGGTAGCATTGTCCGTCGGATTGCAAGTCTTAATTTGTCATCAGTATTTTGATTCCGCTTCGACTCGGCAAGTTACTTACATTCGCGAGATTGAGGGATGGCTCTCCTCCGGTACTAAAGAAGACCTACATGACCTCTGGTCAAAAGATGATAAAGGAAACTGGCCATCCAACTCACGTTGACAAAGGCAACTGGAAATACGTCCACGGCATTGTCCTATATATTGTTTCAGGTTCGAATATAACCAAGACAATTTGCAAGCTCTCTAACGTTGCAGTAGAAGGACAAGGTCTTCTGGTAGTTGGCGGGGTTGGTCCCGGCAATCGCACCGATAGAGTTTTGACCCCAGTATCTGCACAATGGAGACGTCAAACTGATGAAACCAAGGTTCTGTTGCAAGCTTACACGGCAGTCTGATCAAAGGCAAAAAAGTCAGTACAGCATAATGAAACAGAAGATAGGCTGGGTTACATTGTCAAACCGAGTGTTGTCAAAGGCCCAAGATGGAAGGGAGAAAGCGGCAAGGAGGATCAGTCGCAGTGCCATCTTCAAGAGGGGTGGGGGCCTGCATGGTTGCAGAAAGCACGGTATAAAAGGCTTCCCCATCTCTGCCGGCAGCCATCCAACGACACATGAGTTGAATCGATACGCGGAAAAACAATTGTGGTCTCCTGGGTCATGCTAACTCGAGAGATTGTCCCGTCGAGGCGACCGCCGGGAATACGAACAGCATGTGGACAACGATAAGCATGCACTGTTCTAAAAAAGATCAAAACATCAGAGAAGCGATGATCCACTATCGATAATGACCTTTTACAACCTTTCGCAACGCTGAAAAGGCAAATGAGCAACGCGGAAGTAACAGTCATCGGATACACCTCCTTCCAATTTATGAAAAAGCAAATTTCTAGGAATATTTACATGGAACGTACGGAACAGGACAGCAAGGAACACATATACAGAAACAGAGCAATGGTGATGTCATCCAGACGAGTCGCTTGCCACATCAGCCGTAGCCTCGCTCCGAACAGGATCTAAATTAAAGAGAAGCACGATCAGATAAGGAAATAAGCAGAGACAAAGCATGAAATACCGAAGTATGCTTGCGCTTGGGCTTCTTTCGCGGTGAGGCGCTCTTGGTGGTCATACCGTAATAGTTTGTCCAACAAGTCAATAGCTTCATTGGATATGTATCGTTGGTTCTCCGACGTTATGAAACGTGTCCACGGCTTCCTAGGATATCTGGCCGAACGCAAGTTATAGTCGTGTGCGCAAAAGAGAAAGGGTGTCCATTACCTCCCGAGAAGTTCGTCATATTGGGGGTCAAGGCGGATGTTGTACTTGTCAATGTACAGATACAGCTCATCCGTGCCCAAAACCTTGGTTATTTTAACCAACTGGTCGTAATTGTCATGTCCGTGGAAGAACGGCTCTTTCCTGAAGATCTGAAGAATAAATTTCAATGAAGCAACGAAAACCACGGACATGAAGAATTCGTACCATAGAGGCAAACATACACCCAAAACTCCATAAATCCAAACTGTAGTCGTATTCTTGGAAATCGACAAGCAGCTCCGGTCCTTTAAAGTACCGTGAAGCCACGCGCACGTTGTATTGGGTTTTAGGATGGTAAAACTCGGCGAGTCCCCAATCGATCAGTCGCAGCTGAACACGGAACGGAGAAATGTAAGTCAAGATTTGATATGTACCACAAGTTCGCGTACTTTGCGGTGCTCGTGGTCTATCATGACATTATGAGGTTTCACGTCTCGATGCATGATACCTTTCGAGTGGCAATAGTCTAAGGCCTGAGGAAAGCGGGGTAAGTAGTGGAAAATAACAAAACCCGAAACTTACCTTGAGCAGTTCAAACATATAGAACCGGACATCCAGATCTGTGAAACGAGGATAGAGTACTTTGAACTCCACGTTATGTACATATTCCGTTATCAAGCTCGGAATCTTGGACGCAGGATCGCGAACAACATCCAACAGCGCAACGACGTTGGGTCCCCCGGCGAGATTTTGGAGTATTTTGATTTCGCGCTTAATCTTCTTCTTCTTCACGGGCTTCAACACCTTGATGATGCATTTCTCCTCGGTGACGATGTTGACGCCCTCGAAAACCTGGTGCTAGTTTAATCCCAGGCCAAAACGCAATGACCAATTGTTACCTCGCTATACTTTCCTCGTCCCACCTTCCTTACAATTTCATAGTGGTCCTGAGAACCCCATTGAACTTGCAGGTTGTCTGCGACGCGAGGGTTAGGATTCAGGAACAGTTGAACGCCAATCTCGACTCACCGTACTCGTGCCATGAAGGGCCTAGTTTTGCGTTGACATCTGGGTATACGCGGGAAACTGACGGTGTGGATGACCTGCCCATACGAGTACTGGCAGAGTACAGTCGTCGCACAGTGGACCGCAACAGAGTGAGAGAGAGATTCAAAGCACGTGCGAAAGTTACACCCGCCACCTTGCCCGCCACACGGCCTTGAGTCCAACGCTACAACTCATACACTACACTACAGATCGTCTTCGGAGTCGACTAGGCGCACACCACTTCTTATATACCTGTCGTGTACTTGCAATTTGCGGCTAGAAATGCAGCAAAAATATTAATATTAATAATCGAAAGCATATGTAAGCAACGGCAAAATCCCGGCCTCTGAGTGATCCGTGATGTGTAGATCCATCTTATCTACACTGCCACTTGCCTCCCTTGCAACTGCGTTCCCTCAACTTCGCGTCGTCCTTTCACGCGTTTGACCCACCCTTCCCTCTTTATTTTTTCGCAACGCTAGGTCTCGTTCCAGACCTTCGGTGTCCTCTACGTATGGGTTCGGCTTCTCCCGCGTTCCGTTTCTTTCCGACACGGTCTTAGGACAGTGCTCGCAAACCCACAGTGACCTCTTTCCTTTCGTAGTCTCGCAGCTGAGGTGCTTCTCACATGCTCTCTTCCCCTTCCTTTAAGATCTTTGGCACAGCGATCACCTGCCCAAAATACAAAGTTCTAAAAACTAGTGAACATCCGGACTCAACTCCCCACGCATACCCTATCTTATTTGCCTTCGGGCGCCCATGCCACCGTCGCATTGGCCAACCAATATTGGCTATATCTCTGCTTGCTCTTACCATTCCTCAGTATCTAAATCGACGCATGCATTCCTGGTCGGGGGGCCAACGTCAGCGGAACCCGCCTCGATCGGTCCATCTCTCGTCGCAATTCGACGAATTTCTGACTCAAGTCATCCAGCCTTCGGGCAGTTTGGCCTGTTTGCGACCAAGTATGTGAGCTACACCGTTCCGAGAGTAACTTGAAGAACCGAGTCAACAGGAAAATAAAATCCAACACCCATATCGTCGACTACATTGGTAGGCGTATAACAAGCTCTCGGACGCGTGCAAGTCAAGACTTATGTCGGAGATTTGGCAGGAGAAATTCATTGCGACGAGCGGGATTCAGACTACGACCTTTCTTTGTTCCGGAGTGCTGATATCAGTGTTGGCGTTGACGCGAGCAAAATGGGAAATGAGGTGATAAAATTCCAACCAACCAGTCAATGCAAAACTGAATAGTCTTAATATTTGTTGCAGGGGAGGTTTGTGAACGATTATCGCGGGATCCAGGACAAGCCAAACGCGATGTTCGTGGAAATTCGGAGGCCTTCAGGCGAGTTGGGAATCAGAATAGAAAGCTCCAGGTCGATCAAGAAAGGAGAAGAAATTCTAGTGTCATACGGAAAGGCTTGGTGGAAAGCGAGGATGGATTAGTTGATTTGTGTAGTCAGCGACGTGCTTGCCACACAAGAACAATTTCAAAATTTGAGCAAGCGCCTTTTTTGCGTTCATGCACCCGCGGTTATCTTCGAAGGGTTTCTCTTCATTCCTTGCATTCTACTCCTGTTCTCGCGTGCAAGGCGCTCAGGCTTCACGGTCCTTTTCTCTCCATCGCCCTCAATGCATTCATAATAAGATATCGCGCGTCTCTACCAAGGGCGTCGGTCAAAGGGTCTGTATTTCGCTATAATTATCGCAGTATGCTAACATGTACCAGCGGACCCTACACGCTTCCGCTCCTCTCAGGTCTCAGAAGGATCCGTATCAAGTCCTGGGTGTAGAACGAGACGCAACGCCCACACAGATTAAAAAGGTCTATTTCCAGGTCAGATTTCCTAGCATTGTCTGCGTTCCGTGCTTATTAGTTCCAGCTGGCCCGCAAATACCATCCGGATACCAGCACCGACAAGAGTGCGCAGGATAAATTTGTCGAGATTCAAGCCGCATACGATGTTAGCCATGCTTTTCCTCTGCTGCCAAACGAAGACCGAATGTCTGCCAGATTCTAAAAGATGAGAAGAAGCGTCAAATGTACGACCAATACGGATCCACCTCCCAAGAACCAGGTTTCGACCCCAACGCATTCTCCGGGTTCGCGGGCGGGGGCTTCCAAGGCTTCAGCCAGGCGTTCGGAAAGGACTCCGATCTGTTCAGCCAACTATTTCAAGGGATGTCCGGTGGTCGCGGAGCTCCTCAGTCTTCCAGAGGAGGTGATCTCGAGGTGTCTATTCGAATCACTTTCCTTGAAGCCTGCAAAGGCACTTCAAGGAAAGTCAGCATCACCCCTGTAGTCGACTGTCCCCCTTGCTCTGGTAGCGGCTTAAAATCCGGAGCTAAACGGTCAACTTGCTCCACCTGTAAAGGCTCCGGAACGAGGACGTTCGTGATAGAAAGCGGGTTTCACATGGCAAGTACATGTAATACTTGCTCTGGCACTGGAAGTACGGTGCCTCGCAATAGTGAATGTCCTCATTGCGGCGGTGTGGGCAAAGTGCGTACCAAGAGCACCGTTCAGGTAGACATAACGCCAGGCGAGTCTCCAAATTTCCTCCCACTTTGCTTCTGACTTGTGTGTTAGGTGTCGAAGATGGGATGACCCTCCGAATGCCCAAACGCGGAGATGCACCAATATCTGGCAAAGGGAATCCTGGTGACTTGTTGGTGAGGATAAATGTCACTCCGTCCAAGGACTTTTCCCGTCAAGGGAATAATCTGTACCACAAAACGCGAATCCCTATGCATTTGGCACTTCTCGGTGGCAAAGTACGAGTACCAACTCTGGATGGCGATGTAGATGTGCGTGTACCCGGGGGAACTCAACAAGACGAGGAAATGGTTCTGAAAGGCCGCGGTGTGCCATCCCCTCATGGCGGCGACAGCGGTGATCTATTTGTGGCGTTTTCCGTTCAACTTCCAAGGTCAGATATAGGAATATTCCTTATTCGGTCATGCTGACGCCAATAACAGGTCTCTTTCGAACCGACAACGAGAGCTGATACAACAATACGCGGACGATCTCGAGGGTCGAAGTTCTGGTGGTGCTTCGGACGAAGCTTCCACAACTGATGATAACGGTACGACGTCTTTCTCTCCCCCGTCTTCCTCTCCTCCGGACGGGGACTGGATGAATCGTGCCTGGCGAGGTTTTCGAAGGGTCACTGGGATATGATTCGTTCTTCCCTCTGGCATGTTTGTTGCCCGGAAAATGTTTCATTGAAGCTCACATTCAACTGCAGCCGCTAAAGACACAAACTTGAAGAGGTCTTCCGAGGAGAAGCAAGCCGATCTGAAAAAGGGAAATGAGAAGAAGAGGAGGGCGACAGCTTAGAATTAATTAATTACTTAGAGGATTCGATAAGTACTTGGAAAGCACTCAGCTCAACCAGTGCCTGATTTATCTACATATGGATTCCAGCAAGAGAACGACTAAAAACGCACTTGCCTTTTGGAATTACGAAATACGGGCTGCGGGCTGACCCTAACGGCGGTATGCCGACATGCAATAAGACCTGGACCCTGCGCTATGGCTGAGGATCGCCCAAGAACTGCAAGATTTGGCACGATGATCTCCCGTAGATCTGGTCACGCACGAGGCATTTGTTTTGCCGGACCCCCATTACTGTAACAATCGCCTAACTTTAGTTCTGGGTTCTCTTCACCATATCGCGTCAAAAGCCCTAGTACGCTTTGGGAAGGAGAACGACTCGGTAATCTCAATTCTATGAGATCCTATATGAGATTTCATCGTCGCGACACGGTTCTTTGGATCAGTCAGTGGCCAAGAACCGGCTTCACATCTATCTCCCGGTAATTACGACTGAAAGGACCGTCCTTTTACAGATTCTCGCACTTCTAGTATAAAATGCTGTCTTTGAATCTGCCACTTCAAGCTCTCGCTACCTCGCCGAATAGATTCGCCGCGCGACTGCTTTGGCAAATCTTTGGGGCCTACCGCAAGTCCAACTTGACTGGCGCAATTTCTCCCTCTGGATTCGCTCTCCTCTGTCTATATCGCTGCACACATGTCGGACACAGTTATAATGCCGAAACGCGACTCTGCATCCTCGAGTTCCTTCACGACCTTGGACGACCCGACTGATGTCAAAGAAGTCGAAAGTCTGGGCCCTCGTAGCGCATCTCCCGACGCGCCACCGTCCCCGGGCAGTCCATCTTCGATATTAACAATCGAGACTTCCTCGTCCGCTACCCTTGAAGAGTTTGCAACGCCGCGCCTTCTGGCGGCCCACATTGGGTTCTTGTTCTTCCATACTCCGTGTTCCGCTAACCCTTTTTTATACGCAGTGCGGCTTTAACTTTATTCCTCGCAACAACAGATGCGGCGAGTCCGGTTCCGTTGGGTGCACCATCTATCGTTCAGCTGACTCTTTGCAGACGATAGTTTCGACGAGTCTTCCAACGATAGCGAGTGAATTACATATCACCCAGAACGAGTATAGTTGGGTTGGAATTGCGTACATGTTGACGCAAACGGCGTTTCAGCCGTTGTATGGACGTATCTCTGACCTGGTTGGCAGGCAGGTACGCCTTTTATTTTTCCATTTGGAAATTTACTATAAGAAACGCTGCATTTCAGTTGGTGCTGTACATCAGTATGTTTATCTTTTGCCTGGGGTCCTTACTTTGTGGCATGGCCCAGGTTCGTGTCTGACTCAAGTTAAGTTGTCTTCTTGTTCTGATTTCTGGATTCTTCAGAATATCACCATGTAGGTTTTTATTGTCGGGCGAAATAATACGTTGCTCATCTCTTAGGCTCATTGCTGCCCGTGCTATCGCTGGGATAGGCGCAGGCGGTATAGTGAGCTCCGTGTGGGTTATCACGGCCGAAATCGTAGAAGTTAGAAATCGTGCAAAGTGGTCGCAGGCATTGAGCGTCACATGGAGTTGTTCTGCGATAGCAGGGCCGCTTCTCGGCGGATTGTTCAGCGGTGAGTATATATATGCCTTTTTACCATTCGCATCGTATTGATAAGTTTTCAGGTAACGACTCCGGCCACCTGAGTTGGAGATATGGATGTTTGTTCCAATCCCTTCAGCTCTGAGTTTTTATTGAAACCATTTCAGTCTATCTGAATCTCCCGGTCTGTCTCGTCGCATTCATCGTGCTCTTCACCTCCCTTCGTCACGTGCAACTCGGAAAACCGTCGGATGCGTCTTGGCGCTCGTTCATAGAAACCTTTGATTTTGGTGGACTGTGAGACATCCACGAGCTATTTTCATATATCTTACGAAAAGTGCAGATGTTTGTTTATGACTGGGAGCAGTTTTATCATCATAGGATTCAGCCTTGCTTCGCAGAATGGGTGTAAGAACTTTCTAATTCCGTCTCATCCCGTTCTAAATCCACGACAGGGACTGCGCCGTCGACTCTACTGCTCATATGTCTCGGGTTCTTGATTCTAATGTGCGGTGGCGTTTACGAAACACGCACAAAAAGAGACTGTTTGTTTCCGCCGGCGACCTTCAGCGATCTCAGAACCAGTATGTCCTTTCCCCTTTACAGAATCGGCGTCCCGACATATTCGTGTCCAGTTATCGTGCTTGTCGTTACCTTTTTCCACAATGTGGCGTTCAATGCCGGAACCTTTTATCTTGCCTTGTTTTACCAGGTCCGTTTGTGGCGTATTCCAGGACTGCGGATCCTCCTGATTTTCCTTTCTCAGGCTGCTAATGGCTCAACTCCATTGCAAGCCGGTTATAAATTATTACCATATTCACTGGGTTCCTCGCTTGCCTCGATGCCGGCGGCGTGGTTCATGAACTACTGGCAACGGCGGACCAGCAGCACTTGTGGACCCAATTATGTCGTCTCGATTGGCCTTCTGATATCGACTTTAGGTTTCGGTGCGGTTTCTCCGTTGACCGATCACTTTGCTTAAATTCTTATATCTTATCATACAGGCTTACTGAACCTGCTAGATGAGAGATCAACGATCACGGCAGAAGTATTTCCGCTCGTTTGTGGGATTGGCTTGGGCATGCTATTTCATGCACCGTACCAGGTATTTACGGGATCATTGAAGCAACGGGATCTGGCAGCAGGGACGAGCGCCTTTTTCCTTGTCCGCTTTACCGGTGCCACAGTGGGCCTAGTGAGTCTCTCGATTGTGCTCTTCTCACTATCGCTCATCTCCGCCGCAGGCCATCGCTGGTGCTGTCTTTGATGCTCGGACCTACAGTCGAATTCCTCCGCAACTTTTAATTAACGGGGGTTCTTCAATCGACTTCAGACGGCTCGGGGAGCTTGAGCCGTTTGAATTCAAACTGAAGGTACTTCATATTCTCGCTACCTCAATCCAGGTAAGAGTGTTCCCCGTAGAACGGCGTCGGCTAAGTGTGGGTGCAGACGATTTGGACGGTTTGCGCCCCGTGCCTTGGCCTCTCCTTCCTGCTATCACTCGCACTCTTGCGACAGCCGGTCATTATCAGGGAAACATCATCGGAGGAGGAGAAAACGTCAACAGCAGGTCTTGCATGACCCTCGAGATCAGAAAACGCCGATGACTGAAACGACATAAAACGGACCTGCAGGCCGTCACGTTGCGTATTCTATATTCCAAAGGGCCACTTGACATGACATGCTTCTTACCGGCTTACTGTACTTTAAAAAAAACCTATATAATCTGTAGGTCCTCCTGACATACACACGGTGCTCGGTTGCGCAAATGCGACGAAGATGCCGTTATAGCGTTCGACCTCGACGTTCAATTTCGGGAGCATGTCCGTGTTACCGCGTTCAAATCTTCAATAGGATAGGTGCAGATTTTTGGCATGGGCCTGGAACTGTATCCGCAGCTATTTTTTTCTGGGAAGAATTCGAACTTGACGAGGAACGGTCAAAGAAAGACGCCCAAGACTAGTTGGGCGATGAAAGGTCCGTAGTAGGCTCGATTTCAGCCCTTCAGATAGTCATTCAGATCAAATATACCAGAGAGGTCTGTAGATCGAGGTAGTCGCAAATCTTGCGGAAGTGCACTGATAAGTGGACTGAAAGATATTCGGCATAGAAAGGGTCGCTAGTTTAAGCAAGGGCTGCAAGGCTGCAACCAAACGGGGAGAACCCTGCATAGACGCTGGCAAGAAAGATAAGGGAGAGTGACGCTGAGTGGAGTAAGCGTTGCGAGGCGCACACGACATGCCGCATTCGCCCTTTGAATGTGATCACGGTTTTCCTCTACCCTTACCATGAATTCTCCTGTCATCTCCATTTCCCAGCGCCCCCCACAATCCGTAACAGATATCCTTCTTGCCGCGTCTGTTCACTCTTCCTCGTCCATCCTTTTCGCCGAAGAGCCAATTGAAGTCGTAACCGAGGTCGGATTGCGGCATGCAGATGTGAGATTACACGCCAGGTGAGGTTATTTCCCTTCCTGCAGTTGCGCTGGATTCCCCAGCGAAGCTGACAGAAAATGCAGTCTGAATTGTGACCATGGTCTGGTTTGGTCGCTGGTGACGATTGGTCGTGTGCTAACATTTTTCTTTCTTTCTTTGTTACAGGCACTATAATCATGTTTCCTTCGCGGAGCGGTTACTACAGTGTCTGCGATCTCTCAAGGTCTCTACTTGGCTGAGCCCAGAGATAACACCACAGGATATCAGAATATTCAAGGTGTCAGGATCATTGACCAACGCCGTCTTCTTCGTCTCGTCCTCTCTTCAGGAACCGCGAACAGTTCTTCTCAGAATATACGGCCCGTCCTCCGGTTCCCTCATCTCGCGAACTCGGGAACTCCATACCTTGCACATCCTCTCTTCCCAGTACCACATCGGACCCCGTGTCTTCGGGACCTTTGAGAACGGGCGGGTCGAAGAGTACTTCCACTCCACCGTGCTGACAGCGTCCGACCTCCGAAATCCCAAGATCAGTCGCTGGGTCGGCGCGCGCATGGCAGAGCTCCATTCCGTCGACATTGAAGCCGTCGAGGATACGTCACCAGACAACCGCGGCGAAGGCAAAGGGTGGGAAATCGGCGTTAAAAAGAACGTGAAATCCTGGATCCACCCCGCACGCGAAGTCCTTGCGCTTCCAATGGTGTCAGAGCATCTGCGTGCGGAATTCGATCTCGATGGCTTCAAGCGAGACTGGGAAGTATACATGCAGTGGCTAGCTTCCGTGGATGACGTGAAGCGGGGAAGCCGGAGGGTTTACGCGCACAACGACACTCAATACGGCAATTTACTGCTTTTGAACAAACCGAACGAGAATCTTCCGGAGCATCGACAGGTATGTGGTCTCGACTCGATCCCCACAACATGGAACCCCCGCTGATTGTTCCCCTACAGCTTATCGTGGTCGACTTTGAGTATGCCTCGCCCAACCCCGCATCCTTCGACATTGCGAACCACTTCCACGAGTGGACCGCAAACTACCACTCTTCCACCCCGCACATTCTCGACCCCTCACGGTACCCGACCAAAGAGGAGCGCTTCAATTTTTACCTTGCGTACCTCGAGCACTCGACCGTCTCGCCCGACTCGCGGCCGCTGCCCAAGCTGGAGCTTCTGGGACTTATCCCAGACTTGGAAAAGCAGGTGCGCGCGTGGAGTCCCGCCTCGCACGCCATGTGGGCGATATGGGGGATCGTACAGGCGCGAGAGGACCTTGAGAACGACGTCCAGGAGCCTGAATTCGACTATATCGCCTATGCGCTGTGTCGAATGGAGGGGTTCCGCATGGGACTAAAGCAACTGGGGCTCAGAGGCCTCAGCTTTGAGTAGAAACATTTTTACAGTTACCTACCCTTACACAGAGCACATCCATGTTGTACCACAAATGTAGCCCTAGCCTCTAATGATTTACACTTGGTCAGGACAGAGATTGAGATGGGACAAGACGACGATTCATTGAGAAATAAAAACATGTGTGTGCTGTTGACGTGACGAGTAATGCTTGCAAACAGGGAGGAGATAAAGTAGGCCGACGGAGTGATCAAGAGAAAGGGACGAGACGGGATGAGATATAGATGTGAGCAGGACGGGGATGCGGGAGGCTTGCGCCACAACGAGTAAGGAAAGCAAGCAGACGCGGAATGTATGGAGGAAAGGTAAAAGTAAAAAGCAGTAACGGTTGGGTAGACGGATTGTCCGACCGAGTGCGGCAGCAGTCATATTCAAGAAGGAACACAGTTCAATCAAAACCAAAAGAGGAAAAGCAAGGGGAAAAAAGAAAACCACGCGCGCAAGGTCTTCCCGCCGCCTACCGTCCGAAATTATTGTTTTATGCCTGGGCTCAAGCCCACGCCTTCTCGTGCAGCCGTGACGAACCTACCGCGAGCTCCGTCGTGCTCCACGGCGAGCTGGCCGCGGCCTCGGTTGACGGGCTCGACTGTCCATACGCTCCCGTGAGATGGCTGCTACGAGAGAAGCTCCCCCAGTTCCCAGCGCTCCCTGCTCTGACGTGTCCATTTGTACGCCCTGCCCCGCTAGAATTGCTCTCCCCCATCGCGAACGGCGAGTGTCCTGTCGCGGGCGGCGACGGCGTGAAATCATCCGATCCATTGAACGAGTGCCGCGGATTCGAGTTGGAGGGGGTCGGCGCCTTTGAGGTCCGCTGCAAAGATAGGATTCAGTCTTCGCCGACAGGTATTTTCGTAAAGCGCCTCACCTGAGGGTAACCCACAATCTCCAAACGCGAGTTGTTGTGACGCCCCAGATCTGGCCCTGCCGTAACGGGTGCAGGGCTTTTCGCCGCGATTCGGTCAGGCGCATGGATCAGCACACCGTTGCTCGCAAAAGTTGGATACGCCGATTTGTTTTGCTTCACGGACGCCTCGACACTCGTGTCTACCCGCAGACTTCCTGTGGGTGGGCGCGTGAACTGGAACGGCGTTGTTGGGGTGGCTTCAGTTGGAGTGGGCGCAACACTGCTGCTGTTTGCGGGCTCGCGTTTCGCAATCCGGGCGAGAAGTGATACAGACTGCTCGTTGGGGTCACTGTTCGTGCTCAGCGAGCGCGCGCGCCCGTCGTTCGAACCCGAGCGCGGTGGCGGCGGAACAGCGCCTTCGCCCGCTGTGCCATTCGGTGGAAGCTCTGTGTGTATGAAGCAGCACCTCTTGCCGTACGGGCACGACCCAGATACCCAGAACGTCTGCCAACAAAAAAAAACATATCAGAAAGATAGAACACGAATGAGCATGCAGAGCTCCGAACCCTGCAAATCTCCGTCTTGTACTAAAATCGGGTACTAGTTAGCTCACGCGACCGTAGACGGAGATAAGACTGACTTTAGGATGGCGCGAGACGTTACGAAGCTCCTCCTCGCCGTGAGCAAACTGACACTTGCCAGCATATCGGCACGTCCCCTTCTCTTCCCAGCTCCGGCACAGCTCGGTCTTATACAGGCCTAATTTTCTGTTGTTCGCACTCGGCCCTTGTCCGTTCTGGCTGCCCGCAGGGCTCAGGCTCCCGTCCGTCATGCCCATTGCCCCGGGCGGAAGCACGCCCCCATACGGACCCGTGTACTGAGCCTGCAGCCGCGCCATCGTAACGTCGGGCCGCCCGTACGCGTCCGCCGCCTGCGCATAAAACTGCCCGGCGTACATCGGCATCACGCCTCCGGCGGGCGGCATCCCGACCGCCTGCGGGAACATATTCCCCGCCGCGAACGCCTGCATGTTGCTATTGAGCAGAGCGAGCGTCGCGACGTCGCGCAACTGCGACGGGTCCGACGCCGAGTGGTGGTGCCCAGGCGCGCCCCGGTAGGCACCATGCTGCTGCTGCACGCGCGACACCGCGGGGTGATGGTTTTCGTGGCCAGGTAGCATCATCTCGTACAGCTGCTGTGAGTTGCCGAGGGAGAGGTGTGGCGCGTGTGGCATGCCAGGGTAGCCCAGCGCAGTCGGACTCGGTAAGAGTCCTTGCTGAGGCGCAAACCCGCGAGGCGGCTGACGGTACGGCATGCCTGGAGCGGCGTTATTCGGGCGCCCGGGAATGAAAGCCGGAGCGTTCGAACCCTGCGGCAGAGGGTTGAAATTCCTTTGCTGGATATTGTAGTCTATCTGAAGGTCATCACGATTGGGGGCGTTCTGTGGCGCTCCTGTTCGATAGTCGTATAACTGGGGGTGACCCTGTTGTTGAGGGCGATGGACCGCGGCCCCGTGGGCGGCAAGCGAAGGGTACGCCGGCTGTTCGGATGCGAATTGCTGCTGCTGCTTGTCGGCGTCGCGGAACTGCATCGCGGTCCACTGCTGTTGGAAAGGCATTTCCTGGGCCTCTTGTTGGCCAGACTCATCTGTCTGCTGCAAACGGCGCAAGTCCGCAGTGGAGAGACCGCCGCTGAACGAGTGCGGACGCTCCTTGACGTCGGTGGGGGAATCGAGCTTGACCGGCGCCTGAGCGACCATTGTGTTACTCGCAACCGAGTCGTGCGAGCTGGAGACGGTACTGTCGGTAGACGAGCCACGCGAATGAGAAGCGCCGATATGGTCGGAGGCAAGCGGAGAAGAATTGACGCTAGGAATAGACACGGTGTCGAGGGGACTGGTGTCTGCGAGCTGCGCAGATGCGAGCTTTGACTTTGGGGGCGTCCGAATTGGAACATCCTCTGCGGCGTCACCGGCCACTTCGCCAATCTTTAGACGGACAATCTCGTCTGCGAGATCCCACTCTGCGGATTCTTGCTCTGAAGCGACAAGCTGACCGTTGCTGTTGAAGCGCCAGTGACTAGCGCCTGGCGCCACGTCAGGATTTGCCGACGGGGTGTCTGCGAGCTGGGACATTGTGGAATGGTAGGGCAACTTTTGGAGGCCGGCTGAAGGTGGACGGCGGAGAGAGTGAAGTAGGTGCCAATTCTGTTGTGACTGGTGAATAAGCGAGCTTACAGCAGAAACACGAGGCACATGTACCTCTAAGGTTGGCTCTGTGGAGTGGTCGTAGGCCTGGGGCCAAGCGCGCGTGTCTGAATGGGAGTTCGTGAGGGAGACTGAGTTCGCCGCTGAGGATGTCGTTAATGCTTCATGCATTTAAAACTGAGCTGACAGCGAGAATTGAGCAAGCGACGAGGAGCAGCAGAGACAAGAGGTAGTACCTGATAATTAAAAAGGCTGTCCCTTCCAATGCCGAGGAATAAAGACGATGAGATGAGAGAATAATCAAGTAGATGAGTATAGATATCTGGGGACTTTTGAGGGGTCGATATTATAAGGCGTGAGGCGTCGTGAAGACCCGATTCTCTGGGGGAAGAGGCTGGGGAGAGAATGGGGCGTGGTGGGTGAGGTTAAGAAGTAAGAATGCCTGGCACGAGCAGCAAGGCGTAGAGAAACAACTGATCACAACGTGTTGCGCTAATAAACGAATCAGATTTGCTACGATTCTTATATCCATACTCTATTCTATCCCAGTCTCTGGAGAAGACCAGTATTTTGTAGGAAATGCTTGTGCTATAGACCCTTCCACTTTTTGAACCCGCACTTCACACACCCGCGGCACCGCCACCCCCGCCCTTGTCCTCGTCGTCCATCTCGTCCTAAGCAAACTCCAAGTCTCCCGCTCGGATCAGTGCCTCGTGTTCCCAGTCATAATCTCCCCCTCGACAATCTGTCTGACACGCAGCACCCATTCCATGCGCCCCTCGTCCCGGTGTCCGTCTCCCCCAAGGCCAAGCGCACCGCACCAGCTCAACGTTTCGCTTTCCCACAGAAAAAACCGTACCTTGTGTCCCAATCAAGTAGGACCGGCGGCGAAGACGTCCCGAGTCGGAGAAGAGAATGGAAGCCGTATCAGATAGATGAAATATCCAGTCAAGCCCAGGCTCGGCCGCCAGCTTCCTGTCGAAAATCCCTTCCTTCGTATACGTATCCGTATCTATCCACGGACACTCCACAATCCAAATCCCCCGCGTTCCAACGCAACTGAACTAGCTTTTGCTGCTGAGCCTCAATTCGAATCAACCGACTTCCTCGCTATTCTTAACCTTTCAGGCGACGTCCTACCCGTCAAACGGTCCTCTGACTCAACTATCCGGGTCGATCCTCTCAAGATCCAGCTATCGACGGCCGCAATCAGTGACTGCCTGACTGACATCTATCTGTCGTCCCCTTTAAACCGCTCACATTCGTTCACACCGGCAAACGTGAAAGAATTTAAATAAACCCCGCTTCTCGGCGATAATCTTGCACGACCGTGTTCTGCCCTCATCGACATTGTGAATTATGGTACATACAGCAACATTAAATTAAGGATTCCATTTCGCTTCGCCAATTGTCCAATTTTCTTGTGTTCACGCGTCTGAGCACAAGTTATGGTCGGTCAATTCCGGGAAAACAGTGAAAACCACCCACAGTACGACGTCCCAACAAGCATCGCCGACAGACTCTGCAGCTGGTCCTCGTCAAACAACAGCTGGTCCTTATGCCAAGTATCCTGCACCGTAGGTTAGCATCCAATCACCAAGGCTATGCACCCATCCGCATCCATTCCGTCTGTCGATGGCGACGGGACGGCGATGGCGATGGAAGGAAAAACGCAATCAAAACCAACGAAATGGAATACGTACTTGATGAGTCTGCACGGCGAAGGAAGCAAAGGTCAGTCAGGGGTCCCTCCGTTCTCGAAGGCTACTACGATACCCAATACACACCTTTTTGAACTCGGAAGCACAGTTCCGGATCGTGGTGGAGATAGGAGGCGGATCCGTCGCGTGGGCCGCCAGCACTGCGTCGTCGCGTTAGTGTACTGCACCCTCTATCAAGCGGCGCACTCACCTTCAGTTAATGCAGGCATCCACTGCTCCACCGAGTACGGGAAGCTCTCAATGAGTGCACACAACCCCAAAATCGCACTGTGTAGCACCCTCAGTGACTCCGCATACGCTGGGTCCCGCCGCGCAGGCAATGTGATCTTGCGCGCCAAGGCGAGGAATCGGTTCTAAAATGGAAATGGAATGGAAGACGGCGCTCAGTATGTAGGTAGTATGAATTTAATGAAAAAAGAGCCTAAACGGCGTCTGTTGGAGCGCACCTTGAGCGGGACGATGCTCTGCCGCTGCGAGCACCGCACAACACCAGACAACACCTTGGATGCCATCTGCCGCACCTCGACGTTCTCGTCCCCGAGGCATTCGAGCAGGACGTCCATCACTCGACCCACCCCCAAAGCCGAGATTGACAACAGGTTGCGGTAGAAGAAAACAACCAGTGCGGGAAGGGCATGTAGGCGAATGCGCCAGGACTAGGTCAACATATGTTCAACGGAAAAGGTGGTCGCCCCAAAAGGGAAATCACTCACAGTCGAAGACTTGATTGCGCTGACAAAGTTCTCCAAAATGTCCTGCACGTATACGTCTGGCAGCGTAACGGCAGAAAGCACGTACAGCACCGCGGAACTGTACACCTGCAGGTCCGAGCTGTCGTTGAGCTCCGACATGCGCAGGATCTCCGGCCTACGTACGTTAGTTAACTTCAATTTTATTCGTACACAAAAAGCACCTACATCATGGGGACAGCGTAAGGGAAGATCAGCGATGCATGGGAGCTGTACGCGGAGATCCATATCCATTGCAGCACTGCGAAGGGAATTATGGGATGAGCTACAGAAAATTAGATCACGTACGAGTCAACCCAATTTTGTCGTACTCCGACTGGCTCACGCGGGGAGGCGGAAGGCGCTCCTCTTTCAGCTTCGGCAGCTGGCTCAAGATCTCATTGACCCGACCGCTGTATTTCGCATTACTGCGCAAGACCAATGTTAATAAAGCAGGGCGGCGCGACACAACAGAGCACAAACCGCACGCCCAGCGGATCCGCTGAATTCTCGCACGCCTCCAGCAGCGCGGCCATGGATGGGAACGTTGGTGTCCACTGGTCCCTGATGATAATATGCAGGTACGCCGATACATGTGCCCGGATCTATGATCGCTCGTCGTAAGCGGCCGCCAGAATTCATGCAAGGTATGTACGTACTTCATTGTACCCGTTATTGGCGTTATCGAACAGCAAATCGATAGATTTGTCCGCTCTTGACTGGAACCGTAGTCCCAGGCCGTCCGCCACGAGTCCGAACAAGTACAGCGGCTTGCTCACTAGTTACAGCCTCAGAAAAGGATGATAGAATACGTGCTCTGCTTACTATCAAACGCGGAATCTCCGGTGAAATCTAGAGGGAGCGCTAGGATCCAGTCAATGAGTGGCTGGCTACGCCGGGGATCTCGGTCTTGGATCTGAGTCTAAACCAGGCGAGAATGAGCGACGGAAAAACTGAACGACGTTGCCGTACGGAAATCGCGCTCTGCCAGAACGGGAAAGTGTCTGGCTTGATTTGAGGGAACACCAAATCCAAATGCGCAATACTCCATGTCCAGAGCCTGTTCCACAACGGCTTCGGCCAGTGTTTAGATCCTGTGATTTATTCATATTAACATCGCGTTCCTACGGTTGCAATGGTAGTTACCTCGCCAAAGTCCGGCCAAAAATTCGGCTACAAAGTTGAGATGGGTGGGGACAGGAACGAAGAAGCAAGGGGAAACTCACCTCCAGCACGTTGCTTGAATTTGTCAGGATCTGATAGCAAGGGATCGATGATCTTCAAGATATCATCGAGTATTTCGCCTTCAAACATCTTAGCTATCGAAACCTTCATGAGCAACAATTGAGACAAAAGTGACGAAGGAAACAAACCTAGAGTTTTGATATATGCGACATTATCCCCTCTTAATTCAACATTATCCCCTCTTTTGACAGATTCCTGGCCCCAGAGCGTGGCGAGCTTTGGGAAATACTCGTTTTTCAACATATGTTCACTGATGACTTCCAAACTGGGCCGTGAGGGCGCTTCCCACGACACCGCAGAAGTATCGCCGACTGGGGCGTAGCCCTTGACCGTCGGAGACCACAGAAGAAACCCCGTATTAATTTTGTCGACATACGTAGCTCTATTCAACGTTCAAGATCATCGGATGTTTCGGCACGAGACCACTCACCCCTCTGTCGTGTCCACGGGCCGCTCGAAGCTTTGCAGGAAAGCTGAAGGGTCAGTGACGTGAATAACCCTCTCCAGAGGATGACTCCATTCATCGAGCCATAGCTCTTCGGGGGATTTGGCATATGTTCTCATTTTGACATGTAAAGTCAACCTCACGATCGCGCTAAGATGAGGGTAATTGAGTTACTCGGAAGAGAAGACGCCATGAATGTTACATACAGTTGAGCGGAAGCTCGGATCGTGGGTTGGGGGCTGATCGAGTGCTCAAGGAAGAATTGGGCGACGCCCGGCGGTGCAGAAACATCGCGGCGGAGGAGAGCAGATAGAAAACGTGTTGCGATTTGTACATATCTCCACTTGAAAGGACAGATGCCATTAGAGAGATTCGTCGGAACAAGGGCACGAGACATACATGCGTCTTTGGTCGCACCGCAACTTCCAGGATTGACGTCACCTGAACAAGGTTAGCAAGTACTGAATCAGGTGGATGAGGATATGTTGCACCATCGCGGTGTATCGTTCGTTTCTCTGGGATACACGAAGAGGAGACTTGGTTATGGCCTCATCCAGAAGCTTATGGTTGAGGACTGAGGGGGAGAACTCTACTTCCAAAGACGCCATGGCATCCTCCAGCCGTCCGATTCCAAGAGAGTAAGCTTCTGTGTGCGCCGATTCTTCTCGTAGGTAGGCGGAAACGTCTGAAGCTACCGAGCTGGCTAATTTTTGGATGGAGGGCTGAAGAGCAAGTCATTAAAGCTAAAGGAAAAAAAAGCGGCCAACATCCACGGACCTTCTCTTCGTGCTGGCATTCTAGCAACGATAAATATAATTGTTCCTGATACACTAAATCTGCAAAACAATTCCAGAAAGGCTCCCGCATCGATGGGCCGACGTACCAGCTAGGGCATACCCCACTGTAAACTAACTTAGCCTGCGAGGAGATGAAAACATGGCGAAACAGCATACCAATTCCTTTGTTTCCAAGAACATACAATGCGCCTTTCATGCGATCCGGATCATTCCCCTTGCTCAACGCACCAAGCAAGGTTGGTAGGACATATCGAGTAGATCGCAAGTAATACTGCGAAATTGACAGTTAATCGACAGCTCGCATGGACACTTCACGACTTACACCAGACACATTGTGAAAAATCCCTTGAGCTTGCCTGGAGGTGATCAGATGTCAAAAACTCAATTCAATACGGTGTGGAATGCACACGACGCACTTTCGGATTCTCGTGTATGGCGAGAGTGACAGCTCAATCAGTTCGTCGAGGAGCTTGTCATCGAGGGCGGAGCGTTGGCGGTAAAGGCCATGCATGTACAAGCGATTGCAATGGAATACTTGCGCACGCTTGATGAGTACCAGCCTCGAGTTGTCCTTCTGCTGAGACCATACGCGATTTGAGCTGAAAAGATAACAGTCAAAAAAGAACCAGCGAAAAAAAGAACGCTTACTCCCGCGCCTGCATGTAATTCTTGTGCAAGGCATCTATGGCACCGCGCGTCATGGCATAACTCAATAAGTACACGTCTATTGACCGGACGACACCCATAACCGCGTCAATGTGGTCCTCGCCGCCGGTATTCTGGCGCAATGCAAACGCTGCGCGCTGCACGACGTCGCCGAAACGCTGCCGATGGGCGACCACCTTCTGGTACCGTGGATCTGCGGGGTTTGTCAGGGTGAATCCTGCCCGGACATCGAGGTGCGACACAAGGAGTTCTGCAATCTCTGTGTCGTCTCGGATTAATGGCTTTGGAACCTCCTTCGCCTGCTCTTGGTAAATGGTAGGCAGGCCCGACCAAATTAATCGGCAGGCGGTCAGGTAGCGACAAAAATCGTTGCGATCCGCGGCGTCCCACTTAGTTGTCGTCTCCAAAAGCGCCTCGACTTTATCTAGCGCCGGCTTCCCGATGTGATCCAAGATGTCCATGACGAAACCGATTTCGCCTTCAGACGGAACTGGAAGAAAGGAAATTAGGGTACAAAATACCTAAGCCACAATGAAACGCACTATGCCACTCGACGACGACATCCTTCGCTTCATAGAAGCGGCCCCATTGCGCGTTGTGGTCTTTCTCAAACGCTGTTGGGAACAAATTAATAAAACCAACTTAAATCAATGGGAATGCTGAGCAAACCTGGGTCCTGCCACTCGCTTGTGTTGACGAAACGGCTATTAACGGGATAAACGCCTGCAAGGTTGTGCAGTAATCGAGAAAGTAAACGCTGGATTGATAAGATAAGATGAACGTCCAATCCAAAATGAAACAAGCCCAAACATACCCCTGTCCCACTGTAACCGCGTTCCCCTTTGGTCTTCTCCACCAGCAGCGAGAGAAGTTCTAGAATTTGATCCTTGTGTTTGAGAACCGCAGCACCCCCGTACCCCAAGCATCCGCGTAGGATTGCCATATCTGCACGAAGATTAAACAGTCAAAGCTGTGAGCCAACGAATTATGCGCACTCCAATGCAAAGTCGTATCCGAAGGCACCGCAGCATTCTGGGACGTCGTACGGACGCTCGATGCACCATGCTTCAGCTCTTCTTTCACCTGCGCGAGGCAGTAAGGCAGGAACTTTGCGAGAGTTTCCTCCGGTCGCACACGAGCCAGACACCCCACGAGCTGCCCAAACGCCCGGACTGCATTCGACTTAGCGTTCGTCGTTCCATATTCGTACACTAGGCGAAGGACTAGGTTGAAGAGATGGTCTGAGAGGTGCAGGCACACGATGTCGATCATGGCCTTGACGGCGGTCAGCGTCTTTTCTTCCGTCTTGCCGCCAGTCTTGTTGTTGCGTCCACCTTCTTCAGGCAAGTTCTCGTACAGCGCAAGCACGCGCCGGAACAGGGAGGTGACCCAGTCTGCGTGCGGGTCAGCCACTGAATTGATCGCAAAAACGAAACATACCCGCAAAGCTCGCGGTGCTATCTCGCACGAGCGTCCGCTCCTCTTCCCTGCTGAGCATCGGCGTGTCCCCCAACTCTGTACCAGTTGGGAATGGTGCTGCATCCACATCCGCATCCAATGCATCCACATCCATCATCTCCTCGTCGTACACGGGTAGCGCCGACGTATGCATCGACAAATCACCGACCCGTACGTGCTGGATCGCCGCAACGATGAAAGTCGTCGCGCAACTCGTTTTGACGGGGTCATTCAGATCGATTCCGGGAATGGACAACTCGAGCAGCGGCACGAGGTGCTTCTGCCCACCAAACCATAGCTTCTCTGAAACGAGGGTGCGCGCGATCGCATTCAGCATCGTCAGTACGGCTGTTGTGCGGTGCGTCTCATTTACGACCTCGAGCCCACTGTATGCGCGCTCGAGCAACTCAGGCATGATGAGACTTGGTTCAAGTATCGCCAATGCGCGAAGCGTGGATTGGGCAAAACCCATTGAGACGGGGTCCTTCGAGAACATCGCGAGGAGCGCGGGTGTGCGCAAAATAGCAACAAAAGCGCGGCGAATGGCAGGCGTCAGACGTTGCGCCTATATCTTCATCAGCATATGACAATCGGCGTAGAATTCGGCATACAACTGGGGTACGACATGACGCTTGTTCTTCCTCGCATGTACGCTGGCAAAAGAATGCGGTCAGGTATTGTAAAAATGAGGTCAGCTGGGTGGCGGTTAGAGTGTGAAGAAAACATATCCCATTAAAATTACCGTCATGGTGTACGGGCCGGAATTGGACGGATGGAAGAACGACTCAGTGCTGGTGATCAGACGGTCGAGTGTGTCTAGTGCTTTCGAACCTGCCACAAACCCAGTGGGCTGCGGGAGTTTCTCGTCTGTAGTCTGCGGCGTAGCTGCCAAACTAGTACGTGTGGGCCCATCAACCGCCATCGAATAAACCAGCATTTTCGCGAGTGATTCTAGCGAAGGCCATCAGACGGGACAAGGGGAACTTGAACGGAAAATGACCAACGCTGCCGACTAATGATCTTCTTGATCCTCAGCGCCCACTTTTGCTGGTTGTCCGCGTGGGAAGAGGTTGTGGAGGCATTCTGTGCGAGGTTAAAAACAAAAGAATGCGAGCAAAATGATATATCCAAACCCTGTTCGTCCCGACCGGGACATCTAAGAGCACAATGAGACACAATACCGGTGTCGAAAAGCGAAACACCAACCCATGGAGGTCAAGCCCTTGCCCACGAGGAAATTCCAGTCGGCTTCGGACCAAATACCAATGTCCTTCCACTTTGCGCCGCCTTCTTCGCCTGCAAGGCCCGCTGCACCAGAGACGTGCTCTTCGGACAGCTCTCCCGCAAGCTCGAGAATACGCTCGTCGATAATAGTGGAATTGAAAGCCTTGGAAAAGGCAAGCAGAGTGGGGAGGTATAGATGGATGTGCGTCGGAGGGAGGAACGACACGAAAACGGGGAACATTCCAACCATCGTCTGCACGCAGTCAGGACAAACTCATGATAGAAGCGGAAGAAACAGACGGTTCGGGTGACGAGAGGCATGAAAGTGGCGAGCATCTCCGGTATCTCGCTGGGAGGGAAATACGGGTTGGCACGCTCCGCTGTGAATAGCAGCAGGTTGATCATATTTCGGCCGCTGTCGGGATTTAGAAAAAGAAACTATTGGAGAATGGCAACTTACCCAAGATCGCTGCGTTTCCGACCTGATGGCCAGAGCTCTTTCTTGACGATCCGCCAAAGGGGCTGCCATGGGAGCTGTATGTCCGCGAGCTCGAGCTTGCGACGCTGCCCAGGCTTATTAGCGAGTACACGGTTGAACATATGAATCCAATTGCGGCAGGTGCGAGCCTCAATGCCGGGAAGCAAAATAAGCTCGTAGTACAAGCGGACGAGCTTTGCGCGGATGGCTTTGGGAATGGGATAGCGCATAAGGAGCCAGCTACGTGAAGAGGTCGGACACCGAGCAGATCATAGCATGCACACGACGACGAACCATTCGAGAACGCCATCCCAGGTGGACAAGACGAGCCAGTTCTTTGCCTTGACACAGACGTGCATTTTGGAAATGATCTGCTCAAGCTTTGCAAGCATTTCCTGGGGAGATTCGCAAGGGTACGGTGCAGCGTCGAGATAGGTTTGAAATGTGGCATAGTCGGTGTCAGTTTCAGTGTCATCCACGTCCATATTGGGTGTGCCCGAAGGCGAGGTGGTTGAAAGAGAGGCCATTATTTGGCTTCCCACAAGCAGCGGGGCTTACTTGAGAGCTTAGAAAACACTTACGCGTCGCGCCTACGCGTCAGCGGAAGATCGGGTAAAACACGTGTAGCCGCAGCGGCCCTCGGTTCCAGCCGACGTGATCCGGCGGCCGACTGAGTTCAGCCAGAGCAAAATCCAAAGAAGCGTTGTAGTACATGGGTGGTTAACGTTTGGAAAGGAAAAGACGAACACTCAGCTGCGCTTCGCCTGGGGTTTTAAATCCACCGCCTGGCGCAGCGGACCTTATTGTCGAATGTATACGGATTCGTAAATTCTCATGAATGGTTGCGAAAACCCGCGGTCGACGTTGTCGTCCAGTCTGCCGGGCTAACACGGGAACAATGTCGGCTCAATCGTGGAGGCGCTCGTACGCCTTCTCGGTCTGAATCTGGGTCATTCCAAGCGCTGGAGCGTATAATTTCCAACTATAATTATAACCTGCGTAGCGCGCTCCGCGGCAGAGCCCACTAACTCCCAACTGGTTCAAAATAACGTACGAGCATACTTAAGTAGCAATTTCACATTTGAAACCTCTTTGAACAATTCAAAGCTGCTATGAACAAACATGACACTTCTCCGTCCCAGACATATGTACAGGGATCCTCCCGATTTGACTGGGCTGAAGTACTCGAACTGAGGTTTTGGTTCAAGTTTCATGGTTCAAGTTATTTCCTGTTATTCCAGTTCAATGATCCAAAGAGTATGACATCCCAAAGCTCGCTCGGCCAACGCTGCCGCGCTGGCCGGCTCTCATTGGGATGCAGTAGGCGAGAGGAAGGTATTGAGAAGAAGATTCTCCATCAAACTCATTAATGGTTTTACAACTTTGGGACGTTCTCGCCCTTCGATTCATCTCCAGCTTCCAGGAAAATTTGAGTAACCTCTTGCAGTCCTGTCCTTGCATGTTTTACCTTCAGAATATCTTTCTGGACAGAAGGTGCTGCATTCGGGAGAACGTGAAAAGTTGAGACTCCGTTCGCTAATGGAGAAATTTCGGAACATGTGAATTAAGCGGCATCTCGGAATGTGTAAGTCATCAAAATCCGATACAATGGAAACAGAAAGACGAGGACCAAGGTGCTGAGAGACGAAATTACAAGCCACAGAATGTTGAAACAATATGGTGGAAATTCAATACTAAATGGAAGCCTACAAAAAGAACAGGTGAAAGGTCGGCAAGTTGAACGGCTATCATTCGGCAATCTTTCAATCATGATTTGACAAATATTTGCAAAGATTTGCTTCATCAAAATGTGATCTACTGCGAAAAATAGCCGAACTTGCTCCACAGGACCCACTAAACAAGTTAGTGGGCATTTTCGCAGTTAACGTTCGTCGGTAAGAACTTAAAGAAATGTTAACTGATTTAATAACTTCCAAATTACACGTGATCGCGCATGGCCTGGATTGGACTTGCGAGGTCGCGGCGAATAGCGCTTGCGGGCGTCGGGCTGTCCGCGTTACTCCCCCGTATACACCTCGACGCGGACTCTGTGGTCGACCCTGCCACAGGAATCGCCTTCCCGCGCACAGTGCGAGTGCCCGGTCAGTTCCACACAGGTCCTCTTGAACTGATGGGCCTCGGCGTGCGCACCGTCTCCTTCTTGGGCATCCAGGTCTACTCCATTGGTTTCTACGCCGACCTCGCGTCCCCCACCCTCAAAATCACCCCCACCATGTCTTCTGACCAGAAAATCGAACACATAGTCCGCAACTCGGCCGTTCTCCTCCGTATCATCCCGACTCGCACCACTTCTTATACTCACCTCCGCGATGCATTCATGCGTGCCCTTCAGGGTCGTCTTCTTGACGGCCAGCGGCATGGTACTCTCTCTGAGGAAGACGCACAGGCCGTGGCCGCCCCCATGCGCGCGCTCAAGACTCTCTTCCCAAACAGTCCCCTCGCGAAGCACGCTTCGCTTGACCTCTATGTCCCCGCCCCGGTCTCCGGCCAGCCTAGACCGATCGTCTTCCGCGACCTTGGCTCTGTCCAAGACACCTGGGTCGCTACGGAGCTGCTGCTCTACTACTTTGCTGGCAACGGCCCTAGCCCTGCCGTGCGTCTTCTTTCTTGTATCTCAATGCTACACTTATACAATGATTTACCGCAGCTCAAGAAAACCACTGTGGCCCGTCTGGAGGCTCTGTAAATATACAGTCGAGTTGGATTTGTCAGAAATCCAGGATACAAATGAATTAGAGTGTAAATGAAAGACATGATAAGTTGAGAGCTAGTGAATATATGTAAGTAACTACCACTTCATTAAAAGTGTACAGCCCTCCTCCTCCATCAAACAATCCGGGTATCCGAAAACAAAAGTGCATATGTACGGGAACGCGAACGACAACTAGCGAGAGCATGTCTAATGATAGTGTGCGAGTGAGTGAGGGAATGAATGTTGTGAGCTGCTAGATAGGTATATAGATCTGTTAGCATTAGGGTATATGGGACGCCGCCCGTCAACGACGAGACACGATGGCATTTATTCGGCAGGCTTGTCTGCGTCCTGGGGGCTGTGTCCAGTACCATTACCGTTCGTTTCTGAGCCCCACATCAGCGGCGGTCGACGAATGAACGAACCCGTTACGAACCGTGCGCAGTGTGCTTCTCCTCTGCGGACTCCTCCGCGATACTCAACGCGGCCTGCGGACCAACGGTCTTCCCGCCCGGGAGCATTCCATCCGTGCCCTCGCCCACCTCGCCCTCAGTGCTTGGGGCGACTTCCAGATGCGAGACAACCGTCGACCCATCGGGCCGCGCCTCCACAACGGGTACAGCAGGCAGGTCTACGAGCGCGTCGTTCGCTGCCTCCGGCTCGCGTAACGGTTCCACATGCTCACTCCCAATCACCTCCGCGGTGGTGTCGAATTGAAGCTGGCCATCGGCATGGGGGGGTTCCGCCGCGATAACCACCGACTCGACATCTTCGACAGGCGTAGCAGGCGCAGGAGCAGAGTCTGCAATGGCGACAGGCTCGTCGTTGACGAGCATCACCTCAGCCTCAGGTTCCTGTAAAATAAAAACTCAATCAAGGCCCTTGAGTGAGCTCGGGAATACAACGTACGGCGGCGGAAGCGGCGGCCGCTTCGGCCTCGAGACGCTCCTGCTCTGCCTTCTCTGCTGCTTGCCGCGCATGCTCGGCCTCTTCGGCCTTTTGTTTGGCGAGAGCAGACTCTTCCGCTGCGATCCGTTCCGCCTCGAGTCGCGCGCGCTCCTCCTCCTCGGCCTTCTGCTTAGCAAGCTGTTCCTCTTCCTCCAGACGAGCTCGCTCGGCTTCCTCAGCGGCGATGCGTTCCTGCTCCGCTTTCTCGGCGGCGACACGTTCAGCTTCGAGCCGTGCAGCCTCCTCCTCATCAGCCTTTTGCTTGGCGAGCCGTTCCTCTTCCTCCAGGCGTTCGCGCTCAAGGCGGGCTCGTTCAGCTTCTTCGGCCGCGAGACGTTCTTGCTCAGCTTTCTCGGCAGCAATGCGTTCAGCCTCGAGTCTTGCTTGCTCCTCCTCCTCAGCCTTTTGCTTGGCCAGAGCAGCCTGTTCTGCTGCGATGCGCTCCTCCTCTTCAGCCTTTTGTTTGGCGGCGAGAGCAGCCTCCTCCACAGCAATCCGTTCAGCCTCGAGACGTGCACGCGCCTCCTCTTCGGCCTTTTGCTTAGCAAGAAGTGCCTCCTCCGCAGCGAGTCGCTCCTGCTCCTCTCGAACGCGTCGCTCCTCTGCCAAACGCTCTTCCTCTAGCCGTACACGTTCAGCCTCCTCGGCGGCAAGCCGTTCCCGCTCAGCTTCTTCGGCAGCGATACGTTCCGCCTCAAGCCGAGCAAGCTCCTCTGCCTCGGCCTTTTGCTTCGCAAGCCGCTCCTCTTCTTCCAAACGTTCGCGCTCAAGACGGGCTCGTTCAGCCTCCTCAGCTGCAATGCGTTCCCGCTCAGCTTCCTCAGCGGCGAGACGCTCCGCTTCAAGCCGCGCACGCTCCTCCTCCTCGGCCTTTTGCTTGACGAGAGCGGCCTCTTCCGCCGCAATTCGTTCCGCCTCGAGTCTCGCGCGCTCTTCCTCCTCAGCTTTTTCCTTCGCAAGCCGTTCCTCTTCTGCCAGGCGAGCTCGTTCGGCTTCCTCGGCGGCGACGCGCTCCCGCTCAGCTTGCTCGGCGGCGAGACGTTCCGCCTCAAGCCGCGCCTCCTCCTCGGCCTTTTGTTTGACAAGCAGCGCCGCCGCAGCCTCCTCAGCAGCGATTCGCTCCATCTCCTGAACGCGCCGCTCCTCCTCCAAACGCTCTTCCTCCAACCTAGCGCGCTCAGCTTCCTCGGCTGCAATGCGTTCCCGCTCGGCTTGCTCGGCGGCGAGCCGTTCCGCTTCGAGCCGTGCACGCTCCTCCTCCTCAGCCTTCTGCTTGGCCAGTAACGCAGCAGCGGCCTCTTCGGCAGCAAGTCGCTCCCCCTCCAACCGAGCACGCTCAGCTTCCTCCGCTGCGACGCGCTGTTCCTCCGCAACGCGTTCCGCCTCGAGCCGTGCACGCTCTTCCTCTTCGGCCTTTTGCTTGGCAGCAAGCGCGGCAGCAGCTTCCTCCGCAGCGATCCGCTCCTTTTCGGCCTGGACACGCCGCTCCTCCGCCAAACGCTCTTCCTCCAACCGCAACCGTTCTTCTTCAGCCAAACGTTCCGCCTCCAGCCGAGCACGCTCAGCCTCCTCAGCCGCGACACGCTCCTCCTCCGCCTTTTGCTGCGCGAGGAGGGCTTGAGCAGCCTCCTCAGCAGCGATCCGTTCCTTTTCGGCCTGGACGCGCCGCTCCTCCGCCAAACGCTCTTCTTCCAACCGCAACCGTTCTTCCTCCGCCAAACGCTCAGCCTCCACCCGAGCACGCTCAGCTTCCTCAGCCGCGACGCGCTCCTCCTCCGCCTTTTGCTGAGCCAGAAGCGCTTGGGCAGCTTTCTCAGCGTTGCACCGCTCCGCCTCGAGCTTTACGCGCTCCGCTTCCTCAGCCTTTTGCTTGGCGGCGAGAGCAGCCTCCTCTGCTGCAATGCGCTCCGCATGGAGTCGCTGCTCCTCTGCAACGCGTTCAGCCTCCAGCCGTGCTGCTTCCTCTGCCTCGGGCTGGATGTCGACAGCAGGCTCTTGGTCTGGACGAACGTCAACAACAGGTTTAGCAACGGGAGAGGGAGTGGGCGCACGAGGAATATCCTTGGGCTCCGGCGCGGCTTGTACGACAGGTGCGGCGGGTTCTGATTCCATAATGGGAGGTGGCACTGTGGCCTCTGGCTCCGCTTCGGCGAGAGGCTCGACGGGTGGAGGGACCTCGGCGGGCGGAGGGATCTCTGCCACCTTTTCGGCAACGGCTTCTTCGACAAGAGGCGCTGGCTCAGTAGGTTCAGGGACTTGCGCCTCCGCAACGTCCTCAACGAGGGAAGGCGTCACATCAACGGCCGCAGAGGGCTGCGACTCTTCCACAGTTGGAGGAATCGGAGCAACCTGTGCATTAGCTACATCTTTGACGAGGGACGAGGGTGGTTCCTCAGTTTTCGGTGTCTCCGGGAGAGCGGTTCCAGCGGCGACTGCCGCAACAGATACAGCAGCAACCTCCGCCGATGATACACCATTAGTCTTACCACTGGTCGAGACACTGGGTTCCTCCTCCTCCTTCAAGATCTCGCCCATTTCCCCGATCTTTGGTCCCTTACCGGCTTTCTTCTTCTTATCTTTGGTAGATTTGTCGGTCTTGGCGGTCGAGGTAGTGGAGATCGACGAGCTGCTGAGGCTGGTGAAGAAGCTGAACCGATTCTTCTTCGTGCTTTTCGTGTCGGATGCGAAGGATGGCTTGGGGGAATTAGGGCCCGGCCGTGCGGCGGGCTCTTTCTCGGGGCTCGTAACAATTGCCGGAGGGGCAGGTTTGGGTGCGGCGAAGCGTTGTTCAATGATCAACCACTCAATCCGCTTATTGTCCGTCGCATATACAGCGGGAACGGACGCTTTGATTTTGCAAATCACAAAACCGGGCCAGTCCGCAGAAATGGGATCCAGGAGTGCGTCGCTCCAGAAGTCTACGAAAGCCTCATCCAACTGCACGATTTGGATCTTCGTAGCCTTGGATTTTCCCTGCTTGATTTCTTTCTCTGGCTCCTTGTCTTTGGCCGGGGGCAGGTCGAGACTTTTGCCCCGAGAAGACGGCAGAGGAATAAGCGCTGGCGGAAGTTTGCGTTTTGCGCTCATTTTCCTCGGCAAGGTCACTTCGACATCCTTGTTGTCTAAAAGAGTCGATGCCAGCCTGGAATTAACAGATCCATTTTCAGAAAAGAATCCCGAGGTGGAAAATTGGCTCCAATCAATGGCAATCGGTTCGTCGGAGCTTGTGGCGGATGCAGAGGTGGAAGAGGATGCACGTTGGCTGTGGGCGTTGGCAACGGCAACGGCGGCGGCGGCGATGGCAGCATCCCGAGAGCCCATGGACATACTCCTGCGCCGTCCAACTTTGCTCTGCGGTAGAAAGAGCGTGAAGGGTTCTGAGGTTTTGGCCTCGTCCGATGTAGTGGGAATGAGAGAGAGGAAGCGGATTGTTTCATCAGCGAACAGGCTGCTCAATCCGGGGTACGAGTCGGAGTCAGCGTCTGCTACGGATACGTGCTTCTTCAGAGACTCCCATAGCTCGAGCTCGGGTGAACCATGGCCATTCGCCGTTGCATCGGGGGTAGACGGTCGGGATTTAGTCGATGCTTTGAGCGCATCTGCGATGAGTCGAAGGGGGTGGTTTTTAGGCTTCTTCGACTCTGTGGATGCTATCTCGGTTTCAATACAAACGAAAAGCGCGTCGTGCCGCCGAGTAGAAAAAGGAGGGGGTGGTAAGAATGCGGAGTCTGGGGACGCGGATTTCGCGTAGGGATAGTGCTTCACAAGCTCCACGAGTCGCGTCGGCATCCTGTGATCGGCGGCCTCGTCCCTATGGAAGGCAGAGGTCAATGAAATACGGAAATAGATCAGCACGAAACACCAACCGAATTCTAGCCAAAAACAAATGTTCCAGGATACGGCCCCAATGTTGCCACTTTGCGTAGAAGGTGAGGACGTCATCTCCTTCCACATCGCGTGGGGCGGCCAGGATCCATAAACCAAGCATGTGGGTCAGCTTGGCTCCGGAAGTGCTGTTGGCCTCCGAGTGGGCTGCAAGGCTTGAAAATATTTCGAGGGCGGCGGTGAGCAGATGTAGGTGGGCGGGCGGTAGTAAAGGGGTCAATTTTTCAGTGAAAGCCCTCGGGGGATATTCCGCAGCCTTCTCGGCGTTCAGGAATTGGCTGTACCATTGCTCGTCTTTGCCGAATGAAGAACCGTCCAGTTGAAGATGTCGGAGGCCCCACCTCAGCACAGCAGCGACATCGTGTGGGGAGCGCGTGGTACTGATTTCCGACTCGAAAGCGGATACAGCGGAGGAAGCGGTGGGAGAGAGGGTAGTAATCGGGCTTCTCAAGGCCAGTGATTGGATAAAGAGCGATATGAGTTTCCGTTGAACCAAAGGAGAGGCGGAATACCAGTGCGGTATATTGATGCCCAGGGTCTCCAACCCTGCAGAGAATAAGATATCGCGTGAACGGCGAACAAACGAGACACACCGCGCGAAGTGATGACCTGGGAGCATGCCTGAACCAATAAAAACGCCTCCAGTGGACTCAGCCGCCTCTCAGCAATAACCGACTCTGGCAGCAACACCTGAGCATCGGGATCCGCCTCGAAGACGACACCGAGAGCACGCGTGGACTCCTCCTTCGGTTCCGGAAGGTTCAACGACAGATGATAGTCCAGCTGTCTGCCCTGCGCCGCGGTTCTGCCCTTGGATTGCTCCTTTTCGGTCTCATTGGTGGGTCGGACGTTGAAGGTGGGAGATGTGGGGCTTAAAACCTTGGGCACTGCCTCGAACTTGCCCTCGAGCAGGGAGTTGTCGGAAGAGGGACGCTTCTTGGGAGGGTCGGGCTTCAAGGTATCATCCTTCTTCCGTCCGAAAACCTTGGACAAAAAGGAGGGCATCGTGGGGGAAGACCTGACAAACCAAATAATTAGAGTTGGATTCTGGAAGAGTATAGACAGAATTGTTAGTCACCGTACAGACCCTGGACGAGGCGCTTGTCAGTCGGTGTCAAGGACAACTAAAAGAACTTGTGGCTCGATATGGAGTGTGTTTGGCAGCGCCCCCTCGAACAAGCTTCGAAATGACTTTACCTCCATCCCTCTTCCATCGGCCGTGTTCTGCGCGCCTGTGGTCCAGAACGCTGTGCCATGTCCGCAGGCTAGCGACGCACAGGAACGTCAATGCCGGGCCCTCCATTCTCTCCCAGTCGCTCGACCAGAATGCAAGGCAGGACAAGGGTCCCTTCCAGCTCGGACTGGGACTCGGTCAGCCTGCGGTTCAGTCGGGAGAGAAGATACCCAAATGGTCCGAGCTAAGCACTGCAGGGAAAGGTAAACATCCCGTGTCCCATGTAGCCCGTTTTCCCTCAAACCGAGCATAGTCCAACGCACGACCGCTCGCACAACCAACCTGACCGTGATATTGGTTGGCGCGGGACTGTCTGCTGTTCTGATCTATTGCTTGACCTCAGAGCTGTTCTCGAAAAATTCACCTTCTGTTCTGTACGGCGATGCGTGCGAGCGCATCAAGGCCTCCTCAAAGGTTAGTGATCCCTGTAAAGTTCTGTTCGGTCATATAAAACGCGAGTAGCTTGCAAAATACATGGACGGACCTCCACGCTTTTATCTCGAACCACCGGCAGCCGCCAGACCAAGACACCGCAATCGCCATGTTTCCTCTTCCATACGCGTCGACGCGACAGGCCGAGAACATATGTTTTTAAATTTCTATATCCAGAGTCAGCCCAAAAAGGCCTCCTGGTCCGAGTCTGTCTCAAGCTGGACACAGGATAAACTATCACTGTCCATGGACGATCTGATAGCTTGGACTCAGGACTCTGCCTTGGCCGCATGGGACCGATCCAAAGAGGCATTCAAGTTTCTGAGTGGTGCGCCGTCGCCACCACCTCCGATAGATACGTGGTCGACGGAAACGAGCAACGCCGAAAAGAAAGAGGATTCTGGAGGTGGATTCATGGGCATGTTCTCTTCCTTGCGCGGGCCACGAGGGACACCTCTTGTGGAATCCCGTCCCGAGCCAGAAGGCCGGGTCTTTAATGAAGGTGAAGTTCACGTAAACTTCGTGAAAGTAAGTCGACTCTTCCATTTGTCGTTTAAGCTCATTGTAGCTTCGTCAGAACAACCAGGGAAACTTCATCCTGCGGTATATCATCGTCGAGCTGCCCAGTACGTGCACATTTGGTTGACTTGTAATATTTGAACACTTTTCCCAGATTCACGGGTACGAAACCCTGTTCGCGTGTTTGTCGAACGAACGCCAGGGGTCCGCGACAACGAGCCAGTTATGCGCTGGAATTCGTAAAATGTATATCAAACTTGCGATTCTTCGATGTATTATTAGTACAGTATGTCCATGCAAATGAAACCGCGTCTAATACAATAAACTACTCTCCGAAGAGCTTCTGCACGCGCTTGAGCACCGAATCTTTCGACGGGTCTTGTGCAAACGTCAGATACGTGGAGAAAGGGGTATGAGGAGCGTACCATATGGGTGGTCTTTCGACGGAATCTCGAGTAGAGCTGGGAAGGCCTGCTGGTACCTGTCTACAGTCGGTCTAATCTTCTCTGCAATCTGAAGCCCGCCGTGAAGCGAACTGCGGACGTGAACTGACTGAATTTCACCCACATGTTGGTTAATTAGCAGAATGGCAATATCTTTCCGCTCTGTAAACTCCTGGAATGCGGCTTCTATTGTCGACACCTGGGTCTCTTGCGTGTGGTTTAGGGAAGTCCAACATGGACGGCGGTTGCACTCACTCGCGTCCACAACCAGAAAGTTCTTCTTCTGGTTCTCATTTATGTGCCCGATGCCAGCGAGAAGGAGCCCAGTGATCGAGTCCTATGAAAGTTAGCGACGAAGATTACATAGCGTTCATGGGCACCTCATCGCCAATGACCGCCAGCAGGGTACGGTTCTTGGTGGAGGAATTGGTGGATTCAGCCATGAGCGCAATCCAAGAAAGGAAATACTTGATATTTGCTGCAGCTTGGCTGCGACCCCACATCGTAATGGACGTTTTCAACCGCCCGCCTGCAATCTCCGAGGATACTCTCCAATACGCCCTCTATCCTCCTCCTGCGTTGTCCGACAAGGTCTCTGTTACCTCTTTTGCCGCGTGTATTGCCGCCTGGGTCGACCTCATACTTCCCGACTTTATTTGGCATCGTGATGCGTTCGAACTCAAAGTCGCGTCGCGTCCTGAATCGCAAGAATACTTTCTCGAGGGGAGAATGCGTGTTGGGGACTGCGTCGACGACGAGTGGTGTTCAGTGTGGCTGTTGAAGCAGGTCAGCTCCAAATGGGACATGGCAATCAGGTAAATGCGTCCATACGGAAATTTATTTGAAGCAACTCAACGAAACTAGCGTTTTCGACTCAGATGGCGAATTTCTGCTCATTGAGGCAGCAGACGCGCTCCCGACATGGATCACTCCCACTAATTCTGAGAATAGGGTGCGCCGTCTTCTTGTCTGAAGCCGTTTTGTAATTTATTCCATCGGCAGGTCTGGATCTACGGCTCCCAGCTCCATGTTATACCTCTCTCACACGTCTCTCCACCGTCTAGAAAGCGCCAGCGTCGCAAACTACCTGGAAAAAATGACAGCGACGACGAGGATGAGGGCGATCAAGAAGACTTCATCTGCGTCGAGGACGCCCTGACGATTCTTCGCGATGAATCAATTGATACGCTTGCGTCGACTGAGGTCCAAGACGCTGTTTGGGCAAGGACACAAGGGTACGGTCATTCATTCCTTTACTTATTTTATTAATGTTCTGTGCTCAGGTACCCCGCTGCTGCCGAAAACCACGTTCACGCCACCAAGGCATACATCCCCACCGATATTGCTCTGGCGCTGGCCTCCGATCCGTCTCTTATCCAAAAACCAATCGAGACGTTTTATACACGGGATGCTATTCAACTCCGTGTACAGTCCGAGTCATATCTCACTTCGCCGACCTAATCATGTTTTCAGGCTGCACACCGCATGGCGCGTTTTCCACCAGAACCGAGCGTTCTTAGGACCGTTAAGATGACAAGGACCGCGTATGCGCAACTGCTTGGCCAGAAGTTCTTCCCCCCGAAAGTATTTGGGAAGTGGAAAGCGAATGAAGGCACCGATGAGTGGAGATGGCGCGATGTTGGCATGAAAATCGTGCGTTTATTTATTTCTCTGCTTCCGCGCGTTTTCTTATGGTCAACAGGCCGTCGGTTTTGAAATGTTATTTCAAGAAAGCAAGGGTAAAATAAATCACTCTAGCAGTAGTTCAGATGCACTCCAGTCGTCCGTAAGTTCCAATTGATAACTCTGCAACTCCATGATTTCCGACGTCGTCGCAGGCCCAAGCCAAAAAGGACGCACTTCGCCGAAATCCGCAGTACATGAAATATATCCAAAATCTCGTGTCTATCGATTATTTCCGGGGCGAAATAGAGGGATCTCAACTCTGGAACATGCTCGAGGATAAGGCGGCGGAAACATTTCTGGCTACTCAACGAGAAGAGTGAGTGCCTTCATCTACTTCGGCATCAATTTTAACGCATTTTTTCAAGCGACGCTACTCGTCCCTCATTTGCTTCCCTTGTCACTGCAGCGGTTTCACGAACTCCCAGCCTTCCCTTGGCAGATGTTTACGAAGATAGCGATCAGTGGCTCAACGTCGATGCCAAAGACTTTGAAAATATGCTGGAAACGACGATGGGGAGCTCCAAACAACAGGAAAATCTAATGGAAATAGACGAAGATGGAGAAGAATCTGCCGAAGAGCGTGTAGCTTCAAAGCAGGCTTCGCGCCTCAAAGACCTCGCCAGCAAAGTCGAAGCATTTGTTGAAGGAAAAGGAGACTTGGAAGGCGCGACTTTCGAAGAGTAAATTTATTGATTCTGGCTATGATATGATGCTCACAATTTCTCGTAGCGAAGACATGTCGGAAGATGGCGACTTCAGCGATGAACCTTTGACCGAGTCGGAGTCAGAAGAAGAAGACCCAGCAGCTAGACAAGTTGCCATGGATAAATTGGTTACTGGTATAGCTCCATCTGAATACGGGCAGATGCCGGCTTCTTTCCATGAGAATTCGCAAAAGGTGGCGCCTTCAACTGTTGAGACCGAGGTCGTGGAGGATGTCAAAGATACGAAACCCTCGGCGACCACCGAACCTCACGGAAAACCGATCAGAGAGCCCATTATTCCGCGAGATAGGTATGATGGGGTCGATTCAGACGATGAAACGGACGAGGAAGAGGACGTCGATGAGGAGGAGGATGAACGTCCGCAGGTAGTCGGGGACATCGAGGTTGACATGGGAGAGGAAGAAGACGAGTTCCTAGAATTTTCTCGTCAAGCCCTTGGCATCACTGACGACCAGTGGGGCGAAATCTTGCGAGATAGGCAAGGTCGAGGAGGTAAGTTTCGTTCGGTTGCTGCGATCAATCCCTCATATCACATTGCAGCATTCGTTCCTGCGGGTATTGCCGTACCACCTCCGCCATCCCTGAAGCAAACGGAACCAGTGAAGCAAGACAGGCAGCCGGAAAAGCCAGTACAAGGACGACCACCAGAACCTGGCCCGCGGCCGAATGTGAATCCTAATCTGGATTCCTTCGAGACGGTCATGCGCGCGATGGACGAAGAGCTTGCTCGTTCCCGTTCCGCCAAGCCTAAACCTGCGTCCAAAGCTTCTAAACCTCAGAAGCAGGACAAGGGCAAAGGCAAGGCCGCCTCGATTCCTGAGGAGGATATCGATGCAGCCATGGATAGTGAACTTCGAGCTGCATTAGAACGGGAGGAGGAAGATGAAGACGAAGGTGAAGAGCCGATGGATTACAACTTGATCAAAAACTTCTTGGAAAGCTTCAAAAGTCAAGGAGGGTTATCCGGGCCTGTTAGCACGCTAGCTGGCAGATTACAGCCAGGATGGCAGCTTCCAAGAGATTCCTGAGCTCAGTCCCGTAGTCTGCGCAAGTGCGATGCATTAGCGTGAAATTTAATATCTACTGGCTGTCCTGGTATAATGCAAGAATGTCAGATGTATATTAAGTATTATGCCAAAGTAATGTTTTGAGGTTTTTCCACCTCTCCGAATCTCTATACAGATAGACCATGGAGTTGAACATCCCAGGTTGTATGGTTTCTCCCCGGTGCTCGAATAGCCACATCACTGCACCCCACGACAGCGCCGCGAACAGCGTAAAGTAGCGCGAGTCCGGAGGCATGGGTTTGCCAGCCGTTACTGTTCCGGAGCCGGAAGACGAAGAATATGGAGTCCCCGCACGCGGTATGAATGACGCAACGACACGGGAAACAACATAGAGGACAATCTGAAAGAGGGAGAGAACGTCAAATAAGAAATCGACGATGACAGATCCAATAGTACTTGTTCATTGACCGCCGTCCGCTCGCCAAAGACGATGTATCCGCCAAGCAGTCCAGCGAGGAACGTGTCGGAGCTGCGTGGCTTGCCTCCGTTTGCCTTTTGCTGGACCAACATGAACGTCTTATACAGCGTTACGAATTTTGCAAGGTTGAATGCGTGTTGTTTCGTGGCACGGAAGATGACGCGCGCGCGGGTCTTCCAGCTTATTTGGACGAGGTGAGTGGGCGGGTTGAGATGCGAACGAATGGATACTCACTCGCCGCGGCCGAACAGTATCGACATTACCAGGGCATGAGGGAAGCGGACTTTGACACCGTATACGAATCCATTCCGGGCACCCTTGAGGGAGATTCGTCGCTGCACTGACTGGAAAAACGAAACCGTACCTTAAGGATTGCTAGGTAAGGCTGGTAAGCGGGATTCGAGATAACGTCCTCGAGCGCTGACATGGCCGTACTTGAGTATCAAAGTGTGGCGCTCGAGCCGGTCTAATGTATATTGATGGACGATATCACATGCAAACGCACGCCAAAAAAAAGGAAAGCAAATTGAAAGCACATAAAAAAGTACACCAAAAAATACATCAAGGGTTAGAATCCGCAGGTTCATCTACAGCCATCTCGTCGGTCTTGGGCGAAGGATGAACCCCGTTCGTCTTTTCACCATTGGAACTACCATTCTCATTGGCAGACGGCGGCGTATCCGCGCCGTCGTCTACGTCCACGTCCATCTTCACCGACCCACTGGACAATATCCGCGCAACCGTGCTGTGTCCGCTAGGGCCTGCTGGAAACGCCGTTGATGCAGAGGCCATAATGCCGAACTTGCGCCCTCCGGCGGCTTCATTCCCACTGGACCTGGTCGTGCTGTCGGAATCTCGGTGAGAAGCGTGGTTTGTCCGTCCGCCCTCGCCTTCGTCGTCCGAGTCCGACAGTTCGCCGTCAGCCTGCCGTCTCGAGTCGAGAAGAAGACGATGCCGCCGCGTGTCGGGAGGGATCAAGTCTGTCTCCTCACCGGGATCATCCAGAGCCATGTCAATGGGCATGGTAGGAATATCTAGAGATTTGTAAGCTTGTCGAATATGCATGAATGTACTGCGGGCACATGCCGGACATCTGCACACTTGGGGGACCACCAGTATGCCGCAGGTTCTCCATCACAATCCGCTTGACACGGTCCAAGTAAGCTTGCGTGTTCATGTCGTCTGTGTTGGACGACTTGACGTCGAGCTGATAATCCGGTCCAAAGTACTCGTAGTACTCGTTTACGGGAATTTCTGGAATAGTCATGAGCGAATGGAACGGTAAAATAAGTACACCGCATACCAGGTCCTAATTCAACACCGGCGGCGAGACCAGTTTCGTATGCCCACGCACGGCTAACATTCCGCATTGTGTACCCACCGCCACCGAGCAGCAGTAACGGGCGATTGAAGGACTTGACAAACTTCACACAATTTGCATGTCCTGGCCATCACCAGCTCCGTTGGCGAAAGTCGCCGACAATATAAAATGACGTACCCCGCATAGACAGGTTCAGACAGCCGAGTTTATCACCGGATAGCGAGTCTGTGCCGCATTGCAACACAATAGCAGAGGGATCATACGAATCCATTACTTGCTGGATAACCTGTTCCATACTGTCGATAAAACCTCATACGCACCGGAGACATGCACTTCAACTTACCGGCTCGAACACAGATTTGTAATTCTCGTCCGATATCCCGTCGCGCAAAGGGAAGTTCAGCGAATAATACTTGCCCTTCATGACTCCGACGTCCTGAGGTAAATTTAAGAACTGAAAAGACGGAGGAGGTGAAACCCATCCTACCCGTAATTCACCCGTTCCAGGGAAATATTCCCCGTACTTGTGAAAGCTGACCGTCATTACTCGGTCTGTGGTGTAAAATGCCTCTTCAACGCCATCACCATGGTGCACATCAATGTCGATGTACAGCACCCTTGTGTGGTACCTTTTGCAAGGTCAAGATTCGAACTAGTGCAGAGGTGAATATCAGACCGGAGAAGCTCAAGTATGCCGAGAACGATATCTAAAGCGGAGGTTTCATAAATATCCAGCCGATGCCAAAATAACGAGGATCTAGTACCATTTACATAGCAGAAGCCACTGGCCTCGCTCTTCTTGGCGTGATGCAGCCCTCCCGCCCAGTTGACTGCGATATCGCACTTGTCGCGACTCAATCTAGCCGCTCCCTCTATTAAATACCGAAAAATAAGCAAATCGCAGCGAAAGTCCAGAACTCGCAAACCCATGGATCCTCCAGCGGAAATCGAGCAGTAATCGAATAGACCATCGAATACGGGGCAATCATCACCAACGTTGTCTGTCAACCGAGATATTTGAATTTTGCAAGACATGCTAGGAAAAATCGAAACAACTCACACTTGTGTTGCTCCTTGACGTACGAGTTCATATTGCTTGGGGTTATGCGATTTAAGAACTCTACGTATTCGTCCGAGTGAAACTGGGTCATCTCGCGCTTGGTGGCAGGTTTCGCCCGCTAAAGTTATACAGGCACCAAATCGACGAAGTTCAACGATGAGGAACGAATGTAGCGGCTTACGAATATCTCCATCTTTTTATACAGGCCGTAGCTCATTACAAGCGAATGGCACATCCGTATGCGGGTTGGTTTCATTCTGCCGTCCAGAAAAATAAGATTCGTATCGGGAGCACGGTAGTGAAGTGGGGTCTTACGGATGGCCTGGGCCATAGTGGAATCCCCCAATGTCAGAGTCGAAGAAATAGCACTGAGAGGTTTGTAAGGTAACAAGCGCCTTGGGAAGAGAGAGGGCCGGAAAAATAAATAACGCACGACTCGCTTCTTGCTCGTCTCTCCCTCGAGAGGGACCATCATCGTGCTTTAAAGGGGATTATCGCGCACTTGACAATAATTTACAAGGACGAGAGCGTGTTGATGCTTGTTGTGTGGTTAAATTCAAACTTGGATACATGCGACACTGCCACACAGCCGCGACTCTCTCTCTGAGTCTCAAGATCTCAAGACTCTCAAGTGCAGTACCCTTATCTTGTTTCCAGAGGTGCCGCACACGAAGCGGTATCAAAACGTATGATGTGATTAACGTGGAAGCTACTACTAAGGGGTCTATATCTTGGCCTTTCCTAACGGGGCGGCGTCGCGTCCTAAGAAAAATGTGTAAATGAGGTGGACGCGGTATAATCGACAGGCAATTTACCTTGGTACACCAGGGTGGAAGGCGCGAAGCCAAAGTCATCCGTCAGTTTGATGTTCTGGTCGAGATTCAGAATCATAAAGCGAGGGAATCATGATTAGGACTGACAAGCTCCCCAGCGATGACGCGGACCTTGAGGTGGTATTCAGAAAGGAATTTCGAGGGACGAACCAAGCAACGTACCATTGACCAATGGTGCACGCAATGCAACCCTGCAAACCATAACTGACGCTGCCATAAATATCGTTCGGAATCTCGCAATGGTAGTTCGACTGACCTCACGGCCGAAGCTCGTATTAAATTCCTGTAGGAAAGGAGTGACGGCTTGGAGGGTAATTGGCGTAGTAGGAGCCGCCCTCGGGACGACCTCCTCAAGGTGCTTTATAGTTTCTAGTAGTGCGGTCCGCGCAGCCTCGCGATCTTGTTCCATGGGTGTGTTGCGAATTCTCACATCATACGAGAGAACATGCGGTGGAGACGACTTGATACAATCCAAGAGGAGTTCGAAGTGGTCTCTGGAATGGCGCAGGTGTTTGCCTAGAAGAAGTTGAATGCCTTCTTTACCAGTATGAGGATCAAAGCACCGATGGTTGAGCCAGGGAGATACTGTGAATGGACGGTTAGCTGGTCGTCAGAGGTGATGTGGTTGTCGAGCAGGTCGATCCCTGGCGAACGAGATTACTTCCATGATGGTAGGACTCTGATTCCACACGCTGACCTTGACGAAGGACGATTCGCGATACTTGAAGAAGTTGAGCAAGGCCATTTTCCTTAGACTCCTCTGCAGCGAAACTGTGCTCTGTCTGCATGGCGGCAAGTCTGAAGGGACATTCACGGGTTGAAGGGATATATAAGTGAGTGGAACGCGATAAAAGCGAGGCGCCAGTCTTGCCTCGATGTCGACCCTGAGGGCATGGCCATCAATTGGAATTCTCAGGACGTAGTACGGTACAAGGAGAGGATGTGTCTGCCACCTAATTTCGAGCAACCCACGGAGAAGATAAGTCGACCGAACTCAAGGGGAGTAGTCCGTCTGCCAGAGCTCTCGGCGAGCGAGCGGAGACTGGGAGCAAACGATAGTAATCGCACCCGTCGTCCTGGCTGTGGTTAAAAATTCCTTCTCCCACGGGCTCGTTTATATAAAGGGACACTTGTGTGGCGGTGCATCCATCTACTTCCAATGCTTTCATCCCTTCGGAAAGCTGGTGCATTGGCCCGGGTATGTATGTCCTGTTACCACCCTCAAATGTTACTTATCCCGCGTCCAGGCTGCGTCTGCGGGTCAGAGGCGCTTCCTTTCCATTCACGAATACCAATCAGTGACCCTGCTTAACTCTGTAAGTACCTGCCATCGGGTTTGGTGCAATTGCAATTATTCAAGACGTGGACCATAGTACGGGATACCTACACCGAAGGGTATTGCGGCAAAAACCCCCGAGGAGGCTTTCGATGTAGCAAAGAATTTTGGTCAGTCGTTTTTTGCATGACATTGAGCGTCCAGCTTACCTCCACACACAAGGCAGTGACCAGCTGGTCATCAAGGCGCAAGTCCTGGCTGGCGGAAGGGGAAAGGGTAAGTTCGACAACGGCTTCCAGGGCGGTGTGCACATGGTTGGGAGGTATGCTAGACGCGTCCTGACCTTATTCCCGCTCACGACCGCAAAGTCCGCAGCAGGCCCAAGAATATGCGTCGAAGATGATCGGCTCTAAGCTCATCACAAAGCAGACCGGAGCAGCTGGGCGAATCTGCAACGCTGTACGCTCGCGTTGAAGCGGAACCGGCTCTCCTCTAACCTTATATAGGTTATGTTGGCGGAGCGCCGCAACCCGACGCATGAATACTACGTCGCTGTTCTCAATGACCGTGCTTCCCAAGGCGTCGTTCTCGTCACGTCTTCTCAGGGAGGTATGAACATCGAGGAAGTGGCCGCCAAGGACCCCGACGCCATCATCACCACCCCCATCAGCTTCAAAGACGGCTTATCCAAGCAGGAGGCTGTCGGCGTCGCCAAGAAGCTCGGATTCAAAACTGAAGACACGCAAGGACAGGCTGCAGATATCTTCATTAACCTCATCAAGATCTTCAAAGAAAAAGACGCCACTCAAATTGAGATCAACCCTATGGCCGAGACCGACGATGGTGCGGTACTTTGGTGAGCCTTTTTCCCCCTCATCGTCTGTCTGTATATTCACCAATTTTGTCCTCAAAGCATGGACGCTAAGTTCGGCTTCGACGACAATGCCGAGTTCCGTCAACAGGATATCTTTGCCCTGCGCGATATCTCCCAAGAGGAACCTTCCGAAGTCGAGGCGCAAAAAGCCAACCTCAACTTTATTAAACTCGACGGGAGCGTTGGCTGCCTCGTCAATGGCGCCGGCTTGGCCATGGCAACGATGGACGTCCTTGCTCTGCACGGCGGCAATCCCGCCAACTTCCTCGATGTTGGAGGGTCAGTTCTCTACCTTCGGGCTGGAATGTGTTCTCACTATCCTTGGTAGAGGTGCGACCCCGGAAACCGTCAAAAAGGCTTTCGAGATTTTGCTCGCCGATCCCAAGGTCAAGAGCATCTTCATCAACATCTTTGGCGGCATCATGCGTTGCGATTATATTGCTGAAGGTGTTATCAAAGCAACGAAAGAATTGTCGTTGAACATCCCTTTGGTTGTCCGCCTCAAGGGAACCAAGGAGAAGGAAGCCAAAGAGTGAGCGCGTTGTGATTTTCGCCCCACGGTATCTCATTTAAAATTCTCGCAGTATGATCAGGGAATCTGGCCTCAAGATCATTGCTTTCGACAGCTTAGATGAGGCCGCCGAGCGCGCCGTCCAACTCGCCGCTTAGATCAAGCCTTAGACGCTTATTTAAGTAATATATCTCTGTAATGCAAAGGGAAAACTTAATATTTCTTCCAATTAAATCACTCGAGGGGAGGCAGAAAGAGGAGAGTAAATTGTTATTTAAGTAAAAGGAAAACTATGGACCGTATGTACACTACAGAATCGCGAAAACGTATAAACAAAGCGAAGAGGCTACCACGTCGGTCGCATGAAAGAAGTAGAGGGAACAGTGTTGTAACCAGTCGTATGCTGCATTGAATGTCCGTTCGGCTGATGCTGGGAATGTTGCGGCTGCTGCTGGGGTTGGTGTTGCTGCTGGGGTTGCATTGGCGGATGCCCGTTGTGGTTCCCCGTCTGACTTCGACCATTGGGCGGTATGTTCATGTAACCCACCGGAATGGGAGGTGTATGCATCAGGATGGGGCTTCCCTGGTACATAACGTTCTGATGCTGCATGACTGGGCTCATCAACGGCAGGCTCCGGCGAGGGCCGTTGGGCTGCTGCGCCGCGTTCTGCATGGGTTGCGGCTGCTGCGGCGCGTACATCGGCGAGCCTGCCGGCGACGGGTATGACATTGCCTGAGGATACGGCGAACCCATAGGGCGCATCATGCTCCCGTTCACGGGATTTTGGGGTGCCATCCATACTGGTTGGCCGTACAACGGCGAGTGCCCATTGACTGTCATCCCGTTCATTCCCATCCGAGCGGGGACAGGGCTTGGAGCCATCGGGTACATCATAGGCGTGCTCGGCGAGCTCATCATCGGTGAGTAAGCCGTATAATTTGATCGCATCATTTGAGCCGGGGGTGGTGGTAATGAGTATGAGTACGCTGGTGTCGAGGCGGGGTTGGGGCGAGCAACAGGGGCGGTTGTTGATGGAGGTGAAATAGGCGGCCGGAGAGACGAGCTCGACGAAGATGGAACTTGCTGGAAGGCGCGGGTCACATCGTGGAGGGACATGCGAGAAGATGCTATCGATGTGGTCGGTGGCGGCGTTCCTCCGTCCTCCGACTTCACATCTTGTAAAGTAAACGGTATTGCGGTCAAATCGTCTGCGATTCCTTCAAGAGAATTCACAGCATGCAATCCGGCCTTGTTTGAAGTCTGAGACCACACGGCCTTCAGATGTTCCGGGTCAGGCCCGCGTAGCGGAGAGTCTTTTACGGAGATGTTCAAAGAAGACCTTGCCCAGGAAGCCGTATGGTGAGAGGGAGGTGTAATCGGGGTACGGTCAGTCTACATGGATGATAATTAATACCACGAACACAGATTAAAGTTCATCTGATGGCTTACCGAATCATCAGAACTCTTGCTTTCCGTTTTAGTATTAGACATCAACGACGGCATGCCAATTTCGGGTGAAGAAGTGGGAGACGGCCTCAATCCATTAGCTCTCGGCGTAAAAGGTTTGCTTGCGGTGTTTAGCGGTTCGCCCTGGGTCAGGGAGCTTGATGCACCCGGCGAAGACACCATAATACTCGGTTTCTTGCTCGGAGTATTGTTATTTGAACTCTGCCGCGACGAATCTTCCAATTCACTGTTGACAATGAAATTGACCAGAGGTTTGGTGTCCGGCTCAACAGCATCGACCCTTGAGTCTCGATAAAATGCGACCGCCGATCCAGCAGGCATCTTGGGCTGCGACCGAGATCGCGAGGAACCAAAGACATCCTCGGATTTGGACGATGACAATACGTCAGCTCGAGGAATAGACGCAACGTTAGGATCGGATGGGAGCTCAGGGGGAGGCGAACGGCTCATGGTGCTAAGACCCGTCTCAGATTCACCCAAGTCAATGTTTTTCGACACCGATGCAAGCGGTTGTTTCCGCCACGTCGAGAGAGCATCCGCCGGCGCAGGCGGCCGACCAAATGCACCGACTCCAGTGACCCTGGGTGACATTGGGATATTGACTCTTGGACCCATTCTCATACTGGGCAACAGAACCCTGTACTTGCTCTTCCCCTTGAACGCCGTCCTCCGGAACAGGATCTCATTCACCGTAAATTCCTTGCGGCTCATGCCTTCGACGGGTGGGTCAAATGAGAGCACATCCCAGCGGACCTGCGCCGGCCGAGCGCATAAGAGCAGTTGTTTGCGATTCACAGGCTCCAGCGGCGTGGAGACCTTGGGCAGACGCACAAGGAACGTATTCCATGCAGGCTTCGGCGAACGGGGCGGCTCGCAACCAGTTATGATGACTTCTTGTGGCTCGGCATCGAATTGGTGTCGGATACGGAAGGGAGGAGGCACCCATCGCTCTTTTTGCACACTCAGGTTTGCAGTCGGCGAGGCGTGGAACATCGACGACGGCCGCATTACTGCAGAGGCGGCAGACACTTCTGGCGAGCGGTGTTCTTTCTCGCTGCTCATACCGTCGATCGCGCCCTTGATTCGCGACATGACATCATCCAGGGTGGACATTGTAGCTTCCTTGTAGAACGTCTGGTTCCTCGGCGTCCGGTTCATATGTGGGGAAGGAACATGAGATGTGGGTGCAATGACCGCGGGGGTCGAGGAAGCGGGCAAAGACGTGTCCTTCGCAGGCGCGATCGATACTGCATTCGACGCCTCGGAAGGAACATCCCCCCGTGAACGGTCCTTGCCAGTTTCAATTGTCTGCGTGTGAATTGATGGTTCAAAGCCTTGGATACTCTGGCGCCTCCAGGTCGTGAGGCCAGTCTTCTCGACTTCCGGTGACCGAGGCGGCCGGTCATCAAAGAAATCGGCGGCGGAGGGTCGGGGCGGGCGCACAGCAGGCGCAACGGCGATCGGTGTTTCCCATTGTTGCTTTTCTGGTTTCGGCTGCGGTGTAGGATCTTCCTCCTCCTCCGTCACTCCGATAAACTTGCCCAAATCTGAGAAGTTGACAACCTGGAGCTCCTCGCGTTCTTCGGCGTTCTCCGCAAGCGACTCGACCTGCTCCAGCGCGGACGGTGGGGCAACGAACGTCGGCATAGGCGGGCGGGGAAGCGGTTGATGTGGTTGCTGTCGCACCGGCGTCGAGGTAACAGGCATGGTGGCAGATACCGGGCTGACTTTGCTTCTCCACGACGAACCGGTCTGCAAGGGTGGGGGAACCGGAGCAGAATTTGATATTCGGCGCAGAGGGCCAGGCCGAGACTCGAGAGGAGGTTGCGAAAGCAAAGGCGGACCCATGAGCGAAGGCCGCCGCAACGGCGGTTTGGGCTCCTCGTGTGTAGAGATTTCTGGGGCTGGCGCCCGTTTCGTCGCTGTAACCATCTCAGGCTGTACGCTTTTCACAGCGCTCTCTATGACATCTAGGACATCCTGAAGCGAAGCGTCAGCGTTAAAAAATTTGGACGAGACGGAAATGAATGGAAGAACAATACGATTACTTACCTGAGTATGCGCTACCTCTTCTGCCGCCTCCTTAGCCTTCGCAGCCTTTTCGGCCTCTGCAGCCTTGATCCTCTCCTCGATTTCAGCCGCTTTCCGCCTTGCCCGCTCCTTCTCCTTCTCGCGCTCCTCCTCCTCCTGCTGCCGCCGTGCCTTAGCACGCGCTGCCGCATTCTGCATCACGTCCTTCCGCGCCTCGTCCAGATCTACCGGAGGTACAGCAGAAACGGGCGCGACCGGGGAATGCGCGACGGCCGACGTGTGCGAGAGCGCGGGGGACTGAGACGGCGCCCGGCGCGCCGAGGACGGCGGTTCTGCAGTAGGAGTGGTAGCAGGCGGGGGAAGCCTCGACTCGCGCGACGTCGACGGCCGCCGGTGCGGGCGCACAGGTAAGCCGCCCTCTGACTCACCAGACATCAAGGGCAGGTGTGGTGGTCGCTGCCTCCCGCCTGCACCACCCAGCGCCACTTGTGGCGGCACAGGTGGCGGACCCATCGCTGTGTGCCTCCCGCGCGTCTCCGCCCCGTCAGAGTCCTTGCGCTGCATCCACGGATTGGGTTGCTGCGCGCGCGGAGTTTGTTGGGGTGCATGGGGTGGCGGTCCGGGTCCGGGCATTCCATCCCTGCGTTGTTGTTGTTGCTGCCCACGCTCGACGCCGAACGCGCTTCCACCCGCGCCGTTGAACCCCCTACCGCGATTCTGCAGCAGCTGCGGTTGTCCGGAGCTGAATTGATCGCGTCCGCCGCTGCGCAAGTCAGTTGGGGACGGGAAACCGCCCTCGTTGCCGCCGCTGCCGCGCCTCGGGCCTGCTCCCGCAGCGCCGCCGACCGCACGATTATACGGCTCAAGCTTGTTCGAGCGTTCGTTGAACAGCAACGCGCGGGAAGCCGAGTCAGAGGCCATGGAGATGGCGGGGGAGACGGGACTCGGGGCGGCGTTGGACGAGTTGGTGCTCAGCGCGGGGCCGCCGGGGAGGTCGCGCGTAGACACGGAGGGCGAGGCACGCGAGCGCGGCCAGCTGCGGTCAAAGTCGTCCGCGAACCTTTCCTCCTTGCTCACAGGCACATTCAGCTGTTGCGTCTCGTCGCGTTCTAGCCTTGACCCCGAACGCGACGGCACAGAACTTGAACTCTCTGCAGCGGCGACGGTGGCGCTGGAGAGATCTGCGGGTGCATCTGCGGACTCGATTTTGTACTGTCGCCCGTCACCAAACTCGATCACGCCGTCGAGGAAATTGTCATCGTCTGCGTCCATCTGCAAATAAACCATCAACCCGAGTTGTAGACCCAAGTAAACTCCTCGCGCACCTCGTCCCAATGATGCGCATTCGGATCCAAATGTACCCCACGGAATGTGTCCGCCTCCTCCATTCGCGCCTGCTTATTCGCCGCTGCGGACGCCAACTCTTGAGCTGTAGCTTCTTTAGCGGCCATGTTCCGATCAGCGAGAGTCGGTTTCGTTTTGCGCGGTGCTGCCGCTACTATATGATGTGTAAGGCGGACAGAAAGGACACTACAAATATAGCAAACGCACCTTCAGCCGCCGTCGGAAAGTCGCTCTGCGAGGTCATATCTGGTCGCTGCTGCGGGTGCGACCTCGGGGCGTTTCCCCAGACGGGTTTGCCCACGCCACCTCCAGCGCTTTCCCTCGATCCTGCGCTGCGTACTGGCATCGGACGCGCTTGGGTTTGCATCGCGGAGGCCCCGTGCGAATGCTGCGGGCCGCTGCTCGAGGGTGATGGATCGCCGGACCCAGACGGTGTGGGTGCAGGGCCATTGGTGGTGATGGCCGTTGCGGGCGGCGTAGAAGACGAGGGACGAGGCCATCCTGAACCAGGAGCTGACAGGGATTGCGGGGCGGCAGTGAGCTTTGTCGTGACGAGGCGCGAATGGGATGTGGGTGTCTGTGATTGCGGTCGTGCTGCACATACAATATTCAGAAAGAAAAAAAATGTACACAAGATAATCGGGCGCACAAACGGCGCTGCCGGTCTTGGAGGCTGGGGAATTTGCAGACGCGGGTGCGGAGGAAGACGAGGAAGAGGAATTCTTTTCGAGAAATTTCTTGTTAATGTTGACGGCGCTGAATTTTTTCGGGTGTGGCGGAGGTGGGGTTGCCTGTGAGCCCAGGGGCACCAGAGACGAGCGGAGAGGTGCAATAAGATTTGGTTCTTCCAAAGAAATGGATACGGGAATTGGATCGACGACGGCTGGGACATGGGTCTCTGCGGGTGTCTCTGCATCGTGGTGGAGGGCCTCCGCACCGAGTATCACGTTCCCGGGGGTCAGTTCTGGTAAACTGCTAGTATGGGTGTCTTCATTGGCCATAGACCAGTCCGTGTGTTCTTTTTTCCAACAATGAAAAGCAAGACCTGGATTTGGTGTGCTAAGGAGTGGGAAGAAAGAAAGGAATATAATATGCACCTGGACAATCGCAGTCGCAGGACTTGTTGAGGCAGCAGAGACTCAGAGGAAACCACCGTTGTGTCACGAGCCCGTTAAGGACACCTTCTCCCGACTACCATCGCAAACTGGACTCTACAATCCTGGCTCTCATATTCAATGCAATACTCGCTCCCATATTCAATATTCAATGCAATACTCTGGTATTCAGTGGCTCTCCAAGTGTTCAATATTCAGTGTACATCCCATAAATCATCGATTCAATTCTGCAAGCTCCGCCTCTCGTCCATTGAGCGCATTCACCTCCGCATCCAGTGCTACATTCGCCAGCTCGATCTGCAGCACGTTCGAAATGAGCTCCGTCCACCGCGTCTCCAGGCTATTCAGCTGCTTCCCCAGCTTCGTCTGCGTGTTCTTCCGCTCCCGATTAACATCCACCGTTAGCTGCTTCAGCTCCTCCAGCGCGCCCTCCGTCTGCTTCACCGTCGCCTCCAGCAGGTAGTTGTGTATCCGCCACGCGTTCGCCCCATACGTCTGCAGCAGCATCAGGTTTGTTTGTCTGTCGCATGGCGCGTTAGGACAGTAGTCAGAAAACAAAAAATGGTACAAACCGCATGCGCTGGTGCTCCAGCTGCGCGTGCGCGTTCTTAAGCGCCGCCTGCCACTGCTCGCCCGTCCCGGGCGCCGATGGCGCAGGGAGCTGGTACCGCAGCGTGTCGAGTTTTGGTGCCTCCGTGTGCGACTCTACGCGTTCTAGCTCTGCTTTCAACAGCGGGCTTTTCTGTAGCAGTAACATGGTCCTTTTCAATGAGTAAAGTAATACATGCTGTCTGGGAAAAAACGCACAGTAAAGAGCTCGTACGCCGGCGGCACGCGCGGATGCAGAGTCTGGGGCGGCTTCGGCTGGCGAGCAAATTCGCGCTCAACCTTTTCTTTGAGCCAAGGGTACTGCTCGAGGTCATCGTCGTAGTAAGGAAGAGACTCGAGCAGCTCCGTTGGCGCTTGAGCAGCCATTATGAACGGGCGTAAGTAGCAAATAGGGTGGCTGCGCAGCGAGCAACAACTTCCAAATTGGGCTCTAGAAGTGCTCTAGACTTCTGAGTTCTTGGCCATCCTTGTATTCTCGCCCTTGTTCTTCGCCCATATATACATGCATTTCTTGCATTCCGTATCAAATTCTGTGTCTCAACCAATCCCTCCTTCCTTATGACTTCTCGTGGTACAGACAACCTGAGGTGCTATCTTCGGGAAACGACCCTCCCACAGATGACGAACGATGCGATGGCCCCACAAATGCCTCCACCAGGACATAAAAGTCACCAAAACCATCTAAAGGTCCAACCTCAGGTGTGGAGAAGGCTTGAGAGTATCTATTCCTTCACGGACCAAGCTATGACTGGAATCGTGTCGTCCTGTTAGTATTTCAATTTCAGTCAACCGAACTCTGGCTGACTCTGTCATCATTTCAGGGATAGATTCTCATGTCCCTGACACGTCCTTGGGCATAGAAGACGAAGATAATATCACAGGGGAACGGATCACTGTCCCGCATGCTCCGATATTCAACATACCATTTCACAACGAGAGACGGCCGACAGATATAATGCGGTCAGTTCGTGGTGATATGTGCGGCGTGCATCCCTCATTCTGCGTCCAGTTTATCGCCTTGGCTTGACAATCTTCCTCTCATGACTGTACAGCGTGTGATGCACATCTTGTATCCTGCAACTCAATCCTGGGGATTCTTCCTCTGCGACGAGAATGACAACGACAGGAAAATATTCCAGTACTTCATGTGGTCTCTCCCGCCTGATGAGGGGAGGGCACCCGAAACACCTACCCATGTTGGGCGCAAGTCGATCGTGGTCGCGTTTCAGCCGCCTTGGATTCTCTCAGAGCAAGATATAAAAGAATTCTCGAAATGTCGATCGGTCTGCCATCGCCACATCTCACTGGTCAAACCCTTATTTATTTTCTAGTTTCCTCCGTTTCGCATGCCTGGTAACGCGTTTCCGACACCGTTAGAGAGCAAAGAACGACTGTGGGGAAAGGTTAGCTCCGTCCTTCAGTCCCTCCACTTTTCTCACCGTACCACTAGATATGGGATACTTGTGTATCAAGAAATACCCCATGGTTTGTATTAACTTCGTACAATCATTGGGTCTTTGGGGCCTTCTCCGGAGGTAAGTCTCCTATGTCCAGCTTGAATCAAGATATTGATCTTTGTGTTCGGACGTCGCCCTTAGGATGGACGGCAGCTTTCGTGTCTCCGGTATATGCCTTCAACGCCGTTTGCCCCAGCGTAATGGAATGGCTAATGTTCTGGGTCGCTTCTGCCATGCGCTTGAAGGGATGCCAAGGAATTCCCAAGGTTTGTGAGGAACCCGCTTACAATCCGAGCGAGATACCGTGTACGGTGTATGATGTTCTGTCGATGGGGGACCCCGACTCCGCCCTTGCTCTTTTCGTCCTATGACGTCTTGAAGACTCTATCTTAAATTCTTGTTCCTTCATGTAGGTACCAGAGCCAGTCTCACTGGGTCCAGTCTCTATACCTCCCGCCCACAACGCTAACTTTGCGACTCCAGCCAATTCGGAGTCAAACTGGGATGGGAAAAGTCAAGGTAATTCTCAATGATGTGCTGTGCAGCTACGACTTTTAATCCAACGTGCCAGATGCCGCAACGTCAGCACGCGCGCGCTCCATGTCACCCGTCTTTTCGGACGGTGGCCTCCCCGGTCTGGCCGAAGGCCGACCAATACACCGGATCGTTCAGGAATGGATGCAAAACAAGGTTGATTCCAATGGCGTGGCGCCCGAGATTCCACTAAGGGCACCCTCGCTCGCAGGAGACGATATCTTCGAACAAACCCTCACGTATCACGGAGATTGGCTGGTTTGATACGGTCAGCCGGAGATGTCGTCTGATTTACTTGGTTCTTTGTTTGCGGGAGTGCGGCCGCCATGTAATGAACTTGGGGTGCGACCAGCTGTGCTGTCATCTACTGCAGTGGGACCTCCCATCGCCAGTAGAGAGACAGGGAGATACAATCGTTCCCCGCCTTCAGCGGATCCATATTTATTATCGCAATGCAATACGTTTGTGATACACAGAGAGAGAAAAACCCATCCCATTCATCCGGTCTCTTCCCCAAGTTTGGGCTTCTCCACCAGCTCGCCCGGCTCCCCAACCACATTATCTGCAGCTGAGTCCCCCTCAGCAGCCTTGGCCTCCGCGCTGTCGCCTCCCTTCGTCTCCGCACCCCACCCCATGCGCTTCACAACATACTCCTGCCCAATCACCTCGACACCCACGCGCAGCGCCTCCGCCATCAGGTCCTCCACCCAGTCGTACTTCTCCCACATCCCCTCCGCGAGCCAGTCCCCCGGCACACATTGTGTCACTGTGCTCTGTGTGAGCTTGTGTGACGGGTCGCACAGGTAGATGAGGAACTGCAGCTGCTGCGCCGGCGCCGACGCGCCCTCGTCTGACGCCGCCGCGGACGCAGGGAATGCAAATGAGGTGAGGAACGGTTGTATCCGGAGGTAGAGATGTGAGTACGTCGTCGGCGTCTGGACGCTCGACTCGGGTTTCGAGGACGTGGACGTCGCTTTCGTGTTGATCTTCATCAGCTCGTCCAGATCAGCCTGCATATTTAGTTAGAGGCGGAGGTGAAAATGGGTATTGGGTTACCTGTGCGAGTTTAGAAGCGGCTTCGAACCCCTCAACGGCGCCGAGATCTCGCAGGGTTTGCTCCGACTCTTTTGGTCGTGACTCGGGGCCGCGGTTAACGATAAGGTCGCCGCCTTCCACTTGCTCCATTATCTAGAGTAGAACAGTATTGGATTGCTTGCTGTGAAGCGGTGAAGGGGTTGGTTAACACACACCCTAGCGAGCGCCCGGTAGACGAGCGACTCGATGCCCTCGTAGCCCTTCATATCGTGGCTGAGCCACACCTGAATTACCTCGTGCTCCGAAATGGGAGGCGCGACGACGTTGAGGATGTCTGTGAGCGTCGACAGCCCAACGCGCTTGAAATCCTGGCCTGCATTGGGACTCCTTCAGCACCGAATCCCACTAGCGATACTATACGAACCAAGCTTGTCGAGTTGCGCGGTCTTTGCATACTCAATCATGCCTTCACCCCATTTGCGCGCCTGCTCGTTCTTGGGGAGGTATTTGACCTGCTCGTCGACCACGGACCTTGCCTGCTGGATCACCGACGACGCGCCGCTCCATACGTTGCCCCAACCTAACCCCCAGCCACCGCCCGCGCTCGTCTCCGGCGCTGCTGTTGTCGTGGTCGCGGCATCTTTCTTCAGGGATGACGACGACGCTGTACGCAGTAACGAGGTTCCACCGCCAGCGCCGACGCCGAGGCGAACGCGCTCGGTGCTCTTTCGCACAGTGGGGTTCCCAGTGCGTGATGCAGGACGCTCGAGGAGAGCTGAGGAACGGGGGGTTGGCTCGGCGCTCTTCTGGGTGATCTCGTCGATGAATGCGAGCACTTCTGCCTCTCCCCCGGCACTAGACTGCGCTGGGTTAGCTGGTTGGGCAGGGTCAGGTGTCGGGGCGTCTTGGGGAGTGAATGAATCGAGGTCGTCGAGGAAAGCGAGCGCCTCCTCTTGCTTCGATTTGGACTTTGACATGGTCGAGCAGGTCGAAGTCACGCAGATCTTATTCTCGTCACGTCCTCCGCAAATTTATATACTCAGTACTGCTATTACGGGCAGCTCTAGCTACTTCTTGAATTCCTCGGCTGGAGGGGGCGGAGGAAGGGGCTTCAGCGCAGCTGGTCTCGGTGCAGTCGTTCCGTCGCCGACTTGCTCCCAAGGAGAGAGGGATTCAAAGTTACTGCAGAGGCTGAGCCACAGTCGAACAATAAATCATTTGGCTTGAACTCACCGGAACGCCTGCGTGAGTTGGAGGGGCTCGTATACGACGCGCTTTCGCTCTTCGTCGTAGCGAATCTCGGTGTATCCCTACAGTAGACTTAGTATCTCATCAAATATGTCTAGAGACCTACGGTCAGAGGAAAATCTTTCCGTAGAGGATGGCCCTCGAAGCCTGCAGCGGGTCAGAGATCGGTATGATAAGAGGAATCCAATTTACCATAGTCAGTGAGAATCCGACGCCTGGCGGGTGGTGAGTCGCTTTCTGGGTCAAGTTCAATCTACACATACAGGTCTGGATGGCCGCTGAAGAACACCCCGTACATGTCCCATACCTCCCGTTCATACCTACGCTGTATAAGCATCTCGCTTTTACTTTCTCGCGATAACTCACCAATCCGCGCTCCGGAACAGGCCAGTCAGACTCGGTACATGGTCGCCCTCGCCCGCATACGTCTTGACGCGGATGCGGCCTTGCGAACGGGTGCTCAGGAGGTGGTACACGACCTCAAAGCGCTTCTCGCGCTCGGGAAAGTCGACCGCCGTGACCTGCATGAGATACTTGAACTGGCACTGTGAGTGGTCGCGAAGGAAGGTCATGAGCGGAACGATGGTCGACGGCGCGGTGTACAACGTGAGCTCGTCCTTGAGCACGGAAAACTGCTGGATAAACTTGGGGAGACTCTGCGTGAGGTACGAGCCGTAGGTGTGCAGCGCGCTGGTTGTTTCAGCATGGGTTTCGACGGTAGGATTCGGGGAAGTGGGCTCGGTGAACGGAGAAGGAGACGCAAAGGCAACAGGCCTCGAAGAGTGGATCCTGCGGCGCACAGGACGCGCCACGGCTGCGCGAGCCAGCAATTGCCCAGCCGCGCGAAGAGACATGGTGTTCGGTGTGTGTATGTTTGGCACCAGGCACTCTCTCGTAACCCCTCCTATCTAACTGATTCTCTTTGTCGAATTTTGCTCTTTCTTTCCTCACACCATGGGCTCAGGTTCCAAGCGGAAGCGCGAAGAAAGCGAACCAGAAGAAGAGGAAGGCTTCCACGTCGGTCTGTATTGGCACTTTCCATCTCCCTAGTTCTTACTTGTTTCTGGACAACAGAGGTTATAACGCATGCCCGTGTCAAAGATGTCGATCTTGAGGACCCTTGGGTGTGTACCGCAGCATTTACTTGTCCCACTTCTAATATTTATTCAGGAGTATCGGGTCAAAGTGCGATAATAACACTCTTTCATCCTCTTTACTAATTTTCTCCAGTGGGCGGGCTACGGCTCCGACGACGACACGTACGCAATGCCTCAATTTTTTTGTCATCCAACTAAACTAGTTGCTCAGTTGGGAACCAGCGGAGAACGTAGCAGCTTGTAAGCGGCTCCTCGACAGTTTCTGGAACGAAATCGGCGTGGACAACGAAGACTACGTCCAAGGTTACACTGTTGCCGCATCCCAAAAATGGATCGGTTAGTCCTGAGTGCTCTTTCTAGCAAAATGTAATACGGACCTTACATATTCTTTCTCCAGAGAAGGAACGGAAGCGTTTCCAGATAGAGTTTGCTCATAACAAGGAAGAAGAGAGGAAACAGAAAGAGAGAGCGGAACGTAAAAAAGAACAGGAACTCACTGCCAAGAAAACTGTTGGTGTGCCTCCTCTTTCTTCGGCCTATTTTTCACTAAAAAGCAACCTGGCAGGCAAAGAAGAGAAAGCAGACTCTTGAAAAGCAGAAATCTGTGCCATCGCGTAGTGCATCAAGCTCTCATGTTCGTCAGAATTCTCAATCATCGGTTTCGTCTTATCCCGCTCCGCCTCCCGCCTCCGCGCCGCCTCCCAAGAAGAAAGCGAAGCTCTTCGTCTCTGATTCTGAGGATTCCGATGATGATAAGCCCCTGGCGAAGCTTAAGAAGAAACGGAAATTATCTTTACTAACCAGAGTATGTCTAGTCGTCGGCTCTGCTCGCCGCTACCCAAGTAATACGTTTCAGGATGATAAGCAAGGCAAGGTCCAAAAGACACAAGGAAAGCAGTCTGCTACTCCTTCACGAGCTCCGTCTCCTCCAGTGAAGCCGCATGACAAAGTATCTACGCCGCAATATCTCTCGGCAGGTTTTTGATAACAATTTGTACAGAGGTCGCAGTCCGACCCTACTTCACGAGCTCCAACTCCTTCAACAAAGGCAAAAGACTCTGGCAATAATGTATTTATCTATATCATGATCTCAGCGAGTTCTGATCGTATTTCTGCGTCCAGGCAAAGAAATCTGCACGACCCAGTCCTCCAGAGAACGAATCAAACAACAAAGTACGTAGGTGGTACTTTGTGTGAGCAAGTCCTAATCGCCTTTTGACAGGGGAGGAACCCATCATCGCGACCTCCGACGCCTCCAGCCGCACAACTTTTCGGGTCCTCGCCTTCCCCGCCCAGTTCTCCCAGCTCTCCTGAAGTAGCCCTAATGACACTCAAACCCAACCCCACGCCCAAGTTTCCAGGCAGAAGCATTTCCGACTTTTCCACCCATCCTCGGCCACCAATCTCAATCAATACGGAATTGCCCGCTGCCTCCCCTACCATTCCCTTTGTCTCGAAGGCAACCCACGTCCCATCTCCACTTCCTAAACCTCAGACGACGTCGGCAACTCCTCTCCCCGTCCCTCGACGTACCGTCAGCCTCAATACCGCCTCTGCGTTGTCAGCTACTGGCCCGCCTCGCTCGTTTGCGACGCCTACGCTCCCGTCAGCGACGCCTGCATTCGCAGTTAAATCTCACAAACTGCCTACGCCCGTAATTCCATCTGCCAAGCCCGCTACACCGACGATCCTTGGTGCGAAGCCTGGTCCTTCTGCCCTTCCTCCGCGAGGGCAACCACTACCTCCGCCTCCTCCGACCGCTGGAAGTGGATTGTCGACCAAGCAACGTTTGGGCCAAGGTGTGACGGACCTGGTGCAGCCAAAGAAATCCATTCTCGCCGGGATGAAGATTAACAAAAAGAAAGACACCTCTATGGCAGGGTCCACCCCAGCGGTTGCGAGTGGAAGCACTCCTCGCGTCAAGACCGCGCCTTTTCCTCCCAAGCCGCTGCCCCGCCCAGAAATAGATCCGCTGTTCGGCTCCCCAGAGCCTTTCAACCAAGTCGAATCTCCGGTCGATATGTACAATGAGGCAAATGAGCAGTCGATACTCCCGCCAGGGTCAGTCGCTTGCGTTCTTCTTTCGCGTCGCTTAGACCCCATCCAGATTGTCGCGAAAGCGCTCTCAACCGAGCTCAACCTTGGCCACGCCAACAGAGAGTCCTTTGGAAAGCAAGGCAAAGGCTTTTTTGCAAGACATGATGCCTCAACCGTATGTGCCCATCCACAGTCATGTCGTAGTAAATGGCATTGACTGGTCTCTCCAGGCTTGCTGCACCGCTTGCGTAAATCATCTTTTACCGTGCGCGCGGACACTGACCCGATATGTTTAGCCCCACATTTAGCCCCACGGTAGACCCGCGGCCATTGCATGTCAAACCGAAGATTATATCTTCTCTCAAGTCAGTGGTCTCGTCTCCTACTCCTCTCGAGGTCTTTGTTTTTACAGGTTCTGTAGGCCGATTCCCAAAAAATGGAAGTGGTCTGGCCAGCTGCTCATGGACGTGACCGATGTGAAGGACGAGCCCCGCAGAACGGACCATTTGTGCAACGTTGTCCTGAACGAGCTCTTCCCGTCGACTATCAACGGTCCGCAAATCAATATTGTGATGACATCCGTAGAGTCTCTTCATCTCCTCAGTTTTCACGACCTCGTGGACATGAGTGAATTTCTCAAGACCTCGGGTGTTCGCATGGATTCCCCAGAACCATTACAGCAGCTCGCGCGTTTGGGTCCCAGCACGGATAAAGATGCAGAGCCGTTGAAGATCCTTGCACGATACATGACGAAAAAAAATCTTGTGCGTTGAGTCTCGCTGCCCGCCTCACTTATTCTCATTTGACATTCTTGCGGGAATATTAGATCACTCTAGTACCCACGTTCTTGGATGGCGACCTCGTCGGTCATCTTCTACTTTTCCCTCCCATTATGAATGTCCTTTGCCGTATGCTGAAGGTCCCGGAGGAGATGATCAAAAGCAGCTCGTTTATTGCAGCCCTCCTACCCTGGAAGCCATTTCCTCAGGAGTCTAGGCGACCTTTTGGCCTTCTTCCACCCCCCACGAAGACGCGAGTACCCTCGGAAGCAGATTGGAAGAAAACCATGACGAAGAGTAAATACCAGCTCGCGCTCCGCATTCTCAAATTTCCGTCAGACTTGCATGCGTGGTTGTCGAGATCGAGTAAAACGTATTGCATCTGGCCGCCCTCGGAAGAACGGAAGGGGAATCGAGATCAGGAAATTGGATACCTGATGTCGATCCTGAAGGAGTGCGGCGGAAAGAAGGTCGGCTTCAAGGCAGAACCGCGGGCGATATTTGTGCATGTGGGTGCGCTGAAGAGTCTCCGCAAGCTGCCGCTCCTCGTTGAGCGACGGTCTCAAACGTGTGGCGTTCGTTTTTACGTGTTTGGAACCCACGAAACTGTACACCCTGAACACTGGGGAGTGCGGGAGATATATCCTATTGGTATGCATTTATTTCCTGCCAATTTGCGATGTATATTGATGTCGGTTCAGGTGGTGTAGTAACTGTCACTGCGAGTGCTCTCTACGAGGTTAGGCTTTTTTTGTTACAAGGACTGAGAAATGGAGATGGCTTACGTGGAAATATTCCGAACTTGTAGGATCCTTGGGGCATTGTCGACAAAATTAAAGTCATCAACAAGCACCCTTTGTTTACATGTTATATGCTCCCCACTGTTTTCGGCATGGCAATCAGGCTATGCAGTCCAGAGGAGGACCCACTCGCTGCTTTCGATAGGTCAGTCGCTCGATCCATGCACTGTGCCTAGTTAACACAGAAAAACAGAGGTGAGTTTGTTTTCGACCGTCTGCTGAAGGCAGTCGACGACGGGGAAGTATCGATCCTGCGAGCACCCCCTCTGGACCGAAACGCAACCCGCACCAGCGACCCCGCAGCAGATTGGCTGCGAGATCATTGGATAAATAGGCCTTTGGGGCCCCGGCACATGCTCGAGTTTTGCTTGAGCGCCTTCAGCGCCAAGTATTCCAATATTCCCCGAGCGGAATGGGCTTCTGCCATCGAGGCAGAAATTTCGGACGACCTCAGCTCAATGCAGATGCAGCCCGACATCATGAAGCAGTACCGCCGCTACGTCGTCATTAAAGCGGAGACTGACAACCATCTTGGGGCCGACAAGGATGGGGTCAGTCGTTTAATTTGCTTCCTATCCCATCTAACATGACGTGTTTCAGTTTGAGTGGTTGACGAGCTCTGATTTTTCCTTCCACGACGAGTTTCTTTCTAAACCTTAGAAAACCGCCAGTACTTACATCTTGACTCCTTTTTTCTTCTCGTATCTTTTTGTAGCGTAGGTTGAAATGACGAGTTTCTTGAGGCGCCCGACGTCGAGGTACGCGTCCGGTCTCGGCACCGAAGGACTCGGAGATGAGATGCGTGTGAAAATTCCCTCGGCCGAGCATGCTGCCGAAGCGATCAAATTACCCCATATGGAAAATTTCAATTGTTTCGGCAACATCTTGTAATTTTTCGTGCCGATCATCTCCGACTGCTTTCAACTTTACCCGGACCTGCACGCGCGAGATTGACACATTTAAATTGTTGACGGAAGGATAAAGAGGTTCAAGTGTGCCTGTTTCTATGGCCCGCCTCCAATGCACTCTGTCGCACTGCGTTCGGCCTTTGGTATCGCCTTGGCTTGGCTCGCCGTCACTGGCGCAATAGCAAGTGAGTCGAAAGCCGCTCCCCTCCCGCCGCTGTCTGGAAAAAATGGCGGAGTGGCGACCGAGGTGGCGGAATGCAGCAGCATTGGGGTGGACATCATGAAGGCCGGTGGAACCGCCGCAGACGCGATCATTGCGAGCGCCCTTTGTGTCGGTTGTATTGCGGCATACCATTCGGGTATCGGGGGCGGTGGGTTCATGCTAGTACGATTCCCGACGTCCGACAAGAAACACGCGTACGAAATGGTGCATTTCCTCTCCATTTTTGAAAATTTCAAGTATCTAATGTTATTTAGATCGACTTCAGAGAAACTAGCAAGTCATTGTCGCGCGATTTGTGGTCTGTTTCTAACCTGCCACATAGTGCCTGCCGCAGGAAACGAGACGATGTACGTGACGAACTCCACAACTCCCGAAACACTTTCCACCATCGGGGGCCTTGCAGTAGGCGTGCCTGGTGAGCTGCGCGGATGGGAAATGCTGCATAAAAGGCATGGTCGGCTTCCGTGGAAAACCTTATTCCAGCCAGCTATCAAGCTGGCGAGATTCGGATTTCCTGTCAATGTTGATCTGGCGTCCGCCATCAATATGGGTCAGTTTGGGCTTTCTTTTTTGGCCGATTCCTCATTGGATGTACAGGTAAAAGCATGATCCTAAGCGATCCATTGTGGAGCGAAGTTTATGCTCCCAACGGGACGCTTCTCCAACTAGGCGACACAGTGTATCGAGAGGTTGATTTGCCTTCCGCCAATCATAATAACTCTCTTATTTTTTTGTACTATAGCGATACGCTGACACATTGGAACAGTAAGTTTTGAAACTATTGTTTAGTTCATTTTCTTGACTGCATGATATTCAGAGTAGCCGAGCATGGTGCCGATGCATTTTATACGGGCAGAATTGCCACCAACATTGCTGAGGCCGCGTATGCGCGCGGAGGTATCATCACGACACACGATCTGGCCAATTATTCTGCAATTATCCGTGAACCCGTGAACATCAGTCAGCTCCCGCAAAACTCCCTCTTTTCCGTGCTAAAATACACACAGCGTACCATAATAACCGCATCTTCTCCACGGTCGCGCCGTCCAGCGGGGCCGTCGTTCTCTCCGCCCTCAAAATATTTGAGGGATATCGAGGAAATTACAGTGATTCTGACCCTGAGATCAACGTAACGACGCATAGGCTCATCGAAGCGACTCAATTCGCATATGGGCAACGTACCCAATGTATGTCTTCGCTTTCCCCATCATCCACTAAAAATTAATAGATATTGCGCAGACGGTGACCCCGCGTTCACGGCCAATGTTACGGATCTGCAGCAGTATTATCTGACGCCTGCCGCTGTTGCGGATGTGCGGAGCAAGATTCTGGATAATCAGACGTTCCCGGTAGCGTACTACGATCCGTCGGACTACACACCGCTGGACGACCATGGGACGAGCCATATGGCCGCCATCGACCGGGAAGGGATGGCGATTTCTCTTACAACCACGGTAAGGTCCTTATTTTCGAGGGTATGCGAACACTTGGTTAATTAGCGAAAGGTCAATTTGTACTGGGGCTCGCAGGTCATGACCACGGACGGCATTATCCTCAACGACGAGATGGACGATTTTTCGGTAAGTACCTAGTTCGGCCGTCATTTACTAATTGTTAACGGCACAACACAAAGTCCCCAGGCCAAGTTAACGCCTTCGGCTTCCAGCCTTCCCCGATTAACTTCATTAGGCCTGGCAAACGGCCGCAGTCGTCCATCTCGAGCAGCATCGCAGAAGACCTTGTCACTGGGGAAGTGACGATCGCCACAGGCTCGGCGGGTGGCAGTCGCATCATCACTGCGACGCTGCAGGAGCTGCACCACTATATCGATCAGGGGATGACTCCGGAGGAGTGCACACACCATCCAAGATGGCATGATCAGCTGAGTGGAGTCACCTATTTCGAGGTACAGTCTCTTCAAGTTTGATTTATCTACTTGGGACTAAATACCGCAACTACTAGGTTGGTAACCCCGCCCTTGGTGTACAGGGCTTCCCCAACAGCACCGTAGCATATCTTGCGTCTTTGGGATATAACATGACCACGGAGGATTTGACAGGAAGCACATCGCACGGTATGTATTTGTTTTGCTCTTTCTCGACATCTCAGAGGCTGAACGGACTTGTGTAGTTGTTGCGCGGGCTAAAAATGGGACTATCACTGCTGCGTCGGACCCAAGAAAAGCTGCAGGGCGGGGAGCGGCGTTTTGAGCTGCTTGCGCGTTCGCTTTCCCACTTGTAGTAAAATAACGTGATAGTAAAATTAGCAAGTCCTTCACTTGTGGAATAAAGGGTTGTGTTGCCTCTCAAAAGATTTTGAATAGAAATTCAAACTTGAGTGGTAGGGACTGGCGCGGTCCCGTTGTGGCTTGGTGACTGGTGTCGTGACTCGTGACTAGACGCGTTTGTAATTAACCCTCCTTTCGTCCACGCTCCCATGGACCGCCCTGTAACCCCGCCACCTCGGCCAAGCACTTCTTCGACCCTGCAGTTGACCCCAGAGCAAGTGAAACAGGCAAGACGCTGTCCAAAGCCGCGAGACCCTCACTGAGGCCTTTCCGTATCCCTAGGTCGAAATCAATCGTCTGAGAGCGAAGCAGCGCCACATTGAGCAGACTGCCTCTGCAAGTAGCGTACCCAATGCCAACAACAAACGCCCGCTCGACGTCGTCCCCGCCACCTCCAACTCGCCCACCGCCCCGGGACCGTCGAGGTCGAAACCTCTGGCCCGGGACTCGCGGTTGGGCAAGTACTTTGACTATGATCTCTCGAAAATGGTCAACTCAAAGGGCGGATTCTTGGTCGAGGACGACAAGGAGGTAGATGCGGATCTACTGCGAAAGGAGAAGGAGCGCGAGCGGGAGCGGATCCAGAAAAATATGGAGCCGGGTACGTCATACAGAATCTCTGTGGCTAACGATTAACGCGCTACAGCGGTGTATCTGGACCCGGCGTTGAATCCAAAGTGCAGGGATTGCGGGTCCATGTCGATTGATCACAACTACAGAAAGACATTTGGGTGTCTAGTATGCAAGACGTGCCAGCACGACCACCCGGAGAAATACAGTCTGTTAACGAAGACGGAATGCAAGCAGGTCAGTGGCGAACAGTGCTGTTGCAGTACTACGTTGAACGATACTTGTAGGACTACCTTTTGACCGACCGTACGCATTTGCGGTTGCCCCTCTTCTCCGTCTGACTTTGTCCCTAGCCGAGCTACGCGACGAAGAGCTGCTTCCGCACATGCTCAAGGCGAACCCGCACAAATCGACGTACTCGAACATGATGCTGTATGTGCGATACCAGGTCGAGGAGTTCGCGTGGAAGAAGTGGGGCTCGCCGGAGGCACTGGATGCAGAGTACGAAAAGCGGACCGCAGAGAAGAGCAAAAAAAAGAACCGGAAGTTCGAGGAGGGCTTGCGGGATCTGCGACGGCGGACGAAGGAGTCTGTGTGGCAACGAAAGAAAGACGAGGAGCACAAGCATGTCTTTGGGCCTGTGCAGGCGCGACGAGGAGAAGCTGGCCAGCAGGTTTGCCATGAATGTGGGTTTACTATCGATTTCGAGGAGTTGTGAAGTGCCTATGGATTTTCTGAAATACACGGTTGTGTTTGTCAGAAAGTGAAACCGGAACGATCTGCATCCCGAAAATCACGTTGCGCACTTGGCCCAAAGCTTATAAGTCAAATGGTAACCCACGATCTCTACACTAACCCCTGGGCTCTCTCCTCACCCAATGGCTGCCGTGCGCACAGAACCTGAACCGCAATACCATGAGCAGATTGCAACTGCTTTGGAGCTAGAGCGCCTGGATGACGACTTGTTCCGGTCTAGTAAAACTCTCTGGTTGCCGTCACGCGCCCGGGGCGTATTTGGCGGGTATGGCTGTCGGTACAGTCGTATTCCATCGTCTAATTGCGATGAATGGCAGGCAGGTCATCAGCCAGGCTATCTTGGCCGCGACGCACTCGGTGGACGATAAGGCGTACGGGCTGCATGTAATTATCAAATCATCCACTCCCGACGCCGTTGAGGGCACTAACGACTCTCCCGACAGTCTCTCCATGTAGGCCATCTCATAATATTCATAAAACCAATGAACGGCCACACCGTAGTGCTACTTCCTTTCCAGCGCGTCCGCTGCGACGCCGATCATCTACTTTGTCGAGCGACTGCGGAACGGGCGGTCGTACCTCACGCGCGCAGTCAAGGCGCTGCAGAACGGGCGCGTCGTCTTCATGATGATGTGCTCCTTCCAGAAGCCCGAGCCGTGGCAGCCCACGCGCGCATGGGGTATACCCCGCGTGCCCCCGCCGGAGGAGTGCCGCCTCGAGGAGGAGCGCTACGAGGAGCAGATCAGCCAGGAGGGCGTGCACCCCAAGGTCGCGCAGCGTCTTAAAGAAGCTATGAACGCAAGTTTTGTTTCGTGGTGTATGTGGAGAAGTGACGAGACTGAATGATGGGCAGGACCGGCGGGGGAGTCCCATTGCGATTAAGCTAGCTGTGGAGCGGGAGACGTCGATGCAGGGGATCATACGCACCTGCTACTGGATGCAGGCGCGCAACATCCCCGAGTACGACGCGTCGTTCCAAAAGGTTGGTTTGTGTGTATCAAGTTGCAGTTCATTGATATTGCTCCAGGCCATCCTGGGCTACATTTCAGATTTGCATTTGTGCGTTGCGCTACGCCTGCAGGTTTGGCGTATAATGCTGACTGATTATTGTTATAGGCTGAGCGCCGCCTCGCAAGCGCTGGGGCTCCAGCGCTTCGGCCGGGGTCCCAAAGCGACGAGCATGACGGTACGCAAGCCAAACAAACTGTGTTGCGCCAGACTCACGCTTCCTCAGTCCACGATTGACCACTCTATATGCTTCTACGAGTGAGTTACCATTCTTTGACTTGCGTTCGACCCTATAACTCAGTGTCAGCGACACATTCGACTGTGGTGACTGGCTATTATATGTCGTGAGCAGTACACCTCAGCTATGTGAATCCGTCACTTAAATACGAATATTTGGCAGATGAGCTCGCCCGCGGCTGCGTCTGGGCGCGGGATCGTACATGGGCAGGTACGTCGCGTGTCAGTGATTCGGAACTGAAATTCATGCTGTCTGTAGTTATACACACGCAAAGGGAAGCTCGTCGCGGTTACGACGCAAGAGGGTGTCGTTCGAGCGGATATCCGGGGACCGGCAGAGGCGAAACTTTGAGAATATAATGCACAATTAATACAGTATAGATTTTCAGTGGACATAGACGGTTTTGAGGAGAAGTGGAGTGGAGGGTTCACACAAAAGACGCGAGATCACAACGGGATGCTATTCATACAGTAGATTGGGAAACGGATGACTGTACGGAACCGGGACCGAATCGAGTCGAGTGACATCGACGGCGAGAGGTATTCCAAGCATACTTTTGAGTGTATATCTCGACGATACATGGACGGGGCATGTGCATGCGTAGGGAGAGGACGAGTAAAAATGCGATGACAATGCAAGTGTGTTACTGGATAACGAAACAAGCAGAGGTCATCTAGTTTTTCCGCCGGAATGAGCATCCTGCACAATAAACGGATTAGCATGGCACGTTGAACGCCGGGAGACAACGCACCCTCCGTCAGTCGTGCCTTACCACCGGTGGGCTGGCATAGGACACTGGCGCACGAGCCGCAGAGGACGACGGTGTGTGCATGGGAGAAGACGGTGGTAATGGTGAAGCAGCCTGCAAACCAAATGCCTCAGATATTTGGGCAATGGCACGATAAGAAGGAAAGGTGTACCAGGGCATTTGACGTCCATGAAGTAGGAGTTGGGAGACTGTACAAGACGCTTGAGCTTGTGCTGGCGCTTTTCAAACTCGGGGGACGGGTTGAGGAGGTCGATGGCGAGAGTCTAGGACATGGTCAGCGGCGGAGAAGGGCGCGCATTGAGCGTACCATTTTGGTGCAAAAGTTGGAGGGCACAAAGGGCGAGGCGTGGGAACTTGGCAGTAGCTGAGATTCAAATTATATATTCGGCTGCGGTGCCGATGCTCGAGTCGAGTGGACTCGAATCGGGGCCGCCGTCGATACAAAAATTCATTCAGCTTGAGCTGGAGCTTGTATATGCAGCAGATGCAATGCAATCAATTTTGCAGAATTTACGACGAGGATATCATATATTGCGGAGACAAGAATTTCTACTGCAGCCGTTGCTTGACATGGCTCACATAGAACCATGTGTACGCCGCTCCGCCTTTATTGTGCCTTGCATACCCTTTTTTGTCTCCCGCCCAAGCGCCTCTATTGTGGGTGCTCTGGGCGTGCTTCGCGGCGGGCCGTGCCTTGTGTGCCCTGGCAAATGGGGATAGGCGCTTTGTATACCATTACAGGACAATAGACCTTTTGTTTTCCTTGTACTCTATTTGTGCACTTCTCCCACACACCACACAGAAGACTACAAAAAGGCTAGTGCATCTAACGATTTGCAGGTTCCGGCTCCTTCCCCTCCTTCGCTATCCGTTCAGCTATCCGTGTCTCGTACTGAGTCAGTCATTCCCACTCAGGGGTTAATTATAAAAGCTAATATTTCCTCTTCAGCCCACCACCACGACAAGTCCTGTAATTGCACTCTCTTATAACTGCTTATTTGCTCTATCTCTCTCGTCTACTCTCGTCTACTCCCGTCTTACGCGCGCATATAATACCGCATCTCTCTCATCGCCGGACGATCCTCTTCGCTTGTTCAACAATGTCTAATCTCTCAGCCACAGTCGCACACGCCGTCTCCTTTTTGACCCGCCCCCTTCTCAAGTCTTATGCCTCGTCGACCATCATGAAGCTCCAGCTCGTCCTCGAGCCCAGCCTCACCGCCCTCTATGCCCCGTCATGGGACATTAACGACCCCACCCGTGGTTCTGGCCGCCGCTGCCTCACCCTTTCCCCTCACTGCCTCCCCCCGCGCGCAGTTTATGCTGCGTGCATCGCCACAGGGGTCCAGTGGTTCGATTGGATCGCTCTTCTCGGAGGCCGTGAGTTCGACTTCTTTGTCGACCCCGGCTGCGTGTCGATGCGCCTCGACCGCAAGGGCCCTGCAAGCCAGCTCATCACCATCTGGGCCGACGAGATCCCGTCTCCGACCCTTTCCAGAAGATGTGGAGAGCCCCGCATCCAGGCGTCCATTGACCAGCAGGTCCAGGCCCGTGCCCGCGCCTACGTCGCCGAGAAGCAGCAGAGCACCAAGACTGTTGCACAGCAGCTCTTGGAGGACGACTCCGAGTCCGACGAGCAGATTTTTGCCATGATCGCAGACGAGATTTGCGCGCCGACGTGGATGACCCCCGTTCTGGCCGAGTTCCCCAAGCCGCGCTCGCTCTCCCCGCTCTCCGCCATCTCCTCCCACTCCCGCTCCAGCTCCCGCTCATCCAACTCGAGCTCGGGCTTCTCCTTCTCGTCGGGCGACTCCTCCCGTTCCTCGGCGCCGTCGCGGTCGTCTAGCGACGACAGCGGCCGCCCGAAGCAATCGCGCCGCGAGCGTGCCCGGCAGGCACGCGTTTTCGTCGATACCACCAAGAACGAGGTCACTCCTTACGACGGCGGAAAGACGACAGTCCTCACCGGGGTAAGCTTTTTCCTACTCATGCATCTCGATACTTTACTGATTGTTCAACCCTAGGCTGTGATGCTCGGCTGCCCTACGAAGAAGGTGGTGGCGGCACCCCGCCCCGACCACGGCCACGGCTGGCGTCTGCGCCTCTAGACGAGGCACATGCTTGGCCTTTCACTCCTTCACACGCCCTTGACGATATTTTCCCCACGCCCTTACGAAAAGCTGCAGCTGCACAACCATAACATTATCTCTCATAACACCCAACGACACTCACTGACACTCACTCACGTCACGGACTTCGCATTTGCACATACTCTACATTTCCTTTTTTTGCTGCATCCTTGGTTTGGTATTCATTTCCCGCCTCGCATAATCATTGTAATACGTGCTCTCATCACCCCCCCCGTTGTTTTTTCTAGCTTTACTGATGTAGCACCAACCCACCCACCCAGGTACATGTCCGATTACGATTACGCCCCCGAGTTGCTGAACTCGCTGGGATAGCTTATTTCTTTCGTTTAATAGGTTTTCTGCGCCATAAGCGCCTCGTAATATTTTTGGTTTAACTTTGTATCCTCTAGCGTATAATTTGCCGCCGCGTGCGGCGTGGTGTATGACGAAGAAATTGCTTTGCTGAATTTTTTTGTTCCGGGTCCACAACTAACAAATTTTCAACTGTTATCTGGACCGACAGCAAATATTTTTGTGCCCGCGGTGGTGAGGTAGGTAGGTAGGATTACACGGCCGGTCCCACTCAGGAACGCCGGTCCCAGGAGGAAGCCCGCTTTGGGGCCATGACCATTGTCTTGGCGGCCAAAGTCGACTCCGATCATCCGGACCGGCGCCGACTCGGAGGCTGTGCGTCGGCACTGATCCGCCACTCGCTGATTGGCGATCGAACTTTTGATGCATCAACTTCGTCGTCATCGCTGCGCCATGGCAGGTTCCTGGATACGGTAATTGTGGAAACGACGCATTGACTTGCTATTGGGCTTCTCGGTCTCGTACGCGCCTTGGACTGGACTTCGCGATTGTGCTGTGCGCTGCTCCAAGTAGTTTTAACTTTCATCTTGTCTATGGTGGGCTCTAGATCCTGGTGTCGCCTCGTAGCGCCTCGTCTTTCCTATCCGACGTTTTGTGTTTTCGTCTGGTCTTCCGATTTCTCACAGTGGCGTGCTGGCGGCCTCGAAATGGCCTCAATTGACTTGAGCCTGATAGGCGGAACGTACGTTTTCTACGCGGCCAGCCGACAGTTATTCTGAACGCTCTGTGTGACTCTGTCCGCTGGCGGTTCACGGATGACTGGATCTTTCATCTGCGGCGTGAGGCGCAGGAGCACCTAATGGAATGCATACGCCATGTAATTTTTTTCAGACACCAGATAGCGCATCGTCAAACACTGGACTCCTCTTGGATCTTGGGTCGAGTTCTGCGGTCCCAGCATCCCAGCCTTAACCAAGGTCTGCGCCTGAGGGTAGCAGATACTATCTCTTTGCGTCATGGAGTGCTCACATTCCAAAATAATTCTTCGGCGCGGGAATGACCAGACGATTGAACATCCGACTGTCACTGCGGTGGTCATACCTTTCGCAAGTTTCCAGTGGTGCACGAGAAAATGCTGCAATTTTGGAATAGCTTGAGAACGAAGCTACCTCAACAAGGACAAGGACCCGAGTTTGGGGTTCGCGTCATTTGTCGAAAGACTCCGGATTCCAAGGCTTGGAAGGCGCAAATGCGAGCCTGAAGAAATAAGCGATATCTAGAACATAATTAATATTAAATATTAGCTCCCCGATTTTGTTCCGTCTCGGGTGTTGCTCCAACGCTTGGCTCGGTCTCCTATGGGGACAGGATGACACCCCACATGTACATACTACATTCTGGACAATGTCGTCATGGCCGCCTACATTTCAATACTCCTCTCAACTCCAAATATATTTCCGTACCTGCAATGAGAGCACATATCCTATCCTATCCTATCCAGGAGTTCCTAGACAACCGGAAAGCAGCGTTCAGCTGATTCTGATCGCGCGGACTAGTAACCTTCAGCAGTGGAACAAGTCTCCAACTCCACCACGGTCAAACGATGTGAGCAAGATCGACGTCATGTTCGCTTTCAGACTCCTCATTCCAAGCGATGCCGCAGTGACGAAGTATAAAAAGGTCGAGGATTATCCACCCACTACCATCCGAATATCCCTATACACCATGACCGCCCTGACCATTGAGCAGAAGAAGATGCAGTACTCTAGACAGCTCTTTGCGTACACCCAAAAACAGCGCGACGCCGTCCGTCAAAAGCAAACGCCAGCAGCTGGGAAGCGCTCGTCCACTGGCTCGGGCACAGAGTCGACTTCCGAGGACGACGATCTGCGGACGCCAAAGCCTGACGGTCAGTTGTATCTGTACGACGTTTCAGTTGAATCCTGACTTACTTAGCATCTTCTCAACAGGTCTCGGGCTCCGTAAACGCGTCAGCAAAGCCTGGAGACGGAGATGATACAAGACACTAAATCCAACCACGACGTATACCACGGAAGAGCGGTGCTGTGAGACCCTCCGCTGCCGCTCGCGGTGCGCTTGCTCAAACTGACTGGTACCCGATAGGGTTCAACAAATGTTCAAGCCCCTCACAAATTGTAACTCCAAATCGCGACCTGTAGCATAGACGGGCGTTTTCTGTCGTTTTTCTTCTCTTCGTGTTTCTCTTCTCTTCGTGTTTCGTTCGCATTTCTTGTAACATAGTCCACGCCGCTTAAAGTCCTCTGTAGCTATCTTCCTTGTCAGCTCAATCATAAAGTTCGGCCAGAGAAAATTCGATCAGGTTCGAGGTTCGACGTCAATACCATGACGCGTTGCGCTGCACTCTGAAACCTCAGTGGCAGCCAGCCCGCCATTATCGCGTGGTGCGGGAAGGATGTGAAGGGCTCGACGATTTAAACCATACCCAGTGTCCAGATTCGAGTGAGAAAGGCGGGCAGGGAGCAATTTGGAAGGGTGACCGATGAGTCCAGAATCTTCTGGGATTCTGCATGCCACATTATCAAGGCCGCGTTCGACCAGTCATCACCGTGCTGCGTGAAGAACAAAGGTTCCTCGTAAATACGCAGGCCTATTGCGACCCCAGTGCGCAGAGGCTTTAGAGTGGTGTTAAAGACAACTTACAGAGAACGTGATCGTATTTGATTGTTGGGCACGTGCGCGTAGTTCCATTAGGCTCCCCAAACTTTCAGTCAAATTCAGTGGACTTGCTTTCGGTGCTCCCCGACACCCAGCAGAGCTTAGTCTCGCCTTTGGCCCATGTTTCGACACGTTGCACATGTTCCGAGGCGGTTCGGAAGGGCTCTCGCTACCCATGCTTCCCCTCCGATTTCAGAGGCATCGCGGCGGACTTGGGCTCGGGAGGAAATCCAAGACCTCTACAACAGCCCTCTCCTTGACCTGGTCTTCCGCGCTGCTTCGGTCCATCGCCAACACCAGGACCCGAGCAAGGTACAGCTGTGCACCCTCATGAACATTAAAAGTACGCGATTCGGTAGTTAAATTGATCGTTCACCGATCTATATTGTTTTGCAAGCTGGAGGATGCACGGAAGACTGCAAGTCGCTTATGCCGGATGTAATTATGGCGTTAACGAACATACAGGTTCGTATTGCTCTCAATCCTCACGGTATTCTACGCCGACCAAAGCATCGCGTCTGGTCGAGTTGGAGCCGGTGCTGGAAGCCGCGCGGAAAGCCAAAGAAAACGGAAGCACTCGGTTCTGCATGGGTGCTGCGTGGAGAGATCTCGCGGGCCGCAAGCGGGGTTTTGAAAAAATCTTGGAGATGGTCCGAGAGGTCCGCGGGATGGGAATGGAGGTGTGCACGACGCTCGGGATGCTGTCGCCGGACCAGGCGCGGCAATTGAAAGAGGCGTGAGGGAATTTCATGATACCTCTGGCCGAGATCTTACTGGTTCCAGCGGGCTGACGGCGTACAACCACAATTTGGACACGTCCCGAGAGTTTTACCCTCAGGTATGTACTTTCAAGCTGTCCTTCGGCTCATCTCACGTATATAGGTCATCACGACGCGATCGTACGACGAGCGTTTGGACACGATAACTGCGGTTCGAGACGCCGGTATAAGCGTGTGCTCAGGCGGTATACTTGGGCTTGGGGAATCCGACCAAGATCGCGTTGGTTTGATCTGGGAAGTTTCCAAGTATTCTCAATTATTTTTCTCTGAATTGTCTCGGTCTGACGTTCTTGTAGCATGCCTGAGCACCCCGAGTCCTTCCCCGTTAATGCTTTGGTTCCCATTCCCGGCACACCTTTAGAAGGAAACGAGGTGGGCCTCGGTGATATTCCCCAACTAACTTTGAGTCTGACCATGAAAAATTCAGCCTGTGAAGTACCACATACTTCTCCGCACAATAGCAACAGCTCGTATTGTATTGCCCACCACGATCATCCGTCTTGCTGCCGGCAGAAACACTTTGGCGGAGTCTGAGCAGGCGATGTGTTTCATGGCCGGTGCCAATGCAGTTTTCACCGGGGAGCAGATGCTTACGACTCCTTGCTCACCATGGGATGAAGTGCGTCTAATTGGTAAATTCGTACTAGGCAATTCTGACTGCTTGGCTTTTTAGGACAAGGAAATGATGGGCCGGTGGGGTCTGTCTGGAATGCAGAGCTTCGAGCAAGTCAATGTTGCTCGGAAGGAAGGTCATTCTAGTATAGCTGCGACACTCTAGATATAGAATTAGAAAAAATGTATTTTTTTGTAAGTATACTTGGCCGCGGCGTTCGATTTGTTTTCGAATGTTTATACCACGGTTATTCGACTTTCGCAGATCCCATGTCCACCAGCGACGCTCGTCCACTCACAAATGCCAAACGACGCGCAGATGAATCTCAGTAGGTATTTCAGGAACCCCTGCTATCTCAGCTACACGTTTGGCAGATTCCCGGTGCTGCCAATGAGCGACCAGAACTACTGGTATTACCCGTCCCAAGGGCGCGACTACGACGACGACGAGGATGATGAGGAGGATAACGCCGGTGCCTTTGGTGGTGGTAACTGGGGCACCAAAACTAAGAGACGCGCGAGATGGGCCCGCCGAGGCAAAATCACCTCCTGGGGTCCTGGGGTTGGGGAATGGGAGGTGCGTGTCAGTTGCCTTCCTTAACCCGCACGCTAAATGTAATGTCGACAGGAGGAAGACCGCGCCAGAAAGCGCATGAAGTTGCTAATTCCGCAGGGACCACGCTCTCCATCGCCCCCTTCCCTCCCCCATTTATCCCGCTCTGTGTCACCTCCCATACACTCCCCATATCCGCCTCCGACCTCCCAGCACCTTAACTATTCGTCCTTTGTGATGGACAAGGCAGTCACGCACACCTTCCGGTCGAACCTACTGGACGAGCTAGAACATGCCACAAACGGGCTCATCGAGGGAGAGGGAACGATGCGGAAGGCACTCGGCCGACTATGGCAGGTAATCGCCGAGGAAACTGACGCATCTAGTGCCCCTGCGGTAGTGCCGAAGCAAGAGGACGACGACGAGAACGGGGATGAATTGGATGATGTAGCAAAGCGACTCGCACGAGCACCGGACCTCACCGTTGCCGCGCACCGACTGTTTCTGTGGACATTTGCTAAGTCTGGGGGACCTCCTGTCCACGAGCATTCCCATTTTGCGGTCCCCGAGACACAGCTCGAGAGTCTCGAAAAGTCGCTGGCGACACTCCGAGAACTGCAAGACGACGGCCGCGAGTACACGGAGCGGCTGGAAGAGATCCGAGAGGGATTAGGGGATGTCCGAACTCAAAGGAATGGGATATGGAATTTTGTTCGAGAAAAGGCGGTCGAAGAGCTGAAGGAGGTTGCTTATTCGACAGTAATGTAGAGATGTACAGTAATGGATGCGCCACCCACATCACAACATGCTCCAACCCGCCTGTGCCGCCTTGTCCTCTACGCCCACACTGCATCCACGCTGACCAATTTATTAAACGCCCGCAACAGTCTATAAATTTCTCCTTTCTGACACACGCTGCCACCTCGTTATGGCTCTGCCAGCTATTTCTTTGCTCTCCATCCATGATCCAGACCCACCACCTGTGGACAGTGTGCCTGACCCGTCTGACCCGGCGCTCCTCAAGTACAGAGAGTATGTGCGGTCCATCCCGTATGGCATCGAACCCGAAAGCAAACTGGTCGAAATGCTCGACTTCATTGTCTTGAGGCTCACACAGTGTTGTGTGGCTCGGGATTACGAGGTTAGCTTACCTGCGCGCAAGATTTCGGACACTAATGCTGTACTGGCAGCCTGGGGTCCTGCAATGGGACTCCATGCTCACCTACTGGCAAATGTTGAAATATCCTATCCCGAAGGTCGGGACTTTGGCTCGAGACTTGCTGTCGTGTGAGCGCTGATTGGTCGTTTGTAGGAGACTCGCATCAAGCTGGCGAAACTGTACTGGTACTTGAGGTACAAGACAAATTCATGTCACCCTATTTTCCGTGCAAACCTTTTGTAGTACCACCCCCGGCATGCCCACTCAAGTTATGGCGACTTGCGCAGACGGGTTCAAATCATTGACAGAATCCGTCAAGAAAGTATCCATAGAGGTAGACCTGGAGAACGACTGCCTCCTTAACGCCTCGCTCACGCGACACCAGGACATGCGCTTGCCATGGCGGCCGATTTACGACATTCTGTCGCACGATCTTTTCTTGACCCGAAGGGAGTTTGAATACACGTTTGTTAATCCTGCGCCTTTCGAGCACACGACTTAACTTACCACCTCAGACAACTGCCGTGGGTTATGGGTTATATCGCTGCGAATTCGCGACGGTTCTTCCACCCTGCTGCGACGAACGAAATGCTTTCTGTTTTTGTTCCTCTGCTCAACGGAACGGACTTGGATGTAAGCACCTTTGTGTCTAAACTTGCGCGATAGTCCTCAGTGATTTTGCAGTACGTTCTCGCTGCGCAATTTTATATGCTCAATTTCCTCCCTCTGACGCATCCGCAAATCTATTTGCCGATGCTCTTCAGAGTATGGGAATCAGTTAACAGCTACATGTTTGATGAGAGAATGCTCGATTTCCTCGCAAGCCTTGTAGAAATTCATGTCGCGTCCGATGTCAGTGACCCTCGTAAGGCCGCTGAGCTGCCGGACGATGCAAGATCAGAGGGTGAAGGCCGACCGCAGTGGTCCGAGGAGGACCTTCATACGACCTCGATCTGGCCAGGCATATACAAGGACGTCGGTGTGTTTACTGAGCATGAGTGGAGCTTGTTGATGTGCAAATGCATCAACTCGATGGAAATCCCTCTTGCGGATGGAGGCTCCCTCACCACCGGCCCATCTGCCGATCGCAATGTTGCAGCTGAAATTGGCCGCTTGCCAAAACCAGAATGGCGCATCCGTTGGTCTTATTTTGTTCGAGAAATACTGCATCGTTTCTGATACATCTCGAAAGAATCCTTGGCTCGCATCATCGTATATTCCATGGCCCCGGATGGAAAACCCTCCCCTGCCTCGGGCGCACCAACCCCCCTGTTCACTCCCGTCCCTTCAGGAGTGCAGACACCGCAGATTCCTACCTATAATTCTCTGCGCGATTATCTTTCTGCGCCTCTCGCCAATAAGTTTGGGGCTCTCCCATCGAAACACAAAACGTATCTCGCGGGATCGAAGGCATTAGAGTCTTTGTCTCAGATAATAGCCTCCACTGAGAGCTTTTTCCACCCGTCAAACTCTGGGCCTTTCACAGCCGACGTGTGTACAGTTTTAAGCCGATACTCCTTTAAGAACTAACGAACATTCCAGTTGGCTGCCTTCCTCAAATATATAGCGTACGACTTCAATCGACGTATATTGATTTTCTTTTTTATCACTTGGCATTCGAATCAACTCTCATAAACTGCGTAGGCTGGTTTGAGGAACAACAGCCCGATTGTAAGACGCCCAAGGTATGTATTCTGTGTATGAACGCGCTCAGAAGTAATCTTCGTTCTGTAGAATCGTCGACTTACAAGAGAGATGAAACGGGAGCTGGTTAAAACTCTGAAAACCGTCGTGTTCTTGGCGATTTTTTCAGAAGATTCCAACACAGGCGAGTTCGTCTTTTGGAGCGGTAGCTCCACCGCTGACTTCCATCAGTGAGCAACATACAAAGCTGCCTCAAGTCTATGAGCGTTATGGAACCCGACCTTATCTTGCACCCTATCCTGGAGAGAGCGGTACCAGCGCTAGAAACTCTCATTGAGGTTCGCAATGGCGTTTTGTGAAATGTTATTGGCTAGATCTCGTTGCACAGACCCAGCGAACCATTGCTGTCATCAAGGCTCTCGGAGCAGTCGCGCCAGCCATTGTTTCGCGCAAGGTGTATTATCCGGGTGCCAAGCACCTCGTCCCAATCTTGCAGCTCCTGATTCCGGGGATTGATTTGGTATGTTCCTCGTCCTTAGTCGCGGCCATGATAATTGACTCGAAACACAGAACGACCCAACCAAAACGGTGTGGTGGAAGTTTTATTCAGGGTATATGAGAATTAACAGGGGTGCAGTTGCATACGACGGAGTTTCTCGTGGAGATATCCCAGTACATCATGTTTGCTGACACGATGCCTGCTCACCGGGACCCCGACTCCATCTCCCGGGCTGCAACCCCGCAGACTCTCATCCCTTCATTCTCTTTGGATGATCTACAGTCGGACACAGAGTTTCCCCGGCTGTCTGATGAGGAGGAGGACATGTTGGTGCAAGTACGATAACAGCCGTGCTAATGACTCCTCACTCATTCCTCGTAGGACACGACTGGGAGTTTCGCCGACTGGGTGACCCAGTTCATTCGGCGCGTTTATCAGCTCCAGGAAAACCTTCCTGAGGAGGGTGGGGGTGCATCCGAAGGTGCGTGTGGACGCCATTACGTGGTACATCCAATGCCTAGCATACTTGTGCTAACGTGAACCTTTCTAGTCCAAGTAGTTGACGCTGTTGGCCGTGCTTGCCAAACCATCTGCGCCCATCTTTCGGAGCCCCTGTATGATCTCGTCCTGAACATGGTGTATGACTATACGAGCACCAATGTTCGCTCGAATGCCGTCCGCGGCGTCCACTTGCTGATCGAGGCTTTGGCAAACGCCAATCCAGTCAAGTGCCTGGCAAAATTCTTTCCGCTTTGCGAGCGGAACATCCGTATCGAGCTAGAGAACGGCGCCAGCTCACTGCGGACAACGTCGGTGTCATCGCCGCTCCCGTCTGATGCCACTTTGCATTGGCGTTTGTGGTTTTATTCTGCATTTGAGACCCTGCTAAATTTCTGGATCTAGATCTCGCCATTTTACGTGGATGTGTTTACAAGTGAGCCTGATCCCTTTCTTCCTTTTGCTACCACATACCAACCGAAATCCAGTGACGGTACCGCGGTTGGTGTCCATTGTTTGCCTACCACGTGATCGCTCTTCAATCTTGATTAGATACTCGCCTATGAGGAGGAGCTCATTTCCTTGCTGAGGCTCCTCCACGACAAAACCTTTTCTAATCGAGGTAAGCGTGGCTCTTCGGACTCGCTGCCAATCTATGACTTCTCCGCTGAATCTCTAATCAAGGTTTTGCATGGAGTGGAAAGCTGTTGAGCAATACTTTGCTTACATTGACGCACACATATCCATCGGAAAACCGGTTCGTAAATCCTGACGAATGGAATAGCCCTGGTGTGTATGATATTTCATAATCTCACCGCGAAATTTACACTTTTCACCAAGAATTTCGCCGCAACCATCACCTCTATTGGGGAAAGGTGTACAAGGCGGATGAAGTGAAGGTGGACAAAGTTCTCTATTTAGGAATAACATGGTTGATTACTGCTTCTAGGTTTCATGGCACGTCCCATCAGCCGAAGAAATCGATTTTACCCTTCGAATCTTCAAGGAGTTGGTCGAGCCTACTTTGGACTTGCTTCTCCAGTTGCTGAAACCCGGTATGTCTGCTACTATGCAGTTCTACTTCATGTATTGAGATGTTGCCAGGAGCGACCCGCAACGCTGTGTGGTCCAACGAATTTTGCCGGTTAGAACTACAGTACGGCCCAATGATGAGACGGCTCACCGACTCCATTTCCAGACACCTTTCTTTCGTAACCAATGCCTTTGCAGGTATACCGACGCTAATCAAAGAGGTCATTGATCCCGAGAGTCTACGTGCTGCAATCCAGACGAGTGACATTCTGTGAGTAGGGGTTCTTCCAATTTTACATCACTCTGAGCTTTCGCAGGCATGAAATCGAAGAGATGATGTAAGTGACTGGCGAAAACTTAGCCCTGTTCGATAACTCAATGCATACATACAGTGGCGTTATCGAGCCTTTGAAGTCAGGCTTTGTACTCACAGATCCCACGGATCCACGTTACATCTATATTTCGTCGTTGCGTCATCGTTTCGGCGAATTTCTCCACGAAGCGTCCAAGTCTTTGTTACAGCAAGGCGAACAAAATACCGTTGATGCTGTTGAGATGCTCGTACGTCGGCTACCGTGCAATAAGCTTCATTTAACCCATTGTTCGTAGCTGGAAGGTATTCGAACGTACATGTTAGAGTATGGGGACAGCAAGGACGGATATTATACCAACGAAAAAAAGTATACTTCGGGTGAGCGGATTTTATCGTTGCCAGACGACAAAGCATTAAATAAAACCAGAGAAAAATGTTGCCCGACACTTTGCGAAACAGAAAGTCTGGCCCAGAGCTGTGTGGGTGCGACGGGCAAGGTTCGTTTACACTGGAACTGTCCCGGTGGTTTCACTAAAGTGGTTACGGCAGATTCTTCCATTCTTCACGCCTGCGTTGGAATTCGATCGAAAGATTGCGTGGACCCCTCCAAGACCTTTTGATCGACGACCTCGTTGAATGGTCGCTTTGGCACTATGCTACGATCCGTTCGTGCGTGACCAATCAAATCTTGTTCTGTAATGACTGGCTAACGATGGAGCAGATATAGCCAGTCCATTTTGGAATCTCTTTGCATGGTATTCGATGGAATACGACGACGAACACTCCCAATTCTATATAGAGCACTGGAACCTGGTGCAGACGACGACCGCATGAAAGGTAGTTATATTACTGCCTGCTTGAGCTGGGTTGATTTCAGGTCAGGTGCACTATGGACCTTGAATCTAATGTCATTCGGAAAATACGCCGCATCGGAGCTAACGTTGGCTCCCAAACTCGTGCAGATGCTTTTCTCATGCCAGCACAACGAGAAACCATCCATCCAAGACGCCATTTCTACCGTGTCCGAGAACTGTCAGAGTGTTATCTTAAAGACACGCCTTCCGTCTTTAACCCCGTTCTAGGTTTAAACAGTTTGCCTGAGCCTTGCTTCCTGGTCAACGATGTAGCGACGCCAGAACTAGATCAGATTTTCGCAGCATTGAGCCTCGGGGACGATGACCGAAGGTTAATCCAAAAATGCACAGATAACAGAATATGGCGTACGCGCCACATGAATGAGTCATCCAATGAGCTTGTAAGCCGATATTCTTCTCCGCCTTCGGTGCTTGGATCAAGAATCTATAGACTTCCATTGTTTTGGCCATCGGCAATTCCTCAAAAACTCACTGGAAGTATGAAATAGCAGCCATACGATGCCTTCGGACCATAATTCGGCGTGATGAAGCCCTCACTTCTGAGCAGATACGTTATTTCATGGGGAAAACTTATGACAGCAATCCCAGCATGAGATATGTGCGTTACTTGATTTCTTCTGATTATCCGGTGTCTCATCGCGCTCCAAGTATGCTCAACGGGCCGTAATGAAGAGCCTACGAAATATCAAATTGCGGACTTTCTGTCAAGAACCTACTGATTTAATACTTGGTCGGAACCACAATCCCCTCAAGCAAAAGATCGATGTAGAGCCATCACATGAACTGACCCGAAAACTCCTGGCTGCTTATATGACCCCACTGGATCTCTGTAAAGAGAAACAGCACCCGTCAGTTCACTCCGTTTCTGCCTTTTTTGCACTCACATCTATCACAGTGTGTTCCTCGACAAAGACCCGCCAGGGTGGGTGACGTGGGGGAAATCCGTTTCCTTATACATGCAGCCGGATATCGAAAAGTCAACCTTCCAGCCTTGGGAAAAACCAAGTGATCCGGCCATTGCCACCATTCGCGAGATTGCCCTCACTCCCACATTTTGGAAACAACTAGCGATGTACTTCGGGGAGGAAAACAACGAGCGGACGATAATCATAGACAATGTCTCCTACATCAAGTCAATCTGTGTGTTTTTTCTGAGTTCCCGAGTTGTCTCTTTACTCACTTTAACTTTATCAGTTCAAATTCTAGAAGATGAATGTTTTGATGCCCTTCGTCCGACCCTGGATACGTTAATATCTGAGAAAGAGCCAGACAAGCAGCGAGCATTGGCTGAATTCATTGCTGGGATGATTGGAGGTAACCAGTCTGTTTTCTCCTATTCCTATTCCTCTCTGTTTATCCTGGTTGCTAGGTTCCAAGCACTGGCCGTTGTCCAAACAGCATAAACTTTGGCAGTGGTTTCAGCCTATCATGGTCAACACCTTCAGTCATAAATTGAAAACTGATACCGTGACCATATGGGCGTCATTCTTGGAGGTGCGCAGTATAAATTTTCAGCATTCTGTTTCTCAGCAGGACACTCGAATCCAGTACCTTTTCCATAACAAAGATCCTCGTCGGCTTCAACCCTTAGTTGACCATCTTATCAACCTATGGACAACCATGGATTATCAGCCTGAACTAGCATTTGATGCGACTAAGATCTTTTCAGTCTTCAAGGCATTCTACGAAGAGCTTAATTGGAAATTCACCGGTATTTTATTTATTTATTTGAGGTCCGACAAAACTCATCATCCTCCCCAGCGTGGACAGATCGAGTCGTGGAACGATGTTGGGACCAGCTGGTTACCAATGAGCATGAAGATGTATGTATTCAATTGTCGCAGTCCTTTACATCGTCAACGCGCGCGTAGGTCAGAGCCCTCATCGCCGAAGTCTTGGCCTTCTCCAACAAAATCAAGGTGACACTAGGCCAGGTGCTGATTTGATGTAACACGACTAACTAGTCACAGGCTCAACCACGTCCTTCACTTCCGACAACTGAAATCTTTCTCAAAGAATGCCGCATTTTACCGGTGGACTACGACATTATGGGCATGCGAGGGTATTATCACCGAGAAAGAGTCGCAGAGCTCGTTGTAAAATTCCATGTTTGGCGGGAGGAACGGATGCCTGGTGTGCGTGCATTCCAGTCTGTGTATGATAGGTCAGTCGAATGTTACATTTCTCGGAAAAGGTCACTCAGTCGTCGCAGAGTCGGCATCACCGTCTGCAAATTTTTGTTCCAACTCCTCCTTGATACTTCGGCAATCTCGGTATTTGATTATATTCTACCTCTCATGGTGCGTTAGGTGCTTGAACTATCTTGGGTTAGCCAATTGATGCGGGGTTATATAGCCGGAGCTCTTTCGTTTCGCAGAAGGTTCGCCATCTCGTCTCGATGAAATCTCCAGCTGAGTTTCTTTCCTGGGCAGTGAACGATAACGCAGACCTCGCAACACGCGGGAACGATGTTCTAGTTCAAATGTGTGGCGTCAATCCACCAAGATCCCTCATTAATCCCTTGATCGACGGTATCTTTGACGCGATAGGAAATTCCCCCGTCTGTCTCTTCGCTCCTCAATGCTACAACCGTATTTAACCGGATATATAGTCATGGAGAGTGCGTCTGAAGGCTCTGCCCTTAGTCCAGGGTGCGTAACCTTCCGAGAAAGTCAACCTATCATGACAGGGACCCAGTTTTCTATTTCCGTCAATTGCCCTTCATTTCGGAAGTGAAGGTCGTCGAAATTCTGGAGGTCAGCGCACTGGATGCTTGTAGAAGTATGGTTAACGTCTCGTGCAGGTTCTATGCAAGTGCCTTGACGATGAAGTCGTCGATGTCCGTGAGATGGCTGCCACGTAGGTTATCCTTCAAGCCGAGAAAGCCGACTAATTTCTTTCTCCAGAACACTGAGCGGAATCTTGCGATTATCACCGAGGCGTCACATCTTAACCTTGAGGGTCCGTTCCAATTCTTTCATTTGATTCATTTCTGAAGATCTTGCAGGATCGATTCGTGCAGCTAATCAAGAAAAGCCATATCCCGCCTCGAGGGGATCCTGGATATGCCAGAAGTGTCAGACAGCGTCATGCAGCCATCCTGGGGATCTGTGCACTGGTCGACAGCGTCCCATACACTGTCGAGAAATGGACGCCAGACCTCCTCACCAACGTCTTAGCAGATTTTACCTACGACCCCGTACTGCTCCTCGTCCGATCTTCAATGTCCCTCTCACATGTCTTTTGCAGGCACCGATATCAACCAGTGTGCGAAAGTGCGCGCGCAACTTCAGTCGCACCCATAGAGACACATGGCACGAGGACGCCGCTCGGTTTAACGAGGATCAATTGGCAGCGTTGTCCACCCTGCTCAGCGGCTCCTCGTACTGTATGTTGTTAATGGCTATGGCTATCATGCGGCGTTCGCTGATTTCGGTCTATAGATGCGTGAAGCACCTAGACTAAGTATATAGATCGGAAGAGTAATAATGTAGGATGGATGGATGGAACATGTCATAGATATTAGACAGCCTTATTTTAATTTTTATGCAATCTGCAAGTGTTAACTTATGCTGTCTGCCTCGGTAGGCGTGCGTTGTGAAAAGCTCGAGAGCAAAACCGTATGTATGCGATTGATGTAAATCTTACACATCCCTTGTAATCACGGTCAGCAAATAACGCAAGATAAACGAGTCCACTGACGGAAGATCAGGTTCAAACAATAGCTTGTAATCTGCTGCTCTTGCTGGAGCAGAAGGACTGTAGGGTTTCCGTTTCCTGCGAATGAGTTGAGAAAATAGGGATACTCGCGTCTCGGGACACACTTTTCTCCAGCAGCTGCAGATGGAAAAGATCCGAACAAATCGGGATGTTTAGGCAGAGGAGACTCGCTGTATTGAATAATTGAACATAACTGCTGATAAAATATTCTTGCGACGCACGTGAAGTATGGATGCTGCAACGCCTCCTCTGCGGTTATCCTACGATTCGGATCGTATGTCAATAATGACATGAGCAGATCGATACCTGCAGCGGTCAAGAAGGGAAATTTCGGACGGAATTGGTGCGGCTGGGGTGACGGGAGAGAGATCGTCTTCGCAAGCGGTAATGTAGAATACTCGGGCCAGGAATTAGACGTCGGGGCCCCAAGAAGCTTGAAAATCATAGCGAGTAGTTCTATCTCTCCTTTGGCTTGGAAAAGCGGCTCCTTCAATATCAGCTCCGCAAAAATGCAGCCAACAGACCACATATCCACCGCAGTCGAATACGTTGTTGCGCCGAGCAGAATTTCTGGAGCTCTTGGGACAACTTGCTCATAAAACAACTTGCAGGATTAGGGATGAACGCACCGATACCAGAGTGTTACCACGAGCTGTGTCATGCCTCCCACACCAACAGGATCGCCATACCTTCGCGCCAGCCCAAAGTCTGCGACCTTGATCGTGCCGCGGTTATTCATGAGCAAATTGCTCGTCTTCAAGTCGCGGTGGAGGATCCAGTTTGTGTGACAATGGCCAACGGCAGACAGAAGTTGCAGCATAAGCGTCTTGATTTCAGATTGAAGGAACGGGGAAGGCATTAGGTGGAGGAGAGACTTCAGATCATGCTCGATGAAATCCATGACCACGAAAACTCTTTCAATACAACAGGTCAATAAAACCAGTTTGAGGAGAATAATGGAAACGTACTGCGTCAGGGTGTCGCCAACCACAACCTCCCGGATACCAACAACATTTTCGTGTCGACACGACATGAGAGCGTTCACTTCGCGCAGGGCTGTGATGGGAAAGCCATTCTTCTCTTCGTCCAGCTTCAGCTTCTTCAGAGCGACAATGTCGCCTGTTTGTTTGTCGCGCGCGCGGAAGACGACGCCGTAAGAACCTTCTTCGATTTGATTTAACCGCTCGTACACATAAACAGATCTGGACGGAACGATATGGGGGTGGTGTGTACGGGGCCCAGCCTTTTCAATTTAGTCAAACAAACATGAGTGAACATATTTCTTCAAAAGCATATTATAGAGACGAACATAGCGACTGTGTAACGACTGTCGGGGAGGTGGCGGAGTGGCTGCATCAGTGGATTCCGGGACTGGTTTCTGTTTTGTACGACGTTTCGACGGCGGGGCGAGCGCTACCGGTGGCTCATCCTCATCCTCATCCCATTTTGAACGTTTTCTGGACGGTGTGGAATCCGGCATAGCGAGACGCAATGTCCTCCATAATCAACAAGTCACGACAACCGCCAAAACCCAAATCGGGCAATTTTCACCGTGCGTACGCAAACAGAATCTTGTGTAAATCGAACTTTGATGTCTTACAACTTCAACCTCAAACTCCTTCTCCTTGAGGGAATTCCAAGCCAACGATCATAGAGTAAATCTCTAAGGTGCCCGAACTTGATGCTCCAAACACTTTATCAGCCCATGACGCGACTCTCCAATAGTCCAGTCAAGCTCCTCCGATTTGGCATTGAAAAATGGCTCCACGCAGACTTGGCAAATCACTGTGAAAAGGTCCTGTAATATCCAAGACAGACGCGGACCCGTTAATTCAATGGCTGGTTCTGCGTTTATCTCGAGGAGAGACACTCGAAAACGGGGTTGTATCCCAGGGGAATCCGTTACAAGGAAGTCAACGCCAAAAAGCTCAAACGCGTTCGGGAGAGGCTACTCAAATTCAGAAAATAAAGGAGATTTTAATTATCTTTCAACTTACTTGGAAGTGAATGGGATTTTCTAGGGCAGCCTCGTTTATGTGTCAAAAGGAAGGCGGTGCCAGTTGATAAAGAACACACCTTGAATGTTTCCGCCAGAATCCTAACCATTTGATCTATAATTGCTTGCATGTCCTCAGTACTAAATTTTGTTCTTGTATTGTCAGGCCCAGATAGTATCTGACATGAAACCAGCTCGCTGAACAATCTGACACCCTCCTCACCGCGCTCAGCTTGGAGTGAAGTGTTGGTGAGGTGTGGTCCTAGATCGACAGGGAGCGGATCTCCATCCTTGTCTTCCTTGGCACTGGGTCGAACGTAGGGCACAGCTGAGAAGAGCGCCAGCACTTTGTCAAAGAGGAAGACTTTGAGTGCGCCGTGGGCTACACAGTAGGCTCTCAAGTGAAACTGAAGATTGTCCCAATGAGCCACGTTTCGAGTATTATCGGAATAAACCGACTTTGAAACCCTGGAGTTCATCCGGCCTGTTTGAACCGTCAATCGATACTTCAGCAGGATCGATTAACAATGGATTGTCGAGGTATTCCTGAATGATATCAGGTGGCGATTATTTTTTCGATTTATTGGTACCTGAATGACGAAATGGCGAAGTTGCGATGTGACGACCGCGGTTTGATTCTCTTCTCCTTCAGAGGTTTGTTCATTATCGTCGTCGGAATCCTCGAATTCTTCGAATATCTTCTCAAGTGCTGCTCTGCTATTGAACATACGAATGCCATTTCCACGATCTGCCATGCCAGGCTTCAGGATCCACCATTTGTCGCTATCTTGAAGTTCCTTTCCAAGGACCCAAAGTTCGTCCTGAAGGATCTCTTCAAGCTCATCTGGTGAACGGATTTATTGCTTTTGATATTTTTAAGGTGTGGGCGCGCATTACCTGCGAAAGACAACTCGATCTCAAAGGTCCTTGGTGAAGCATTCTTCAGTGGGGTCTCCGGGTGCTTCAATACATATGCATGCAATATGCGGGATAAGAAATGTTTCCGAATCAGGGCCTGGGGTGCGAATGAGGCCTATTGAACTGTCCGGATTTTGAAACTGGACCTTTCTGAATGTGTAGCTAGAAGATAACACTGTTTCTCTCTGAGCATGCACTAGCTCGTGGTCTATGTCGTCGTAGGTTGACCACATTAAATTGGGGCCACTTTCGGGCGATGCAACAAAGGCAGGCGGTGATTCTATGGCTTCGAGGGCTTTTTGAACAAGACGCTTTGTTATAGGCGCTGTCGGCCATGAAACGAAGGCGCTGAACATATTATGCCTCGTGCCGCTGTCGTGTGGAGAGAAAGGAGAGAGGAGGAAGGTTGTGAGTTGCTCAATATCTATCAGGCGGCATCGGGAAATTGTGGATCGTAAAGTAAACCTTACGGAAGTTCCCGAATCTGATGCTCGGGGGGACCGCAGGCCGAAATATCACGTTTCTGAGATTTCACTTGTGATTTCTGCCCCGCTTGCCTCACAACCACTATGGGCAATAACTATGTTTTTTCCCTTCAGCCCACCTTCACCCAGGGCTTCATTTTCGGCCAGCTCTCTATCTTGGTGTTATTGGTGCTGATTCTCAAGTATCTGTTCCTTGATTCAACCGAGCAACGCTTCGAGACTTCACCATATCATCCCCGCGTCGACAGCGAGCGACTACTCCGGAAACAGAACTTTTCGTCTCATTCTGTGACCGAAACCGTCGACGAGAAGGCAGAGTCGGCAGAGTGGTTCAACATGCTCTTCCACCAGGCAGGTCCATCGTCTCGGCAATGAAACGCGTCGTTATTCTTGCCCAGATAGTCGAAATATACCGCTCGAAGCTCAGGGATGGCCTTCCGGGCACGGAGGGTGACGAGGTTGCACGCAAGCGAATCGAAGATTACGCGAATACGATACGGCCTCCGGGATTCCTCGTCAGTCGCGCTGACTATCTTCCAAAGTTTTGTTGCTGAAATTGACCAGGATCACATAAATATACACTCCGTGGATCTAGGCGTATTAGCGCCTCGTATCTACAACGCCCGAATAAAGCGCCAAAAATGTTCCGAACCTCTTTGTGTAAGAAGCTACCTTCCAGCTTTGCATCACTGAACCGCGCGCGCAGGAGGCGGAAGTCGAACTGACCTATACTGACACAATATCGCTCGCGCTTTCCACCACATATCTGTTCAATTATCCCATGCCAGCCTTTGCACGCCTACCTGTACAATTAACGATCTCTCTTTCTCTTTTCAAGGCCACGGTAATTCCTCATTGTTACAATTTACCGCGTTCTAATATTTTTCATCCAGATAATAATAACACCACCGTCCCCCACCTCTTCCACACCAGTGATCACCCTCACTATCCCTCCCGATTTTACCCTCGATCTCACGATAGAATCACTTATGGGCAGTCGTGCAAAGCTCGACAACGTCCCGAAACTCCACGAGCTTATCCAGCATCAGGTTCGGCGGTTACTTGCTTCTCAAGAACCTTGGCGGGTCCACCTACCTGGCTTGTCCAGCGTCGAACAAGTGCGGCAAGTGCTCAAGGAATTGAAAGAGGAGCCCGTCCTGTAAGCATGCGCACTTCGCCTTTGCTTTTTCTCTCGAGGTTGTAAACCTATCAAGGCCGCCAGGGCCACGATACTCGCATACGATAAATGTACTGAACCAACAATTAATGTGTTACGACTCAAGCGAGCATTATTTAAATTCCCAAGTCGTCAAGCCAGCCCTCGATTTTTAGTAGAGCCTCTTGGCTTTCAAGTTGCTCTGTAGTAAGCAATTCCACCTGTGTAGCGAACGAAGAACGAGTCAGGCATGGTGAAACTCCCATCGAGAGAAACTGACATCTGTCAACGCGAGTCGATTGGTGGTGCGAAGTCGATCCATTTCACGCGGGGTAGTCAAAAGCGCGATCGGAAATGTGGGCTCAAAGTTGAACTCCGCCATCGAGGTGGGCAATAGACCCTTTGAAACGTCAGCGTTGGTTGATGGAATGTCGCCCATAAGCATCATTGCGGCGACGGGATAGGAAGAAACGTATGTTTGGGCGATGAGAGACGCCGCGGAACGTGCAAATAAGACGGGTGGCCACGGCGAGGATTGCCACGAGAGTCGGAGGTTGGCCACGAGATCTGTGCTGGGTTTAATCTAGTTAGTTGCAGAAAGTAGCGCACCTGTTATAAAATGTTGCATTAGTTCGTTTGAGTCCGGAGGGGTTGCGGATGGGTCAACCACCGGAAGCGAAAGGTCGCAATGCACGCAGGTGAATCCTTTCATGGAAAGAATTGTGGCGAGTTTATCGACGCTGAAATATTTTGAGATCTAGAGCTTTTATTGCATTTTGCCAGTTGACTACCCTCTGTAAGAGTCAATATCCCATTCTTTGGCTGATACGAATAGCAAAGGTGTCGAAGCCTCGCGTGGGGCAGAATTCGGAGGACTCCGCACAAAACATGAGGACCATCGACACGTCCGGAGTGGGGACTGCCTTTGGTTCTGTACAAACAATGAGGAGTATCGAGAAGTCGCGCCTCTGAAGCTGTGGATGGCCATGAAGAACTTGAAGATTGTTGCGTAATCATCCTTCACGTGATCGCGCACTTCCCTCTACCACTCCTCTACGGAGTCTACCCCTGCAAGCCAGACTTTACTACTATAATAATCCGAACCTTTTGCTATGGCTGCTGCGATTTTGGCATTTGACGATATCTTCACAATCAACGCGATCGACAAGGAGGGACGCAAGTTCGACCGAGGTTGGCTCGTTCGGCAATATGAACCACCTGTTAACTGGAAATCCTCAGTGTCCCGTCTCTACGCCCAGTCAAAAAATTATGACATGAGACTCACGCTAGACTACAACATCGAACTCTTCCCTCTTGTACAAGACCAGAGCTTTGCTCTCGCTCTCGCTTCTTCCCTTGCTCGCGGCGGCACGCAAGCAGCCGCATCAGGTCCCGATGGAGCTACCGACGATACAGAAGACAAGGATAGAGATGTGTGGAGACCAGATGGAAAGGGACGCCGCGGACTCGAAGAAGATTATGAATATGTCATGTACGGGAAGGTGGTTTTCTATATTCGTCTCCGTGGGCAGGCTTACATCCATACATTGTAGGTATATAAGTTCGACACAGGGACGGATGAGCTTGTGTATGTGCCACATTTCCCCTCGACCTTGTACTCAGGAAAGTCTTCGTCTCAGAACCGCCTACGCATCTTTCGGAGGACTTCTCTTGTCTCTGTCAGGATCCTATCGACATTTGACAAACATAGTTCTCGGTGAACCCATCTATGTGCTGATGCGAAAATAATAGGGACATGCCCTTCGATATACATATATGTGTTGTCGTCTTGGAAAGTCGTAACTTGGAAAGATGCAAGAAATTGTAGGCATACTGAATGATATCATGCAGACTCTTCCTTCACTTCGGTCAACCCGCCTTGAGTCCCCGCAGCTTTTGGATCGCCTCGTGCATCTCGTCGCCCTCTTTAGGGCGATCACTGAATACTCCGAAAAACCGTCGTCCGCTGACTTTGACATCAACTTCCGCGGTCGTATCTGGACTGCGTGGTGTTGTTAGCAGTTCAGGAGATAACCCGATATCCTGGAATCCAACTCCAAAGAAGCGAGACAACTTTGCTGCACGGCGTCGTCGATCTCGGAAGGTGCCCGCAGGAAGCGCGTCCTGTGCAACGCTCGACGCGGGGATCCCTTCCGTAGCGGCGGAAAATGGCGGGGGAGTTGAAGGGACCTCGTCGTGCTCAACGTCGTGACTCATTGTGCCAGTCGATGACGTCGAGTTGGCGCGATCCCTCAAAGGCGGAGGCGTGGGAGACAACAACAGCGTTGCCGTCGAGTCCCCAAAATGCTCGGGCTCCTCCCGTTCATCGTGAATCTGAATCAGTTCGGGTGGGGGTTCCTGCCCGAATAGCTTGCAAAGAAATTAGACGCAAGTTTGAGCAAGTGAGTTGTTGCATACCTGTGTCATTTTCCGTGCGCGCTTCACGTTCAACGCTCGTTGGCGTTCAGACATAGTCCCCGTGCCGAAATTTCGCAGGTATCGATCCTGGAATTCGCTTGCTGCCTCGTCCAAACCCTCTCGTCGCCTCTGGCTTGACGTCCACAACGACCGGCTGCGCTTCAGAGACTCGGCAGAAGACGCATTGTCTCGAGCGGTGAAGTCGACTGATTGTCGGCGTTTCGTTTGTGGGGGCGGGATATTCTGTCGATTCATACGCAACGTTCTGCGCGCGGTCTGACTGTCTGCTTCGTATGTCCCCGCGATCGAAGGATCTTCGACAGTGAAGACGCTTTGTCCAGATATCGACGAGCTGCGTCGCGCGTCCAATGGCAAGCTCGCGCCTCCAATTTGGTCGCCCGTTTCATTTTTAGCGACTTCGATCGATGACGGGTTCAGAAGCTCCGACGATCCCGCGTCTTCCTGCATCTCGAGGAAAATATAATCCTCCTCTTCGAACGATAGGCTGAGTCTGTTTGTCTTCTTCAAAACTCTCTTTTTCCCCTTCAATTCATTGTGAGGTGCTGCACCAGCCAGCATTGATGGCCTCAAGAGAAAGCGCAATGAGATAATAAACGCTAAGGAAAGAGTAGCCTGGTTGGCCTCAACCTCATGGAAGACGCGGTTTTGACGTGGATTGGGAGGAGGGCAAATTGCGTAGGGATCTACTTAGCGGCTGAGCCGTTGCCCAATCTGGTCTTTTCAGCGCCACCCGATGACATGGAAAACATGGGTCCAATTCGGTGATGTAAGGGTGATAGCCCACAATCTTTCAAGCAATCTTTTCCAAACTGAGTCCGCTTGTAAGAGCGTACGGCGAAAAAAATTGAAAGGAGCATGAGGGCTAATTTGCTGGTGCAGGGCAGGTAAGCACCCTCAGCGCTATGAGGGTGCCGGTCTTATGCCAAAAGGCTTTATCCTCTACTTCCTCAATTGGTAGGCGAGTTCCCTTGAGACGTATGATAGCCTGTGGTCAAGACAACTCACCACGTGCCAGCAATAGCTCCCTCAAGAAGGTAAAGATTCTTAGAACAACACCGGTCTGAACCAACAACACTACACGTCTACCTATACAGCATCTTACATGAATAAAGATAAACCAAGATGGGAGAAATTATACGATGTAGGTTATATATTAATGTTGTCCGTTTCAACGAATGTCTATATTTCGTCGTGTGCTCTGGAACCTTGAGGATATGATGTCTGATGGTACTCGGACAAGGGATACGCGCTGAGCACAGCGCGTCTGGTCCCATTCTTCTGCAGGCTCGGGGGTCTCATGAGCAGTGTAGAATTTCTCGTGGGATCCAGGGAACCCGACAGAATTGTCTGACCCTTCGCTTGGTCGCGCGCCAAGGGAAACCCGGTCTTCGCTGGGTGAGGAGACATCTGGGAAGGGGAAAGATTGAATGGACGAAGAGCTACTCCGTGGTGAGGATGTGTCCACACGGGGAGACGCGCTCAAGAACCCAGAGGACAAGGTGTCCTCGGAAAAATCGAGCGCAGAGTGGAAGGAGTCGCACGTTGAGTCGGGCCGGTGGGACGATGAGGAACGTTTTCGTGCAGTGGAAGACAAATCAGGGTCGGGCTTTGGAGGAAATGAAACGATCATCCGCGGTACATGATTTTCACTACGGATTTGAAGGGTCTCTGTGGCTGCTTGGAGAGCGAGTTTTTTGGCCTGGCTCCAATCCCGCCCTTCCGCTATTAGATCGTTCGACAGGACCTCGCGATGGCATAACAGCTTCGTGAGCTCGAGCCTGACCTGGACGATACGCCTGGCGATGCCTTGTACAGCAACGACGAGACGTTCTCGAGTAGCTTTCTGGAATGGTGTGAGGGTACCAATGTTGCGAACGAAACGCAGATCGGAATCGAGCTGAGATTGGCTGGCCGATATCCTCGCGTCCAGATCCCGCACTTTAGATTGTATGATGTGGGAGCGCGAGGGAAGCCGAGAGGCGTGACTAGCGGTGGAAGTAGCAGAACTAGGAAAGTGTTCACCGACGGGAGAATCTGTTTCTATCCCGTAATTCCCAGCGGCCAACTCGGCTTTGACCAGATCAAATGTAGCTTTAAACTGGTCGGCACCGTCGATCTCTGGGGCAGTAGGAACATCGAGGTCCATGTCGCCTCGGAAGCTGATCAACGTGAGGCGCTTCGGTAGTGGTTTAGTGGGGGATTCCACTCCGCCAGACAGCATTCCCATCAATTCGCGGGGGGCATCGTTGTCCCATTTACGAGCTCGGTGAGCAGTCTGAGCGTGCTGCAAATCGTGGAGATGGGATGTTGCCGCAGCGACGCCCGTAAGCTGGACATCTTTGCCAGACATTCCCAAAGGTCTCATGCGAACACCCGCAGTTTTGAAGGTGCTGGCATAATTGATCCGTGATATCCACTCGTTGAGCTCCTGCTGGTCGGAGGGTTGTAACAGAAACTGACGACCATCCTGCATTACGAAGCGGAAAGTGTTCTCGTACTGGTATCATTAAAACACCATCACAAACCATAGGATGTCGGAACGTACCTTCGTATATGACTTATCGAAGACCGCAACGGCATCCTTGACGGACAACAGTTCGTCCGGTTTGAAAACTGTCTGAGGGAATACAGACTGAGCATCCGGCGATTCAGTTTGGGCGAGCAGTCCGGCGGCCCAGGCAGGATCCCGGAAAAGGAGGAGTTGTGATCCAGTAAGGATTACTGACCAAGGCCGCCACTTTCGATTCGAAGATTTCTTTCCCCCTTCAAGGAATTCGTCTTTCCTGTTGAGTATCCCCACCTTGGTAACCCTGAGGGTCGAAACGTCGCCGCTGGATGTCTCTGGCAATGCTCCCGTATCCGGGAAAATCCCCGTAGCACTAGGAGTCAGCGGAGGACCTCCACCGGGACTCAAGCTAAGCAATGTCGTAACGCGGAAGGTCGTTGCTGCGCCGACTTCAATCACATTAGCTTTCGCGAATGCCAATTGCAAGTCTTGTTCGTCCCATGGTCCCGCTGTGCCTTGGAACGAATAGGGGTTTTCGCGAGGGACGCAAGAGTCGACGTCGACACGTAATGGCGCGAGCATATTCTGGAGTCCATATATGAGATGATCGGCATCGGCGCCACGAAAATGCTCACATTCGCGATAAGATAATATGGGTCTACTTTAGGTGTTTTCCCCAAGAGCGTCGTCCCCGAACCACTCCCAGACGACGACAACGGATTGCCCATGGAGAGGGACCGGTTGAGGCCACCATCCGACACCAGACCGCGCTGTCCATTTACATCCAATGGATCCTCGACAAAAATGAACGGTGTAACAACGATATTATCGAAGAAGCACTGTAAAAACTTAGTTTTGGCGTTTAATCGGAGGAGACGACCTTACGTCCAAGACCTCCGGAGGAACACCTGGAAGCCTCGTATTTTTTATGTAGTCTGCTTTCGACATCTTTCGCTTGTTAGATTTGTTGAACGCGTCTGTGTGGAGCATGATCAAGCTGAAAGCTAGGATATATGGATGGTCTGGTGGAGGCCACATGAGTAGAGAGTTTCAAAACACAGCAGAATATCAAACAAACCGTCGGATGTGAACAGGCTAGGGTTGCATTCTAAATAACGGCCAGCAAATGCCTCCATGACTCGGTCAATTTGTTGGGTTTCTCTGGGGAGACCAACATGCATCAGTAACTTTCGAAGTGCGACGTCGAGTGGATCATCGACGAAGTCGAAATTGCCTATATATGCTCGCAGAGCACGGATGTGAAACGGATCAGCACTAGAGGTGGATCGCATCAGTTGAAGGCGCTGCGTGGTGGAACTTCATACCTGGATGCGAGGATCCCTGCCACTTCAGCCTTGCTCACAGCAAGTAAAAGTCGACTGAGATAAATTTCGGGAGATTCGTGGTCTATCTCGGGTTTCGGTATCACGGACGGAGGTTTGTTGAACGATGGGCGAGGCGAGTCGGAAAGGCTAAGGGTGGGAGAATTTTGGGGCGAGTCGTGAACTAAAGCAGAGGGATGGACTGGCGGAGAATTCGAATGCGAAAACAGATTCATTGATAATCGATACAGAAGTGGGGGGTTTGTCTGTGCTCGAGGTCGGCTGGTTGGAGAAGGGCGTTGCACGTAACTGGACTCATTTGCAACGGGTTCGGCGATGAATTGCGCAGAAGGTAAAAAAGTGGGGAGCGGCGGAGGTGGGAGGGGAGGGGGAGGGGAGTCAAGAAAGGAAGGAGAACGAATTGTGGAATCAGCCGTGGCAGGCCGTCGCGATGCGCGCCGTGTTCGCGAGCGTCCATTTTCACTCGAGGTCGGCGGCGGAGGCGTTTGAGGGACGCCGGCCCTCTCTGAGTAGCTCCGGGAAAGCCCTTGAGAGTGCCTTGAATGGGAAGGCGCTGCCGAGATGGGAAGGTCGTCCATTGTGAACGGGGTTAACGGTTGGACAGAGGGGAGGGACGGTAATGGGATGCTGTCCCGTTGCGGTGTGGGTTCTGCTAAGTCTGTGGCCACAGACTTTCTGTTGCGGGACCAAAATGAGGCCCTACGGGCCAGCGACGCCTTTGGAGGCGAACGCACGGGTGCGGGTTGTTCCTCAGCCCCCCGGCCTTTCCCTTTCGCATCCGGCATTCCCAAGTTTAAGAACGAAGCAGTGGTTCCCAGCGACATACCCCGAGAACGTCGTTTGCTGCTTTCTGAACTGGAGACTTCGATAGCAACAGGAGATTCGACGGCCGACGATGTGCGCAGTTTGTAAGAGCTCCTGGCACGGTGGAGATCCTGAGCCTGTAGGCGAGGCTCTGACGCCGTTGCAAATGCAACAGTGTTGACCTCAGAGGAAGAGGATGCGGCTGACACGTTCCGGATACCATGGGGAAACCCAAGGCCCAAGGATGCATGGGCCAGGGCAGCAGTTGGTTGTGAAGCAGCGAACGACTTCCGGGAACCTAGAGCTGGGAGAAAGGAAGAGATCCTGGCGTCCTCCTCGGTTGCATGGCTACTGCTTGCTGTACTGTTTGTGCCAGCAAGTCTGACGGGGAAAATAGGCTCGTCCGGCGGTGTAGGCGGTAAATCCTTTTCCACACGGCGTCTGTGGACCTTGCCCTCCTCAGAGACATCAACCCCAAACGCGGAATGGCGCCCAACGGGTGCTATGTGCGTCGGGGTTGCTGGACGTTTCCTCCACAACGGCAGCGAGAAAAAATGAGTGGTGTGGGTGGTTGTCGTGGTCACTTGAGTTGTTGTGGTTGTTTCCGCGACCAGCAAAGGAGGAGAAGAAATCTTGTACGGCGGGGGCGGATTCTGCGAGTTTCCCAGCGAGAAACGCCCGACCATGAAGTGTACAAGATAGAATCGAGTCGAGGTCTACCAGCCAGGCACAGGATTTACAAGTTCATGTGATCCGGCACGAGAATCATGTCATTCACAAAGTCAAATAGATCTAATAATCTATCTAGCCTTGGCCTCGCGCTTTTTCTGCTTCTGCAGCTGCTGCTTCTTGCCCTCCAAGACAGCACGCTAGTAAAAACAATTAGCACTCGAAAAACCGCCCAAGTCAATCAATCTTACCTCTGAAGCCTTCTTTTTTTCGCTATACTTCATCCGTTCATACAGCTTCTTCTGCTTGTTGCTCATCATCATCTTGTTCATGTCCTGTTCTCCGTCTTCGTCTCGCGCAGGTGCCTTGGATTTTTTGCGCGATTTCCGGACCTCTTTCTCGAATGTCCCGTAGTCGACGCCAGCAACTTCTGCAGCTAATTCGGCAGCACGCAGCGAGGCCGGGTCGTCTGCAGTCGCCGCAGCTCGGAGTGCAGACTTCTCTGCCACCTGCTCCTCGTCCTCCTCCCCATCTTCGGGAAGAACAACATCTTCGTCCTCGCTCTCCGATTCTTCGGCGGCTTGATTTCCAAGTCCCGATGTCGGGTCGTACGTCCCTTCATACTCGCCGAAAGGGCTCAAATGGGGGGGGAGTGTCTGGCCTTGAGCGTACGGTTCTTCGAGAAGGATTTTACCCGCATTAATGCAGTCCACCACCCATTGAGGCTGCACGTATTTTCTCCGTGAACGAAGTTCCCGCTCCTCCGCAGTCTCATCCGCCTGTGCAACAAGTGGTCGATCTATGATAACGTGCGTGATCGAGTCATCGAATTCGTCCAACGGGGATCCACTCCCAGACGACGCAGGCCACCCTATCCGCCCGCCGAACGATCTCACGATGAACTCGAAAACGGGCCTTGATGTTTCGCGCGATAGATAGAATGTATACGGAGAGAATAGGGACGTAGTCAAGGATTGTGGTAAAGCCTCGAGCGCTTTTAAGGTTGTCAGAGAGGTTGTCGACTGGGGGTCGGATGACGACTGCTGTGGTACAAACTCCTCGTCAACTTCCATGGGATTTGATTCTGCAGTTTGCATATCCACATCACCACCTTTGGAGTCTGTGCTGGTCATATTTTTGATGGCCTGTCGGACATCTTTCACAGATATTTTGCGACCGTCGACTTCCACAGCCTTGGCCGTCGGGGGCACAGAAGGTACCGGTTGGGAGGTGCTCTGGAGGCTAAATGCTCCGACACCAGCCCCGCCTTCGTCCTTCTTGACATCCAACGGTGGAGGGTAGACGAGACCTGAATCCGTGTAGAGTTTAAAAAACACGAATCCCAGGAGGGTCTGATATAGTTCCAGGAATGTCAGCATGACACGGACATCAACGTCCGACGGGATCTAAAACACAGGGAATGAGGATTACGAAAGGAGAGCAGGGATGCAACGGACGTTCTGGGTGAACTGGTATGGTACAAGCCATGTAATCGTCTGATCCATGACCTCCGCCTGGTAATAGATGCCTTTTATGGACAGAAAAGTTTTGCGGAGAGACCGGGTGTGCATGACATATAGTTGCCATTCCGCTATTAACCGTGCGCAGTTTTCAGTGAGCGAAGCGGGGAGCCGGGCATTTGAAGGTAGCGACGCAAACAGGAATACCATGCACAGGGCGTCGTCGATATCCCGCACCGCATCAATGAAGGTTGGATATCTGCCAAATGTAAAGGTTCGTCCGAATTCCAGGTGCAGAATCGACATACCGCTCCTTAATTATGTGGTCGAGACGATAGACAGGCTTATTATCCTCTAAATTTTTCGCGTCACCCCATTCACCCCGCCCAAGGGCCCGAGAAAGCTTTTTTGCGAATGCCTTGTGCTCCCGCAACTTCTTGAGTACAGGTTCGTGTGCGAGATATGCGATATCCTTGGCATAGTAGAAGGAGGTTGGAGCAGAGGATCCCTTATTGGCTTTCTTGCGACTACGTGGTTCCCGAGGAAATATGCCTAGAAAAGAACATGATTCAAATTTTCGAGCGTAAGCGACGATGCGCACCTTTAAGGATGCACAAGCGGCGGAAATCTGCAAGGGAACATTGCAGCTTCTTTATTGCAGAAGTGCGGGTAACATATGCTTTGGCGGCGCCAGCCTTGCCCTTTTGCCGTAGACGACCCATGATTGAATGTAGGAGTTGAGGAAAATTAGTTGCCAAAAACGGCTGTTTGTTCGTCTCGTCGAAGACCTGGAAACGAAACATAACCTTTCTTGTTAGCCCTTCACGAAATGAGGTGTGTAGATCCCAGTCTTTCCTCTCTTCGACGCTGACTTTCCCATTGCAGTCAATACGTCCACGTCCCAAAATCTGAGTTAGATGAAGCCCAACTTCGCCAGTTGGAGGAGCACGAGATCTCGCAAGGACCTCTGTCTGTACTTCAACAAGCCGTCCGAAATCATGCTCAAGTTCTTATTTCCCTGCGAAACGACAAGAAGTTGCTCGCTCGGGTGAAAGCTTTTGACAGACACAGTAACATGGTGTGCATTCTGGAATCCTGCCTCATGCTCAACTGACCCAATTGCATTCATTCAGGTTCTTGAGAATGTAAAAGAAGTGCGTTTCACCCTTTCCACTGGGTGCAATTGCTTACCGGTAAACAGATGTGGACGGAAATTCCCAAGGGCAAGAACAAAAAACCCGTGAACAAAGACCGGTTCATCAGCAAAATGTTCCTGCGGTAAGTTTCTCAACCGAAGTCTTTATCGCATCTAATGCACTTGTATCGTCGACAGGGGGGACTCGGTTATACTGAGTACGTACCCGCGTCAGATATTTGAACAGTACTGACTGGTGCTTAATAGTTTTGCGCAATCAAGCATGAATACACGGTTATTTCTTCATTTTGTACAACTTTCGCTGGACCGCATCCAGCTTGGGGGCTAGATCATAGGGTTCGTAAATTTCAACATTCTTGTACGTTTGTGACCTGGATCGAATAATCAATGCCCCCTGCTACTGCTACCGCGCGTACTACGCGATCCACGCGACGCTTTTGCCTCATCGTCGAGTTCTTTTAGGGCGTCCAATATTGCTCCGAGGCTGATCCATACGAAGCTCTGAGCACCAAAGGTTGGATGCTCTTTCGAGGCAAGCTCGATAGCGAGCTGGAACGAGAGCCATGCTCGTTCAAGGCACTCTTCCCAGCTTACGTCGTCGTCGCCCAACAACTCCTCCTTCACGCTCCGCACGAGAATATCGCTCTTCTCCCTCAAACTCGCTATGAGATCCGCCCTCTTGCGTGGCTGCGATGTTTTCGCGACGATGGTGCCAACGACCGCCTCCTCTTCGGATAAAAGCGCCGTTTTCCCGCGAGAAAGTGTATGCGCAATGCATATGCCCTGGAACTCAGAGGCGTAGCGGTTGAATATCTGAGCGATATATTCCGAGATCGCTGGCCGCGCGACGTTAATGCGAATGAACTTGCGAACGTATTCTGTGATAGCGAGAACCATCGGGTCATCGTCGAGGTCCAAGCCATCCAGTGTGTCCGCTAAATCATCGACAGGGGGCGCGGTCAAACGACCCTCCCTGATCATTCGTCGCTCGAAGCTTGAAAGTGTACCACGCTGGATTTCAGGCAATTGGATCGCCCTAAACAATCTCCCTATTGCTCTCTCGCTCTCATAGAAATCTTCTATAAAGGGGTTGTAAATTAGGGTGGATACAATAATTCATGAAGAGCCTACCCAAATTCGCGTTGACTTCGGGCGCATGCCAATCCGGCTTTGCCTTCATTTTTGGTTTTGGTATGGTATTGATGGCGACAGGCTACTCATGGTATCAGAATTACAGCGATATTCTCAGATTGGTGCTCAACTTGTCCGGTTTTCGGATAATCGACAGCAGCGGAGTGCAGAGCTGCAAGTTTCAGGCAATCGCCATCGAGTATCCCTGAATCCGAAGCATCTGCTATGAGAAGCCAGTTCGTGGCGACAATTCCGAGTGCCTGCGCTAGAATATTGAGAAGACGCTCAACAAATAGAACAAAACGCACGTCGCTGTTGATATAGTCGATAACGAATTCTGCAACGTCGACTATGGTGCTGGGATGATCAACAAGCTTCTTCTGAGCGGGGGCATAGTCTCCAGGTTTATGTATCCTCAACGCTCTTGGGAAGAAACCAGGACATTTTTTAAGTGGGATGATATTGTAGGTGTCTCCGTCGAGATCACCACCCCCGCAGCATGATGGCAAAGGACGGTCACCTAGCCATAGGTGTCAGTACGCGGGTGCATGAGTCGAGGGAATGTGCTTCACCCAAAACAGAGAAGACGACAGTGTTCGGAAGCGGTTCAATATCGAAACAAGAGCCAGGCGGGGGTTTTCCTATGGCTCTGACCCTTTGGATATCCCCGGGATGGATCGTGGGCGAACGTGAAATCAACACGTCGCCCTCCAAATAATTGAGTTTATTACTATCCTGCTCCCGAGTGCAGACGAATATTTCCCCTTCTTTGAGAAATCGATGCACGTCCGCTACACCCACAACAGTGACAGCACCCTTTACAGGTATTCTGGCCTTGGTCTTGAGCAGTCTCAAAACGTGGTGGACGGCAAAATCCAGCATTTTCCGATAGAATTTATTGCCTGGAAGAGTGTCGAGACCGAGTTGATTCAAGCCGAGTAAGACGGACGGAAGACGATACGCTGTACCCAGCCCGTGTATTTCGAGCATTCTCGCAAAGGCCTGCAAGGAGCTGGTGGAGTCCTGAACTTCTCGAACCGCTTTGTCCTGATACCCCTGCATTCCAGGTAAGTACGATACTTCTTCCCCAGCGAACTTCAAACCTTGAAAACATCATAGGGAACGCCCAGGCCCTCGAGTAGCATGATCAACGGCCTGTTGAGGTAATAAGGCCCTGGTTTATCGAATGCCCTTGCAATTTCAATCGTGGTGGAATTATCAGCCGTGAACTTCGTCATCGAGGGTCGTATGCACATGACGTGTCCTTTGAGTTGGTAATCGACAGACAACATGCCTGGGTCCCGTCAGAAGAAGAGACAGGTTTAAAGGTTCACAGCTACCTTTACAGCCCGCCCAGCGGATCTGATAAGCCCTCGGATGATTTCTGACGCTTCGTTTTCGGCGTGAGGCGCTGAGCTCATCCCAGATTGCGTTTGCCAGCTCGAGGCTCATAGTGCCGACTCCGTCAGTGAAGTGGTATTTTCTTGACTGATCAGATATTTCCTTGATGTAAATAACTTCCTCCACTACCGCGGTACTCAGATCAGTGCTAGTGAATGCTTGAGAAATTCTCGCGGCATATCTAGCAGGGCAATATCTGAGCGTTGGGTCGAAGGTCAGGCCGTCGAATGAGCCCAGGTTTTCAATGATGCTGTTCGCAGTAACCAAATTTCCTCTGTAGTCTTTGAAGCTCCTCACAAACCTAGCATATCGGCCATAAGAGATGGGGATAAAAGAAGCGGTTGCACACACCAAACGGTGTGTTCCTTCAGAGCTGATTGAGAGTATGCTAGGAACTCGAATCTTCTTCCTGCAATGGTGAGGCCGTTGTCGATGAGGAATTCACCAACTCGGCGCCGAGTGAATGCAACACAATCCAGCTCCCTGTCCCACCGATACTTCAAGCCCCCTTCGTCTTCAAAACTGAGAAAAGCATCGGATTCAGACCCACACAAGGTAGTTAATTTTGACTTGCCTGACACGAAGGAAATAGTCGTGATTGTTCGGAAATGAACGTAAGACACGATTGGACCGCTCTGAGACAGTATCAGGCGATGAAACCATGGACTTTGTAAGATCACTCGCCTGGCTGAGAACGCACCATCAAAACATGAGAACGATACTCCAGCAGTGAAAGACACTCACGAATGGTCCTTCCAAATAAATGGTCGTCGGGGAGATGGTGACATGCAAAGACTGGAATATGCTGTTGTCGGAAGGAATCAGAGAAGGAGCCTTCGCGTGCGATTTTGCATATTCTGTGTGCACTTCCAAGAAGAGCTCTTCGATAGTCTGTGAAGTCTCCTCATATGCACTCCAATATCTGGCCCTGGTGCCAAAGTGACGGAGAAAGGCCGTAGCATAGCTTCTTCCTTTGAGATCAACCAGTCTGCGGACGAGAGGTATAATCAGGAGTATCTCTTTTGCATCGAGGTACAGATTTCGGTGCAAGGCTTCGACCTGAAAGGCCACACTCCACCTAAGAGCCTTGATCCCAGCTCGTACTTGACCCAAAACCGCTTCCGAGAATAATCCTCGGCGTTCGATATGCAACTCTGTTTCGTAGACATTTTTGACTCCAGCCGTTCTTGCGAGGCGCTCGAATCGTGCCACGTCGCCGCGATGGCTGCAAATCAACCGAATGGCCAAGGATGTAAATGGGGCAACCCTTTCATGGTCCGAAATAGGCAGACACGACAATCGTTGCCGTGGCCCTGGACCAGTCGCACTCTCGTAATTCGGAGATTCCAATAGCTCGAAGAATATGGTTGAGTCTTTAGTGGGGTCCAAGTGGATTTGGATATGGGAGATCCGAGAGAAACGTATCGCGACATAAAATATTGCGCCTTGCCAAGGTATTCCGATTCTGAACTCTCTCCTTTCCTTACTGGCTGTCAGGGAGCCCCCAGTGATGTTTGTTTCCCACTCGATGGAGAAAACGGAATCGCGGCAGAACCATCCAAACTGCAGCGTACGAAGCCTTGTCTACGTTTCAGTTGGGAGAACTTTGGGAAATTTTTGATGCTCACAAGATATTCTCGGATTGCAAGGCATGGGAGCGCTGTTCCTTCTTTTCAGCAATCTTAGGATCAGCGTATGGAAATCGCAGAATACGCTCGACGACATCCTGTCGCGGCGCCGATCTTCCTGGGGAGAACTTGACACGCCTGCCTCCGATATGGAAGGTCTTGAGAGGATTGGGCTCGCCGTACTCTTCAAGAAAAAGAAGGGCAACATTTCTGAGAAGGGTCAAGGAACCGCTGCCGCTGTGAGTCTTGTTTCCACCACGTCTGTCCTTGAATAGATAAACCTGGAAATTCACCGGGCCTCCGACTGTGGAGAATGCGGCATACGGCGGTCTATGCAAGATCGTAGCCAATTCCGCATCGAGCTATATAGTTCATCATCGGACTGAAATCAGGGGAGGTTTAAGAATGTGCGAGAACCTGGTGTTTATTGACAGAATAGCTTATCCCGCTGATATGCACATCCAGCGCCACTGGTTCATCAGCCATAGCTGAATTCTCGTCGTACCAGTCGCACTGTTCGAAACCGGCGTTTGAGAGAGAGGGGATCTTGAAAATCAGGCCGTTTCCCACTGGCGCATTTAAGGCTTCGTTTTGACGCTGAAAGAACGCTTGGGTGTGTAAGCAATGGGCTCTGGCGTCTATCGGCTGAAGTTAAGATGTTGGCTAAAGTTAAGGAGAGCGGCCCGGTCCAGAGGATGCATCAGTGGCTGTGTCCACGACTAGCATCGGAAATGAACGCAGCCAAAACGTTGACTGTGCTACGATAGGACAGAAACTATTCACAGGTATGCGAGTAGCTTTGCATCCACTGGACACCGCACGACACCTAAGTTTTGGGCTCAACTGGGAAGTAATAAGTAGACGTCCGTGAAATACCTGTGGATTCTAATACGAATGCGACGAGGAGCGGGCAATCGGTAAAACTTGGTTTATTTCTCGCCGGCCCATCTTCAGCTTGTCCTCAATAAGAGACTGGAACATATATAAACGCTCTAGGACATGACGAGCAAGGGATAAATCCACCAAGTCCGTCAAATGCCGGTTTCGCTCGAACTCTGCGCGAATCCACATAATGGTTTCCTTCCTCGTCAACGGATCGTGGATGGCTGTTATGAAAATGTGGTTAGACGCTATACGTCGTGTACCAACAACAAAAGACCTCGCGACTACGTGCACAAGTTATATTTCTCCAGTCAGCATGCGAAAGAACGAACACTGCGGATAGCATAACGGTAGAGATTTAGGACTTCTTGCTTGAGAATAAAATGGCGCAAAGTAAGGACCATAAAGCGGGCTCGATGTGTTCGCAGGAAGCGGTGAGGGAGAATAATCAGAGTCTCCAAGCAAGAGCTGGAAAGACTTTGGATGTCACAACGTGACCATCCCCTCCGACTACCAAACGCGGGGGAGCGAAGGCAATATCCTCGTTGCCTCCAAAATGCCTGCCACTGACGCCGACGGAAATCCTCTGCAACTGAGCCTCCCCCTCGCATCACTCCCTGCTGATGTTCTTGCTCTTGCTACTGCAGACGCGGCGTCTCAAAACGAACCTTCTGAGCAAGAAGGAACTGCCCCCAAACCCGTACAACCCAGACAACTCATGATATACACCCGACCTCAAATGCTGCACCTACAAAGCTCTCCTCTGGTCAAATCTCCGCCAGACATGCCTGAATTGAAACACTGGTTCGGGTATGTAGGCGTCGCATGTGCATATGCGTCTTCTAGACCATTTCATAGTGAACATGAACCGAATCCCAAGAAAGATTCCGAGCCTACAACGCCCAACGGTACGCGGGAGAGACGGTATGTTCCCGCTGACGAATTACGCATATGTTTCTTAATTGTTATGTTGCAGGTTCCGGAGGGATGCGGACGACGGAGGTGTGTCGCCTTCCAACTTGGGCGACAAACTTCTCAATATTTCATGTCTCAGAAACCTCTGCACGGCCCAGCTTCCGCTCTGCATTATCACAACCTTCACAGATGGGCAACTTCAAGCATCAATCCTTGCGCGACCGCGACCGGGATGGCGACAAGGACAAGGACCGAGAGAGAGATATCCGAGACAAAGAGGGTCAAGAGAGATTACGGCACGTAAGTGGTGAATTTTTGCTCTTGCCACTCGCTTAATCATTAATGTCCAGCTTTCCGATAAATACGACCGTGATCGACTCGCTGCTCCGGGCCTCAGGAATAAAGAAAGAGACATTGCACCTCATCTTGCTGTCGATCCCCCCATCAGAGGGTCAACCTCCCTGTCAGCAGCGGCTAGGAGAGCAGAAGCACGCGATAGTGCGAAGAAAAAGGTCGGTGAAGTTAGCGAGGACTGGAGGCGAGGTAAATAAATGGCTTCAAAATATTACACTTCATGTTCTAACACGCATCCAGGCAGTCATGCAACCCGTCAAGAACGTGAGTTTACTGTGGTTTCGGTCCGTTGGTCGACTATTGACAACGAGTTTCCTCGTTAGGATACGAAAGTTCTCGAGGGAATCGAGAGGATCGTGAACGTCCCCGATCTCGAGCACGCGACTCCTCTCGGCCTCGGAGAGATGTATCTTCTTCTCGCCCCACCCGGGACCGGGAGGGTGATGACAAGGAGCCGCCTGCTGGGGACCGTCGAGATGACCATCGCAAGACTACCCGAGACGATCGACGGACACGGGAGGACCATCGTAGGGAGCGGGACGAACGTCGGGACCGCGAACGTGGCTTGGAGCGAGATGCAGACGAGGATGAAGATCCTAGGCGGTGGAGAGATGATGGAAAGCGGGATGAAAGGATGGCCGCAAGACGAGCCGCCGACAAAGCGCCTCAAGAGAACGGTGATCCATCTGGCGATCGACGTTGGACAGTTGTCGAAGATCGCGACGGACGGTCGAAACGTAACCACCGTGACCGCAGAGTCGGGGCCGCAGCGGAAGAAGGTAAAGACAGAGAAGATCGTCGCGATCGTGACCGCGAGAGGGAGAAAGAACCTGCCTGGATGGACAATTACATTCCCGAGTCCCCTGGGATCCCTGTCGGAGGCAAGGGTGCCGATGGTGAACTCGACGGTATACAAGCGTGGAAGAAGGGCCTCAAGGAGAAGGAAAAGGCTACCGTCCCAACGCCCAAAAAAGACGAAGAACGGCCCGCCGTATCGGAGCCAGTTCCTGAAAAACCACTGGACGAGATTCAGATTTTCCGCATGCTGATGAAGCGCGAGGAAGAAAAGAAACAAGTGGAGCCCTCACCTGTCGAGACCAGCGCTGCCTTTGCTCCTCCTCCCGGAATCCGTACCAAGGTTTCCCAAGGTCTGTAAATTTCTGCAACAAGTGAACATTATCTGATGCTGTCAATAGCTGCAAGCTCCCAGATTTCGCAAACTCCCGAAAGCGGTCAGGCTGCTATTTCAGACTCTAACAGCAACGCACCCGCTCCTCCAACTGCTCCGCCTTCTGTAGCGCCGCCAGCACCAGTCCCCGCTCATGACACCAATTCTTTGTTGTCTATCCTCGGCAAGTCCGAACCGATCTCCCGGCCCCCTCCTCTTGCGAACCTGCCCTCAGTTGCCGACAGTGACAGAATACCATCCCAAGCAGGCTCTAGGTTCTTCCCCAAACCTATTTCGCAACAAAGTGGCGCCCCGACTGCCGAGAAACCAACCACGTCTGACCCCCCACCTGCGCCTTCTGCCCAATTCAATCCACCACCTGGATCCCGCCTTTTAGCATTCGGTGCTGGTCGAGCAGGCAAATCTCCGAGCCTGCCACCGCCTGCAAATGGATTAAACAACGGCTTGAACCAGCAAGATGCTATTTCTCAGCACCCCAACGCACATGCCGGCGCATTGTCGCCTGATCACCCTATTAACATAGGATCATCGAAACCAGAAGTTCTTCGGAGCGGGTTTTCGCCTTTTGAAGATCAGGCCCAGTCGCGCATGTCGTTTGGATTCGAAGAACCGAGAGACCAGTTCGCCGGTGCAGAGCCGCTACGGCGAGGAGACCGAGCACCGCACGGGTTGCCCGCCGATGCCGGACCGTACGCGGATCCCGTCTTCGATCCCACTTCGACGGGTTATTCTACTGGTAAGGGCAGTCGCTTGGCGAAGTTCTTCGACAGCAGAGGTAGAGAAGCTCCAGCGAATCAAAATCCGGCTGGTTTCACATCGACTACGCCGAACCCCAACCAGCGGCTTGACGGGGGGTACAACCCCATGGATGGTCTGCTTTCCAAGTTGAACAGTTCCGCGCAGGTAACTGTTTCATTCGTGTTACTTTTTATTCCGTTATTCATTACGCGAATCCCAGATTCAAAGACCGAATATCATGTCGCCTAATCCGGCGCCCGGAGGCGTCCCTTTCGGCCAGCAAGCCCAAAATAACCTGCAGATTCTTCAACAACAGCAGCAACAGCACAACCAGACGCAACACCTGCATCTGAACAATCGGCTGGACGCGCTGTACGAAAGTCGTTTGGAGGACCGCAATTTTATGCCCGATGGCATGGTCCCTGGCCTTCGTTCTGCTCTGCCCCCACGCAACCGCGACAGTGCATATTCCGACTCGCCCGACGATCCAATCCACTTCAATCCCAATCCCCAGCGTCTTCCTCCCCAGCATCATCGGGGCCTTGATCTTATGTACAATCCGATTCCCTCTGGCTTTGTGCAACCGGGGGGACGAAATGTTAACATCCCCATGCAGCCCCAGTTCCGCGGCGCGCCGTCGCCGATATCCAACCCCCAGCAACAAAGGCTGCCACCGGGCTTGGCGAACCTAGGCGGCCGTCCGCCGCTCGATAACTCGCAATTCATGGGGATGCCTGGACTCCCGACACACAGTGGCCTACACAGTGGTCCGCCTCCACAGCAACAGTTCAATAGCTTTGCTGTGAACGGGAATCTGAATAACTATGGCGGGGGTTTGCAGCCGCAGATGCGTGTTCCGCCTTCGCAGCTGCAGAGTAACCTCCAGCACCACCAGCTGTCCGGCCTCGGGCACCCGAACATCGACTTGCAGCGTGCCAACCAAGCACAGCTGTTGAATCTAGGTGGTGGAGGCATGCGGGGGATGGGCGGCGGTGGATTCGGACCCCAGCAAGGCGGCCCGCCGGTGCAGCTGCAGCAACCTATCCACGCGCTGAGACAGCAGGAACAACAGCGGCAACAGCAACTCCTCCAGCAGCAACAGCTACCTCCGCATATGTTGCCGCACCACCACGTCCAAGTCGGCGGCCACGCTCATCAACAAGGCATTGCGCAGGCTAACAACAACGGCGGCGAATTGATGGCTCTCCTCATGGGCGGAACGGCGCATCATCGAGACTGATTATATCATCGCCGCCACGCTCGTAGGTCCATATCATATTTACTTACCCTCTCCCTCTTCTGCATCTTTTTTGTCGTCTCCTCATTTCCGTTGTTCATTCCTTAGCTTGACATCCAGAATTTTATTCCTCCATTTCTTGCACATCGGAAATATTTTGGCCCGAAGTGAAATTAACGAGAACAGGTGCTATCATAGCGCTGTTCTTCCTGCCCAGGAACCCATCACTTGTACAATTGCAAAAGATTGCTACACCATGATGGTCTATCTCCGGAACCCGAATAATACAATATATGACGCGCTCTTGACGCCCACAAAGATCTCCCTAGCCGACTGCAGCCAACTGCACTGGACACTCGACACTGTGCCTGCCGAATAAATCAAATGTTCTTTGTGCATGGGTCCCAATATCTCCGGTGATGGGAACGAATGGACGTTCGGACCGGTTGCAAATGCATGAGCGCCCACTGCACGGTGGCAGTGCACCGCCGTGAACTCGGTCTGATTCGGTTGTGTAGGACCCATTACGTCACCAGAACCTGAATCTGGGGTTAGGACATCTCCGGCTGGGCGTGTCTGTATTAAATTTCAAGAGAGATGTCTGCAATCAGTGATATGTAGGCGTGATATGTAGGCTGTGAGAGCAGTACTCCACGTCGAGCAGGTTTTCTGATGAACGAGAGCAGCGGCTGGAGCGCTGACAGCTAATGGCGCATCCGAGGAACATCGGATGCATATAGAGTGGTGAAATGTACGCTACTTATTCGGATGGGGCGGCATTCTAATATTTTGGTTTTGGCTCTGAGCCAGCGAGCCTGTTTCAGCGGCCACCTAGCGATAGTGCCGCACTAGGCACTTGCAGGCTAGACGAGACGAACGAGGCGGGGGCGTGAAAATTAATGAAATTTACGATACTTGGGTTTACTCAGAAAGGGTTTATGTACGCTGCGCGATGCGATGGCGATAAGAGTGACTGATGTGAAGAGACGGCGCATAGATCGCATCTGCAGTCGGCTGGGAGAACTGGAAGAACATTAGGTCAAGTATACTAACAAGTGCTTTCCAGCAAAAATATGGACCCACCAGGGGCCAGAGAAGGAGCCGCGGGGGATGGACTCGGAATAATATTGCGGTTACGTGCTGGGGTGGTGGCCGGGCACAGATGCATCCATCTGTGACTAAGTGCGTGAAAGTTCTTTGCCTGCAGGCAGAAAACGTGGTCTCGTGTATCAAAACCAAGGCATCCACCGAGACAAGCCTTTGTTATTAGAGCGCTCGCGGCACACGCCTTTTGCACCCTCCCACCTTCAAAAGGCCCTTCGTCCAACTGGACCCACTTTGTCCCTCCTACTGCACGGTGCCGCCTAGAGCACCAGCTACTCCCGCGCTCGATTCAGTTCGCGTGCATAATTCTGTCCTCACCCCAGTCGTTCCTTGACCTGTATTCCTTGTTCCAAACAAGTGCTTGTGGGTCCATTTCCTTTGTTCCATCTGGGTAAAATACTGATGAAATTCAGGTGCAAATTGGCTGCAGGTAAGACTCGCTGGTCATCGGAAAACGTGTTGGACAGCGGCTGGATTTCCTTGTGGACTGGAACACGAGTTGTGATGGTTGTATTCTTCACACAACTCTTCACATCCAGATCGGGTTCGGAATGATGACCATTCACTCGGACCCCCGGCAGCCCCATTGCTTTATATACTTTTTCTTCCTTTCTTTCTCTTCGCCCACCGTCGTCGAGCCCGTTGAGTTTCTCGACGCCGTTCGCGACGCCCAGCTCCCTTTACGACCTCCACGCCCTCTTGTCTGCAGGCTCCCGCGTCGCATACTTTAATTTGTAGAACGTCGTGGGTGAGTTGTCTGCGAGGGTGGCATTCTATTTTCTGTTATATTTTCTTCTGCGCGTCGAGTTTCGCGGTGGCATCGTCGCGTCGACGCGCGCGATCGCCGTGTTTGTTTGGATTTTTTTGTTTTTTGTTTCCGCCCATCATGTCCATGTCGTGTGCTGATCCAAAGTCATCCAGCTCCCATAATCCGTCCGCGACCATGAAAGACGTCTCCAATTCCGCCCTGCACAAGCATTCTCGCGCCTCCCTCGTCTATCCCAAGAAACGTCCCTCCCCCCATGGCATCTCAAAACCAAATAAGACGCCTCTTCTCCTTCCTCCACGCTGCCTAGCCCGCAAGACTCCCCGCTCAGCAAAGTCCGCGCTTGTCCAGCAGCGGCAGCGCGAGGCTCAGATCCAGGCTCTGCGCCAGCAAGGGATTCTCTTGGAGGAGGAGTATCGCGATGAGATTCGCCACTACATGCACGACATGGAGGTCAGACCTCCGTGCGCGCGTTTCTCGCCTTGTGCTCATCTTTCCCATTCAGCGATACACCATGTCCTCCATGCAGTCCATGGACCAGCAGCCCGAGATTCGGTGGCACATGCGACCGTGTCTCGTCGACTTTCTTGTCGAGATCCATTTCACTTTCCGTCTACGTCCTGAAACCCTGTACCTCACTCTCAATATCCTCGACCGCTACGTCTCGCGTCGCATCGTGTATATCAAGCACTACCAACTCGTTGGCTGTGCCGCCCTCTGGATTGCCGCCAAATTCGAGGACGCAAAGGAACGCGTCCCCACCGTCCACGACCTAGCCCAGATATGTCGTGACACATACGATGAGTCGGCGTTCATACAGATGGAGGGCCATGTTCTCTCCACCATCCAGTGGACGCTGGGACATCCTACCGCCGAAGCATGGCTCCGTCTCATGTGCGTTGGGCCATGTATCGAGGACGCCAAGGTCCAACATGTCGCGCGGTTCCTGATGGAAATCACCTTGTTCTATCGTGAATTCATCAAGTTCTCCCCCTCGTCCATTGCCCTTGCCGCCCTCACCCTCGCTCGCTTCCTCTGCGGAAAACCGCGTCGAATGTGGGAAGAAACCGAAGAGTGCTTCGACATCGTCGACTACCTCGATACGCGGTTAGCAAAGCATGTCAACGACCTCTCCGAGACGTTGGTGAAGAAGTACTCTTTTGCCTTCTACTCGAAAGCGGCCACGTTCGTCGTCCAGTATTATCTGCAGGGCGGGCGCTATGATCGTCCGACGTCCCTCCCCATGACGCCAATACGTTCACCCGCATCCGCCATCAGCACCCCGATGAGCGCGTCGACCACCGTCTCTGACCAGTCGGACGACTTCCCTGTCACTCCTACGACGCCAGCCAATGATCCCTTCGGTGGTTATTCTCATACATTCAACGATAAGGAGAACATAGCGACGTCGTTCGAGCCTGTGCTTAACAAACTCCGGATCGAGTCTTCCCCCGAGCAGTTCCTCCCCCACGATTTCGTGGCATTCGGTCGTCCCGCCCTCCATAATCTCAGTAACGTTTCGCCTCGGGCGGCAATGGTGTCATAACATCTCGTATTCCTCGATCCTCTGTACCGTCAAAAGAAGTTTACCAGCAAAATGTAATATCAGCATACAAGTCGCCAACCGACTATCGCAATTTCTCTCTCCTGCAACCTCAATCAAGCATGCATCCATCACTGTCACTCGCACTTTTCTCAATTCATCGTTGTCCGCACATCCATCCTATCCTGGCAGGCGCACATTCTATAAGCGAAAGCTCGCGAAGGTGTAATAACAACAGACCGATAGTCCGTTTCGAGTGCGCTCGGACTCCTACCTTTTCTGCCAGTGTCATACGGGCCCAGCCACCCGCACGCGATTCCGCTCATATATTTTTCCCTGGGTCGGCACCATAAATCACGGCTTTACACTCATTCTCGTCCTCATCATCATCGACAATCGTCTCGTACTCTATATGCATCCAATCATCCACCATCATTCCCCCCACCTTTTCAACTCCCTGCACAAAGACGACAGCCTGTACCAGCCTCGCTATTCTTTCTTTACTGGTGATCAATTTAAAGTATACTTTATTCTTCATTTTATCGATATACTTTCCGTCTCACCCCCTCGCCGACCAAACTGATACTACACCCACGTATCAGCCCGTAATTCTTTTTTGGTCTCTTTCGGCGTCGCCGTACTTCGGTACAAAAGTCCTATCGGCATCTTCCTCGCATTTTCCTCCCTTCACTGCACATTATTTTACTTCATGTAGATACAGTCTCAGCAATTGCACTGTCGTCCACCATCTGTTCAAGTTGCCAACTTACCGCCGCTCGACATCACCGAACCTCGCCAAATTCACAACTTCTTTGGTGGCAGTAGCAGGATACAGGTGAATCTTACCCACACAAGTGACACAACTCTAGACCGACGGGTAAATTCAGCATTTCAGATCACGAACCGTCCTGCCGAGCGATATCATGAGAGGTTGTGGAGGCAATAGCGACTAGATTGCGGCCGATGCATATGGGTTTCGTACTTGATCCTGATCCAAATGTACGTCCATACTCCCTCGACCCCGTCACTTTATTCACCACTCCGCAATTTGACACATGATATCAGACTACCATAGTACCTATTCGATCCCGAATACAGAATAATTGTGTCGCACGACACAGATGATTGCGGCCGGTGTCCGGATAAGAATCAGTGTCCATGGACTCCAGGTACAGTACATACATGCGTGGGTCCCGAATTCCAACCCGTTGCTACTTTACTTGCTGCGCTTCTTCCCTTTCAAGTTACCTACTCTAGGATCCATTGATCCCCCTCCTTCTTAATGCCCACAGCGCGCTTCTCGTCCAGACTGATCCGGCCTGCGTTGAGGATGGCCGTCGTGAGCACGGTGTTCGCGATGGTCGGCAGCCCATGTTTGTCGTAATCCGCCGGATTCGAGAGCCCCGCGTTGACGCTGCGCGCCGCGTCGACGAACTTCTCGATGGAAATGTACCCGTAACCGCGCTGTCCATCAAAGTGCCCGCTCTCCGACGGTGAGTACTTCATGCTACACACGCGTCCGACGCGTCGTGAGCGAGCCTTTCGCGCCCGAATACGCGACGAACTCACTAGAACGGGTTGTACCACTGCTTGCCAGTCTCGTCGACCGTGACGTCGTAACCGCGATGCGCTTGGTCAACGGTTATGTCACCCTACGGAGTGCGCGGCGAATTAAATTTCAAGCGCGTCCAAAAGTTATTTCTCACCCACCTTCTCGCCCATGTAATACCAGTGCTGCGCCGAGTGCACGCCCGCCTTGAGCGGTGCAGTCCAGCTGGCCGTATACACGCCCGTGCCTTTGTGCTTTGGACTTTTAATTGACTGCCAGTCAACCATGAGCGTAATGGTGTCTTCTGTTTGAGGAACGCAGTTGTAAGGCTCGCTTGTCGCGATTCCGGTCGCCGCGCTCGCGACCACGCGGGTAGGCACAGCGAGATCTTGAAGAATCCAGCAGCAGATATCGATGTGATGCGAGGAAAGGTAATAGCTGCGAACAAGGGGAATATTCAGTTCAGGTAGGTTCCAAGAGCGAGTGCACAGACCTAATATCCGAGTCCTTTCCAGCCCAAGCACGGAAGGTTTCCAGCTGGCTCTTGGGTTGACTCATCCATGCGCTGAAGAAGTTGAACTCCCCCAGAGCTGCCGCACGGGCTTTCGCGTCACTGTACACTGGATCAAAGCTAAAAGTTTCGTTAGGATCCATTTTTCAATGTTGTTTCAGACCAACCGCTTGTGGTGCTCGACGAAACCTATTTGGAAGTGAGTAAATATGGGAATTCGACATGGATTACTCACAAACGACGTTGTGCTTTTTAGCTGCTTGAATCAACTCATTATGGTGCGATAGGAGCTGAGTAGCAGGTTTGGTCACAAGTACGTGGATGCCGCGCTCAATGGCGTAGATTGCGATAGGGTAATGCGTTGCTAGACCAAGAATCAACAGGGCGAATTCAAGGGCGAAGAGAACGCGACTTGCAATCGGGCGTGAATATAATGGCAGCATCGCCCGGAGACAGCTTGTCGATAGCAGCCTTGTCTGTTAGAAAATATGAGTGGACTGAATAAAAGGGGACTGTGCTTGCTGACAGGCCTCCGGGTCGACCTTGCCCTGTTCGGGAAATTCGTCAAAGCTGGAATGTTCGGGTAAATTTCGGCATTGTGGAGAAAGCTCGCTAACACTGACGAGAGGTCCATGTCTTTGTAGACACCGCCAATGTTCTGTGCGAGATGCTTGCGAACCGCGGGGAATTTGCCTCCATTGACTCCGACCATGCCGAGTTTCTCAACCTATTTTTTGTTGTTGAAAATACCACCTCGATAGGATGTGGCCTACTTTTCCTAGGCGCCGAAGATCGAACAGCGTAAGACCGACGACCTAAGAGCTCGCGTAAGAGGAGCAAAGTCTATCTGACGCCGAACGCACGCCAATCTAGGGAATCTCGTTCGTGATTTTTGTGCGGAAGAAATATTAAACGACCGACCTTCTTATCCGACGTGGATGCACCAGTGCCCACCCATCCAGTGGTGTACTCGCCCTATTCTGTTGCTTGGGAGCATGCCTTTGGAAAGGGAGATCGTAAACGTACGGTACCGCCTGCCATGTGAAATCAACGATCGATGCAAAGCAGCACGGAAACCTTACACATCAGGACATTCAATTTCGATGGATTCGCCATGCTGGTTGTGGTTGAGGAGCAACAGTCGCCTCTGAGGCTTTTGAAGACAGCCGGACCGATAACCGGACCGATATCGGGCCCGGCGGACCGCCTCGGTTCCGAGACGGCTAACTAGGTTTGATCGCCGGTACCGCGGTGATCGTCAGATCACATGAGCGCGTTGCTTTTTAAAATTAGGACTGGTGTTCGGGGGCCCGATCAGTGGCGGTGAGTGGGAAAAATGCAGCTGCCAGCGCCGTGTTCAAGATGTTCAAGTGGTGGCGTTGTCCCAGAAGACACAAAATGTTGCACGGGTGCCGTAGGGCGGCTCTTCGCAAACCGCGGTTGGCTGAAGCTCTTGCCACACAAAGCCAAGCCAGAATGTGCATGACGTCATCGACTTCTGGGGACAGCCACCATCACCAGTACCTAAACACATGTAATTTGAATGACGTTTTATAGTTTGCTACACTCCACAACCTCACAATTTCCTCTCTTCTCCAATGTCTCTGATGACTTCCCCAGACGGCTCTGGCTTTACACCAAGACGCGAGTTCATGCGCGACCCGCCAGCTATACCCAACTCCTTCTCCCTCATGGCTATCGCTGGTTCAAACTGCATCAGGCTCTATTCCTTCCCTCTTCCACTCATGACCGCCCTAAGAAGACTTCTAGACACGAAAAAGCTTGTAACCGGTACGCTACAAATAGCCCGAGTTAATATTCAAAATTTACCTCCTTTCAGCTCTCCGCGAAGACATTGCCCAGCAAATGTGCGAGATTGCTCTCGGTGGAAAGCCATGGGCAAACCCAAAAAGTGTTTTGACCGAAAAGCTTCTCGTTGACATATTCGGGATCATCTATGCCCACGGCTACACGTATCTTTCAGCAATAGATTACGGCCGTGAAAGTGATGACCGTTTGGCCATGGCCTTTTCAAAGCCTGCTGTCCGTTCCCTCTCCCCATTATCTCCCTCCGACTCTCCGCTTCCTATGTCTGCTTCGTTAAACAAGCAATCTCGGCGTATCCCGTTCGCGCTGTCGTTCACTTCCGCCACAGTGCTCCGTGTTATTGCCCCACCACTGCATTCTACTCCAGCCATCCTGAATGCGGTCCGCGGATCGTGGCCGCGCGGCGTCGTGTCCGAAAGGAAAATTGACGACAACTGTTTTGAATTCAAACTCAAGGGATATAAATGTCTGTTTTTTTTTTCGAGTCCATGCACAATCAATTTAATAGCTTTGTTCAGGGTTCCACGAAGACACCTTCGCAGCGGATTCCCTACGCCACATTCTTTCCCTTCTCTCATCACTCGACGCCCACTCTTTCTCTCTTCTGACATCACTGACCCTGACCGGTCGTTCTCGCGTCAAAGACCTCTGGATTTTCACCGGTCCTGCCCCTTCTTCGACTGATTCTTTGCCAGAATCACCCGCGCCCTCGATACTCAATGGATCCGCTGCCGAACTCAGCAGGCGTGCTGTTCCAGAAATTCCCGGTGTCCTTAGCCCAATATCTCTCAACAGCCAGCAATCTCTTCACCGGAGACTTGCGTCCGAACCTACTACTCATACCCCCCTCCCCACCTCTCATGGACGAGCAGCGACAGACAGTCCTGGTGGCGGCACTCGCCGCTTTTCTAATTCGAATATTCTCCGCAAAGCAGCACCCCGGGTACAAGTCCCCCTTTCAGTTCATGATACGGATCCTCACATGAACGAGCACGGGTACCGTACCAATTTGCCGAGTGTGGTACCAGAAGGCGAACCAAATTTGACTGGGGTTGGCGCCTCCGGACGCACACCCGACGTCTTCTATAGTACTTCGCCATTCCACCACAACCAGGCAGAAGAGGCATCATTCCCTCTAATTCTGCCCATCGAGGACGCTTCGCGGCCAAATAGCTACGAGAGTAGCCCGCTGGGCCGTGCATCGCCGTCGGAGGCTCCCTCTCGTTCTCGTTCTCGCTCTCCCCATCCTGTTATCACCCCACCACTCGATCATCCGAGTCCGGGTGAGGAATCGACTTTGAGCGCGATTGAGACACCCCCGCAACTTCTGAGTCCCGGTGCCTTCCGTGACTCTGCCTTTTCGTCAACTTCGACGGACGATATTCCCATCCCTATAAAGTGGACGGGAGAAGAGCGGGAGTCGCTTGGCCCGCTCTTCCCTGGCGGTTGGCAGCCGACACCGATTGAGGAGAAGCCGGAGGACATTGGAGGTTTTGACACCCCGGAGGAGGAGCCAATTTTTGAGGAGCATGATGGCCCGACGCCCGATGTACAGGATGTCGCGCAGCGTGTCACGTCTCCAGATCTGCAGGCGGCGGACTTGGCGCTCCGGAAGAGCGAGGCGGGGTTAGTGGGCTTGATCGCTGCGACGGACAACCCGGAGCCGAGCGAAGGCAAGGGATGGGTTGTGGTTGATGTTGAGGCGAAAGACGACGATAATATCGCGCACGCGCCGAAGGAGACGGTGGTCGCGTCGCCCGAGCCACAGTCACCTGTATCGCCGGCGGTGTTACCGAAATCGACGAAAGACAGCTCGGGAAGTGGGGTGGCATCGCCACCTCACCCCGCAGCCAAGGCCATCGCTGCCGTTGACGCGATCGAGGCGAAGAACAAGTCCGGGTCGAAATCATCTTCATCGAAGCCGTCGGCCGACTCTTCACCCTCGGGCATTCGCAAATTCTTCACGTCACGGAGGAAGAACTCGGCTCCGTCCTCTCCCGCGGCGAGCCTTCAGAGTTCGAGCGCCGGCTCGCATGCGTCGAAAACGCCCGCGGCGACGGCTGTCAGCGTCGACGATACGAAGCGCGCGATTGAGTTGGTGCACAACCATAGCGAGAGCTCGAAGGCGGACAAGGAAAAAGAGAAAGACAACAACTCTAAACTCCCTGGCACTACATCTCGAATTCGGGACAAGCTGCGGCTTGTAGGCACGCCGGAGTTGTCGACGAACGACAAGCGAATGAGTATCAACTAAACCCGACTGACTGCATCCCCTCCCTGCTCCCTGCTCTTTTCAATTTCGCGTTGGACAACAGCTATCTTTCTAGATCATTCTCAACGGAACGGAGGAAGTTTTAATAACCCATCGTGGACCTATCTATCCTTTTCTGCTTGCTTTGCCTATCTAAAAGCCCGCTGTATTCTCAGTACTAGTCGCGTGCCGCGTGCAGTTCACTCGTGTATCATAGTACTTACTTACATTCGTTCTACAGTAGTACTCCTATGGACCATCTAGCCAGCCATTTGACGACCTTTGACGAATTTTGATGATACACCAGGTTGTGTGCGTGGGTGGTGTATTGCAAAAATCAGGCGCGTCGTACTTGGCGCGATCACATGGTGGCGTTTTCTTTGTGTATATCTGCATTTCTATTATTGCCCAAGGGCAATAAATGGGCTTGGATTGAGTGCTAGAGGGGATCCGTGGCGGCGTGGGCGCCGCGTGTCGATGTAAGTGGCCATAAATCATAAAGCATAGCGCACGAGCCAAACAATAGGGAAGGGAGGAGACCGCGTTACGGTGATGTCGTTTAGGAGTGAATGGGGTTGGGGCCCGCGTGTTCGCGAGGTGGTGCGGTCCCAGCAGCTACCCGTCGTCGTCACCATCCGATTTCTCTCGGTCTGGTTCCTCGTCGAATGATGTGGCGGCGTTGGGCAATGCGACGTGGTTATATTTCGTTTCGAGATTTGCTGAAGGCAAAAATCCCGTGCTATGCTACCGAGTAGTGCTCGGGCACGTACGATGAAAAGCTGGGCAGGCAAGGCAGGTGATCGCTGTGCTAGGATCTTGAGGGAGGAAGGGAGGAAGAGACAAGGGGGGGGGCTTCGCACATTGGCTGAGAGAGTGGGAAGGAAGAGGGTTTGCGGGGGGTTCGATTGTCCCGGCCAACAGGGGCTTCACAGCGCAACGGGAGAGCAGCGGGGAAGACGTGTCGTAAGAACCAGGATCGAGCGAAGGTGTTACGTTTTGGCGTCCACATATGATAGATAATCCTTTTGGAGTTGGAGGTGGGTCGCGGGATAAAACGGGTTCAGGTGAAAGGGGCGCCAATAATCACTTGGCTACAGTCCTGAACTAATCCACAGTGTGATACTTGGCCAGTGACTTATGGTCCTTCTAGAAGAGCCGAGCGACAAGCAACTGAGGGGCTTGAAGAAGTTCCTTGGAAAAGCCCGGTGCCGAAGTGCACAAATTCTAGTCGACAGGAAACCAAGCAGGAGTGGGCGAAGGCGATTTTAGTCCTTTTTTTTTTTTTTTTTTCGAGGCCAAGCCTAACTGGCAGACAAGAGGATGATGAGTCCTTGGACACTCGACAGTCGAATGTAGCGAAGACAGCTCTAGCTCTCAGCGTAACAAAGCTATATCGGGGATCTGAGGACTTCCCCAGCACGATATCAGCAGAACATGGAACAGCAGCCTGGGTATCGGCCGCAGCCGAGTCAGCCGCTCCCGTTCCGATTCAAGCCCACGGCTAGTGCCACGAGCCGTAGCAGAAAAAGACTTCGCGCTCTGAGGTACCTGTGTTGTCGTAGAAACATCGCTCCGTACTTTTTGCGAGTCTCCTCAAGCATCCGCAAGACCTTGGATCACGTAATCAGACATCCGAGGAGGAAATTGACGCGCGGCCGGAAAAGCGGTGATAGATATTCGTTGGCACATAGGGAACGGTGGCGAAGGAGCGACAGTGGCGGGCGGTGAGGAAGACATAGATATGTTTTTGAAGAGGAAAATGAAGAGAACAAAAAGTCATATGAGTGTGACAGCCTTGTCGAAAGCCAAAATTGAAGAAACTAGGCGGCATGCTGCTCGGATGCGGGGTTCTAGGCCCTCAAAAATTGGGTGGGTAGGCTGGGAGCCCTGCAGACGGTGGAGGCAGGGGGAGTCAAGCCACGGAGCCAGGGGATAACGGCGGTGGTCGCAGTATTTTTTCAAGACCTTACCTGGCACAGCAGACCCAGGATTTGCCAACATGGCACGCCCGGATTCTCCCTAGATCAGCTCGTTCCTCTTCCCCCACATCCCTACCCTTTCTCTTCTCCTACTCCCATCCACTCGTCCCCTTCCCTACCCTCCCCCTCCTCCTCCCCACCCCACGCTTGGTCTCCGTCCCCTGTCTCTCAGCCATGCCCACATGTCGCCGCAAAAGGGTCGTCCTCACAGAGACCTCCGAGGCCCTCCTCGAGGCCGCAAAGACCAATCCCAACCAGGATGTCTTCTACCTCGCACAAACGGGGGAAATATTCCAGGATTATGAAGTAGGTACTGGCCACTCCCTGTAACCACGCGTTCTCATCGGATCTCCCAGGCATACGTCGCCCGCATGTCTTTTTACCGTCAGAAACAATTTCAGTGCGAGGTTACAGGCAAGAGTGGCTTCGACTACTTCCAGGCAGTCGCTAGCGAGAAGCAGGAAGCGCGTACTTTGCACGTCCGCTTTTCCGAGCCCCTCAAGGCTGCCGTCCTCAAATCGGTCCAGTGGCGTATGTGTTCTTCCGTTCGACACTACATGTGCTCATGCCGTGTCTCTCCAGAGGTCATGGGCCGCCTGGACCACCTCGTCGAAGCCGTCTTTGACCGCTACAAAGACCGCTACTTCAAAGACGAGAGTCAGTGTTCTTCCTTCGTGTTCCGGCGCGTCAACTAATCCTCCTCCTTAGGAGTCTTGGTCGACCTTGGTGGCATCAAGTGGGTTCTTTGTCGCGCATCGCACACGCCAGACTAATTCGCACATAGGTACTATGCTCGAGTAGACAAAGTATTCCCTCCTAAATACAGCAACGACACGTCGGCGCGCGACGCGCACAAACCTACCAATGGCGCATCGTCGTCTGTCGCCTCCCTTGAAGACGAGGCTCCTCCACACGTTCTGAGCGGAGACCTCAAGGAACCGGCCAAAGACGCGAATGCACGCGATGATCCCAAGCTATATTATTACTGGGTCCACGTTCTCGAGCTCGAAAAGGACAAGTCCCACGACAAACAAAAGGCTAATGCCGCTGAGAAGGATGGCAAGATGATCGACAGTCTTCGTGAAGTTCAGTGTGACATGATGAGGTTTGTACCGTGTCAAGATTGTCCTCAAAGCAATGAAACTGACAACCCACACAGCCGCGATCGTCTCTCCTTCTCAAAATCCATATTACGTCGTTTTATCAGAGACTGCGTCGACCGTGACGCAGCGGTGGCCTCTCCTTGGACTGTCAAGCCAGCCATTGCGAAGCGTTATGGTGTCGCCTCAGACATGCCTGAGGAGACCCGGAAGGGTGTCGAGACGATCAAGAATCGCGAAATCGACAAACGAAAGAAGGTTTGGGAAGACAAGGAGGCACCTCCAACGAAGCGACAAAAGAAAATGACGGCAGCCCAAGAGGAGAAGGGTATTTCGATTCATATTGACTCTGGATTTGCTTAATCGTTTTCATCCTGTAGCAGAGAAACGGGAACGCGAGGCTGCTGAAAAGGCCGAGAAACAAAAAGCCGCCAAGGAAGAAGCGGAGCGTCTCGCGATCGATAAGAAGAAGAAAAAGCCTCTCCGGTATCCCACCGAAGACCTCGACGTTCGAATCGGTGAAAAGGAGAAAAAGGCTGGCATCAAGGTTAAACGGCCTATTCCTAGTCGCGTAGCTCTACCTTTCAACGACAGCCCCGGTACCTTCGAAGCCTTTTTAATGACCTGGAATTTCTTGGTTGTATTTGGGTCAGTAATCTCGCGCAACCTTTCACAAATCACCTAACTTGGTCTGTAGGCAAGCCCTCCATATCTCTCCGATCACTCTCGACGAGTTCGAGCATGCCGTTCAACATTCCGCTGAGGAGACCCCATGCTCGATGCTTGCAGAGGTTCATTCCACGCTAATCTACAATCTTCGTACGGTGCCGTTCCAGCGACACGCGGCCGTGCTCTCCCTCCTTTATGAGAAAGAGCGTTTGCTGAACGATGGCCAAGAGGATATCAAAGTTCTTGGGGTGTCCATTGACGAATTGACCGCGGCAATGGCCGAGGTTGGGAACACCTGGGAGCGAGTTCCTCTTAGACACTCAGAGGGGCGGGATGGATGGGAAGACGCCCTCTTCGGTTGCCTGAAAGATGTCTGTCCTTTTTCTTCTGTGAAAGGCGTTATTTTTGATTGATTCCGCTTGCAGCATGCGACATTGGCCAACTTCCCCACCCTTCGAGAGGTTCTCACAAAGCTTTTGTTCGCCCCTGACCCGCACGTGGATCCTTGTTCCACATCTCCCAGTTCCTCTCGCGTTTCCACTCCGCTTCCTTCCACAGCCTTGACGGTTCTTTCCAATCCCACAGAACGTTACTATGCGCTCCCTGTAGCAGATCGCATTGCGATCCTGTCCTTCATGAGCAATTTGGCCATCTCTAGCAAATCTATTCACAGTCACATGGAATACTGCGAGGAACAGCTGACGGCGCTGAGGAAGGAGAAGATCGAAGTTAACCGTCTCAAAAAGCAGTAGTAAGTCCTGCCGATCATTTTGTCCCCCCTTTTCTGACCAGACCGACCGTGCAGCGCGGAGGAGATGAATGCACTCCGGATCGAAATCAAGAAAAGTGACGCAGCTGCAGCTCTTCCACCTCCGGCCAACATTGCCGACGTTGATGAAGACGTAGCGATGCCTGATTCCAGCGACCTGTCCGATGTTTCAGGGACGGAGGGGACGGCACCGAAGAAGGGCAAGAAAGACGCTCGTAGCAGCAAGAGCCTGAGCGTAGGCCCCGGAAAGCAACGAGAAGCTGGCAGGGCGAAACAAGCATTGATCAAGCAGGCTACTGCTGAGCATCGTAGACTTGATGAAGAAGTCAATAAACTTGAACGCCGACTCGAAGGCATCGAGCGAGAGTTTAGAAAGCTGTTATGCAGCATTCGCGTCAAGCCGCTGGGGAAGGACCGATTCCATAATCGGATTTGGTGGTTTGATGGCATGGGGTCAGGGTCCCTGGTGGGCAGTGGGGGTGTTACGCAGTATGGTGCCGGGAGGATCTTTATGCAAGGCCCCAGTGAAATTGACATGGACCTTCTTGTCGCGCGAACTGATGAAGGCATCGAGGAGCGCCGCAAGGAGGAGGAAGGTGTCGAAGGGATGCTTGGGCCCGGAGACTGGGCGGTATACTCCGACCAAGAAGAGGCAAGTTCAGTAAACTTCACGGTTACATGTTCTGACTTTTTTCTAGCTTGACGAATTTATCGCCTGGCTCAACCCTAAGGGACATCGGGAGGTCGCGCTCAAGGGCGTGCTGGCCAAGTGGTGGCCGCATATTACCTCCGGTTTGCGCCGTCGCGTTGGAGTCAGTCACTCTCTCTTCAATGTCTATTTTCTGTTAACATTGTCTTTTGCAATCCAAGGATCTCAACGTCAACGCCCGTCTTCCTGAGGCGAGGCGCAGTACCCGCACCAAGGCTGCAACAGGTTACGATATTACAAGAGAACCTTACATGATGTGGACAAATCGCAAGGCGGCTGCTGCGGCGGTCTAGGTAGCAGCCTCCGCGGTTTACGCATCCCCATTGCATTTATTATCCCCTTGGCTTTGTGCATAGACAGCATTGCAATATGCCCACGTTGTACCTTGTGTAGCAAGTACAGAGCAATCATAATTTATCAGGTCATTAAATACCGAGGACCCGAAAGCCATCGGTCCTTGCCAGGTTGACCCTGCGCTGTCGGCTGACATTTTTACTGCTCTCCTGCCTCGGCATCCGGACGTCCTCGAGTTTTCCGTTCCACTTCGAAAAAAATCTAGGTTCAAACGTGCGAAATGGCTCGACGCTTCGTCTGCATTCCTCAATTTGGGACGGTACTCGAAGTACAGCACTTAAGCAATCTTTTGGACCTGGGCTCAACTGGGATATGCTTCACCCAGAGAGGCAGAAAGACAAATAGCAAAATGTTCCAGTAACCCAGTGCACATCTTTTCCCCCTTCTATTTTAATCAGATTCACTTGGAATAAAATGCAGACTACTTATGTTTTGTTACTCAAATAATAACGAGTCTAGGTCGTTGAGTACTGGATGTTCGGAAATTCAGTGAGCGAGTGGCCATGGGTTGTTCAATGATAACGGAATCATTGGTAGCAGTCAGCATGGGCCTCTTGAAATGGGTACAACAAGTGCTGCGCGTCGTTCGGCGAGTTGGTGCGATGAATTCACTGTCGGTGAATGTCGCTGGTGCTATTGCCGGGGCTTCAGCGAATGTCTGTGATGTTGTTCTACATTTTTGTTGGACCGATGGCAGCGAACAAGTCAATTGAAGTCAGGGAGACGTGGGATAACGGATGGGTTGACCATATGCTTGCTCTGCTAATGGTCATCTAGGATCCGAACCGTTGCACTATTCCAATAGCAAGGTATTCGTTTCTGGGTTTTGTGAATTTTGGAAAGCATGTTGAACCACGATAAATGCAATACAATATCTAACTACACGCGCCGTGAGCGATGACTTTCGTAAGTTCTGCACGCGATTTAGTAAAACTTCGTGAGGAAACAGAACTAGGAACGTACGAGCCAGCTTGATATTTTCTTGGACTACCGTTGCCTCAATCTGGTTGTCGGGATTCGGAGGGATAGAGACTACATTCGCTTCCATTTTCCATTGCTTCTTCTCAACGAATGCCGCCAAGTCGGACCCTGAAGGAATACTTAGAAATATAAACAAGGACAAGGATCATCACGCACCGCTCAAGTCTAAATAAGAAGCCAGTCGGTCGGCTGAGATTCGCGTGAAGGTTGCCTTGACCGCTCGGATCGCGACTTCCCGTACAGCATCTTCGAAGCCGACGCATTCGACTGTATAGTTATCGCGAAGGCCTTCCAGCTCATCCGACTGGTATACTTCCCAAAATGCGGGGAAGCGGCATCTGTACAGCAAGTCGTTCAGGTGTTTTAGAATGGGCAGCAATGACGGGAGTGGGTCGGGCTCGTCGAGGTTGGAGTTTATGGGCCGCTCGTCGAGGAGGGAGATGCAGAGATTGAAATCGGGAAGAGGTGACGCTGTGAGCGCTTTGATGAGAATGTTTATGACAACGTCGGGGTTGTAGAGGTCCGCGTTGAATTGGTACAGTTTTAGGATAGCCAAGTTGGCCAGGCAGTCATATTCCTGACTTCTGATTTGGTGGTAGAGATAATCTTCAAGAATTGAGACATTGGACGGGTTGTATCTGTCTTGGTTCAGAGTTAGCACATTGTCCAGCTAGAAGAGTTTCATCCCAACCAACGCCCGACACCAAGTCTTCAATGAGCTCTGTACGCGTCGGAGGCGAGACCCAGGACGCTGCCATTGGATTCAGACCGATGGGTGGTGGACGAGAGAATTTTGAGTACAGCCACTCCACAGCCACTTCAGGTTTTGACGCGAACCCTTGCGGAACCAGAAATGGACATCGATTCTGGCAACGCAATACCCCAGGCTGACCCTGCTCATGCACAAGAAAATCATACGCCTGGCACAGATGTTGCAATGCCCCCCATTCCAGACATTTCCGTCCCAATCAAGTCTGAACCCGAACAAACGCCAATCCAGCCTGAGCTACGAAAACAAGGGCCGCATTACAAAATACGCTACAGCCTGAGTGGGCATACCAGGTCCATCTCGTCGCTCAAGTTTAGTCCGGATGGGACCAAACTTGCTTCGTCAGGTTTGTCGCGTCCGACACCTCTTTCAGTGTCATAATTCCTCGGGTGAAAGGTAGGCGCGGACAGAATCATTAAACTGTGGGACACCTATACCGGAGATGTTCTCCGTACGCTCGTGGGCCACACTGAAGGCATATCCGATATTGCTTGGTCAAATGACGGAGAGTATCTGGCGTCCGCCTCCGACGACAAGACCATTCGAATATGGGATATGAATCTTGTATGCCATCCGTTATCCTTGTTAAGACCCATCGTCTTGCTTATACGCTCAGGGAACAGAAATTAAAACGCTCCTGGGCCACACGAACTTCGTCTTCTGTGTCAATTATAACCCCAACTCGAATCTGCTCGCTTCGGGCGGATTTGATGAAACTGTGCGTGTCTGGGATGTGGCCAGAGGTACGCTATTTTCTCGTATCGCGGAGCGCCTCTTAAATCGAAACGCCAGCCAAATCTCTGAAAGTGTTGCCCGCTCATTCTGATCCTGTTACCTCGGTTGGTTTTAACCACGATGGCACACTCATTGTTTCGTGTGCTATGGACGGCCTAATGTCATTATCCGTGTCATACTCTGGTTCGCAAGTTGATTTGAAAAATTTAGACGAATATGGGACGCCGATTCCGGTCAATGTTTGAAAACGCTAGTCGATGACGATAACCCGATCTGGTCTGTTAGCTTTTTGGCGATCGTTTTCTGCCGACTGACCGCGTCGTAGCTCCCATGTCAAGTTTACCGCCAATTCCAAGTTTGTGTTGGCGTCGACTCAAGATTCGACGATTCGACTGTGGAACTATCAGACCTCTCGATGTGTGAAGACGTACACAGGTCATACGAACCGGACATACTGTATCTTCGCGTGTTTCACAAACACGAAAGGTAAATACGTGGTCAGCGGGAGTGAGGACGCGAAGGTGTACATTTGGGATCTTCAGACGCGCCAGGTCCTGCAGACACTAGAAGGTCATCGAGGTTCGTCTCTCTATGTTAGTCTCGACCAATAACTCTCAACTCAGGTCAGATGTTGTGCTGGCCGTCGCAGTGCGTCGTCTCTTCGTTGGCGTTCGGTTCTTCATGCTCACAATATGCAGACGCATCCCACACAACCTATAATAGCATCGGCGTCGATGGAGAAAGATTTAACCATTCGGCTGTGGTATGACAGCAGCGAGGACCCACTGTTGTCCAGCAAGGTGTAGAGAATTAAGTATATTTTTCCCCAAATGTAAGGTACTTGAATCGCGGTTGTGGTCGTTGCTAAACACAGGCTCAAGCGTATGATTCACCGCCATGAAAGGCATTGAGATTAAGCAAAGCTTTGCAGTAGCTGTGTACAGCTGCGCCGATGCAGGAGCTAGTCAGACATTGACAAAGCGCCCGCTCCCGAAAGGCTGTTGTAAATCGTTCCATGACATTCGCGAAGGTGCTGTGTGCTGAGTCACGCTGAGTCACACTCGGCTATAAAACGTGTTACGCCCGTTACGCGCTTATCTCAACACCCTTTCTTTCCTCATCCACCACCACAACCGCTCTCCATAATGCAAATCTTCGTTAAGTACGCCCAATCCTCCCCTTCCTTCCTCAGGATAGTGACTGATTACTTATCGTTTCCTAGGACCCTCACCGGCAAGACCATCACCCTTGAGGTCGAGTCGTCGGACACCATCGATAACGTTAAAGCCAAGATCCAAGACAAAGAGGGGTTAGCCACTTTGGTGGCACGCCTGATTCCGATAACTAACTGTCTCTCAGCATCCCCCCCGACCAGCAGCGTCTGATCTTCGCCGGCAAACAACTTGAGGATGGTCGCACCCTCTCCGACTACAACATCCAGAAGGAGTCCACGCTTCATCTTGTCCTCCGTCTGCGCGGCGGTATGCAGATCTTCGTCAAGACCCTCACCGGGAAGACGATCACGCTCGAGGTCGAGTCCTCCGACACGATTGATAACGTGAAGGCCAAGATCCAGGACAAGGAAGGAATCCCCCCTGACCAACAGCGCTTGATCTTCGCCGGCAAGCAGCTCGAGGATGGGCGCACCCTCTCCGACTACAATATCCAGAAGGAGTCCACCTTGCACCTTGTCCTCCGTCTCCGCGGCGGTATGCAAATCTTTGTAAAGACCCTCACCGGGAAGACCATCACGCTCGAGGTCGAGTCGTCGGACACGATCGATAACGTGAAGGCCAAGATCCAGGACAAGGAGGGAATTCCCCCCGACCAACAGCGCTTGATCTTCGCCGGCAAGCAGCTCGAGGACGGGCGCACTCTTTCCGATTACAACATCCAGAAGGAGTCGACGCTGCATCTCGTCCTCCGTCTCCGCGGCGGAATGCAGATCTTCGTGAAGACTCTTACCGGCAAGACCATCACGCTCGAGGTCGAGTCTTCCGACACCATCGACAATGTCAAGGCTAAGATCCAGGACAAGGAGGGGTTAGTGATTCTGTGTTTTAAATGACTCTTTCAACTGACACTCCTCAGCATCCCCCCCGACCAGCAGCGCTTGATCTTCGCAGGGAAGCAGCTTGAGGACGGTCGCACTCTCTCCGACTACAACATCCAGAAGGAGTCGACGCTTCATCTCGTCCTCCGTCTCCGTGGCGGTATGCAGATCTTCGTGAAGACTCTCACCGGCAAGACGATCACGCTGGAGGTTGAGTCCTCTGACACTATCGACAATGTCAAGGCCAAGATCCAGGACAAGGAGGGCATCCCTCCCGATCAGCAGCGTCTCATCTTCGCCGGCAAGCAGCTCGAGGACGGCCGCACTCTCTCGGATTACAACATCCAAAAAGAGTCGACTTTGCACCTTGTCCTTCGCCTCCGTGGTGGGAGCGCTTGATCAATGGCCCACTGGATTTTTTTTGTACCTACTGTAAACACTACTACGCACACTGCACGCATACAACAAACATTTGAATGAGACCTTTGACCTGATACTTAACTGGATGTGAACTCGACGTTGAGGAGCTGATTTGGAGCTGATTTGGATTCCAGAAAGGCCGATTGCATATCGACGGGCGGCTATGGTCATAGAATTGAAGGCAGGTGCATATATTCAAAGAAACTTAGGAATCGACGATTCCGTCAGCCGCTTTTCTTCTACGCTTCTTTTTCCGTCTTGGCTCGTCCTGCTGTTGCAAATCTGCGGATCGTTGGTCTGTCGTTGCGGTCTCCATATCGTCAGTGTCGGCCCGTTTCCTCTTCTCTCCTACGGCAGTGTCCTTCCTTTTGTCTTTCGGAGCAGGAGGTTGATTGGCGACCTTTTTCTTCTTCACGCTCAACGGATTTGGCCCTTTGGGACCCTTCTTCTTTCGAGGTGGTGGGTCGGTCGACATCGAGGGCGCCAGAGACCGCTTCTCAGACCCTGTAAGATGAAGGGCTTGCTCCTCGCTCTGTTCCAGTTAGTCTATATACCCGGTCTGTAAAAGGGAGGGAACGAACGTGTTCTTTGCTTCGGATGGTGGCGTCGCTTGGGGGCTCGAGAACCATGACTGAACGATTGACGTGAACTATCGGGACAGCGGGTATGCTGCGCAGTTTAATGCGGAGGGGTTGCGATTGCGTTGCAACGACATAACGATGCTTGTTCGTTTCCCCTACGCAGAGTTCCAATTGGCGGAGAGGAATGAATAACGAAATTAATGGCGTACCAACGACGCTCACGAGGCAATCGTCCCCAGGTATTGGCTCGCGGTGATTACACTTCCTTCGCTCGAACGTCTTGGCGAGGTCGACGGCGGGCTGCTGTGTTTTTCCCAGTAGATATAATTCGTGGATGCAGCACTGAGTGATCACTGAACAACGGCTTTGCCGCCAGGCTTAGTGCCAAGAACCTATAGACACCGGATGAATGCATACTCGGTTTCATGTCCCCCTGTAGAACGGAATTCAGCTGTTTGACTAGCTCAATTTTGTGTTCCGTAGCGTCTTTGCACATTTCCGAGTCAACTAGCAGATGGTCTGGACTTTGTTTGGGAAGTAGCGCTGTCATTTACCGAGCACTTGGTACGGCTGGCGGAAGCCAAAGGACATGGAGTAGAGGGCCATGAGCTTGCGGTAGGCTTTTGCGCGTTTTTGGCGCATCTTGGGACAAGCAAGAGACGTGTTGGCGGATGTTTGCGCGACAGCTTCTCCAACTACGTTTCTTCCATAATTTCGTCCAGCGACATGTTCGCGTTCAGGCTGCTATTCGCATCACTCAGGTTTGTTCCAGCTTCGTACGAATCTTCAAAGCATGATGGAGATCTAGTCTCGCGTTATCGGCATTTGGTGTCGATGTTACTGGGAGACTGCTATGGAACGAAGAATGTCCTGGTGCGCAGTATTGCGTGCCCTTCTCTGATTTACGCGCCTCACCCGCTTGGAAGATATCTACTCGTTAGGCCCCGCACGAGTGGTCCTCGATGCCGGAAAATTCAGCGGGAATGTTCTCCGTGACGGCACTTTCTCGATGTGGGACCTTTGGAGACCTTCCACGACGTTTGACTGAATGTGCTACTGTCTATGCTTAGACCGGACGTGCCGACTGGGACCTACATCCTTACTGTCGTTTCTCATGACCACGCATTTGACTACGTACGAATCCTTGCAGGCCACTGTTTGAGTGTGAGGCTGACTATTCTGCAGTTGCGCGTAGATGTCCTCGAATCTACATTCGAAGCCCGGCCATATTCAGTTGGCACTCCCCTGAACCCAGCGTCGTCTATCTTACTGCCCCAAATATCTCTTCTGGCACGCTCGAAGCATGCATATTTCATGCCTGTGGACTCATTCAATCTCCTCGGCATGTTCCAAAACCCTATGATGCTAATGCTCCTCTTCGGGGGCGGGATGGTCATCGCGATGCCTTATCTTATGGTGCGCTTCCATTCAGTACATCCCATTTCCTTTTCTTTTCTTTTTGACTCGCGGCGTAGAAAAATATGGACCCTGAAACGATGAAGGAGTTCCGGGAGCAGCAGGCCAAGATGTCCCATATGCAGAGTGCGATGGCGAGCGGAGATCTTAAAGCTGGGTAGGGGTTGTTCCTGAATGCTGCTGATTTTATTTAATTCCGTTTCTTCAGATTCTCAGCACTAATGGCGGACGATCCCCTTCCTGCGAAGGCATTACCTGCGTCTCCCGCGGGGTCGAAGAAGGGCAATGCATCTAATAACAAGAACAGACGGCGGTAGAACTGGACGTAGCACTAGAGATGTAATATTTAGTTACTTGAATGGAATCTGTTCAGGAATTCTGATCGGAATATTTGATTTCTCGCATATTGATTTCAAAAGCAACGTCTTTGTTTGACCCCTACCAACTGCACCCAGCTCTAAGAGCTCTTCTTCCTGGTTATTCCTCTCTCTAGCATGAACAACCACTGTTGATTCCCTACCAAGGTCGAGTCCAATGTTCGCCGAACGTTCCCCTCAGACTCCTTCGTCCATTCCAACTAGGACGTCCAAGAGTTCTTCTCTCCTCCCCACACCAACCAGGCGTCCCTCTTTTAGTACTCCCGGTCCTTCACCCATTAGCCCAGCTGGAGTGTCTGGCTTTCGTGCACTGCGGTCTCTCCTCCCGTTTGGCCCCAACAAGCATGTTACACCCATTAGCCCTCCTGTCGCGTCCAGCAACTCCAACGGTCACCGCTTCGCCTCTTTCTCAGCAGTGAGAAAGTCTGTACAGCGGGACCGAAATGCCTCGCTCTCGTCTTCGGACCTGCCCGTCATGGTCATTGACAAGGCCTCCGTCGACGAAGTCGGCGTCTTGGGTTTCCCTCCTGTTCGAAAATCGATTTCGTTGCACGAAGACCCGTTGCCATCCCTTTCTGCGGTGGATCTTCCCACCGTAAACTTCCCAAATGCTTCCCCAGGACTTTCTACCACGGGTATGTTGTCCATCGCACAGACGTGCGTGATGATCACGCTCATTGTATCTATAGTATCGCCTTCCTCTTCCTCCAAAGGAGAATCTCCTAAAACTCCAGAGCACTCGAGAGATGAAGTTTCGACCGGTGAGTCTCCTGTAACTACTTTGATAAAAATTTAGTCTTTACACCGCCAGTCCGAACCCCCTCGCCACTCCCCGAGCTTTCCACAATTATCGAGGTGGATACCTCAGGGATTTCGAAACACTTGCCTTCAATCTCAGGCACTCCTTCACCCTCCTCATCCCTTGCCAGCTCTCTTGCGGCCGATGAGACTTCGGCGCTGGACCTTTCTACCACACATTTGAAAGCACAAGTCATCGACGCCATGAAGGCGCAAGAATCTGCTCCTACCTCGGTCTGGCTTGAGACCAGCCAATCAGCGGCTGAAGCCGACCAGGGGGACGTCAGCTTCAATTTGAGCGCGTTAGACCCCGATTTGGCTGCTCTCCTGAGTCCGAATCGGATGGTGTCCTCGGACACAAATCACACTATCAGGGCGGCAAAGTCATCTGTGGATCTGAACGATTCACCTCCACGCCCCTCCTCTTCTGGTGGTTCCCGACCCCAACATCAATCCTCACGGCCGCGCTTGCGGCCAATACAGCGGCCATCGACGCCTCCGGACACTATGGCTCAGCGGTCACCTTCTATTTCACCATCTTCAACTGCAGCCAGTCGTGCTCAGACAGTCCGGCGCGCCCCACCTTCTCCGCTATCTGCCTCCCACCCTCCATCTCCACTCCCATCTTCCGCTGCTATCCCTGAATCTCCGCTTTCCAGCTCTCCGCCCGTCACTTCCTCTACCCCCGCTGTTCGCAGAACACAAACCTCAGCCGCTGCGTCGGCTTCGACGAGCCGAAGGCCATTACTTGGTCGTATGCTCAAATCGGACAGCTGGGAAACCACTTTGCCATCCATCCACTCACCCACAAGCCGCCCGAGTCTCGACTCGTCCGCATACACACCCTCGGCCGCTTCGCGGGCTTCGCTCGACACTAACCGACAGCGATCGTCGATCGACACAAACCGGCAGCGGTCGTCGATCGACACTAACCGCAATGGTACCACTACTAACTTTAACTCTGTTCGAGAGCGGCCCTCGGACCGGGATAATTCTGCGGCCTGGAATCTGAAGCTGCGGCGGACGCGCAAGCGAAGCATGAGCGTGGACGAGCGGCAACGGACGTCCTCCCCGGGGCCCGCGTCGCCGGCGTCGTCGCGCCCAGGGAGCAGCATGTCGAACCGGCCGGAATGGCTTGGGCCGCGCACGGCCAAGGCTTTCAAGGCAGCGGGGCTGCTTGGATCGCCGGATTCAGCCGACGGGAGCAACAGTCTTTCTCCACCCAGCTCGTCGAGCCGGAGCAAGTTTGGGTTTGGGAGCGTGCGGAGCAACCCGTCCGCGGGACGGAATGACTCGCGGCTGGGCGTGGCATCCCCGCGGCCGGGCTCGAGCGCGGGCTCGAACTCGGGGCGCATGAGGGGTGGGAGCGGGAGCGGGAGCTACTTCGGGAGTGCGGGGAGTACGCTGATGGAGAGCCCGACAATGACAATGTCCAGCCGGGACACGCCAAGGAGTGCGTCAACGGCGCCAACGTCCGTGTCTGGCGCGTCCTGGGGCCGGGACGGGGAGGAGCTCCGGGAGCTGAAAGACAAACATGCGGTCGAGACGGGGGCGCTGCTTAGTGCGCTGTCGGACTCGCAGCGTACGACTAAAGTCTTGAGGGAAGAGAACTCGGAACTGCGGGAGCGCTTGGCACAGGTCGAGGCGGAGTCTGAGCGGATGGTGACTTTGGAGCGGGAGAACCAGGCGCTCAGGGAGTTTGTGTCGGAGCTCAGGGAGGAGGCGGGCCAGCTGAAGCTTCAACTGAGATTGGCTGCCCCCGTTGCGACTTCATCGCGGTTGACTTCCCCAGTTTCGAGTTCGTCAAGATACCTCGCGCCCTCGACAGCGCAAGCGTTTCGGCTTGCACCTCGTGGAGAATCGCCTCGTAACCGGGACGGAAACCTTTCAGAGGATTCGAACCCCAACCAGACGGCGTTTCCTGCGCCATCGAAATTGCGAAAACGTCTGAGCTCCTCGCGCATGAGCAACTCGTCGTCGATCTTTCATGCTCCGCCGTCGAACATGTCGCTGCTCTTGCACGAGGACGGGGCCAATTCGAGCGATTTTGACGACAAGTCTGGTGCGTCGGCCTCACTGCTGCTCGCATCGCCGACAATGGTCCTCCCTCGGCTCGATGCCTCCCCCAATCGGGCGCATCGCGCCAACCAATCTATCACCAGCGTAGCCACGACGTCGCCTAACGCATCGATGCTGGGGAGTCCACGCAGTTTGTTGCTCATGCCGGAGCACGAGGTTCACCTTGGGGATATGGACAGCCTAGACCTTGGCCGGGCTGGCCCCGACGAGGACTGGTCGGAATAGAGATGGTCTCTACAATGGATTGTTATTTTTATTCTTTGCTACAAGTTGCTCTACATTACTACACATTGTACCAGTATTTCATTGTCAATGGTTGCTCTCTTGCTTCGAATGGTGTGACTGAGATACTATCATGTGTGATAAGTAAGATGTATCGTTAATCACTGAAGGTACAGAGACTGCGCAGAAACATACGCCAAGAATTTATGTCTGCAACCCTCAACCACCAGGCCGCTACTTACCAGCAATTGGACAAACCAACTGTTTGAGAATGTGAATGTAAACAGTCGCGACGCAAGAACCTGGGTTGAGAGTGACACGCTAATATTGTTGGGTGCTTGCGGTACATTCGCTTTTCTTGGATGCCACATATAGGATATCCTGTCGATGGATCCCGCATCATGATCAACTCTCTCGACACGGGAGTGTTAGAGTCGGACACTGTCACAGATTCTGAGAAATCAGATACAACAGAATCTGCTCAAGGCGAGTCAGATTAACATCTTGCAATGGAGTTCTGTCCTAAAGACACAATGTGGTATCAAGGTTGCCAACGGCGCCCAGAGTATTTGATCGCGTGTTCCCTCGTCGTTGCATCCGCGCGACGTGCACCGAGATCTGCAAGATCTCCTTTCCCTGGTTCAAAGCGCATACTTGCCGAAAGACATCATCTGTCAGTCAGTGACTTTCCTTTCGAGTGGACGGGTCAGCGAGATCGACTTTCTTGTTGCCAAGGTCTAGGGCTGTGTTTGGGTAGACGAGAGACCGGCGCAAGAGCGCGTTGCTACACGCGCGCGGTTAATTGCAATACGCCGTGAGCGCGATAAACCGACCGTTGTTTGAACTGCGCCAGGACCGTCTGCGGTGGCTTGCGCTCACTCATCGAGCCATCCATTGGTCTGGATGGGGTTAGCGAGAGTTAGTTGACGACAATATGCACACCTGTCCGTGGTCTCTATTATGAACATACGATCGTTGCGGACGACACCCTCGTCTGCGGCAGCAGCAGCCGCGCCTGGCGCCTCCTCGACGCGCAGGCCGGTGACAGAAATTGAGGGGGAGATGCTCTGGACAGTGGGAGGGTCGGACGTGTCTGGATCATAGTCAAGCACCAAAACGTGTTCTGCGGGCTGGGGAAGAAGGGCGAGAGGTGAATCGTCCTTGTAGTGGTACTGGATGATAGGGTGGACGAGGTTTTTCTGGACGACGGAGAGGATGTAGAATGGCGGGTGCATGGTGCACGTGGGGTGATGGTGACCCTCGCGACGGCATGCGGGATTGATGGATGGCTCTTATTTATACTTGGACCTGGGCTGATCGTCGTTACCTAGCTTTCTCTTCCACCTTTCGTTTTCCTCCCCCTCGTTCACTTCCACGCTCGTTTCCCATGTCGCGTTTGGTTTTTCTGGCGTTGATCTTTGGTCTCCTTCCCTCCGGGCTAGCTGGTCCAGCTTGTGCTGAGAAGCATAAGACCGCCGCCGATTGCCTACAGAAGTGCAACCTCAAGTGGGGTTTCCCTGGCCGCATGATGGGCACCAATGCCTGGGGCTCCGTCATGAGCAGCACCGGGAACTCCGACCAGGAGTGGAACAATTACATTGCGCTGGCCTGTGGCGAGCCGTGCGCTTTTTCCGCGTTTGAATTGGACAAGAACTAATTATTTTCTCATAGGGAGACCTTTTCGTCTGCGTCTGCATCCACGGCGACGTTATCGACTGCTACTGCAGAGGTTACCCAACTCGTCCATCAGGGCTTGGGCACGCAACCCTCAACGTTTACCTCCACCTCTTCCCGGTTCCTTACTACCACCCGTTCTTCGACGACTTCAACAACGACACACAGCACGACATCCACAACTTCATCCACCAAACACACCACCACGTCGACCTCAACAACCAAGGAAGCCCCCAAGGCCACCCTCGCTGTAGTCACCACGCACTCCACCACTCACACCACTGCTCAGGCCCCCAAACCCACCACTGTCGTCTCAAACAGCAACTCGAATTCCAACTCGAATTCCAACTCGAACTCGAACTCAAACTCGAATTCGAACTCGAATTCGAACTCCAACTCGAACTCCAACAATTCCAACTCCGGAAGCAGCTCCAGCGGCAACAGCGGCAGCTCCGATGGCAATGGCAGCAATGCCTCCGATTCCGACGTGCAGGCGTACTTGACAGCGCACAACACGATCCGGTCCCAGCACGGCGCCGTACCTGTCACCTGGAGCAACGCCGCCGCTGAGAAAGCACAGCAGTGGGCAAACGAGTGCACGAACACCCACTCCGGCGGAACCCTTGGGCCCCTGGGTGGTATGTTTCTTATCATATCTCCCCTCGCGGCCTCCGTTAACCGTCTTTCACAGAGAACCTTGCTGCAGGCACTGGTTCTTTCAGCATCGCCGCAGCTGTAAAGGCCTGGACTGATGAAGTTTGTGCGTTACAATACCTTGGTTTTTCACATCAGCCGCTGATTTGAGTGCAGCCAACTACAACCCTAACAGCCCCGAGCCGTCCCACTTCACGCAAGTTGTATGGAAGGCAACGACTGAGATCGGATGTGCTGGTGCGCATTATCATGATCCTGATTCATCTACGCGCTTTACTCATCTCTTCTCGGGCAGTTAACACTTGTGATGGAATCTTTTCTGGCTTTGGCGTGTGTTTTTTCTCCTCATCCCGATTGTCGGCGCTCGAAGCTGAATCATTGTGCAGCCTGCCCAATACTACGTTTGCGAGTACTCGGTACAAGGAAACGTCATTGGTAACTTCCCGTATGTCCCGGTCTCTCATTCCATGTCTAGTCGAATGATTGACCCTTCTTTTCGTTACAGGGCGAATGTGCAAGTCTGATGGTGATGAATGTTCATCGATGTCGTTGTCGTTCGCGACTGTCCCGTCTTTACACCTTGGCCATGGCGCCGAACCTTTATTTCGTCCTCATATCATCAGAGATGAATATAATACCGCTTCGTTCTGCCTCTGTTGTAACTTGAGACGTTTGTTCGCTTGTACACGTATTTTTGAGATCGTCCGAAGAAGTCCGACTATGCAGCACAGCCACCCTCCGCAGGTTTCAACTTGCCTCGGCATGCTCTTGTCGAAGAAGGTGTTGAGAATCCTTTCCAACCTCACCTATGCCTTGTTCCTCATTCTCACAGTCATCTTCACGGGAATCTCATGCGCCGCGCTCCTCGCGCAGGCGGTCCGCCACGCGCCTACGCGCGACTGGACGAGGAACATCAATGCGCTCATTATCGGTGTTTCGTACGCCGTTGTCGTATGCAAACCTGCCTTTACACTTTCAATATTCCGACGCTCATCTGGCGCTGTCTGCAGCTCGTAATCTCGCTGCTGTTTTGCATAAAACGACGGCTCGCGGTGCGCATGCGCTTGCAGCGGATTTCCAAGGCATACACAATTATTCGACGTGGAGACGTGCCTAATGTGCGTCGTCTCTTGCGTAGCGTCGAGGTTCTGTTTGTTCTAATGTCCGGACTAGTCTGTGCATGAGTACATGACGCAGGAGTACATGCGAACCTGCCTTGTTGCGCATGAATCCCTGCCGACGGACACTTTCCATCCCGGTTGGGGGCGCCCTGGTAAGTGATGCATGGTCGTAACTCCGTGGACATGCTAACCTTTGAACTTTACAGGAACCAAATTCGAAGGCGTGCGTTTCCGTCGCGCGCTCTTGGACACTATCCCCGAAATCGGCAAGTTCCTGTAGTGCTCGATTCATTGCCAGACTCATATATGTTGTTTTTCCAGACGCCCTGGCGCGCGCGGTCATCCCTGCACACCCGCCACTCAAGCCGCACGCGCGCATGCTTCACCACTTTCGCTTCATCCTCCCGCTCCTCAATTCAAATGCGGACGATGACGATGAAGGGCTCACAACCCTGCACTTTTACGACTCGGCCATCCAGCTCGCGCGTAACGGGGCGGAAGAGCCGACTGAGGAGGAGTTTTTAATCGGGATGCAGGCGGCTGATGAGATCCGCAAGAGGTGAATGGCACTCTGAACTTGGAATCGACGACGTATGGCTGACTATCTGTTCAAGCTTGAACGATTGCCGCTTGGAGGCACTGGAGTCGTCCATCACTGATTTCGACGGCTCAACAGCAGAGTCATGACACAAACATTACAATTTCTCTTTTACAAACTGCGATTCAAGACTTCGCACTCTAGTGGAGCCCAGTAGCGTACACCTTCTTCCAGCTCGGCCTCGCAGTCCACGCGGCCCAATACGCTGCAACCTTCGCAGGGACCGGCGCGCCATACACCTTCTCCATCGCCGCCAGTGCGTCGGCGGCGGACTTGCCACCAGTGGTAGTGGCAATGCGCGTGAGCCACGCACCGACGTGGAAGTCGTCCTCGCCTGGGACCTCGCCGCCGATGAAGCCGCTGTCTGGAAGGAAGCCTGGAAGGACCTCGAATACGGCACCCTTGATAGAGTCAAAGTGCGCCTGCGACCTGACGAAAAAGCCGGTCTTATGTTCTTCCGGCGCCTTGCCGGTGACGATCGCCAACAAGCCTACGTAGCAATTCAGCCCAAGATCACTGCGTATCCATTGGAGGCTGACCTCCATTCGTGCCCTTCCTGGTTTCGTAGAAGGCTTTGTACGACTCCGCCTCTGGGTCGGTAGAAAACTTCTCCAGAGCTGCTTGGCCTGTAGAAATTCATTTCATTTGCTGCTTTGTGAATTGAACATCAAGAAACCGGAACCAACGTTTGGAGAGGAACGTCCCAGCGCGCCCAGTCTTCCCAGCCAACTCGGCCTCATTGCGCTGCGCTCCCAGTCAGTATCGGCAGGTCTATGTGGCCACAGAAGTGCGCGCGTACCGCGAGGAGCATGGCAAAGTTAGGGTCGTACTTCTCTTCGTGAATCGTCTTGATGATGCCAGAGCCGGCCTTGACCTTGATCGGGGCATCCTTGACGAGCACAGCAGTGACCTCGGCGGAGGACCTGTAGACCTGCCCGTCGGACTCCAGCGTGGGGAGGGTGCCCTCTGGGTTCTGAATGACGGGACGTTTGATTTGTATGTCGGGAGAGGTGAGGTAGGAATGTCACGTACGAGCTTAAGGAACGAAGGCGCGAAGTTCTCGCCTTCAATGAGGTTGATGCTCTTGAATGTAACCTCGCCCTCTTGGTAGCCGAGCTCAGCGCTGCCGACGCGTTGAGCATAGCGGCGCGTCGGGTATGCAAAGAACCTACACGGCGAGCTCTGCAACGGCGGCCCAGACAGAACCACCAAATATATAGAGTGTTTTGGCCATCTGTGGTTGTGGTTGCGAAGGAAGAAGAATTGGTAGAGACTCCTCAGTTCATTATGCAGTACCTGAACTCAATCAGTATTCGCAACGACATCCGATCAAAACATTCTTCTTCTTGTCCTTTACACTCATCCAAGCTGCACGCTCTGATATACTGGATACAATACCAAGGCTCTGGATCTCATAGGGTGTTTTGGTTGTGTCTGCATACAACCCTTTGCAGCATTTCTTTTTTGAGACTCAGTATTGCAATCCATCGACCGACACGCGAGGTTCAAGTCGTTCAAAACACAGGCGCGCTTGCACGCACTCTTTTTGGACGATAGAAACAAGAAGTCTAAAGGCGACGATGCTACAACTAGTGGAGCCCAACAGCGTACACCTTCTTCCAGCTCGGCCTCGCGGTCCACGCGCCCCAGTACGCGGCGACTTTCCCCGGAACGGGCGCGCCATACGCGGCCTCTATGGCTACCAACGAATCATCGGCGGACTTGCCGCCGCTCGTGGCGGCGATGCGTGTAAGCCATGCGCCGACGTGAAAGTCGTCCTCCCCTGGAATATCGCCGCCGATAAATCCACTGCTGGGAAGGACACCCGGGAGAACCTCGAACAAGGCGCCCTTGATGGACTCGAAGTGCGCCTGCGACTTGGCGAAGAAGCCGGCCTTGTGCTCCTCGGGCGCCTTCCCTGTGAATATCGCGAGCAGGCCTGTGGAGCAATGCTTTTCAGTGTCACGATTATTACACCACAAGGCCGAAGCTGACCTCCATTCTGCCCCTGCTTGGCTTCATAATAAGCCTTGAAGGGCTCCGCCTCTGGGTCCTTGGAAATCTTCTCCAGAGCCTCTTGGCCTAATATCCTTGTGTCAGTGTATCTGACATGTGCACGAGCAAACTCGGACACTGACGCTTGGAGACGAACAATCCGGGGAGCCCAGTGCCTTTCGCGGTCAACTCGGCGTCATTGCGCTGCCCATCGGTTAGTGTCATTGTGTTAATATAACAAGGTACCGTACTGCGAGGAGCAGCGAAAAGTTGGGGTCATACTTGTCGGCGTGGAATGTTTCAATAATGGTGGACCCAGTCTTGACCTTGATCGGGGCGTCCTTCACGAGGGCAGCGGTGACTTCAGCGGTGGTCTTGTAAACTTGGCCGTCGGACTCGAGCGTTGGTAGAGTGCCGTTCGGGTTCTGCATAGCGACCCAAATCAGTTCGCTGTCCCTCCAAATGTGATTTGTGACTTACGATCTTCAGGAACCAAGGCGCAAAGTTCTCGCCTTCGATGAGGTTGACAACCTTAAAGGTAACGTCGCCTTCTTTGTAGCCAAGTTCAGCGCTAATGAGAATCTACGGTCAGCGACGCGTCGCGATGGTATGAAATAAAACCTACACTGCCAGTTCAGCAGCGGCGGCCCAGACGGAGTGGGGGAACACGTAGAGAGTTTTGGACATTGTAAGTCTTGCAATCACAGAGAAAAGGTTGAAATACGTTGATACTTATGGCCACAATTTATACACTTCCGGTCTACCCATAGCCTCTGAATGAGGCGCAATCATGTGCATTGTGCAAGGATTCCTAAGGATTACTGCACAGACGTAGATCAGAATTCAGTATTGCACGTGATCCTTTGAAAGCGGTCACGTACGGGCTCAAGATAAGTAGTGCAAAGATTAGACATGCTTTGCAAGCTGGAATTTATGCCGGCGGCCGCAGCCCGAGGGACATACGTGGTAGAAAAGAGACAGTGGAAAAGAACACAGATGATGAATACCTCCTCCACCGTTACAGCGCGCGAACGACGCGAACACAGATCCTTAGAATCAAGTCAGAATTCAACTCGTCGTTGCAGCCAAAAAAAAAGCGCGAGCAATTTCGCATTCTAATAAATCTATTTTTTTTACGCTAACCCCAATCTCAGAATAAGAAGACCTTTATAGGCATGAATGAGTTTGAGTATGCATCTTAGAAATGGCATTTACGAACCTTGTCAGCAAGCTTGCTGATCGAACGAGGCGCTGGCCATTGCAGCTCATCAAGGTGTTTTCTGTGGGTGCAGGGTAAGAATAGCTTAGCTTGATTGTTGTCTCGACAAAAAATGCTTACTTCATCGCCGTTAGCATAGGCGGGGGACCTAGGACATTCGTAGTTAGCAGTGCCCCACAAAAAACGGCGATCCGAGACTTACCACACATCAAAATCTTGGCGTCGTGGGTCGAGGCGGGAAGGTGGGTCTGTATCTGGTCCTTGGAAACGAAGCCTACGCCGCCAGTCCAGCCCGCAGGGGGGTTGTTGAGGACGTAGTACACCTTGAATTGGTTCCCGTGTTTGGCCGCAAGGGTGTCCAGCTCCGACCTCATGAGAATGTCCTCCTCGTTCACGTTCGCATAGATGAGGCTCAGCGCGGTGCGGTCGGCGGGGTTTTTGAGGACGGCGTGGATGATCTGGTACATAGGCGTGATGCCGCTGCCGCCTGCGATCATGCCAAGGGCGCCGGTCAAGCCTGGGGTGTACTCGAAGTTGCCCTTGGGACCCTTAACGCGGATGTTGTTGCCAAGTTTCAAAAGAGCAAAATGGCGCGAGATGTTGCCTTTTTCATACGACTAGAAATGAATGGATGAATGCACCGGTTGCAGCAAAAAGGTGTTCGTTACCTTGATGAGCAGATCAAAGGAGCCTTTTTGGTCGTCGCTGCTAATGGGCGTATAGCTCCGAGTGATGTCCTTTCCATTTATTTCAGCGGAGATGGAGATGTGCTTTCCGACGGGGAGGCCAAGGTAGTCAGTTGGACGTGGTAGGGAAAAGCGGTAGCTATGGATATATTAATTGGGACGCGTTCGTGTGTGGGAGTGGAGGCGCGTACATGGCAGTGTTGGGGGAAATTTGGGTTTTTTTCTCGAGCGGCATCTCTAGCCAGATTTTGGGGTTTAATATCTTTCGGGGGCCTGGTGGAGGGACATTCAAACGCGTCGGAAAGCTGTAGGTTTACATGCGAACGAACCGGAATTAATGACCGTGGCCCACAGCACACCGGCGAGAATGAGGCCTGTGCTGACGAGGAAGGCAGGGGCAGAGGCAAGAGCTACCAAGTCCTGAGTGCCGAAGTAAGGGAGGTCGACTGCGTGGAAATCCATTCCGTAGTATTCGTTGGGGGAGTCTCTTTTGGGCAATCCAATGAGTATGAGGTTGGATACGTTGTAGCCTGCAGCGGCGAGTTTTGCCTGGAGGTAGTTGGAAAGAGAGACAAGTGCGGTGAATGAAACAACTATGGAGACAAGGAAAGCTAACTGAGCGCGGTTGGGCATAAAAAATGGAGCCACTACCCGATCCGCGGTAGTAAATGTCACGCTCACACGGTGACTGTCACTAAGGCCCAGCTCGAACCTCGGTCCGTCGCGTCAGGTCGCGTCCTCTCCCGCTGCCGGATCGTCGCTAACCGATGCATATGTGGACAATCACGCCTGATTTCCGTGCGAATCTCGGTGCGCAGCCGTGTGTCGGGAGCCATGTGGATGAGTAGCGCCGTGTGGGCGTTTGTCGGGAGAAAAAAAGGCGCTACCAGGGCGTAAAAGGGTGTAAAATTCGATAAAAGGGTGTAAAAAATCAGGAGAGGTTGGGAGATAGCAAGAATTAAATAAAATGGACCACAAAAGCAGACAACAAAAGATGTGTACTAATGACAGCTGTGTCGCAACAGTTGTTGACATGAGCAAACAACAGCTAGCAAAGGTTGGACCGAACCTTCACTACCGGAGTCTCATTGCCGGAGTCTTGTCTGCTCCAGCCAGGGTGTGGCTGAAAGCTATACTCCCTTCTCCTTCATTCTCCGCTCTTTATTTCCCTTGTCTTTCCTTTCAACCCTCATTCGCGCTGCGCGTGTAGTATAGCTCTCATATCTCACCACGCTCAAAGTGCAAGGCCTCTGCGCAGCAAAGAAATGTCTCCTATGCCACCACGCAAACGGGGTCCCCCCTCGTCCCTCCGGATCGATGCACCAGTCCAGGTCCCTCATATAGCCCTCGCCACAGGCGACAGCTCTGCATCTGCTCTATCTTCCGCTACTTCCGAGTCGGACTACCCCCCATTCCACCAGCCCTCAAAGCCCCGTTCTCTTCAGAACATGAAAAAACTCTCCCTGAACCTCTCCTCGGCTCAGTCTTCCACCACCTCGCTGCTATCTCTCGGCCCCCAAAGCGCCGCAAGCCCTATCCAACAGGAGTCTCTGCGAATGGAACGGCCCCGGCGCCCTTCCGTCATCTCCCTCCCCCCGCCATCCGCAAACCCGATCCCCTCCACCCGTCTCACTCGCAAGGGCGAGGACGGGTCTCCGGCAGTGCCGTATGCGGATGGGCCGATTCAAATTATTCCGGGTATCTGGCTGGGCTCAGAGGACAACGTAAAGGACTGGACAGGTCTTTTGGAGCGCGGTATCAAGTCCGTGCTCAACGTTGCCAAGGAGGTTGTCTCGCCGTTCGACACCCCCGCTTCCCAGGCGCTGCGTGGTTTCTCGTCGACTCCCAACCTTAACAGCACCGCTAAGGACTCGACGTACTATCCCTCGGATCTAGCCCGCGGCAGACCAGGGATGTACTACCTCAAGCTTCAGTGGTCCCACGGGCAGCAGGATCTCGTCGAGCACGGTTTTCCCGATGCAATGGCTTTCACCGACGCTGCTCTGGAACGCGGAGACGGTGTACTGATCCAGTACGTCATATGTCAAGTCTTCTTCCACAGTTGAACGGATAGACTGATTCCCCTCAGTTGTCAGTGTGGCATCTCCAGATCTGCCACCCTCGTGATTGCTCTTGTAATGCGAGCGGCAGCAGAGCGTTCTTCCAATATGCCTTCCGAGATTTGGGCATTACGAGGTATGCAGGGAGCATACACATTCGTCAAAGAAAAGAGCAAATGGGTTGGACCTAATATGTCGTATGCATTCGCTCAATTTTCCACGGTTTTCATGTCGGCTAACTAATGACTTGCAGACTTATTTATCAATTATTGGAGTATGAGAAGAGACTGAGAGGTGACAGCGGAGATAAGTCGGAGACAGAGTCGATAACGGCGGATGAAGACGAAGAATGGGGCCGTCAACGACGTATGCTCGATGAAGTCCCGACGGACGACGAAGAGGACGAAAGGCAAAGCTCCCTGGTTATGCGAGAGGCTCAGTATCTCGACAAGGCCATGGAGGATCGCATTCTGGCGCGCAAGACGTCGTCGTCTTCGGTCGCGTCTTCGTCCTCCGGCGTCGGGATGGGTGCCGCGTGGAGAAACCGTTACGGTTCTCGCAAACGTGCGGGGTCGATTGCCAGCAATATGACCAACAGTAGCAGCGTCATCAGCGAGGATCTGGTTGAAGAGGACGAAGAGCAGGAACTACTCGGTATCGGTGGTGGCTTCGACGACGAACGTGGTTCCAGTGCCGAACCAGAGTACTCGTCGTCTACCAGTTCGCCAGAAGACGATGTTCACTCTGGCACGACGCCCCGTCGCCCCCTGCGACCTCCCCCGTCTGCGCCGGTTTGGAAGACGTCGTTCAGCTTGCCCATGCCTCCAGCCACTGCCTTCCGACCCACGTTCGACCTGCCTTCGCTCCCTATGAAACCAAAGCGTAGGCCAACTCCCCTTGGGGTCCTCCCTCCCGTCCCACCTTCTCCTATCAAGATCATCGTCAACGATCAAGAGACACCAGAGAAGCGTGCGCCTCGGAAGCCGCTTACGTCTGCGTCGGAATCTTTGCCTCCCCGCATACGCACTGAGTCTCGGAAGCCACCCCCGCCCGCGCTGCACCTCCGCAGCAACCTGTTGAAACCGAAAACCCCACAAAACCCCTCTTCGGGTTTGGCCACGCCATCCCAGACGCTCTTTGTATTTCCCCCGTCGCCAACGCTGACGACGCGCACGCCATCCGCCATGACCCTGACCTCCAACCTGAACGCTGCTGTGCCATTCCCCAGCTCGTCTACGCCCCGAGTGTCGACGTTCCGGTCCCAAGGCCGGACCCGCTCGTTCATCGGGCTGGGTGCGCCGCCGACCCCCACCACCGCCTTTTCGAAGGTGGACGCGCGGGGGTTCTTCGGGTTGGAATAGAGAGAGAAGCCACCTCGTGGCCCTCTCGCCATATGGAATCTATGTTTCTATGTCCTGTCATCGTCATTTCCCTCAGGGTTATGGTGCATGGTGTCTTCATCCCCACATATGCCGCTCTTCTTGCCATCGTCATCGTCATTCAATCTGCTCAACACGCAATTATTCATAATTCACGCACGCATCCACACGCAACGCACACCGGTAGATGTTCACACCCATCATCGTCCTCAAAGCCCTTTCACGCCACGCCCGACTGCATATATTTTCCCCGGGCATTGGACCTTTGGCATTTTTGCTATTTAGCTGTACACGTATCTACATTACTTACCGCCAGCCATAACGGTCGCTGCATCCCCACTGTCTTTTACACGTATTCTTTATTCGTCTTCTGTACACCTTGTTGCATTGTTTAGCTTGTACGTGGGAGCAGCAGTGTTGCCTCGAGCTCTGCACGGACAGGAATCCGTGGAATGTACATTGGTTCGCGCCGTTGAAACTGCTTGATGAGAAATTGAAAATTGTTCAGGTACCACATGTGTTTCTGGAGACCGTAATTCCTATCCTTCGTGGGAGGGCGTACCGCTATTTTGAACGACAGGGCCCAATCGTCATGCATTCCGTGTGAGCAGTCGTGTTTGCATGAACAATGTACATGTACACCTTAGTTGCTAGACGCTTACAACTCTTATCCAGGTTCCTGGAACAACGAGATTTGGAAAATCACAGCGTACGGGCCTTAGCCGGATAGTAACCATTCGCCTCCTCTGTCCGTGTTTCATCAACCGTGCCTCGTCTGCAAAGTCAAATGAAGCGAGGGACTTTCACATCGTCGTAAAGCCCGTTGATAGTTATGCCTTCGGTCGGGCATACATATGGACGTCGCGGGACTGAGTTCTAGACGGTTGTGTTCCACCAGACATGGCCGAAAATCATGTAGTCTTCAAGGTGTAGCCTCTTTCAAGTTTAACCAAGGGCCCGGGGTCGCTAACCGATGACGCCCGCCATAAATAAACAGAATGCGCATGCCAATTGCTTGTTGTTTCCGATTCCTCCGTTGGCCAAAACCTCCCGGACGAGTATTCCCAAGGATACATAGTGGCGGAACTTAGCGAAAGCTGCCAGTGGGTTCACGAATATGATCCGTCGGCTGCATCGTGACGCCGTGACTTCAGTATGTGGAGGTGTGTGACCTGTGACCATATGAACTTCAAGTTTTGAACGTAGTATGCCCACTGCTGAGAAGCATCTTCACCTTCTGGGTACATACCACTAAGAGCCAGCCATGGTACACAACCAAAGTCTTCGGAACATTCTCCACGTGAAGTGATCGTCTTTTCGTCTGTTGCTTCGTTTAACCCGCCCTCAGCTCGCCAATATTGCTTGTGCCATTCATATGCTTTCATACTTTGGGACCTTCTCCATAGTAAGGCTGTGCTTGCCCACCTACACTCGTTTCAGCTAGATGCAGATGACTGGACCTTCCATGCTCCCGACCCTGGCAAATGAGGGAGAACTTGTTTTCGAGAGCCGCTGGTCTTACCGAATGTATCCAGACAGTCTTCGACGTGGCGATCTTATAACCTTCCGTTCTCCGCTGGACCGGAACCGGATTGTCTGCAAACGCGTCATTGGCTTTCCTGGCGACATTATCTGTGTAGATCCAACCGGCCAGAAGGCCCCATCTACGGAGCACGTCGAGGTCCCAAAAGGTCATGTCTGGGTAATGGGAGACAACGCACCCATATCCCGCGACTCTCGGGACTATGGACCCATCTCTATGGGCTTGATCCAAGGCACACTCTTTGCGCGGGTGAAGTTTTTAACTTATGTCCCGTTTCACGCTTACCATAAAGCGTCTAAGATCTGGCCCCCGAGTAAATTCACGATTTTTCGGAATCCGACAACATATCTAGATCACTACAGCTAGCGCCCAACTGCATAATAAAAAGGACCAAGTCCAGAAACCAACGCGTTGCCTGGGTCCCAGCGACGGCTCGTTGCAAAACGATTGTCGATCACCTTGTAAAATTCATCGAATAACCTCCCTGGCCATTGGGCTCGAATTTGAAGTTGTCGGTGGATAACCCAAAATTCCCTGCTCCAGTTGTTAACGACAGTTCGTGAAATGGTGATGCAAGATACCTAAAATGCTGTTGCCTAGTCCTTTGAGTTTCCCCAGCATCTCCGCCGTTTCTGCCTTCTGCGCGGCTTCTAGCCGAGGCTTCAATAAACGCTGGCTTCGCTCAATTTCCTTTATCTGAGGACTAGATGGTGGTAGTATCTTGAGCAAGGTCGTATAATCTGGATCATTGTTAGACAAGCCTGCAACATCGGGGACGTTTGTTTTGCCTTCTTGAGTAGTTGTTAACGAACTCCATGAATTAATCTTTTCGTTGGACGCGGCTCTTCTTTGTAAAGCTTTGACATAGTTCGGATCGTCGAGAAGCGCTGGAGGTAAGGTCAATGGACGCCATTTATATCGCCTCACAGTTGGACCTTCTGTACATGCCTCGACGGCTTGTTTGTGATCGTCCTGAACTTGTTCTTGAAATTATTCCAAATGCACGACGCGAAGCTCACCAGCTTTACGAAACACGCGCCGATGTTTGCATTCAAAACGGCCCGAGCCTTGGCACACTCTATTTCTTCAGGAGTCATTGGAACTTCATCTTCCTTGAGAGTGCTCTCATCGTGATCCTCTTGACTAGGCGCTGTACTGTCGTCGTCAGCTTCAGGCTGGACTGTGGACTGGATTTCTGGTTTCCGTCGTTTCGGGACGCGACCAAGACCAGTACGATATGCTACGAGGGCCTCGTCCCATCTTCGCGCTCGGAAATGCTCATTTCCCTCGTTCTTGAACTGATCTGCGTCACGGAGGCAGTCCTAGGCCAGAGTGAGATATAATTCAAGGATGGAATTGTGGCCATTTACAGCGATGGTTGTCTCCGCTTCGTCGTTGTAGGCCATGGCGTCACGGTCACATGCGCACATCCGACTACTTTCTCAATTTTTTTATTGGTTTCTGCATTTGTATACCGCAACAAGTAAATTAACTACTAAGAGAATGTAACAGATTGTCGGAGCGATTCTCCCTGGGATTGTATAGCGCTGATGTCGGAGGTGGGGTGGGAGGGGAGATGTGAGACCATTTTGTTGGCAGTAAACTTGAAGGGAGAGGGCCGCGATCGTCTCCTTTGACTCCTCATGAGGAGTCAGTGTGTTTTATTCACCCAAATGTGACCGCGAAAAAGTCTTGACAATGACACTGTTCGCGTTGACTACCGCAATATTCAACCTGCACCTTGCAGCCCAAGAGGGCGAACAAAGTGCTCTAAAACTTCATGGTCGGGTCGGCCTATGGGCTACAAACGTAGACGGTCTGCCCAAACCCTACGCGCGCGCTCGGTCCTGCTCCCATGCCTACATTCACGAGCGAGTGTGCATATTTTCGCCGTCAACTTAAAACACAACAAACGCACCTCAAAGAACCGCCGCCGGTCGCCAACACGCACCCCGCGACAGCTACGAAGCCCGAGCGTCGCGAGCTTAGGACAGCCGTCGAGCACAAGGAAGAGTCCGTCACCTAGATATGGAAACGGATTAGCATTGCGTTAGGTGACGGGCATGGGAAATGAAAGAAGACGCCGCTCACTCGTCATCTTCGTCTCCGCGACCTCCAACCAGGCCAGATTGGGGCAGGCTACGAGATGCGGCGCCGCTTCGTCGTCGATGCCCGTGTGATTAAGAATGAGTGTCTCAAGGCGCGACGGCGTATCGCCCGCAAGACCGGCCAGGTGCTCGCTGCGCAGTGCGGGAAGGCCTGAGAGGTTAAGCCACTGTATAGATTTGGATCAGGATTATTGAGAGCGATCGCATAAGCGCAGGTACACTACATGCCTTGCACCTACGCCCGACCTCCTCCACAAACGTCGGCAGAGACTCTTTGAGCTTAATATTCCCCACGAGACTCACGCTTTCCAACGCAGCGCAGTCCCTCAGGGCCGCAACCACCTTGAGCAGCACGGAGTCTGTCAGTGTCATCCCCGAGTCGATCGCAGCGATGCTGCGTGGACTCGCACCAAGCGCACCAAGCGCCAGTGTCTTTAGCCCCGGCAGCTTTGGGAGGAGCGCGAGCAGATCGGCGTTGGAGGTGCTGGTTGAAGTGATAGAAAGTTTCTCGAGGGCGGGGATCGGGTATGCATCGTCAGCGGCGAGGAGAGAGTGCCGTACGGCGGTGAAGGATATGTCGAGCCGGCGGAGGGCGGGGCAGAGTGGGAGGAGGGCGTTGAGGGAGGTTTCGGAGATGGAAAGGCGCGCAAGCTTGAGGGTGTGGAGGCTCGGAAGAGAGAGGTCTGGAGAGAGCATCTTGGCGAAGGTGGTGTCCGTCTGCGCACGGATATCAGCCATTGAAACCTCCACTGAAGACGAACATACCCAGTTGGAGATGCCTGCCAGCTTGAGGACCTCGAGGCCCGAGAATGCAAGCAACACGGGCTGCAACGACGCGGGGGTGGCTGCAGTATAGTTGAGATTGAGGACTTGGAGGCGCGGGCACGACGCGGCGGCTGCGACGGTTTTCGGCCCAACAAGCGCGCAGCCCCTGGGAAGAAATAAACGAGTCACTTAGCTTCGAGTCAGAGCGGAGCCGAGAAGGCAGACCGCAGAACGAGGCGCCTGAGGGCTGGGAGACGGGGGAGGACAGCGGCGAACGCGGTGTCCGGAATCTTGTCGAAGCCAGAGAGCTCGAGGTCGCGGAGGTCAGTCATGCGGTCGAGTGCGCGCACGGTGTGTTTTTGTACGCCTGGCATCCCTGCTGTTCCGCCAGTGAAGGCAAGGACGGGTCCGCGGAAGAAGTATGTGACAAGGAACTCGTGCTTGAGGAATGTGGGGCAGACACGAATGAGATCTGCCAGGAGACGCGGCAGCAGGGTGTCCGGAAGAGACTTGAGGTGAACAGACACGCTGGCCCAGACGTGCTCGTTGTTGCGCAAACGTACAAACCCGTCTGCAAAGATTCGAGAGCACAGCGTCGTTAATGGTGGTACAGAGGTGTACCGGGGTGCGCGAGTGCTCAGTGCGGACGAGGAGGGATCCGCCAGAGCAGAAGACGGCGAGTCATCGTCTGTGGGAGCACCAAACTCGCGCCCTATCCTAATTCTTTTGCGCAACATGAAGGTGCAAGTCAAGACAGGAATTGATCCCATCAGCTTTAGATTAGATACTTCAACACAGATTAGATTACGATTACACTCAAAAGTCGTACACATCAGTCTGAAATCCTACTCGTTTGCGGTTCTTTTTCGCTGGCGCTTGCTCAGGTTCGGGAGAAGACACGCCCTCGATCTCCACCTCCACAGCCGCCCCCATTGGCTGTGGCGCGGTTGCTTGCACAGTGACAGTCGTCGCGGGCGCACTCGTCCTGCGCTCACCCACACCGCCCTCCACATCCAAATGCACCGTCTCAAAAACAAGTCTTTTCCTCGTGCACTTGAATCCTAGGTTGTTCTCTCCTCCACCAGCGCTGGTACCCGTCCCACGCAGTGCTGAGAAGCGGTCCGAGGCGGGAACGAGCGTTGTCGGCGCAGGCAGGGTGTGGATGCGCAGAAGGCCGTGGTGCCCAGGGAATGCTGCTGTGAGCGCAGGGTTGGCTGTGGGCAGATAGAGTTATTTATTTATCAAAGGAGTGATAGAGAAGTAGACACACCAGTGAATGCAGCCATAGTAATCGCGCCGTCAGCCATCCACCCCAGCTTTTGGTGCCACCCAGTGCCTGCAGGGTCCCCAGACCACTCCGGGGCGAGGCTCGCCGACGCGCAGCCGTGCGGGTGCCGCCGCAGGAGTGCGCGTAGGCCATGTAGGAAACGCAATAGATCCTACCAGACCTGAGCACTCGCGGTGATTGTATGCGGAGTGCGTACCTGCGCCGTGAGATCGCCCCATCCCGGGGATCCGAGAGCAGGGATGCATATACGGATAGGCCCGCCCTGGTTATTGGCGAGAACCTCCGCTAAACGCTGCAACACGCGCGTAGTGCTGCCGACTCCTGCGTCAATAGGTACTACCACAAGCCTGCGCGCGGCCACGGCGTCGGCAACTGCTGAGGGCGGGATGCGCGTCGTGAGGTCAAAGGTACGGCACGCGTCTACTGTTGCACTACAGTGGGTTACACTAGCTCGAGGGAACAGCGGACACTTACTCACGCTGCAGACGCAGGCGCAGCGACGGTAGTTTGGAACGGTTTCATCTGCTCGTATCGCCAGGCAATCGTGATTTTGTTGTCGCTCCGTGTCTCCTCGACCTCGTCGGCAGAGGAAAGCCACATACACTCGTTCACCCACGATATCGCATCATTGCCGACAAGGCATACTTGCTGACTGGACGCGATTCCTTGCGCAACAAAGTACTTTTGGACCAGTTCGCCGTACGAAGAGTGCAGGTCGGGCGCAGTGAGCACGAGCGAGCACGACAGCGGGAGTCCGCCGCCGAGAATATCGTCTAGCGAGGGAATCCCGGTAGACAGCAGCGACGTCGTTGGCGTTGGCGTTGTACTCGTCGTTTTGCGTTTGAAGGACATGGAAGAGAGGAATTCGTTATCTAATCTGATGCGTACCGTGAGACTTTTTTTCAACGATTCAAGTTGAAACGAATAATTTATGTAGAGTTGAAATTTGGCAGCGCACTATGTACACTCAGAAAGACGCTATATATGCTGGCTAGTTCGTTCACGTCTCATATTGAGACTCAGCGTCCGGACCTTTCGCTCAATGTGAAGATGCTGGGTTTTCAGAAAATGTTGATATCAGAAATGTCCTCTGTGATAGGTCCACCTCAATCTATCAACTCACGGTGCTCACCAAGCGTTTATGTACCACAATTAAACTCACGTTTGAGTCGCGTGAAGGTCCGGACTCGGTCGTTTTAATTAAGCAGTGTCCCAGTTTCGACATTTGCAGACTGCGTTGCATCATGATGTCCCGGTCATAGACGGGCCAGCCGACTGAATGAGGGTGAATGAAGGGCAAGGGGGAAGTTTCAAGGATCAGGATTGCGAGATTGGTGTATTACTGAGATGAGAGCGGGTCCACAACAACCGCCTAACTACCGCGGCGGGATCTTTAACACTGGAACAGCGGGTCATGAAGCTAAGAAACGGTGAGGGGGCGAGTGAGGGCAGCCTGGAGACTCTTGAGACCTGGAGAGTGGTATGATTTTGGATGGAGACAGTGTAGCCATGGAATGAAACTGAAGAGACCGGTTGCGAGTGATGGCCCTGTATTGATGTGACAATAAGCAGGCTTGCTTTCGGTCAAGCTTTTGCTGGTATAGTGTTCGTGCTTGCTGTCTGCTATGGACCGCCAGTCTTGGGTCTCGATGTCCGACGAGGAAGAGGACGAATCGGGTGCATTTGTTTGTTCTCCCCTCCTATACGGCATCTCACCCTCCCCAGCACCCTCCATGACCTCTCATGCGGTTCTCAACCTCAACTCCCCGATGAATCCAGAGTCTAACAAAAATATTGCCCTCTATGGCTACCGCGACCCCATGTCCTTTGCCAGGCCTCCGAAGCTTACCCACGGCCTCCCTGATCCTAGCCAGTTCCCCGATCCGTATCCCTATCGCCAGCAGCACCCTCTTTCCTCGACTCCCCCAGCTCTCTCGTCCTCGTCCTCGGGATCTGCTCGGTCTTCCGCGTATACTAGCGGTGGAAGCGGAGGGAGCGCTTTGGTCGCGGATTTCTCGCATGTCCGCGTCGCGTCAAACGACAACGACGACGAAGGCCGCATCACTTCTGACTCGGTTTCTCAACTAATAGAGAGAGATATGCCGGTACAGGAGCGCTCTCGCTGGTCAGAGGCTAGCATTCGCTCGCGTTCCCCCTCAGTCGGTGCAAGCAGCAACGACCACCATCTCTCTCCTCGCCTCCAGCAAAAGAAGAGCTACGACATGGGCTGGCAGTTTTCTCCCGACGAGCGCGACGAGGTCGCTGCCAGCGAGGAGGAGACTGACGAGGATCAGATTCTGCTGCCGGAAGATGATGATGATCAGGACGACGAGGAGCGCACCTCTGCCGCCCTCATCGCGGAGGAGGGTCGCGGTATGATTGTCCAGGGCGAAGGTGTAGCGCTCACCGAGCTCCTCGTTCTCCCCGGTATGTCTCGTGCACCTAACAACTCGTGTTTGCCTGACCCCCATTAGGTACCACTCATCTCCTTCTTGGTTCCTCGGGTTCCCCCAACGCTCTACCCTCCTTTCTCACTACCGTCATTCCCCAAATTTGCACGTCCCTGCTTGCCTTGGATATATCTGCTAATTTCCTAAATGCGCTTCCTCCGACCCTCGCCCTCTGCGTGTGCCTCGAGGAGCTCAACATCGCGTCCAACCCCCTGCGCGTCCTCCCTGTCTTTCTCGCTGATCTCTTACACCTCTGCGTCATAATCGCTGATTCGACCGGCATCAGCACTCTCCCTGATACTCTCGTTGATCTTGACAAGCTTCACACGATCAGCATCCGGCGAAATAAAATGCATGCCCTGCCCAGCTGGCTCTCTCTCCTTCCTGCCTTGCAGACCCTCTATGTTGATGGAAATCCCTTCCAGGGCCCGTGGAAGGCCCTCGTCGAGCCGCTCCTTGCCAAAGTACCCTCTTCTCCAATATACCCGCTTTCCACGCCCACCTTCCCCCTTCATTCTCCATCCTCAGGAGACCAAGACACTGACGATGACTTATCCGAGCCCCCTAGCTCTGGCCCTGACCGTAGGAGATTTGAGGCAATGTCCCCTGACGAGGAGGAACACACCATAACCCCCGACCGGGCGCGTTCACCGGGCGAAGGTCGGGGTCTCACCCGTACCCGCACCACCCCAAATCGTCCGCACTACCCCATTCCCCGCAGAGGCGCGGCAGCCGCTGCCACGGTCGAGGATGCGGGCTACTTAGCTGACCACGAAGTGCGCCGCATGAAGAGCGCGGGTGATCTGCGGTTGAACCGCGGCGGAGAAGCCGTACCTCGGCCTCCGTTGCAACACTACGCGACCTCTCAGTCGAGCACGAATTTACTAAGCAGCCAGACGCCGCCGCGTCCGGGCATGCAGAAGCGGTTTGCGAGTGTCGGTCCTGCGGCCGCGATGGCGACGGATGGCAGCCCGTCGCGCAGCGGGCCTTCCAGGCCGCAGCTCACTCAGTCCATGTGGACCAGCAACACCCTCGCAGACGATGACCCGTCACGGTCAAGGTCATCGTCTTTTGTCACGCAAACGCAAAATAACACGTCCCCGCCGCGGGTAATACCCATGTTTGACGGTGCAACGATTCGCGCGGCGCCTGCCGGAAAAGAGAAAAACAGTCGGTGGGGCTTTTTGAAAAAGATGTCGATGGGCAAGATGAAGATCGACCCGCCGTCGCCACGGCCGATGCCGTTGGCTGCGCCGCGCATCATGCGTGGGCCCGCGACAGCGCCGATTTCGGACAGCTCGCCGGGACGCTTCAACCACAGCCAGTTGCCGCAGATCAACATGCGCATCTCAACGACAGGCACCCTGGACGCATTCAACCCGCCGCTGGCGATCCACGCGCTTTCCCCTGCTGTAGAGGATGACGAGCAGCGTGATACCCGGCCCATTAACGCCTCCCCTCCAACATTGGCAGTGCCGAACAGCAACCTGCTGGTGCCGCCGACGACGACTCGGACGGCGAAGCGACGGAGCTTCCTCCCGCTCGACACGCCCGGGCTGACGTTGAACATTCCGATCCCTGAGGCGGCGGCGTTTGTGCCGGGCGTGACTGCGACCGGGGAGAGCGGGATTGAGGGTGCTGCGCAGCCGGAGACGCCTAGCCCGGTGGTGGAGAGCTATCTGCGGCGCGAGGAAGAGCGCGCGCGGGAGGCGTACCAGCGTGCACTGCGGTCCGTGATGGCGTACTTGAAGGACATGAACGACCTCGGGCTGTCGCAGCAGGCGGCGGCCATGGGGGTGTACGGTGCCGGCGGGGACGATGCATTGCAACCGCGCTCGCGGAGGCCGACGGTGGCGGGGCTCGATCGGGAGGCCAGTGTGTCGAGCAACGGCAGCAGCCTCGACTCGACGCTGCGTTCAATGGACTCGATGACGGGGATCAGTCGCGGGAGCTCGACGCAGACGAACAGCGTGGCGACGACGGACAGCAGCGGGTCGGGCGACGAGCGCAAGTTCAAGGACGACAAGGGCAAGCGAGCTATGGTCGTCCGCGAAATTGTTGTGTAAGTCATCTGAGACAGGCGCTTATTCCTGCTGTGTGCTGACTGAATGTGACTGCATAGAACGGAGCGGACATATGTCAAGGGTCTGCAGGAGCTCGTCGATATTTACATTAAGCCCGGAGCGGCGCCGGTAAACGTGCTCGGCGGCTCGAGCAAGGACAGCGTTGTCCCCGCGTCCGAGCGCAAGATCGTCTTCGGCGGCATCGATGCCCTGTTCTCCTTTCACAAGGAGAGCTTCCTCCCCGCACTCGAGAGCGCAGCTGCCCCAATAATGAAATCGAGCGCCGAGTTGGCCGAGGCAGATGCGGACGGGCAACTCTCATTGAGTGTTGCGAAAGCAATCGGTAGCATGTTCCTCAAGCACACCGCCTTTATGAGGATGTATTCTAGCTACATCAAGTAAGTGTTTCATGCTATTAATTTACTTGCGGCTTGACTAGGAATAATGCTGACTGACCACTCTGTCCATGCAGCAATTTTGACAACGCCGTACAACGTGTCAAGAATTGGTCCGCAGCGCCCGGGCCGGCTAATGGACCGCAATCGGTGACGCCGTCGACCTCGCAGCTCGCGGGGCTGGGCTTGGCGTTGACAGCCATCTCAGCCCCGAGCGCCACCCCCGACGCCGGCGCCGCGTCTGGCGTCCCGCCACTCTCTACCAGCCAGCGGAAGCGACTGCGCACGTACCTTAAACGGTGTCGGATCAGTCCCAGACATTCGCAGCTTAATCTCGAAGGTTACTTATTACTTCCTGTGCAGCGGATACCACGATACCGGTTGCTGGTGCGTTATTTCCGCTGTGCGGCGCGCGCCACAATGCTAATCTCAATGTGGTAGCTGGAAGAACTACTTCGGGCAACGCCTCCTACGTATGAGTACATGGACGACCCGCTAGACCGGTCATTAGCTGAAATATCATTGCTGGCCAATAACATGAATGAGGGAAAGCGCGAATCCGAGTCTCGTCGAAAACTGGTTCAATGGCAGTCTCGAATACGGGGCAAGTTTCCCAGCCCTCTAGTGCAGCCACATCGGTGCGTCTGTTCAATGCTCATGTCATAGAAATAAATGTGCTGACTTTACGCAGACGTCTTATAATGGACGGACAATTGCTGTTGACGCGGGTCGTGCGGAAAGCGATGGTTTCGTTCGAGGCGATCAATGCACAAGGCGATCCTTGTACGGTGCAAGTCGACTGCCTCGCGCCCGAACTGACACCGCGACCTCTCGTCGGCATCTTGTGCAATGACTTGCTGGTTCTCTGTCGGGATCCGTCTGAGGGGCAGGATCCGACCTGCCATGTCGACCTATGGGCCGTGCTGAGGATGCAAACACTGCCGCAGCCCGCGAGCATTGTCCATGGGAATGGTACGTTTCCCCTTCTCATTCGCTTGTCTGGTCCCTCACCCGCTTGCTCCCAGCTCTGCGACTTGTCGACAACAAGGCCATCCTGTATTTTGACGCCCCGTCGCCCTCCGACGCGCTTAATTGGTATAGGGGTAAGCCGTTTGCGCGTTTGAGTAGTTACAATTCAAACTTATTCTATTTGCGCTCACAGCGATCAATCTCCATATTCCCAAGACTTAGACGTTGTTGCCGCCACTACACTCACCTCATCACATCCGTTTTAGACTGTTCACACTGCGAATCTAGTTTCCGCAAGCTTTTCACTCTCTGTTTTTCACGTAGTCTAATAACAACATTCCACTCTCCTTCACTGTATCACCGTTAATATTTAAACGCACGTTGTTGTGGGGATTAGTTGTCGCATCCGAACATCTTGTAAATGCTTTGTTTAGCAGAAAATACGTAGTGTACTTAGACTGGTCCTCTTATAGGGATATACTCATTTAAGCTATTCGGATATGCGTTCACAGTTTGGAAGAGCGCGTGAAATGGGTTCTATGCAATAGGTAACCGGACGATATTCAACCATTGCCCCACCTACACATTGAACGGTCTCTTAAGTCCTGCCTGCTCGAACTTCTCCAAAACCATTGCCGCGGCACCAGCAGCGACGTGGATGTCTCCTTTTCTTAATCCATCCATAGTCAATTTGGTGTACTCATCCAATGGCATCCAGAATTTGGACAGCCTCTCTGTAGTGCCTTGTTCTGGGAATCACAGTTTTCAGAACGACTTCTTGGTGAACGGACAGGAAGCTTACCGTCGTGAAGCTCGGATTCCACCAGGCTAGGTATGAGACGTCAATCAAGGATCTAAACACCAACCAGCGATGTACAACACTCACGGGGGGATAATCTCTACGACGTGAATCTTGGTATTTTCCAGTTGGATGCGAAGAGAGGTGGAGAAGCTGCTTAATGCCGCCTTTGAGGCGGAGTAGTTGAGGACATTAGGTGCGGGCATAAGGGCGAGTCCGGATGTGATAGGGATGATGAAGGAAGGACGACCTTCGGTCTGGTAAATTGATCAGAGAATGCAGAGAACGACATTTTTTACTACTAACGCTGAGTTTCAGGAAATGCGGCATGAGCATCGAGATGATGGATACGACGGCGATATAGTTGACGTTGATTTCCCGGATAACCTCTGTTAATGTTGAGCGCCGTTCGCCAACGATACGATACGAGTTGGCTTACGGTTGAGATCAACGTCCTTGTTGAAGTCGTGGAGATATTGTATACCTGCATATAAACCAAGTTAGGCCAATTTCAAAGACAGTTGAACTGGAAATGACAAAAAAATGCCCATCATCTCCGAGAGAGAGAAAAAAAAACCCAAGGGAAACCATACCCGAAGCGAGGATAACTGCGTCCAGCTAATAGAATCGAGAGTTGAGCGAGAAATCGAAAGGATAATTCTAATCTCTTACATTTGGGTATTTGACGAGGACAGAGTCGACAGTCTTCTTCAACGTTTCTAGGTCTGCAGCGACATCGATCTGCATTGTCTCGAGATTTTTCTTTTCGAGTTCTTTCAATCTGTCCTGCCGTCTTCCGGCTGCAATGACCATAGGACGACTCGGAAGTTCAGAGATTGCGAGTGCAAGAGCCCGACCTACGCCAAGAACCATTCAGCGACAGCAGCTTCTGGAAAGACACAAACCAAGACACCTATGCCGGAAGTTGCACCAATGACGAGGATACATTTAGCGACGTCGATAGAAACGGAGGCCATTTGAAGAACTAAGTAAAGGGCTGCACAATCACCAGTCTTTATGCAAAGCAAATATCAGAACCTTGGGTGAAGGGAAGAGGGTGGGTTAAGGGGAAGTGGGTCAAGGTGAAGTGGGTCAAGGGGAGATCTCAACTGGGCTAACAATTGCCACGACCACGAGTTGCAGGACAGAATATCATAGAATCAGGGTTTTTTTTACCGTGGGTCGAGGGGATGCCAAAGATGGATAAATGCTCTGCGCAGGGGGACTATGAGGGTGCACATACGGAAGCGCCCTCTCTCAGTCTGCACTTGCGCGGGCTTGAAATCCAACGTGACCGTTGTTTAAGGTACTGAGGATAAGGCAGGATAAATATATTAGTGCGGCAGCGCATGCGCATACACAATTTGATGCCTCTACACAATAATCGAAGGCAAAGAGAACTAAGATACCATCCGCCATATGTTCTCGACGAACCGAATTGAAAGTAGTGGTGTTGGGAATAGTGGGTAAGGGACATAAACATTATCTTTCGGTTCTTGAACCGTAGTAACACCTTTTGCGTCATGAACTGCCGACGATACGTCTGCAGCGCCTTTAACAACGTCCGATATCGTGTGGTCGCAGGAGAAATTTGAAATGTTGGACGAGAGCCGCATCCTGGGCTGCCCACGGGTCTCGAGCGACTCATCGGAGGCGTCTGCAGCGCGTTTGCGCTTTGCTGAGGACGATGAGAAAGACGGGTCGAGGTGTGGCGCAGGGGGAGTGAGAGACGGCGAACGACGAAGACGCATCTCATACGCGAAATCGCGAACCTTGAGAGTAGGAAGGGGGTGGCTGACTATTGGAACCAGTCCTTCAAGGACACGAGGTGGAGAGTACGACGTAGATGACGTTGTACTGGTGTCGGCTATGAATGGTGCAGGGGTGGGCGCCGGGGTGACATTAGACTGCCGAGGAAGACGTATAGGCTTCCCGCACGCCGCGTCGCGGATCTTGAGAGTAGGAAAGGGATGAGCGAGGAATGTGGGGGGGAATGTTTCATGGCTAAGAGGTGGAGAGCGCAATGCAGATGTTGTAATGAAATCTACGCGAATGCGTTTGCGATCTTCCTGCGAGTGGTCACAGTCTCCTTTTCGTTTGAGCGCCGTTGCAGTCACGGTTGGCGCGCCCGACGGTTTCGACGGTATAACCACCGACGACTTCAAGTCCGACGGCGGCCTCTGTGGCCTTCCTGGTGTCACCACCGTCGCTCCAAAACCTCGGCCCGGCATGCCCGATGATTTTGCAGGCACGACCGCGGGAGGCTTGAAGTCTGGCGACGCTCTCCGCCTCGCCCTCGGTCCGTCTTGGTGGGTTCGTTCCTTCTCCAATAACTCGAGAACGTCAAGGAAGTCCTCCACCGCCCGCTCGATATCCTCCGCACTTTGGCCAGGCATAATGAAACGCGTGGGGTTCACGGGAGCCCCGACCCATTCTAGATTCCACACTCTCGAGTCAATGGGTGGATCAACCACATCTTCGGGCAACGGCTCCTCTAACGTGCGACCCTTCTGATTTCTCCGCGCCAGCCGTGCGGCGCGCATAAGCTTCTCATCCTCCCGCGCGCGTGCGTCTTCGTAGTCCAGCTTAAACTTGACCTTCCGCATCTCCAGCCGCAACTCATCAGGCGTCGCCGCCGCTAGGCCGACCTCCGGATTGGGCTCGAGTGCTCGACTGGCCTGGAAATCGATTATTGTCACCCGTGCGTCGCCCCCGAAAAGCATGTGGCGCAGCTCGATGTCGCCGTGAAGGACACCGGCGGAGTGCAGCTTTTCGAACGCCTCTACACAGCGCTTCTTCAGGACGTGGGGCATGTCTGCCGATGCTTCGATCCAGAAGGAATGGTGCGGAGGTTCCATGGCGACATCGACGGCGCCCAGGCAGGAGTAGACGTTGATGATAGTTGGAACTACTCGTCCTTGAAGGGACTTGAGCTGCAACTTGTAGAGCGCAAGCTGTAAAGAGTATGAGCACAAGGAACAAAAAAGAAAAGAAAAGAAACGCGCGCCTCAGAAAAAAAGCCATGCCATTTTTCTTTCGTGAGCCACCTGAGGAAACCAAAAAATTTCAGACGAAAAGAATAAACAGCCCCCATCCGACGCGTACAATTTGGAAACAAAAGTAACAGGTCGCTCGCCGATGTGCCCTGTCTTCAGAAAAGCCGAGCACATTACACCCGCTAACCACAGCATCAGTTGTATGTAAACCATTGGAAGAAAACTGAGGGCTTACAAGACAAGATAACACTCGGCTCTGATTCCCTGAACGGTAAACCAGCTGCGTACGCCCATTTCCCGTGCGGTTTGTATATTGCTTCCTGTAGCACCCCACCACACAACTTTTCTGGCAATGGCTTAGGTTCTGCTTTTGGACGCGGCACAATTTGCTCGTCCTTGGGCACCTGAAAGAATTCTTGTAGCACTGATGGGGGCTCGAGTGGATCTCCTTTGGCTAGCATTGATCCAGATGCCTCGTCCTTCGGTAGCAGCGTGGTCTGTTTTGGTGGGACCCTGTTAAATTTCCTTCTCCAATTCACTGGAAAGGTTGGAGGGACGACTGCGACATCTTCTGCCTCCGAGTTATCAACGAACGCCTCGCGGACCAGAGGTCGATATCTCTGACAGAGAGCCTTGAAAAAACCAGATACACCATCGGTGCGTAAGGATATGCGCTCCGAAGCAATGGGCATTTCCAAAGGTGGCACACTCGGGGTTGAGACGAGCGGCGAATCTACAACAGCGTACAATGGTTCATCCGTGCCGTGGTGCGAATTGAAGGGCAAGGTTTGGCGGGCCATAGTGAATAACAGGGGAGACAACGGCCTTGAAAGCATTTAATAGCAAGGTTGACATAATCGACGACGTTGTGCTGAATGTAGTACAAAGCAAGCTCAAATCACCCGGTCCAGAAAAGGAAAGTATTTGCGGCGATCAATGGCATGCTGCACCGCCACAATTGAACGTCTCCGAGTCCCAAGTACCTGCAAATGCACTTAAAAAATCGATATCTTTTCCATCCACCAACTAGACGCGCTGAGGTTTATTGGGAAGATATAGATCATCGAGAACGACTGTCTTCTCATCGATTCGAAATAAAGTCTAAGTAGTATTCACCGCACTGATTTCAAGAGATTTAGGCCTAACTCGCTTGTGTCTCCGACTTAGCTGTAATTAAATGACAGAGGGACTCGGTGTACAGATACAAATCGATGTCTAGAAATATAGTGGGTGTAGTACAGCACTAAAGTAGGGTGTAGGATTAAACTATTATAGGTAGGACGAATGTCTAAGGCTGGAGTTCCAACCCCCAGGCATGCTCATTTCTTGTTCTCATTTATCAGAGCATCCTCGAGCCTGCGGGATGTAGCGGGGAGGTGTTGGCCAGATGTCGTGCAGGGAGAGGTGCGGGAACAATGAGCCGGGACAAGCGGGGGACATCGGAGTGCAAGTCGGAGACATCGCAGAGAAAAGCTCCGACACATCGTCCGACATGGGCGGGGAGTGAACCTCGGATTCATCATGTATTGTCGTCAAATCCATCCAGCTACCTCTTTCTTCATACTCCTCGAGGGTCATGAAGTGCGGCGTCGCGCGCTCCACTTTTGCTTCGCATTCCTGAAGCCACTCAGCGAGAGTGTTTGTATGGGAAGACTCGCATGAAGCCACCGGAGACGGCAATGGAGGAGGAAATGAAGACGGGCAGCGGGTTTGTGGGTCCACTACCTCGGCAACTGCTTCAGGAGACTTGGAGGTTTTCCTGAGAGTATTTTTAACATGCCTAACACTCCGCTTCACTGCCCTCCCAAGATTCTTGAAGCTTCTGGACAGTCGAAGGAATTTAGTGTGGTTGTGGGGCGGGGAATTAGGTTCCTGCGGTTCTGGAGCACGAGCGCCGCTACGCGAATATGGGCGCGAATAACCCGAGAAGTGGGACACCTGTGACGATGGAGTCAGGGGTCGGAGTATATTGCGACGGACTGGTGATGGCCAGGGTACGTATGGGCTATTTGGGTGAGAAAGTGAGGGAATTTCGAGGGATAATTGCTGAAAGAGAGGCTGTGGTGAGGGCGATCCAGACTCGAAAGAGGGAGGGACGCAATGAGCGGGGGGTTCGTTATGCAATGAATGGAGTATTATATCATCAAGAAAGGAGGATAAACGCAGTGGCGAGGTCGCAATGACGGGGGGGAGAGGCTGGAAGGGTGTGCACGGTCTTGAGAGGGAAACGGCCAACGGCAGCTCGCTCTCAATGGCATCTTTTCCGGATATGCAGGGGCGGGGAGGAGATACCGCCATGCAAATATCCTGAGGGGCCCTAGAGCTAAGTTTTGCAGGCTTGTTTATGCTTCTCGGAATGGGACGGCTCTAGTGCTGGTAAGGACATTTGCAGTGAAATGGTAGTTTTATCAAGCGTACCTCGACATTATGCGATTTGGCGGCCAAAGGCAGGCGATCTGGCTTTGGCACCACAATATATCCGAGTGCAGTTCTCTCTGACAAAGAGTGTGAGGAATCGTGGCTGAAATGAAGAACCATCGTTTCGCGGAGGCCAGCTCTCGGCTCAAATTCGTGAAGGGACATGAGGATTTCTAAAAAGGAGCGTGGAATGAGTGTTAAAAAATGGGTGATAGTAAGAGGGAGATGTACGGGCGAGGCGTTACTTGAGCCGAGAAACAAAAGAACTGGCAGTTCCCAGTTTGGGCATAAGGACGCGTCGCGTCCGATGAAGGAAGCCGTTGGCAAGCAAAGTACAATATTGGCCCGGCCCGGGGCCGACGTCAAGCTACTGCGAAGGACAAGCTATCAGCCGATTCTTCTCCGCGTGAACTCGTGCTGCTTCAGGCTCCACTGGCGCGCCGCCAAATTCAACAGGTGCCATTGAGTACCCCTCAAGAACGGGAGCCGGGAGTGTTCACAAAAACTCCGATATTGACCCCCCCAATTCAGCAACCTCTGAATTCGGTCATGTTTTCCCCAATCCCAAATCATCCCTGTACACGGGACGGCCTTTGCTTCATGGTCGTTGCGCTCGAGGGCAAGAGTACCGCAGATTTTTCGGAATGTCGTGTAAGGATGCCATGCGTATGTATGTCATTGTACTATAAAGCAGGTCCTCGGCGACGTGGGTGTGCACTGAGTGAAGGATGCCTTACTACAGCATTCTTGCGGTCTTGGTTGCTGCCGTCGCTGTTCCTCTGGTGGAGGCCGTCTCGTCACAGGCATACGCATGGAAGAACGTCAAGATCGGCGGCGGTGGTGGGTAAGTGAGACAATATGTCCTGACCAAACGAAAACTAACCAAGCGTCATAAGATTCGTGCCGGGTACTGTCTATTTTTCTTCCATGTTTGATAAACCCGTAATGGTTCTTTAGGCATCGTGTTCAATCCAACGGAGCAGGTAGCTGATTCACGCGTTTCATTTTATTTTCGCGTCAATGAACCAATGTTAGGGTGTTGCATATGCCCGAACCGATATTGGTGGGGCCTACAAACTCAATTCGGGCAACGGTTTGTCCCATCTTTGTTTATTGACTATTTCTCTCATATTTCCATTCCTCAGACACATGGACGCCTCTGTTGGACTTCGCTAACGGTAGAGAAAAGTGATTGTTCTTCCTGGCATGTTTGACATTGCTCAAGATGCTACGTGGAACTACTGGGGTGTTGCTGCACTTGCGACCGATCCTGTGCAAACTAACCGCTTGTATTTGGTGAGTTCTCTTTATTTGAAGCAAAGTGAGTTGGGTTCTAACGCTCCTTCCAGGCCTGCGGCGGGTACACCAATAGCTACGAGTTGAGCTTTAGGCGCAATGATACGCAGGATGATTTTAATCAGTTTCTACAGTCCCAACAATGGCAACATACTCATCTCCACCGATTACGGTTCGACATTTACTGCATCACCTCTGCCTTTCAAGGTTGGAGGTTAGTGGAGCCGTTGGAGTCCTGCCGAACCAACCTAACAACTTTCTGTCCAGGAAACATGCCGGGACGAGGCAAGTTTCCATAGAATTTTATTACGTGAGCTAACCAGCAACCTACGAACAGGAATGGTGCGAATTTCCGCGTCAGTATCTTCGGTAGCCGTACTCTGACAATTGCGCCCACGAACTTAGGGAGAGGTATGCGGCGTTATTCTTATCTACCTTGCTATCCTCAACCATGTTCATAGCGCCTTGCGGTTGACCCCAACAGGTATGTTGTCTTCTTCCCTCCTTTATTCTCCCTCACCTATTACAACAGCAACGGAATTATTTACTTCGGAGCTGGAGCCGGAAAGGGCTTATGGAAGTCCACTAACTTCGGTGTAACCTGGCAAGTCCCTTGGGCAACTAGATCTACTTTCTCGCTGATCGGATCTCAGGGCTCAAGTTACGAGCTTCCCCAGTGTCGGTACGTAGATAACAAGACATAGGGAAGATCATCTCTAACCTGAACATCAAGGCACATATGCTCCCGATCCCACGGATTCGACGGGCTATAATTCTGAACTGATATATGTCCATCTCTACTGGCCGTGTTTCTCCCAATTGATGCCTAATGCACAGGTATTGCATGGGTCACTTTTGATTCCACTTCCGGGACTGCCGGCACTCCAACACCCCGCATTTTCGTCGGTGTCGCTAATCAAGGGTCCTCCAACATCTTTGTGTCTACGAACGCCGGGTCTACCTGTATGTCGATTACAGGTTCAGAGAAAATGATCACCGAACATTTCTCGCATAGGGTCCGCTGTTCCTGGTCAAAACACCACCTATCTCCCGCACAAAGGTGTCCTGTCCCCTGCCGAAAAAGTTTTATATGTTTCGTACTCCAACGGCGGTATGAATGTACTTCACAGATTCTGAGGCCTGATTCTGACTACACACAGCTGGTCCGTATGACGGAACACTCGGAAGTGTTTTCAAATATAACCTCACGTCGTCTGTCTGTAAGTTGTGGTGCATGCTCTTACTTCTGTGCTCACAATTCGCCAGGGACCGACATTACCCCGGTAGATACATTTTAGTCCGTATAGTCGTCGTCATTGATTTATTCTAGGTGACTGGATCCGATCTGTACTTTGGTTTCGGTGGTGTCGCCGTCGATTTGAAAACTCCGGGGACGTTGTTGGTCGCTGCGCTGAATTCGTGGTGGCCAGACGGGCAAATATACCGGTCCACAAACGGAGGAGCCACTTGGTCGCCTCTATGGGACTGGTTGAGTTACCCTACAATGGACAAGTAAGTTGGGCGCGCAGTCATTGGGTCTAGCCAACGGTTGAACTTTAATAGATACTACTCCTACTCGGACTCGTTGGCGCCATGGATCGGAGTGGATTATACGGAGGGTACACCCGGCACCCTTCAAATTGGTTAGATTTCCCCAAATTCCGAGTTGGTCTCTTGGCTAAACGTCGATAAGGTTGGATGATGGAATGTGCGTTATCATTCGGAGTCAATGTTCTTGGATAAATGTCGGTCCAGCGGTGGCCATTGATCCTTTTGATTCCAACCACTGGTTGTATGGTACCGGCTCTACCATCTACGGAGGTCACAACCTCAAAGTTGTATGTGCAATTTACTTGCGAAGATTAATGCTGAAAACTTTTGAACAGTGGGATACAACACACAATGTTTCCATCTCGTCCCTCGCTGATGGTATAGAGGAAACATCGGTGCAGGCCTTGATATCGCCTCCGACAGGCGCCAACTTGATTTCAGCTCTTGGAGACATTCAAGGTCAACTTGTTGTTGTCCAAATTCATACATCAATAATCGCGTTGAGCAGGCTTTGTTCACAACAGTCTCACACAGGTGCGACTGCAAACTCGGAGCCGTTCTTTTCATTTTTGAACTCCTGTTTGCAGGCTCCCTCATTGGCATCAGTCTGGACTAACCCGCAGTGGTCCACGACTGCGGACTTGGATTTCGCAGGAAATGTTCCCAGTAGTATTGTCCGAATTGGAACTGGCGATTCGTATGTTTTTATCCTCCTTCGTTAGTTGCGTTTAACGGATATTCCTCAGGACATCTGGGAAGCAAGTTGCAATCTCGAACGATGGTGGAAATACATGGTCTCAAGACTACGGGGCCGCCGACAATGTCACAGGTGAATTCTACGGCCGAGTGGTTTATTGTTTCCTAATTCCTGGTTTTTAGGTGGAAAAGTCGCATTTTCTGGTAAGTTCATTAACGATCATTTCCTCAAGCTTGTCTGAGAAGTATTGCCCAGCCAACGCAGACACTGTGCTCTGGCGAACCAACGGTCAAGGTGTTATGGTGTCGCAATTTACCAATCCCTTCGCAGCGGTCCCGTCCCTCCCTGCTGATGCCGTAATTGCATCTGACAAACTCAACAATTCCATTTTCTATGGTGCCAGCGCTAAAAGTTTCTATCTGTCCACCAACGGCGGACAGACGTTCACTGTGACGTCTTCTCTTGGTTCCTCGAACGCACCTGCCAAAGTTATCGTCAACCCCAAAGTGAGTGGTGATGTGTGGGTCTCCACCGACACGGGGTTGTTCCATTCTACCAACTTTGGTTCCTCGTTCACCGCCATCCCCGGAATCTCTGCGGCATGGGCTATCGCTCTCGGTGCACCTCAAACCGCCACCAGTTACCCCTCCATCTTCGCCGCTGCCAACATCGGCGGTGTCGGGTACTTTAGATCCGACGATATGGGTGTCAACTGGGTCCAGATCAATAATGCTGCTCTTGGCTTTGTAATTTGCTCCCACTTGCAGTTACGATCACACTGACCCCACTTCAATAGGGATCAGCCTCTTCGAACTGCATTTCAGGCGATCCGAGAATTTATGGACGGTGAGAGGTTTTCCCAAACTCCGTTATTAATTGTGTTTAAACCTACTCCCAGAGTGTATATCGGCACAAACGGAAGAGGTGACTATTCTCACCCTATCACAGTAGCACCCCCCTATAAGGCAAATGGCAGGGATATTTTACGGCGATACCGCTGGGGCGGCCCCCCCGCCGACGTCTACTGCAAGCAGCACCAGCATGACATCGACTAAATCCACGACAACTATATCCTCGACCACAGTAAAATCCAGCTCGACAACGACGGTCAAATCTACCACGACGGTCAAATCTACTACGACGGTCTCGTCGACCACCACGTCTTCAGCGCCAGCGTCCACCGGGACGCAGACTGCCTACGGTCAATGCGGTGTACGTATGGCCCATAAGGCTGCCATTCCATATTGACCCGTAGTTTCAGGGTTCTGGCTGGACCGGGCCCACCAAATGCGTAGCAGGTACGTGTTCTTCTAATTTATAGACCGATTGAGTTAACGCGGTTTCATTAGGATACACGTGCACAGCCCAGAATACCTGTAAGTGTCTTTGACTCTCCAGCACCAAATTTTGCTGACCCTTGCAGTTTACTCTCAATGTGTTCCTGTTTGATTGGTGTTTAATATCGTCGTTTGTTTTTTGTCCTGCGTACATCCTTGAAAAGTTGCTTTATTGAGAAAAGGGCGTTGAATAGAAGCGGATCACGATTCCGCTGATCTTGTATTTCACTGCCACTGATTGATCAATCTCGAAATCTCGGACCAAACCTTGTCAAGTTTACTTTTTTGAATCGACTGGCGACTGTTGAATTGAAACGACCTTGCGTCTTTCATTTCTATCTCGATGTCCGAGTCAAAACGGCGATACTCCGACCCGATCGGATCACGCAAGTCTATGAGTCAAAAACTCAGCACCATCAAACAGCATAAATTTTTCTTCGACTCTCACTTCATCCTCTAAAATGGCCAAAACTACCTTCTGGCTTCGCTGTGAAACCAAGGAATTCGAGCGTCGGGCTGCTTTAACGCCTACGACCGCAAAGCGACTAATCGACGCGGGGTTCGAGATTTTCGTCGAACGCGACGAACAGAGGATCTTCGATGATTCTGAATATGAAGCGTAGGCTTTTGGCTTAGTTGTTGTGCGCCGAGCCTCATCGCGCGTAGCGTGGGCTGTACATTGGTTGAGAACAATTCTTGGCCCTCAGCACCTACGACGGTGACTATCATCGGATTGAAGGAGCTCCAGGAATCGACAGACCCCCTCCCGCACACGCACATTCAATTCGCGCATTGCTACAAAAACCAGGCTGGCTGGTCGAGTGTTCTGTCCCGATTCCATCGCGGTGGAGGCACTTTGTACGATCTGGAATTTCTCAACGACGCCAGTGGTCGTCGCGTCGCTGCATTCGGATTCCATGCGGGATTCGCCGGAGCTGCTGCGGGTGCTCTAGCGTTATCGTCGCAGCAGAAAGGAGAGAAACTGGGGCATCTCCAACCCTTCGAGAATGAACACGCAATGGTCGCGACCGTCAAGCAGTTGCTCGGAGGAAGTGGAAAAGGTGTTAAAGTATTGGTAATTGGTGCTTTGGGAAGATGCGGACGAGGCGCAGTTGATCTGTTCAGGAAAATCGGGCTTGCAGAGTGGGTCTCTGATCCGTCGTCCGGTTTACGAACAACTAATTCCATACAGAGATGATATCCTGAAGTGGGACTTGGATGAAACCGCTAAGGGTGGCCCGTTCAAGGAGATTCTGGACGTCGACATCTTCGTTAACTGCATCTATCTCAACAGCCCAATACCGTCGTTCATAACGCGCGATCAAATTATTGCAGCGGGACCGGAAAGGAAGCTGTCCGTCGTTGTGGACGTCAGCTGCGATACAACCAACCCCTTCAATCCCATTCCGATCTATAGCATCAACACCACTTTCGCAGAGCCTACAGTTGCCGTGGACGTGGGGTAATATGTCTTGCCCGTAACGAAAAGTGACACATATCTGACGCCTATCTAGAGCTCAACTTCCTGCGCTCTCAGTGATATCGATTGACCACTTGCCGACGCTCCTTCCCCGAGAAGCTTCCGAGCAATTTAGCCTGGATCTCCTGCCCTCGTTACAGGAATTCCCCAACCGACAAACTGCGCGCGTCTGGACCGACGCGGAGAAGCTGTTCAAGGAGAAGTTGGCTGCTGCCGCTGTGGCTGAGGGCCTAGTATAATGGATCTGTTGCGCTGTGCCTTAGACCTGCCTAGAATAAAAACGCTGATAGAGCACGGCAGTTGAAAGATCTTCTGGAATCTTTAGGATGGGATCAGACTCGGAGACGGTTTTCCTTGATGTGTGATGAAACGGACAGCCTGGGCCGCAGCCAGCGAGGCAAGCAGCGTGGAAATGCCGACCGATGGAAGAGACGGATAGAGGATGCAACACAGTGATCGAATCACTAAGGCCAAGCTGGAGATCTCCATCGTCGCAACGCGCGAAAGTCGGAACCCTTTGTGACGATATAGCCAGACTCTCTATCATTCCCTTGTTTTTTTCTTACAGCTAGTCTGCAGCTGAGCTTTCTTTCCTTTCTCTTACCGTCTGCTTCTTCTCTCCTTCCACCTGTGCAATTCCTCACAGTTTTACACCGGTGCTGGACGCCTCATTCCTCAGTAACAGCTTCAGCTTTTCCCGCTCAGTCAACATGGATTTCGCTCCAGCGCATGTCCCGGAAATATCGGTGTCTCTTGCTCCCGAGGAAACTCGTGAGCCGGAACCGTACTCGCCTTTCTCCTGGGCATTCTCTCGCCTCAGTGACGACGACGACGGTTTCAGGCCAGTACACTTGACTCCCCCGCCAACCAGTACCCGATACAAGCAGCTCTCTCCGCTCCGTCCCTCCGACGCCCCCGTCACTGGCCAGGGACTTGAGCGAGAGCGCTTTGAAGCGTTACTAAAGGCTTCGAAGGAGAGAAACTCTGCAGTCGGGGCAAAGAAAGGAACAGATCTCCGCAAAGAGATAGCCCTGAAGGCCCATGGCAAGAAGCAAGGTGCGCCACACGTTGTTCGACGTGGTCGTATGCCGACGATATCTATTTCCCACAGTCGAGCGTCGTGCCCTTTTCCTTTCAAAGGTTCTTGCACCGCCATCCCCGACCGCTACTTTGACGCCCAAGACTCCCCCGGATTCTCCTGCCATTTTCAACTACGTTAGTCCATACTCTAAGTTTTCGTCAATGCTATCCCGAGTCTAACCTCTTTATTTTTAGACACTTCCTTCTCCCGGCCTGGTTTCGCCCCTTGCATTGTTTGAATCCTTGAATGAAAACCCTGCCTATGGGCCTCTGTCTTATACCAGAGAGCCATGGGTCGAACAGGTCGACTTCCGCCTTCTCAGAAAGGCGAAGGCGGAGAGCACTCCCAAACCCAAACCCACGGCCCACGCTAACCCAGCAAAACCCATCCCGTCCCTCGATCAGATATCTGCTCGTTTAACCCATGGTCACGTCCGCACTCCGAGTGCCGAAGCCGCGGAGAGGAAAGCACGTTTTCCTGCTTTCCTCGCTCAATCGCGCCCTCCAAGGATCACGATGGACGTCGGCAGACTGCAATTGCCAGTCCGTTCCTCGACTCCAGACAAGGCAGACCATCTGCCGAACATGCCGCCACGCTCCCCATGCTACCCCTTGTCGCCTAATCTCCAGGTGACAACGATCGTTGTTCCGCGCACCTCGTCGATGTCGCCCACAGAGCTCTCAGAGTCCAACCTCATCGCTCTGAACTCCCGCGAACGACGCGCAAAGGACATGCTGTCTACTCTCAGGAAACGCACGCGCCCATCCGAGAATGGTGTGTCCGACGGTCTCGTGCATGATGACACCCTCGACCGCAAGTGGAAGCGCCGCAGCGCCCCCGCAGAACTCAGCCCCCGTTCACGCTCCGGTTTCGCGCATCCCGTTCTCGCCATGCCTGGTGGATTCTAGATTCTCAACTCGCCCTCATAGCCCTTCGCAACGGTAGCTCCGGTTGTTGTGTTTTAATATTTTCTGCTTTCGTCAAGTTTTCAATCATTGGGAAGGAATGTATGTACGATAGTTGGGCGACAACACTCACAACTGCAAGTAGAAATCGGCAAGATACTCGTATCCTACTCATCGTCGGGGCCTTTCAGCGAGGTTGGCTGAGCCACCTCGAAGCGGAACGTACAGTAATCAATACTCCAGCACATTCATTACCACTCATTAGCCACAATCACAATCTTGTAGCCTGCAGGCTGAGCCTCTAGGTGCATTAGCATTAATACATATATTTTGTTGTGGGCCGCGCCCAATTTATACAAACACTAGCCCAGTCCGCTTCCATATCCACAAATTAGTCCCACGACTGCACTTGCTGAAATCTGCCCAGTGGGACGTCTTCAAACGGCGGCTCGGGTGTGGGCGGTCGCCCCCTTAATCGAGTTATGACGCTTAGACGTCGGGCTGTTGAGAACCAGATGTCAAGTCTGACTCGATCGTTGAGCGATGTGCTTACTATATTCGAGCCGAACATTATCATCTTGACTTTCTTCGTCCGAATCTAACAAAGGATCATAAGTCATGACGGTATGCCATGCCTCTGTTTCGCGTCAGTAGATTGATCACAATGAAACCGAGAAGACCACTCACGGTCTAACATCGAGCGTTCTTGGATAGGCGAAGCCCGGTTCGACCTTTGAATGCGAGAGGCATTTCTGTCTTGTTCTCGGGACGGTACTTCGTGATTAGGAACATAGTACATGAAAGAGGCTTCCTCTTTGGGGATTTCGGCAATGAACGACCTTGGCCGCCGTGATTCTGGCGGTGCTATTGGGAACTTAGTACATGGATTAGGACAAGGGATCCAAGCAGAACCTGTTACAAAATGCGGGGCGGTAGACTTGGCTTTTTTGTCCATGTCAGAAGCCGCCAAGACAAGCCGTGAAAGAAATGCATTTCGTTCACCTATTGTGGCCAGAGCCAAACGTTCAGGGCGTGGAAGAAGGACGGTATGAAGACGAACTCGACATTACGGCCCCCCATTCCTTCTCTTCGATCGTGTCGACATTCTCTTTGGACTCTTCCTCCGCTGTAAGCTTCCTTACCAAAGGCGCCTTGCCTGGGTGCATCCGGGAGTATGGGTCGTCGAAAGGATTTTGGCCATCCGGGTTTTCCAAATAGTAATACATCAGCCAAAGAAACACTCGTGCGCGGTCCTGAGAGGATAAGGGCTTGGGTAAAAAAAGATCCAGAAAATTCAAGGTGCCGTCAAAATGAACGCTCGCTAACGGCTGCGTCAAGTAATTTAATAATTGAAAGTGGCCGGATGCGGATCGACATGCTCACGGCGGCGTGGTTTGATAGCACAAAAATTAAATTAACAACACTTGTCGGAGGATGCTGCCCTGCCCTCTGAGAATACGGAAGGAGATTATGATTATGGTTCCAAGTTATAGGACCTACGGTTTTTTTCAAAATCTCGTCCGGTGTCGATGGGGGAACCGATTTAAATTCCGAGGGAAGCAGAGCAGCTTTGAGACAATTCTTTATTCGAGGCGCATCTTGTGCATTACCGTCTGTTTTTTGCAGTGAAGGAACCGGATGGTATGTTCGTAAGGCGGTCTTCACTAATTCGCGTGTAAATTGTTGGCGGTGGAATGAGGAGTGACATAACACTGACTCTCTGGAAAGACTAGACCGAGTGAATATTCGACTATCAAACTCCAAAACTAGAAGACTAACATGCCATAGTTGTGTTGATTCTGCCGACGTTTGTGAGCAAGGAAATTTTTGCTAGTTCAATCCCGAACGCGGGTGTGTCGATCATCTTGTCCTTGAGGACCTTTGAACATTTGTTCGAGTTGTACAATGCATGGATGTATAGATCCCGAAAGGGGATCATTTTCCCGGGTATTGGAGAATGAAAGACGGCAGTTTTATCCGAAAATATATGGTAGAGTAAATCTGCACAAGAGCTCGAGGTCAGGTTACTAGTAGCTCGAATATGAACAAAGGAATTGACCATATTGGACGTCTTCACGCGTCAGTGGCTCTGCATCGTTGCGCTTGATGGGCAAAGCTTTCCTACTGAGGTACCCGACACTGAGACAGGGAGTTGTATACAATACTCAGTTTATTTAAATGGACGTGGTCAGACGGTAGTCTCACGGTGGAATAGGTTCTGGTGGCCACCCTGGGGGATGGGATTGGCCAGCCGGGACAAGAATAGTTGTCATAATGAAGAGTGCGTATTTCAGTTCAATATGCGAGCGACACCAAGGATCGAAGGAGGAACACGAAGAAGGCGTTTTTGATCGCTGATTTGCAGCTTAGACCGTGACAAGTCACGCCTCTAAATTTGGTTACTTCCGCGCAACCTTTTACACGATGGATAATATCAAGTTCGACGAGGCTACCCAAGTGCGTCCACCTCGTTTAGCCACCACCCCTCACTCAATCCTCCCAGAAAGAGCTTTCTGCGTTTTTGGAGAAGCAGCAAGCCGAGGCACGGCTGCATGCAAGTATACACAACTTTACTGGAATCTGTTGGGATAAGCGAGTCGTGCTTGAATTGACGCGGTTCCTAAATCTCATCTTGGGATAGATGCGTAACGGGTACGCCGTCGACGAGGTTCTCGCGTTCCGAAGAGAGCTGCCTGTGAGTTGACGCGACTGAGCTGCCGATCCAACTGAAATTGACCATTCCTTGGACGTAGTTCAAACTGCGTTGAAAGGTTTCTGGATACATCATTGTTTGTTCCCCCTGCGCATCGAACCATCCCACTCAATAATGCTCAGGTTCATGGTAAGAAAAATCGAGGAACAGCGATCTGCACTCGAGAATGGACCCTCGAAATTCACATAGAGATCGACCGAAAATTAATGTCCATTGCTACAAGTATACTAAAACCCGGGAACCCAACTCATTTCTTTGTTTTCGACCACATATATCCAACGACTGCAGGCAAAAAGAAGCCCAATGCATCCAATGTGTCTCTTGTCTGCTTTAACCTCAACGGGATTTCGAAGCTCGTTTTGTCGAATGAGCATGTTTCAAACCATCGGGTAATGGATCTGTCCTTCTCGTGCCACAACTCTCGCAACCAGAGATCGAACGCAGACTTCTCCTCCTCGGGGATTTCCACTTCAACAGCAGAAGACTTCGAGTCAGTGAGGCGAGTCTTGGACAGGTCGCCGATTGGAACATCGTTCATGCTGAAAAGTCTCAGGTGGTAGTGAATCGCCGGTGGCGCGACGCCGTTTAAAAATATTGAACGAAGAGTGTACCAGCTCTGGCCATATCTGCCAATAAAATTGTCAGGCGTCCCTAACGGGAGAAGGGAGAACGATACCCCATGGGAGGGATCCCTTTCATATGGTTTGTAAGTGTAATCATGAACCGCTGGATTATAGGCGCACCTGGATACACTGTCGTCATATCGAGCAACTTCAAATCAGGGATACGAGGAACCAATGAGCGCAAGCTGTACTGTAATCCGGTGGAACGAGGAAGTAACATGTTCGTCATGTCATCCTAAAGACCCCTTAACCAACTGCACATTCGTCGCGTTCGAAAGCTTACGATTCCCATCTTGTCCGCAAATTTCTTGCTTATCGGCCGGGTGTCCTTGCTAACGACGGTCCCTTCAGGGTAAAGGAAAAACACCAACGGATTGTCATGATCCTCCGCGGCCTTGCCGAGCGCAGATAAATGAGACGAGAGATGCACTCGATCAGACACCCATGAACGAGCGAGAAATATAAAGTTGTAGAACTGCATTCCCCATCCAAGAACGGGGACCCACTGGAAACAATTGATTTGGGACCAGAGGGGAATATCAAATCTGAGGCTAACCTGGAGACTCTTTTTGAGCGTAATATACACCGAGTCGTGTACGCCGCGAGGTCCAATGAAATAGGTGAGACTCCAGCCATACCACCAGTCTGGGTAGACCTGGACGATTGATATTAAGGAAATTTGGGTATAATTGAGAGTTCCTGACCTGGTGGTTTGCTATGAGGATAAACTTCGTAGGCAGGTCCAGCCATTCGACTTCGCCATTTTTGTTCTTCTTCACGATTCTCTCAATTTCTTCCTCAGTGAAACGGCCTTTTCCCTCCCGTTCGAAAGAAATGACTAGTTTGGTTGGGGCGAACCACTGGCACATTAAAACTGGATCGAGTCTAAGTCGAAAGGAGAACAGGAAGATGAGAACCAGTTGACGTACTCAGGAGACAGCCGAATGCCCTCTTCGTGTGCCGAATACCGTCTGTATACAGCGTTCGCGACCATTTGAAAGGAAGAACCGATAAGGGAAGTAAGAACACGATTTGGGTGATGTTCATCTACGCAGGGGTTGAATGAACTGATGGTCTACGAGTCATGCAGTCAGAGAAACGGACTGTTAAGCACGCCACAGCGAAGACAACGCCAGAAGCTAAGGCAATCAGTTTCCTTTTCCATGGGAGGCCCTCTGTGCGCGCGGATATTGGTACAGTGTACAGTTCGGGCTCCTTAGCTGTCATGTTGGTAGCTGGCAGACGACCTGTGCACAGGATTATCGCATCAATAATATCACATGTCGGAACGGCACGAGTACGTGTGGTCTCTTATGTACTTACTCCGAACTTCTCACTTAGACACTCACTACATCCGTTGAACTTGCTTTGAACCTCTACAACTATCACGCTTTACACGAACCTGACTAGCAACTGAAAGGCTTGCCGACCAACCCATCGTTATACGCGTCGTTAATCAGCTGAAGTGGAGTTTAAATGAATGAGTGTTGTAGATATAAATTTCACTTACTTTGATAGAGACATAGGTGCCGGCCACACAAACGAACGCACCGAGAAAAATCGTGAAGACTGCAAGCGTCGCTTGCCCCGGTTTTCTGCGTATGTTTACCCATCCCCCATCCAAATGGTAGGAATCGTGCAGCCAGAAGAAACCAGCGATCCCGTAGGTGTACCAGGAGGCAAACAGAGACGCGGCGATTCCTGCGGAGATCATTCAGCTCAGAAAAATCGGACCCCGAGAAAAAGGTGGTCACCAATCAAGTACGAGAAAATGGGAACTGCAATAGCCAGGATAAAGGCCACAGCTACAGCTGCAACGCACAGCGCAACCCAGACGACCCATCCCAAGATTGTGTGCGTATACATGTGCTTTGTGTGCCGGAAGCAGCGCACAAACACAATCTTCGCAGCGGTGTGGGAGTAGAGCCCCCCGGCACTATAACGTGTGTGAATTGAGGTCAGTGGACTAGAAGACGGTACGCAACATTAAAAAATTCCCCAGTGCTATCGCAAACGTGGCTTTTGCCCAAGATTCAGGAAGAGACAATAGAGCCGGAGAAGCTACCGTATTGCCGATGAATGCATACCTAAATGTCATTGCTTCAGATGATTGTGGCTGGAAAAAAAGAGAGAAACGCATACAGCACAACGGCGAATACCGTATAAAACAAGGTAGCAAATCCCTGCAGACACCAAGCAGCCTTGGGTTGTGATATTAGTCGCAGATGGAGAAAAAGGCGAGTGTTTGACCTTCATTGCATCCGTCGGCTCCTTCATCTCAGATATTAGTATAAAAAACCTAAGCCGCTTTATCAACCTCGGCGAACATCTTGGGGGACACATACATGAAGTGGCCTTGACGTGCATAGATAGGTCAGAACTGAAATCAATCGGGTCATATCTCGACTGACCAGCATAAGCGAAGACCTAGGAGATGAGTGAGTGATTACACTTGTCGGGTAAACAACCTCCGTATACCGGGTTTGTTATAGCCAAGAACGCTTGATAGAACGACGTAGAAACGGTAGGGCTGAGGACTCGGCCAGGGACAGGATTGATACCAGCACCAATCATTGCGACCACACCAGATATTGTGATCAAACATACACTGAACAGTCCCAGCCAGCCAACACGGTCCAATGTGCGAGGAAGAGCTATGATCAGAGTTGCCGCTGAGAAAATCAGGAGAAGATATATGGTGCATAGGCCGTTGTTTGAGAGCGTGGACAAGGCTTGCTGTCCAGAAAGCAATTCGGAACCCTGGCTACACAGTCAGTGAAACTTCTATCTTACCTATGATTGAATCATTATTAACTGTTCCACATATCGCAAAAATTATAGTTCCGATGGACAAAATCTCCCGAGGAATCGGGCCACCAAGGACGTATCCAGCATCTCCCCTGGTTTTTATTGTTCAATTAGAGATTGCCAAAGAAATGTGCGTTCTCACATATTGTGAACACTTGGGTGATTCAGCTAAAAAGTCGGGTCGACGCTGTTTGACTATACAGATTAAAGCGCTGACCTTGAAGTCGATTAAAATTTTGGCTGTATATAGGGCGAAGAGTCCGAAGAAAATAATGAGGATGACTGCAGGAACGATGCCTTCCATTTGGTGTGAGTGAAACCATAAAGTTGAATTAAATCAATGCAACTCACCGACCACAGCCAATGCAGATGGCAGAGACAACATCCCATTACTGACGATCTCCGCTATCATGAGCAAGCTGACAAACTAGAATAGTTGGCTCAGACACAGAGTGCTACTTTTCAATGTTAGATATAAGGCGAACCTGCCAACTGAGAGTTTTGTAATGGAAATCAAAGTCTTGGTGCTCTTCGAATACATCGGCGTCTGCTTTGGGGTCCGAAGTATCGGCGCGGTCGGCGGGATGCTGCGTAATACTTTTCTCTTCCCCGACGTGGGACTCGGAAGAGGCCATCGGCAGGATTTCAGACCTCCCAAGAGTCTTATCATATCAAGTGTGGGAGCGCGTCAAAAAACTTGTACAGTGTTGATCAGATGAGCTTGCTTCCTCCGCCTTGGAGCCGAAGAACGCATTTGGAAAGAAATTCTCATAAACTACGAATTGTTTGAATTCTGGCAAAGACTTGAATCTGAAAAAAAATGTCCCATTGCTTTGCACTTGAGCTTGGAGGAACCTTCAACCGACGCGTCGATTTAATAAGTAATTGATCGTCGCGAAGTACACCCACGTGATCGCGTCACGGAAATCGTTACATAATCTTCCGCAAACGCGTCCCTTCTTCATCCTTGTCTTCTGCCACCAAGTTCTTCGCTTCAAGTTCAACCATGCCAGGATCTCCAGGTCACCTTGAAGGCAGTCCCATCTCTTCAGTGGAACCCTCGTCTCCCCACTCTCGTAGTCCTCCGGCCGCTCAGCCTCAGCCGACAAATCAGAAGACCTCAGCTCGCGGCCGTCCGTTGGGGGAGCTGATTGGAACACAGTTCCCGTATGTCAAGTCCAGCCCGTCTGTCGAGTGACGCGCTCACAGTAAATCCGCCTCGTCAAGTCCTTTCGATTGCGAATGTGCGATTGTGGTTCCCTTTCAAAACGAGACCGCCCGTGATGAGGCATTCCAGAAAGGTATACCTCTTTTGGCTCGACGGTTTTCTAGCGTATCGGCGCGTCTGGAATGGATATCTACACAGTCTACTGTCTTCTGCCGATGGACTGACTGTTTGCTTTTGTTATCTTGCGCCACGATTTAGAACTAAACGAAATGCTGCTCGACGCTTCTCTGGCGGTGCATGCCTGGGCATCTGCCCGTCCTTTCCAAGAAACCGAAATGGTGACACGCGAGTTTGAGCGAGACATAATGTCCCTGCAGGCAACGGAGAACGAACAAGGCATGTCAACGAGTCGGCCTTCTCCCTCCCTCTTCTTTTTCTTCGGTAGGCGTATTCTGCCTGCTCGATAACGCGTTACATCTAGTTTCTTTAGAACCTCCACTGACCCTCATACAGAAAAAACGCGCCAACGACTGAACGATTTTGTTACTCGCATGAGATCCGCGCTGGCTGCTCTCACTGAAATGGATGTGCTATGATTGATTGTTTGTATGGACTCTGGCTGTATTGTGGATTTTGACTGTGTACTTTGGCACCTCTGTTGTGTATTTTTCTCCCTCCAAAAAAATTGACCGCTGCAATTTTGACTGCCGATCCCGTTTCATATTCATTGACAGGTTTTATTATGTAAGTATCTCTTCATTTCTCTTCTCTGCGACGGCGCCCAACCCCGTCGTTCGTTAACGCTCGTTACCCGCCTTGGAATCCATGCAATCCATTGCTTCTCGTCCACAGCCCTTGGCTTCAACCTCTCCCTCCGGCCACATGCGCAAAAGCACTTCCTTCATGTCCCTCAGGCGTGAAAAGACAAAGACCTCCCCCATTTCGCCGCCATACGAGCCATCGGGGTCTCGCTCGACTTATTTTGACGCCTATCCACAGGCCGTGTCCACTCGTTCCTCCAAACCCAAACCCCACGATCCTGTGCCTTCCTCATCCTCCAAACTTAACGCCCCGGCTTCGCCTTCGGCAGAGGTATCGCCCCTTGCATTTCCCACAATCGAATTGCCACCCGAGCCCACGCATCAATCAGCTGGACCTCTTCAGAGGAGCAAATCCTATACAGGGCCTTCCACCAGACTGTATGAGCGATATAGCAGGACAGAGGCTGGACCGGTCCCCGCCCTCCGTTTCTCTGGCTCATCTACGCAACACACAGAAACTCCTCCCGATACGCCAGTCGATAACTTCGACGGCGACTCGTTCGCGGATTTTGCGGTTGTGGTATCTGCACCGGTGTCCGGAGTCGAGACAATGGACGCCCTGGTAGACGGCATGAACGGCGGAGACGAGATTATCGGCCGGGGGTCGACCTCTTCAAGCCGTCAGCGGTTTGGAATACCCCACCACCACCCTTTATACGAGCCTCCTTTGCCTACACCTCCGCCCGGTGTGGTTCTGGGAGGTCCCAAACATCGGCGGAAGAAGAGAGATTCCTTCTCCAGTAATTCTGGGAGCGAGGAGGAGGAAGTGAGGCGTCAAACGCTCGCAGCGGCCCGACCTCGGAGGCGACGTACACGACCGTCCCCTTCCCGCAATGCCTCGAATTCGACGATAACTCCTGCGAAACCCCCTCCGGAGTCTCCCATCGAACACTCCTTCCCTACTTTCCCTTCCGTCGAAACCACTCCACGCAAAGCGGCCTATACTGCAGGATATACTCATCCCGAGAAGCAGCGACCTGTCCTGCCTTCGATATCAGATATCATCCGGAACCATGCGCCTCACCAGGCGCAAGTGAGATCCCGGCCCTCGATTACCACTCGGACTTCGGTGTATTCACACAGCCATGGCCATTCCACCGTTCACGAAGAATCTGAGCCCGAGCCATTAGCCGTCGATGAGGCGGATATGATATCCCGATCATCTGTCGACAGCATAGCTGACGAAGTTCGTCGAACTCTGAACCAAATCAGTTTGAAACCAGTACCACTTCCACCTCCTTCGTCCTTCGTACGACGGCACTCCACCTTTTCCGACAACGCCAGTCTCTTTTCGCCCCGCTCAGACAGTGGCGCTGGTTCGCTGTACGCGCCGTCGATACAGTCGAATAACTATCAGCCCACGTCTCCTATTGACCCCAACTTCCTGTCGCTTACACGGCCTTCCGCTTCTCAAGCGGTCGCTCAGTATCTCCGTTCAGCGCGATTGACTACGCTACTGAAATGTACTCGCTCACCTCACGCGTCCCAGGACAACCCGTTGACCGTAAGTCTCTCGGACTTAGGCAGTCCCACCGGATTTCCGGTCGTCGTATTTCTCGGTTTGGGATGCGTCCGGCATGTAATGGGATTATACGACGACATGGCGGCGTGTCTCGGTCTGAGACTGATCACTATTGATCGGTACGTCGCCATTTCCCTCTGGTAGGGGCCTTTGAATTTAATTTTATGCGTTTTTGGTAGCTGGGGTCTCGGGCGGACCGAAGCGCGGTCCAAGGCCTCCAAAGGCATCATGCAATGGGCTTCCGTCGTGGAGGAGGTCCTCGACTTGCTTGACATCGGTGAATGTAGTGTGATGGCTCATTCTGCGGGGACGCCTTACGCCCTATCTTTTGCGAATAAACTTCCCGAACGGATACGCGGAAACATCTGTTTGCTGGCACCGTGGGTGGGAGGTAGTGAAAATGGTGCGGTATCCTTCTTTGATTTTCTACGTGTGCTGAAGCCAAATATTAGGGGGTTACAAGTGGCTAAAATATGTGCCAAACGGGATTCTCAAGACTGCCCAAGCGGCGGAGTGGAAGGTGCAGGCGTGGATGATCGGCAAGCCTCCCACTATCGCATACGAGGGCATCGGCTACACTCTCACTCGTGCCCCGAAGACACCTACACAAAAGGTTAATTCCCCCCAAAATAACAGCAAGAACGCCGGTCTCTACGCACCGGTCAAAGATGCAGAAAGTCGACCACGACCAAGTATTGGCAGCACCTTCAGCGAGTATGACGATCTGCGAGACTTTGACGGCCGGTTTGAAAGTAAGAGCACTCTGGGATCCACTCCACGGTCTAGGAAGGAGAGCAAAGCAGCCAAACGCAAGCCCTCCCGTGGTTTTTTGGATCGATTCACCAAGGGACCTCGGCCGCCGTCACCAGAGGAGCCCGCACCCACACAACAACCTCCGAAGAAGCTGAAGGGTCTGCGATCTATGGGGTCGCTAAGAAAAACGTCGACCTCGTCGTATACTTCGGTAAAGAGGTCAGAACCGTCCAGCCCACAACTTCCCCCTGCGCCGAGGTTCGACATCGGATTAGCGTTTGACGACATGGACTGGGCAACAGCTGGCGGCTCCGAGATCTCGTTGCTCCCAGGCACGGGCGAGGGCAACAGCTACCGGTCTGCGAGCGAGAAGTTCTATACCGCCCCCTCCAGAGCACAGGGCCGCCGTGCGATGTCATTCACGTCCCCTGCTAGCTCTTGGTCTCCACCGTCTATGCCCTCGTCACCCGCCGCGAGTAGCTACAACACCAGCTCGACCTCGGTACTCGCGCCGAGTGCGGGGCAGCCAAACAGCGAGTACCAATCCGCGCTGGGAAATGCATTGATCGCCGCCTCGCACGCCGAATCGTCTAAAGGGATGCACAACGATCTCCTGCAGATCCTGAACCACGACAACCACCCATGGGGTTTCTCGTACTCGCAGTACCCACATGAGGTGAACGTGTGGTACGGCGACAAGGATGAGAAGATTGCGGAGAATGCGGTGCGGTGGATGGAGAAGAATATGGGCGACAAGTGCTCTGTCAAGGTCGTCCCAGGCGCAGACCACGCGCTAATGTACAAGAGCAGCGTTGTGGTCGAGGTGTTGGAGCAGTTAATGGGTTATTGGCAGCCTAGTGAGCACGCTTCATGTATTTGAAGTCATTGTTTCTGACTAGGTAACAGACTGACGATCATGTCTCTCCCCTCCACTCTCACCATTTCGACAAACCTCTTTGTTATTGGAGCAAATTGTCTCTATTATTATTGTAAAACACTCTCTCTTCTGTACATTTCATTCATGCATAAACTGTATCTTTTACCAATCCCATTTTCTCATCTTAAGCGCTCGGATAATTACATACCTAACTCAACTTTGTTGGTCTCCGTTATAGATGTATTTGGATACAATTTTCAATGATTCGAAGCTCTTACAAATGAGTGTGGGTGAAGGAAGAGTGTTGCTACAATGTGAATAAATACAATTGGCCCTCTAGGCTTCCGTTGCCAGCCACAATTTTATACCAAGGAGGAGAACGAAGGTTTCGCCGGGGATCGTGTGATCCAAAAATCGTTTCGTGCATACGACGCAGTCGCAGGGCCGGCGCCTCGGCTGTCCGTAGCGCCCTGAGGTATGTCGGGAAGTGGGATGTTGGGCGCAGGAGACCCGGGGGTCGTGCGGCCCTCCATCCTTCTTTGCATGAGGGAACTGCTATACGGATTATCGAGCGATGGTGCCTCGCTTGGAGGGTCGCTCGGAGGGTCTATGAAGGGATTCGGGATACTGTACGCCTCGCTCGCTTGGCGCATCGGGGGCGGAGGCATGATCGGAATGATAGAGCCCCTCGAACTAAGTGAGTCTGACGACGACCCTGGGTAGCTATCACGCCGCTTCCGCCGCCGTTGACGTATGAATACGGCCAAGACGACTATAGCAGAAACACCAAAAACGACAGCGAGGATGGTTACACCAATGGCCACTGTTTTGGGTGAGGAGCCAACTTTCCCGCTGCTGTTGGATGATCCAGCAGCGTTTCCAGTACCATCACCGGGTGTAGAAGAGAACGATGCGATGGGTAACACGGGGACGGACGGCGTCTGGGAACCCGTAACTGATGATGGTGCTGTAACGGTACTGCCTGTCGATGTAGCACCGCCTGAGGGAACGGCGCTGGTGGGAGTGGCACTGACACTGTTCGAGCTGCCCAATGTAGCGCCGGCACTGCTCGAGGATGACGTGGGCGTCGTGGAACTCGGTGTTTGTACGGACACTGATGTCGGGCCGGCGCTGGATGTCGGAGGTGGTTGGTCGACAGTGTCGCTCGCAGGTTGTATTGGACCTAATTGGTGTCAGTATCATTATAGGCAGTGATGATGCAACAGCACTTGATACATCTGTAAGACTCAAGTTAGATTTATTAGCGTGAGAATAATAAAATTAGGTTCAATCACCAGCGAGGGCAACGTTCAGATTGTTAAAGTTGATTTGACTGGAACCGTCGACCTGGTCGCTAGGGATGTTGTACACATACAGCGTATGCTGAGTGGACGAATCCAGGGCCATTGTGAACAACGTGGACTGAACGACAAGGAGTAAGCAGACGAACACAATCCGACGAGAGGGTTTACCTGGGGCGCGTTGGCGTCGTCGGTGACCGTCGGGTCGCTTCCATTCGCCGTCTGCAATAGACAGTCCGTGTCGCAGTCGAGACTGTAGCCATACATGGACCCTGCCGCTCGTTTGAACCCAACATAGCTTACAGAGACAGCATTGCCTGAAGACCGCAAATTGAATGAGAGGTGCGCAGTGCAGGCAAGGAGGGCACAAACTGGGCAAAGTCACTGACAAGTAGGCCTCGAAAGCATCTGCTTGCATGTACGAGTCTTGCGTTGAGTCCGAAAATTCCTGGCGCCAGCCAGGAGAGAAGTAGACAAGGGAGGTGTCCAAAGAGGAGATAACATAACTCGTGGCGGCATAAGTTAGAGGAAGACCTAGTAGTGGCCAAAGCCACAAGCAAAAAGTGACCAGCATTTGCTTTCAATGTTCAAAGCACGCCAGCATGGTTATGGAAGGAAGGACGAGAAAGGAAGACGAGATGTTCTCAGGGTGAAGATGGACCCCTGAGATACTTTATACATAGATGTGAACAGCGGGCTTGGTCAATTACAAGAACTGATTTGCGTCAAAGGCGGTAATCTCCACTTCTGGGACAAGGATTCCAGAAGTAGGCAGTTTGATTGCAATTGCCGCCCGGGTCCTGCGAAATAATTGGCGACTACGAGCCAGCTAGGAGGTTCCAATTACTGATAGAATTTGAATTTAGAGTTTGAGACTCGGGCCTCTGTACTAGCGAAAGATTCAGGCTGCCTGGAAGACAGCCGACATTTTCGGAAGGTAGAAGGACTGAAATGGGATTGATTACGGATCATCCCGCCCACCGCAGAGACGCCATGCCCCGAGCTCCTCGAAGCCAGCCCTCCTCGGTGGCCATCGAGCATGCTGACGGAGAGCCTATCACACGGAGCGAGCTTCAGTTCGCTCTGCTCACCCATATCTTCGCCGACGAAACGAAGGTCTTCTCCGACCCTGCCAGTGGCCCCGACAAGCTCTCCTTCCGCGACCTCTATGTAAACGCTATCCTTCGCTCCTCGAAAGCAAAATCAGTGCTCAAGGTGGGTCCGGGGCGATGGCGGACGAGGGGGCCTAACGATGGTCCCTAGGAGAAGCTCGCATTACCGACCTTTGCGACGGACTTTGCTATGCTCGCTCTCCTGACAAATGTCGGCCGCATAGCGGCCACGATGAGCTGTATGTTTTGCAGAGACTTGTATTTCCGGAAATAACGCATCAATTGTCCAGTTTTCGCGGAAATGCGGACTGCGCAGAGGACGTATCACCCGATACCATCTCTGCAGCGCACAAACGGGAACCTGCTGGATGCACCCAGAATCAAAGCCATCTTGAAAACCTGCATTCTGGAAGGCGATTCAACGAAGAATGGTTTGGCTACCCCAGCACAAGTGCTCGCTCGAATCGTAAGCGCTAATCCTCAGCGGGGAAGCCGCGGACCTCATCAAATTCTCAGAACGCAGGCCAAATACCGCCGACTACCCTCCCGAACCTCATTTTTGTCTTTGCGAATCATTCTGCTGTACGAAAATGCTTGCTCTCAGCGTCCAGACCATTGGATTAATCCTTGGTCCTGCAGGAAATTGGCAAGGTTCATCTGCCGAACATGGAATTTCTCGACCTCTTCCTCCCGAACCCCGCTTCGTCCGCGTCGCGTGCGCGTGTCTTTCTTTGGCTCTGCTACCACTACCACGAGGGGTCCGCCGGCCCCGAAGAACCCGACGTCGCCCGAATGAACCCGTTTTCTGAGCCGAGCAGTCCAGGCAAAGTCCCCAGCCTGGTCATGCTCACGCCCGACGAGGTCGCCGTGGAAAACGTCGATACCGAAGACGAGAAGGCGCTGGCCAACAGACTGATTGCGCAGCGGGAGGCGATCGTGCAGGACCATCTGCTCAAGGAGAGCGCGAAAGAGAGCAAGGCCAAGGCGGAATCCACGTCCGGAGAGACCCCCAGCCCCGTAAAGCCCAAGCGCCAGCGTGCAAAAGCAAAAGCAAACGCAAAGGCTGGCCCTACTGTCACGCCGCTGAAGCGCAAGGCACCGGAACCGGTCAAGGAAGAGGACCCAGAGCCCGAAGAAATGTATATGAAGAAATTACGGCTCGAAGACGACGACCGCCTTGATCGTAAGCGTTCCTTGCTCCCGGATTCTCTTGATTCACGCCATCAAGTCCGCACCGTTTATCATGAGCTACGTTCGCCAATACGCGAACCAATCCCGCCTCCGCCGCGGCCATTTCCCGTGTCCGTCTCCGTGCCGCCACCGGACCCGTACTCCCCCCGCTACTCGCCGTACAAACACAGCCCCCGCCCGAGGACGATGCTCCAACGTAAGCCCAGATCGTCCTTCGTCCTTCTCGGGCCCCTCTCTGATTTATGCTCGCTCGCAGATGCCTGGCACGTCATCGCGACGTCGGACCCCTTGGCGGACTCCGACGAGGATGACGAGGACGAGCATGTGCGACGGGATCACGGTGTGTGCATTCTGTCTGTCCCTTTGACCTATCTATGTATCGCTCATTATTCGCGCGTGCAGCCGATCGCCTGGCAGTCATCTCGCGCGTGCGCGGTAAAGCGCCTACGCCCGAGCCCGAAGGCGTGCGCCCCATCCCTCTGCACCTGGGCCCCTGGCACGACGAGGGTTTCGATTTTTAAACTTGAAACACCTACGCGCCCCCAGGTTTTTTTATTACGTCACTTATTATTGTACAGAACGAACGAACGAAAGAGACGACCCAATAATCAGTACATTATTCTCAAAGAAGTAGCTAGCAACAGGTCATGATAATCCTACAATTGAATGTATGTATGTGTAGTATCCCGGCACAAAAAAAAAAAAAGAGACAGAGAAGAAATATGTGATGTGATATGCAAGAGAAGACGAAGACACATAAGATGAGTGGAATAAAGAAAGGAATAAACATGGGAGGAACGCAGATTCAAAGAAAGTAAGTGAATAGAAGGGGGGAAGGGATAAAGGCTAACAGAAGCAGCAACAACGGTCTAGGTTCGCATCCCCTCACGCTATACATACACTCTCCCCCACCGTCCATGCAAGACGACGCTACGGCGTCCGTCCATTTGCCCTCTCCGGACGCGCCTGGCACGCCAACCAGCCCGCGCGCACAAAGCCCGCAAGTGCCGTCCATTCCGTGCGCCAGACGCGACGCGGGCGCCGCCACCCCCTCGATCGCCCATTATCATCATCACCAATCAGTATCCCATCCCCCCAGCCTAACCGCCTACTCCGCGAGCCACTTCTCGCACTTTTTCGCATACTTGTCGAGCAGCTGCGAGAGGTCGCGTATGACGAACGTCAGGACGACCGTGGCGAAGAACTGCGAGGCGCGCTTGAGCTTCATGTCCGCCGCGGTGCGCACCTCGAGCGGGAGGGCCGCGTAGGCGGGGGCGACGGGCTGGCTCGAGATCGCCTGCGAGTGCTCGTCGAGGAGCTGGGCGTGCAGGAAGAGCCGCATCAGCCCTGACACGTACGCCGCCGGCGAGTCGAGACTATAGGTACAAAGGGGAACGTAAGCACCGCGATCCCAACGGACGAATGAAAAGGCTAATGCATGTATGTATAAAGCAAAGGACACGCACTTCTTGCCATTGGTGAACTTGTCGAACCGGCGGGTGAGCTTATCCCCCCACGTCGTCTTCTTGAGCACAAACCCCTCCCCCACACCGAGCTTCTTCCCAAAGTTAGCCACCACCCCGTCGCACACGGTCGAAAACTCCTCCAACCGCGCAAGCCACGCCTCGCCCTCCTTGCGGCCCACACTCCCAATGCCAAGCGCCAGCCCCGAGCTCACATTCCCCGCGCCAAACTGCTCGCTGCTGCCCGTCTGCAGCTCCTCGAGCGCGGAGCACAGAATCGCGACGACGCGCACCTTGTCGCTGAGGTTCGCGAGCTTCGCGCCGCCCTGCGACCACACCTCCTGCGGGACGTGCAGCCGCCGCGTCACGTACCCGCCCGTCGCGCTCGTCATCGTCGTTCGCAGGAGATTCATCATGTGGTACGGCTTGCGCAGCGGGTCGGCCGGCGCGAGCGGCGGGAGGGGCGACGTCGGCGTCGTCGGGAGCTGACCGAATAGTGCCGGGCCGAGCGAAAGGTCCGTCTTTACCATGAGGTGGCTCGGGTCGATGAGCTTGGACGGGAAGGACGACTTGCGCGGGACGCCGGTGCCGTTTGTGGAGGACGGCAGAGGCGGCCGCTGGTCGGACGTCGGCGATATGCGCCCGTTCACTAGTGACGGCCGACGGCCGGGCTGCGACACCGAGCGACTCCGGCCAGTGATCACGACGCCGGACGAGTTTGAGCTCCCGGGCAGCGACGAGTGCGCGGACGACTTTGCGACGGGGTTCGAGCTGGCGGACGTCGTCGATTCAGCGGGAGACGAGGAGCGCGAGCTGGGCGCCGACGGTCTTGTTCGGCGCTGGAAAATGGTGCCTTGGGCGGTGGTCCCGTTGATGACGTTCGGAGGTTGTGAGGATATTCGCGGGCGCGGGGTGATGATATTGGGCAGCCGAGGGGACGGGGGCGGTTTAGGGCCCGAGGCGACCGAATGGCGGCTGCCTGCGGGTGACGGTATTGGAGGCAGCGGCGGTGATTCGCGCAGGCGCTCGGGGATGAATTGCCGCTGTTGCTGAGGCGCAGACTCCTCGCCTTCCGCAAGGGCTGCGAGCCTGCTGCCCGAGTTTGCACGCTTGTGGCCCGGAACCTCGCCGCGCTGGCGACCGACTTCGAGCAAACGAGGAGGGTCCGGTTCTGCGGAGACAGGGACGGGGGCAGGGGGTAAGGAGTTTACTGGGGGCGGCGGGGGAGGGGGGAGGGCGGCAACTGAGGTGTTGCGCGGGCGCCGGGAGTGGGAGACGGGTACCGATGCCGGTGGGTCGTCGTAGGCCGGGGGTTCATCGTAGGCCGCGGCTGCATACGGATGGGAGATGGATGCGAGCGGTCTGTCCTCGTAGAACATGGAGACGTGGTCCTGCTCGTCGACATGGACCAGGCCTGCTGCGTCGTACTGCTCCTCTACGTAGGTATATGTTGCGGAGGGTAGGATAGGCGTCTCGGTAGTAGGCGACAGCGAGCCAGTGGGAGACGAGGCCGAGGGGGCGGGCTCGGCGGCCATTGCACTGTACTCTGCGGTGGTGGAATAAGGGACGGGGGGATGTTGTAGATGATGCTGAGGATGTTCATGCGGTCTGCATATGTATCGTGCTGTACTCAGTCAGTAGACGCCAATGAAGCAGCAATCGACAAACTATGTTCTGGAGACGGCGGACCTCCTCCTCCTGGGCAATTGCGCTCCTGGGACGGCCGTTGCGCCTGCTGCGGGTCTCGGTGCTGTCCTCGCCGCGGCGGACGCGCTCCATGACCTCGCTGAGGAGGGCGACGCTGCGGCCGTACGCCATGACCGCTGCCTGCGGCTCCTCGTTGGTCGAGTCGAGCTGCACGGCCTCCCTAGCGAGCTCGAGGGCGCGGGTCAGTGCGCGGCGCGACGACGGGATGCGGGGCTCGTGGCGCTCCCTGGCCGCTGGCACGCGCAGGGACGGCTCGGCATCGCCTGTTACGGTCCTTGTGTGCAGGATAGACGGCGGTGGAGGGTCCTCGAGGTCGTCCTGTCTCGTCCTGGGGACTTCTGGGGAGTCGGGGAGCGGGGGGATGCTGGGGATGGGGAGGGTCGGCGGCGGGGCTGCGGGGCGGGCGTGGGCGGCGCTGGAGCGTCTGCGCTGGGACATGGCCCAGTGGGAGTCGGAGCCTGCCAGGGGAGGAGCCCGCGCCAGAGACATTGCAGAGTCAACAAACAAATGTCTGTTTCGGGCTTCTGTCCATTCTATTCTCTCTCTGCCTCTACTCTACTCTACCTCTCTCCATATTATACCTCGTATCCATCCAGTCCAATCACAATTCCATCTCCATCAGATTCTGTAGCTGTGCCCAAATACACTACACGCCGACCCTATCGCATCAACAAAACCAGGTTCAAAAGTATCAAGTATCAAGACAATTATCCAGGGTATCCCTTATTCGATCGTCCTAGTCCCGAAACTCCGACGACCCCTGCGCCGCCAGCCGGCTCTCCAAGTTCCGCAGACTCTCCTCCTTCGCAAGCAGCTCCTGCCGCTTCTCGTTGATCTCCCGCTGCACCTTCAGCTCAATCTCCCGCAGCTTCTCCTCCTCCCGCCGCAGCTGCTCCTCCTTCAGCCGCACGCTCTGGTTCGCCATTTCTTCGGGCAGGATCGACGTCTCCGCCGCGTCCGCAGCGTGCACGCTGCGCGACAGCTTCTCCGTGCGGTACGTCTCGTACAGCACGTCGTGCGTGAGCGACTTGAGGTCCGCCAGGTGCGAGCTGTATCCCGTCAACTCACACCAAGAAAAGAAAACACGGCACGCACTTGAGCAACGCGCTCCGCAGACGGCTAAAGTCCGAGTGCTTCGGGTTGTCCACCTCCGCGATGCCCCACGGGTAGATCCGCGCGCGCACCAGCTGCCCGTCCAACTCAATCTCCTCCTCCGACCCGATGATCGAGAACGGCAGAAGCGCCTGAAAGAAACATCACGAATCAGCCCACCTGCAATAAGCTCAAACTCGCCACGTACTCGGAGCTCGCTGTTGTCCTGGATCGTGTCCTCGTCGTCCTCCTCGACGTCGTACGGAAAGTTGTACACCGGGATGTCGTAGTGCTCGATGTCCTCCATAATCTAAAATAATATTTAAATCGAGTTGGGACGCGGCGCGTCGGACGCAACGCACCCGCTTTTTGAACCCCTTGAGCTCGCTAGGCGTGAGCGTGTCCGCCTTCCCAACAACGGGAATGACGTTCACGCGCGGCGACAGACGGCGCATCAGCTCAATGTCCATCTCGCGCAACCTACCCCCTCATTAAAAAACGTACGCAAGCCAGAGGAGGCGGGGACGCACGAGTGCCCGGTCGGCGGGATAAAATAGAGCAGCGCGTGGACGCGGTTGTCGCGGAAGCGCGGGTTGCGCTTGATGCGCGACTCCTCCGCGAGGATGTCGTCGTACTGGCGCTCGAGGTAGCCCACGATTTCTTGGAACCTGCCCCCCAAGTTTAGTTTGCTTTCTTTACTTACTATGATTCGCAACGCACGCAAACTCATTGTCAATATTATCCCCGAACCCAGGCGTGTCGACGATAGTCAGCGCAATGCGCACGCCGTCCTCTTCCAGCTCTTTGCATCCGAGTAAGTAAAAGTTGAGAATGAGCACGAAAAAAACACGAGAGACGCACCGACGTTGACGGGCTTTATCTTGATGCCTTCCTCAATATGCGCCGTCTCGGGGCTGTCGGAGACCTTGTGCACGAGCACCTCGCTCTCGCACAGCGTGTTCACGAACGTCGTCCGTCCCGTGCCCGAGGCGCCTACGAGTGCAACGTCGCGTCAGTTTCTTCGTTTTCCTTTCTTTTATTCGAAAGGCGAGAAGAGAAAGAGACGCACCGACAACCATAACCGTGAACTGCAAGCCCTTTTTGACCTTGTTGACCCGCCGTCTGCCTGCGAACGACATGACCGTCAAGTATGAACACTAAGATAAATGGAAATGGTGCCAGCTCAGGCTGCACTGTTGATATTTGATTATGTAATTATTTATTTAATTTAACTTTACAGGCTGGCCGCTGCATGCTTGTAGGAGCGAAACATGTCGCCCGACTGGCCACCCGCATACATGCGAGAGCGTTCCGCGCGACCAAGCCCCCGCGCGCGGTGACCAAGACCAAAAAGCCGTACGCCGATCTGCCGAGCGTGCACCTTCGCCCGGACGGCACGCCTGCGCCGCCGCTTGAGGAGTGGTGGGCTAGCGACGCGCGTACGGGTATGCATACCTGTCCTTTGCACGCACGTATGCGCGTTGTTGATTTATTTATTTTTATTGGCAGCGGGGGAGCTTAGGAGAGGCGAGAGCGGGATTGTGGACGCGTTGGTGAGGGAGGCGCGCGTCGAGGAGGACGAGCCAAAAAAGAGCAGGAAAAAGAAGGCCGTCGAAGAAGACGCGCCGCCCAAGAAAAGCAGAAAAAAGGCGCCAGAGCTCGTTGAGGACGGTGCGTCCCTTTCTCCGTGTCCGCCAATCACTGATGCATCCCCTCAGAGCGCCCGAAACGCGTCTCCCGAAAAAAAGCGAAAGAAGACGCGACGCGTGCGCGTTTCTTTGGCCCCTCTTAACGCGTATTTTGACCGTAACCCCTCCCAGCGCCGCAAAAACCGCGGAAACGGCCAAAGGTAGCGACCGACCCCGACGAGCCGAAAGGCGGCCTCCCGCGAGAGGTCCTGGACAACCTGAACCGCTTCCCGCATTGTGTGCTATTCACCCGGGTCGGAAAGTTTTATGAGGTACGCGCTTCCCTCCGCAGCTACTAGTGTGTATATGCTGACGTCCCCAGTCGTACTTCGACCAAGCCTACGAAGTCTCGCGCCTCCTCAACATCAAGCTCGCGTTCCGCAAGTGGGACGGCCGCACCATCCCCTTCTGCGGCTTCCCCCTGCAGCACATCGACAAGTACCTCAAGGTCCTGGTGCAGCAGCACCGCCGCTTCGTCGCTCTGTGCGAGGAGTTCCCGCGCTGGAGCCCGGCGGGGGTGGTATCCTTCGACCGCCGCGTCGCGCGCGTGGTCACCCCCGGCACGCTCATCGACGAGTCGTTCCTCAACCAGTACGAGAACAATTACCTGCTCGCGATCAGCCAGCTGTCCGAACCAGGCGAGGTCGGCCTGGCGTGGATCGACGTGTCGACGGGGGAGTTTTATTCGAAGCCTGCGACGTACGAGGTGCTGCGCGATGAGCTTGCACGCATTAACCCCCGCGAGATCGTGCTCCACAAGGCGCTCGAGGCGCAGAAGCCCCCACTGCTGGAGCAGGCGCTGGCAGAGGAACCGCACTGCGTATCGTACATCACGCCTTCTGCCGACGAGCAGCAAAGGGACACTCCCGTGGACACGTCTGCGTCCCTACTAGACTCAACTGAGGCGGAGCAAGAACAGCTCGACGACGCGCTCTCCATCACGCCCGTTGACGACGTCATCACAGAAGAAGACACGGCGCGTTTCCCCTCACTGGCAGAGTTCACCGCACAGGAACGCGCCGCCATCGCCCTTCTCACGACGTATCTGCATGCGAACCTCCTCGAGCACATGCCGAAGCTCACTGTCCCCGCCCGCGAGGGCGCCGCCGCGCGCATGCAGATCGACTCGCACACGATCAAGGCGCTCGAGATCCGCGAGAGCATCCGCGACGGCGGCGTCAAAGGCAGCCTGCTCAGCGTCGTCAAGCGCACCAGCACGAGCAGCGGCACGCGCCTCCTCGCGCGGTGGTTATGTACGCACCTCCCTTATTCCATTTTCTCCGCACAATAGTACTCGTACTCACTTGCACGTCGCAGGTTCCCCGAGCACATCCATCCCAGAGATCACCGCGCGCCAGGCGCTGGTCGCGTTCTTCTACGCGCGGGACCACTTCCGCGCGGACCTCGTCGCGGCGCTCGCGAGCTCGGAGGACGCCGGGCGCATCGTGCAGCGGTTCCTCCTCGGGCGCGGCGACGCGGGCGACCTCCACGCGGTGAACCTGACCATCCGGGTGTGGGCGGCGCTCAAGGCGCGGATTGCGCAAGAGCGGCGGCAGGAGGCGGCGGAGCGGGGGGTGGGTTTTGCGGACGCGGAGTGGACGAGCCTCGACGCGTTGATGGCGAGGATGGCTGACTTGCAGGAGCTCTCGGACCACATCGACGGGGCCTTGAAGCAGCGGGATCCGGGCAGGGACTCGGTTGTTGTCGACTCTGATGATCCAGACGGCGAAGTACTCGGCGCTGATGCCCGCAAGGTCGCCTGGAAAGTCGGGAACAATAATTGGACCATTAAACCAGAGTGCGAACTGTGTCAATGTGTGCTTCATGTCTAATCATCTTTGCAGGTTCTCTGAAAAAATCATGTCGTTGCATGAAACGCTTGAAGAGTTGCTTCGAAAGCGTGAGCAACTCGAGGCTGATTTGCAGCTGCAGTATGGTCGGTAACACTATCCCGTACTGTTTTTTTTGCACTTTCTGAAAAACATCATTGTTGTAGATGCTTCCTCGTTGACTTTGCGCTCGTCGCCTTCGCACGGGAACCATGTTCACCTTCTGAGGGCGAAGCGTGATCGGAAAAGGATTGACGAAAATCCCGAGTTCATTGGCATTGCCGAGAGTGGGACAACAAAGAGTTATTTCTATCAAGTGATTTTATGGTCTACTTTCCAACAGAGTTGGTTCTAATCCTTCGCAGGGATGGGCCCAACTCGGCGGTCAGATCTTCGAAACGACAAACACGTTGATGATTGCTGAAAAAGAGGCGTTCGAGTCCCTCCGGATGGAGGTAGACATTATTATAGCTTGCTCATTGCTAATCCGTCTAACATCCTGCTAGGTAAACAGCCATGCCCCTCAACTGCGGCGCAATGCCCGCATATTGGACGAACTGGATGTCACTTTGGCGTTCGCAAATCTTGCAAAAGAGATGAGCTTTGTTCGACCTGTCCTGACGGAAGAGTGCGTTCGACTCGTCGCTACTCTAGTGGTATTATCTCAACGCTTTCCAGCCCTGTGTACGAGGTTATCAACGGACGGCATCCGACCGTGGAACTAGGCCTCCTTACAAATGGACGAGTGTTCACCCCCAACACCCTCAAACTGACACCGACCTCCCGCCTTCATATTATCACCGGGCCCAACATGGCCGGCAAATCGACTCTTCTCCGTCAAACCGCACTCATCTCTGTCCTGGCACAGACAGGCTCCTTCGTCCCTGCCGATTCGGCGATCATTGGAATCGTGGACAAGCTGTTCTCCAGGGTAGGTTCGAAAGACGACCTGTTCCACGATCGAAGCACGTTCATGGTCGAGATGCTGGAAACGGCAGAAATCCTCCAGCGCGCTACGCCGCAGAGCCTTGTATGTCCCTCGGCTTCATTTTGTTTTTCAACGTTAAAGTGTTCGGATAGGTCATCATGGACGAAGTCGGACGAGGCACCACGGTCAAGGACGGGCTCGCCATTGCGTTTGCGACCGTCCACCACCTTCTTGCCGCAAATGAATGCCGTGCATTGTTTGCGACCCATTTCCATGAGGTGACCGATATGCTGGGATATTCGACTGACGCTGCGGCCCAAGGCATCTTCAGCAGCGTCGGCTTCTTTTGCACGGATGTAGATGAAACGGATGTGAGCCAAATTCCTTTCTCAAGTCCCCTACATGCTAAGTGTCCTGGACAGGATGGGCACTTCGCCTACAACTACCGTGTACGCCCTGGAGTCAACCGCGATAGTCATGGGCTCAAAGTCGCTCAACTCGCGGGCATGCCTCAATCCGCCGTCACAGTTGCGCGGGACGCCTTAACTTGGTTGAAAACTCGGAAGGAGGATCCATCATCGAACGCGACAGAACTGAATTTGCTTGGTCAATCACTAATAAACGGAGAACGTTCGGACTCTAATCTGTAAGTACTCAAACAAACCATACTTGTATAATACTTTTTTAGTGTACATAATGCTAATTCATCTGCGAACGGATGTGGTTGAGTGCGGAGCCAGCTTTTAGCCATTTGAGCTGATCGGCAGACATCGTGTGTTTGGTCTCGATCTCGAATACTTGACCATTGAGTTTGGTGATTTTCAACTTGATCTGAGCATCGTTGCCCTGGAGCAGGTCAGAAAGCCCAATTGTCTCCACCACATCGCCGGATTGGATGCGGGCGTAGTCAGCTTTGTCGGCGAACCAAAGAGGTAGTACTCCTTGTTTCTGAAGGCACGCGTCAGTCAATATGTTGGATTGAAGACTAGGTAGGCAGTTTTCACCTTGAGATTTGTCTCGTGGATCCGAGCGAAAGAGCGTGCTATTATCATGGCACAACCTAGCGGAGAATGGGTATACTTCAGGGAACGGTGCAATTATCGCGCGTACCGTAGAAACGCGGTTGTAAAGCCTGCGGGTTAGGGCTGAATTATTATATAGCATTCGCCGTATTTGGAACAACATACCGCGTGCTCTCTTGCGCTCCCTTCGCCGTAGTTATCGTCTACAACCAAGGTCCAGGGTTGGTTCCTGGACTTGAAACGTTTCGCGACTCCAGGAATTGTGTCTGACGCCGATTGTCCTTCAGAAGCATCATGGTCGAAAGCGACATTAACTTCGCCGCCTTCATCGTTCACAGCCTATACGGCGAGTTAGTAACTTGGTTTCGAAGGTCGTGAGTGGATTCACTGTGATCACTGGCGAATCATCAGCGATTCATGTATCATGTGAGCGGTCAAACACACACAGAGATTCTCAGAGATATTTGTGAGATGTCCTTGATATTCGTTCAATATCGGTTTGAGGAGAGGAGGATGCGCAGACCTTTATATTTCAACCACGGGCCCTGAGTCAAAGATATTAGATATGTGGATCATCTCGAGCCTCCAGACTTGGGGAACTCACGGCGGCAGAAATATGATCGGTTGTACACTTCCCCCTCACTCGCATCAAAACTTTCATTGGGGGAAGCTCCATTTTACCTCCTTCGAAATGGCTCGCAAAAGGTTCAAGCAACTCTAGACGTTGAGAATCCTTGCTGATTACTATCTCAGTGTCCGGCTGAGGTTCTGGTGTTGGTGTCGGATAGAAAGAACTCTCTCCGAGAGTGAACCCTGCCGACGGAAGATCTTGTCCAGAGGGAGCAGAGAATCGGAAGGTTTCGCCTGATGGTAGAGGCAATGAATCGGTCATCGGATTGAATGATAATTTTCCAGAGAACGCCATGGCGGTAACGATTGTCGGAGAGGCAAGGAAATTCATCGTCAGACGGTTTCCGTCATTGCGCGACTTGAAATTTCGATTGAAACTTGTCAAGATAGCTATAAAACGAGATGTTATAGGGGGGAAAGTATTAAAGCAGGCTAGCGAACCGTTTTCTTCCGTTTTATGGTCATCTCGTTTCCACTAATAAACGTTGGCATATGGTTTAGTTCGAATTCGAAACGACACTTACTTGGCCGATGCAAGGACCGCATGCGTTGGCCAGTACTACTGCACCGACGTCCTCCAGAGTGGAGGTAACATTGTCCCGCTCCATGGTGGCTCGGATTTGTTCGGAGCCTGGCGTACACAGGAAGGGAACCTGAATTCAATAAATAGATGACAAATGATAGGCATCAAGTAGGTTCTGACCTTGGTCGCAAGTCCCACTGATTGCGCTTGCTTAGCTAGGTCGGCAACACTTGTCTGCAAAATATTAATAAGTTCTAGGGACGATGCAGTCCTGAACCCACCATGTCTTGGTAGGAGCTGTTGGTACACGATCCAATAAGACCGGCTGAAAATTCATCTTTCCAGCCCTGTTCCTTTACAAATTGTGCAAACTTGGACAACGGCGTCGCTAGATCTGGTGTGAACGGCCCATTAATGTGGGGCTCTAGTTCAGATAGATTCTGGCAAAGTGAGTTAGAAAGAGGCGGATGAATAAAAGTCGCAAACGCGAACAATTTCAATGACTTGATCATATTCGGCCCCTTCATCAGCACTCAAGAAACCCTGAGCCGCAGCTTTATCCGCTGCACGAGCCACAGGTGCTCGACCAGTAGCATTAAGATACGCGCGCATGTTCGGAGTGTACGGGAAAGTTGAGGTCGTAGCGCCGACTTCCGCTCCCATGTTGGCAACAGTGGCCAAACCTTGGCAATATCAGATATCGAAAAGAGCTAGTCCAGGCATTCCAATACCTGTGCATGATTGATCGAAAACGCCGGGGCCAAAATACTATCGAGCTTGAGAGACCAGGAGAAAAAGGAATGAATAGAGTCCACACCTCCAGAATACGTCCGGTGCCTCCCTATGTCACCCAAGGTGAGGCGCATAGATTGACTGGATGGATGACTTACCCGAACGGTAAGCTTTCCAGCTAAATGCAGGATCAAGTCTTTCGGAGAGACCCAAGGGCTCAATTGTCCCTTCAGATGGATGCCTGCATGGTAATGAGTTTTAAGCAGCGCGTATCAAGGATTACCTGCCGACAATTTCTGGGGCTTTCAGCTCCCAGGGCGTCCCGGTAAGTGCGTCTACCGCATCGGCCCCACCGACACCTATTGCAAGCATCCCAAGACCACCGGCGTTGGGGGTGTGAGAGTCTGGGCTATTTAATTAGGCAAGTAAGATGTTGAAACAAGTATCCATTCATACCCGTTCCCAGCCTACAAGTTTGCAATTAGCAGAAGAGTTACGATTGCAAGAGGGAACGAACATGAGCATTCCCGGCGCGGCATAATTTTCGAGAACGATCTGGTGGATGATACCTGCAACAACTTGAGGCACAAAGCACCTCTAAGTTGGTGAAAGCACATACCAGAACCTGGTCCCCAGAATTCAATGCCATATTTACGAGCAGCACTTTCCAAAAAATCAAAAACTTCTTTATTGGTGATTATAGATCGCTACGGTGGTGTAAGGACAGTCAACGACGGTCAGCAAGCATGATACCTCCAAATCTGTCTTGGCGCCCTCGACAGCTTGAATGAGATGATCGCAGTGAATGCTGGCTGGCACAGCGCACTGGGGTAAACCAGCGCTCATAAATTGAAGTAATGCCATCCTGGAAGGGTGAATGAGAGAGAGAAGAATAGTCTCTGTATTGCGCGTACTGCGCTGAGGCATCCTGCATTGCGACTCGCTCGGGTCGCAGTTGAAGATAGGCTTGGCCGCGAATTTTGCCGCCATCTCCAAGGCTCTTAGTGGGTTCATTAAGGTGACTGTAGAGAATCTTCTCTGCGAGAGTGAGCTTGTGCTTGATGTGTTTTCTTACATGCGACAGGTTTTCGATTAAAAGAGAGTATGGGGGAGTAATTGAGGCGCAATTTTTCTCAGGGAGCGGGGCATGCGTAGCAAGAAACCGGACGCTCAGCTGGCGCAATTTTTTGGGGCGAAGCATGGCTGAAGGACAGGAATCGTTCGGACATTTTCGGATATTCCGAATAATTAGCCGATCGGGAATTTCGGCTTTAATCGAGTATATTATACCAATTAATTGTCAAAAACAGGTAGGTTAAGATCTATGAACTACCACAGCGTCCGGACCCCAGAATCCTTCCATCCCTGCGCGCGCGCTTCCCAATAGCCCCCAGTATATTGCCACTCATCCCTGACCTGCTTGAACCACCTCGGCTCAGTCTCTTGGCCCTTACGGCGCCGCTCACGCTGCGCCTCCTCCACCCGCGTCTTTTCCCGCTCAGCAATGTCTAATTTCCCCTCCTCCAGCGCTCTCACATCCGGCCGCAATCTCGAGTCCGTCGCCGCCATCTTCCCTTCAATGTCACTCGTTATCTCGTTCAGCGTAATCCCGAACGACGTGAAGCCGTAATATGCGGGGGCATCCTGAGGATATGGGGCCACTCGCCATAGAATCTTGAAATGCGACGCATCGAGCGCCTGGGAGATCTGGTCGTCCCATTTGCCTTCGAGTTGGGTGAGGACTTTGCCGGAGGGAGAGTAGACGGCGCCGGAGACCACGTTGGGGGAGGCGCCAAAGAGGCCGCTAGATTTGAAGTCTACAGTAGATCGAGCTTGGGTGTGTGTGTTCTCGATGGTCATCTTGCCCACATGTTCTAGGTATTTGGCACCAACCATGAGGTTTCTCATAAACGACGACGGCTTCTTCCTGTTAAATGGTTCAGCGAAACGTTCATCAACTCAGTGCAGCTCTGACCATTCAAAAGTATCCTCTCCGATTTTGAGGTAGGTCGTCCCTAGAGGTATGACCTCCAAACTCTTTCCTGAATGAAGTTCAGACGGACAGAAATGAATGTGTGGTGTTAACACACCCCAGAACTTGGTCTTGCCCGCAGATGTCGCGTTTAATTCCCAACTTGGGCCCTCGGCGTGGTATGCCATCTCGAGGGGGTTATGTCGAACTTTTTCAGCAATAAACTTCATCCGAACGTCTTCAAAGGTTTCGCCCAGCATTGGATTACTGTTGAAAGAGTCTGAAACCATAGGCGTCGCGAGATTTTTTTAAAACTCACAATCCCTTCCTACCCGAGCGATGCCGTGTGTGGGCGTAACTCGACACTGCGAATGCAGTTACATAGCAGAGCCGATCAACAGGATCCATTGCGGCTGCCGCAAGATTCAACAGCTCGTAATATTCGACCTCTTCGGCTGCTCGTTGGAGTAGCGTTAACGGCTCATTGAATGTGATGGGGAACTGGATTGTCGAAAGATCCTAGGGAAAGCATGAAATTCGGCTCGGCACACCGCGAAAAACACGCACTTTGCCGACGTTCTTCTTCAGTATAGCAAAGAGGCTGCCTTCATCCCCAACAGGGGCAGAAGGTAGATGACTTCGCCGAACAACTGGAAGTGAAACGTCGTTGACGGTCGTCGATTCACTTGGGGCTCTCAGCGACTCTCCCACAACGTCGTTATCAGCCTCAACGCTAGAGTGTCCCAAACTGCTACGGCTGTCATTGCTGAGGATCTGACTTGGTTGCCGTGATTCCGAGTCGAGCTGCGCAGGCGGAATGTCGAGAACGAATTCCTCGGCCCCTTCGCTGTCCGCATCAAACCATTCGTTGATGCTTTCGCTGAGTGTGGTCGTGGTGATTGTACTCGTACGCTTGCGGGAGTGCGGTGTAAAGAACGAGGGGGACGGGGAATAAGTTACGGGTGTACTACACTCTTCTTCCTCGGCGGTGATGGAGAGGGGAGGGCCACGCATGGTTTGACCGACATCCAGGAGCGGGGCCAAGGTTAGAATCGATTTGGAGAGGGCTGCGTGCTGCGTCTTGAGTGTCTCTAAGGCTTCGTGTACACGTTGCGTTGGAGACTTTTCCTCAGTTGGGCTGTGTTCGGGATCATGAATCGACGAGTGATGAGACGCTATATAAAATATTAGATGAACATCTAAGCGGAAGACGGCGAACGTGCATCTCTTGAAAAGACCAAACACCGCGACGTGCTTGTCCTTGTCCGCTTTCATTTTTTCTTTTTCGTGTTTTGGCTTCGAAACCTTTTTAGGAAGTGGGCCAGACAGAGTCGAAATAGCGTCCTCCAACTCAGCCAGCGTCTGGAGCGAAGAGACTCAGGATGTAGGCATTGAGGAAGGTAAAGGTTATACGCAACTGTTGTCATATCCTCAAGGATTGCACCGGATTTATTGATCGTCAAGCTTCCTTGCCGTGTCAAATGTCGCATGGTCAATGATTTACGAGACTCGGGCCCAGGACCGATGAACCTCCTGCCCAACGAGCATCAGGAGCAAGAACTAGCAGTTTGGATTATAATTGACCGGAAGGCGGCCATCCATTGGTCGAAGTCCTCTGTACTCAAACATTTGATATGGAAAGTGGTATTGGAGTCGATGTGGATATCTCTGCGACCTGGCGCAGTGGAAATGGCAGAATGATGCAGCGAAACCTGGTCGCGGACGGGGTGGTCGCGGTCGAAAGCATAGGTGAGGATCCCGGACTGATAAAGAGTGAAGTAACGGCGTGCAAAGCCTGTGGAGGAGCGTGTAAGTGGGCACACGAGAGAGAGGCGGTCGAACCCTGCATCTTCTTCCTGCGTTTCTTGAGAACCCATCCCTCACGGATGACCGCCGAGGCTACGGGAAGCCCAAAGGCAACAGAGGGGCCTGGGGAATTCAAAGCCACAGACATACAATAAGGATAAGGATGAAGGAGAGTGTTTATGATCGGCTAAGGCGCCGAAGGCGACCAAAACTATGTCATTGTCACGGTTTAGACTGCGCTCAGGAATACATCGATGTTCAGAAGACTACGCTATGCTGGCTACCCGCTGCTATCAGCTGTCCCATTCGAATTCGTGTTGGCAACATTCGGAGCATTTACAATAAAGGAAGCTGATTAGAGAGAGACATGAGAATACCTGTAAATACCTCCTCAGAAATCAATGAAATATAGTAGAATTGGGAAGCGCAGGTGGGGAAGCGGCCCCGGAAGCCGCAGACGCTTGAGAACATGGACTTTCTCGGGAAAGCGCAGGGAAACGCCGGTCTGATTTGGCGTATTTGTTCACGCGGCATCTCTCGGTGGTACCGGCGCTGACTACACTTTGTCGACCCGAATCACTCTTTCCTTTTACCCTCACCCACATATCCTTCCCGACCTCAATCATGGCTACGTGCGTTCCTCATCGCCCTGCATCGCATCCACTGACCCTCCCGCAGCGGCGATATAGGTCTCATTGGTCTGGCCGTCATGGTATGTGCTGAATACGCTATCCTGCGCGATCGTCGACACTCATCGTTCTCTAGGGCCAGAACCTCATTCTGAATATGAATGACAAGGGCTTCACTGTCGTCGCATACAACCGGACCACCTCCAAGGTCGACCACTTCCTCGCCAACGAGGCGAAAGGTAACGATTCATCATCGCCAAGCCGACAGAGAGACCCGCTTATACATCCCCCAAGGAACCAAGATCCAGGGTGCTCACTCCATCTCCGAGCTCATTTCCAAGCTCAAGAAACCGCGCAAAATCATCCTCCTCGTCAAAGCCGGCTCTGCCGTAGATGATTTCATCAAGCAACTCATCGAAGGCGGTCTGGAGCCGGGCGACATTGTCATCGACGGCGGCAACTCCCATTATCCCGATTCCATTCGTCGCACACATGAGCTCGAGTCTAAGGGCTTCCTCTTCGTCGGCTCTGGTGTATCCGGCGGTGAGGAGGGTGCCCGCTATGGGCCGTCTCTCATGCCCGGTGGCTCTACGGCTGCATGGCCTGCAATCAAACCCATCTTCCAGAAAACCGCTGCCCAGGCTTACGGCGAGCCGTGCTGTGATTGGGTCGGTGAGACTGGCTCTGGCCACTATGTCAAGATGGTCCACAATGGCAAGTTGACCCGACTATCCGTCTGGTTCACTCTGTAACCCGGCATTACTTTTCGCGCCTCAGGTATTGAATACGGCGACATGCAACTGATCGCCGAGGCCTACGATATTCTCAAGCGTGGTCTCGGTCTATCGGAGGATGAGATCGCCGACATTTTCTTGAAGTGGAACAAGGGTGTCCTCGACTCTTTCCTGATCGAAATCACCGCAAATATCCTCAAATTCAAGGATGATGATGGCGAGCCTGTTGTCACCAAGATCCTCGACAAGGCTGGCCAGAAAGGTACCGGCAAATGGACTGCAATAGCCGCTCTCGATGCAGGCACTGCCGGTTCGTCTCTCTTGTTTTTTCGTCGGTCAATCTAATCGCGATCTATCAGTCACCTTGATTGGCGAGGCCGTATTCGCCCGTTGCTTGTCAGCGATCAAGGAGGAGCGTGTCCGCGCAAGCAAGGTCATCGATGGACCCAAGAAGGAGGTCTTCCGTGGCGACAAGCAACTCTTCATCGACGATCTCGAGCAGGCATTGTATGCCTCCAAGATCATCTCCTACACGCAGGGTTTCATGTTGATGAGAGAGACTGCCAAGGAGGTAAGTCCGGTCCGCGACAACCATCGATTTCGGTACCAAACGAAGGAAATAGGTCGGCTGGCACCTCAACTACGCCGGCATTGCTAGCATGTGGCGTGGTGGATGCATTATCAAGGTAAGATCACCGAGCATGCCCGCGCTCGATACGTTTTGAGCCTCCTCTCAGAGTGTTTTCCTTGGTGACATCACCTCGGCTTATAACAAGAACCCGCAATTGGAGTCGCTGCTCTTCGATGACTTCTTTAACAAAGGTTCTTTGAAACAAAAATCTTGCAGGTTTAGTCACTGAGCATTCGAATTAGCCATCCGCAACGCCCAACCCGGATGGAGGCGTGTGATTGCTCAGGCTGTTCTCTGGGGTATCCCGACACCCGCGTTTAGCACTGCTTTGGCCTTCTTTGACGGTTACAGGAGCGAGATTGTCCCGGCTAACCTTCTCCAAGGCCAAGTACATCATTCCTTTTCTATTACTTCCAACTACGCTTACCCGGTCAATGCTAGCGTGACTACTTCGGTGCTCACACTTTCCGTGTTTTACCCGGAAAGGAGAACTCGAAGTTCAAGCTTGGCGAGGACATCCGTACGTTCCCTCTCTTCTGTAGGGCTCCCATCTTGATCCACTTTAGATGTCAACTGGACTGGCCGTGGCGGTAACGTTTCGGCCTCCACGTACAACACATAAAGTCTTGCGGTGGAAAAGGCGATCCGGCCGCCCCCTAGACTTTCGTATTACATAGCCGTTCGTTAGAAAATATGCGACGAAGTGTACAGTTGGAGGAAACGAAAATAAGAATCAATGTGTATCCTTGTGTATCGTATTCAATTAGGACTTGACGCTTGACTTGGAGCTGGCGAGTAGGAGGTTGGCTTGTCCAAATCGGGAATATGACTTCGTCGTTTTGGACCTGATGTGCGGAATTTTCTTTTGCGCTCGGTACGCCCAGGAGGACTGCGCTCTTCTCTCGGAGCGTCTGAAACTTGTCAACGGAGCTCGGGGTTAGTACACTGTGCGTTCGGACCGCGTCTACATCATACAACTGCTCTAGGACCTGACTCACAAGACGCTCGACGGGTATCACTGACTGGCTCTGACGACACCCTTGTTCTGGATCTCTTTGCTTCTGAGTTGCGGTTACGCGGCCGCCATCCTGTAGTGCAGCCTCATGAGCAGGATGGCAACATCTTCTGCTGGAACGGCGAAGTCATTGAATTTTCGTGGGCGCTTGCTGAGTTCTAATCTGTGGTGTTGAAGATTTTCGATGGCATGGATGTCGGTTATTTCTCTACACACTCCAAGCACTTTGTGTAAACAAGCCTAGATCGGGAGAGAGGACAACGACGGCGTGAAACTGTTCCACACGTTGTGCACCCTCGACGCTGTTGAACAAGTGGCGAATTTGTTCGGGAGTATAGAGGGCCCGTAAGCGCGAAGTTCATCATCCGCTGTCTCCCAAAATAATGACCCTCCAGCTATGCATTCGTGTATTATCACGTAGGGCTCGCACATTTTGAGCTACTATCCTCCTGATGCTCGAAAGATTTATAGGCGCTCTCTCAACGCGTCTTCTTTGCTAGAGATCCTCTTGGCCGTCGCTCTCTTCTAGTTCACAAGCCGAGCACCAGAAATGCGTATTTTCTCTTGGCCTCTGTTTCTGTTGGGCCAGACCCGTCCCATGAATTTGAGGAACTCCCCACAGAGTTCATATATTCTCTCGAGCTTCGCGAATTACTCAAGGGTGGAGAGGTATGCGATTGCACGGGGATATTTGACCTCGTCTCAATTTCTCTCATTAGATGGTCAGAAAATTCGACTCGTATGTGACCAGCTTTTCGCGGAGCTCAGTCAACGCCTTATATGTAGGCGTACAACAATTGTTCAAGGTCGTATCATAACATTCGGAGTCATAGAGCCAGCCCGCCCGGGTGAATACAGAATTACCTCCGGACAACTGGCCTCTCATTACTGGGCTTGAGACTCCCGATCATCTGGCGCAAGCGGTGGACGACTTGATTTATCATTTAGACAGAAGCGTGGAACTGCGCGTGCGCGATATACCCCAGTCATCGTGAGTGTTGTCTACCGCGATTGATCGGCAGTCACCGATGTCTCAGAGCCGGCGCAGGCACCGCAAGGGTTGCCGTGTTATTCAGCGGTGGTGAGCATCTCGTTAGTCAAACGCGTCCACAGCGCTCAAGAACTTTAGGCATCGATTGTACTGTTTTGGCTTATTTCGCGCACAAGTAAGAGAAATTTTCATGCTCCCATGCGTTTGATTAACTTTGCGGAAGGTTTATTCCGTTGGATGAACCGATAGACCTCCTCAATGTGGCTTTTGAAAACCCACGGAAAATCAAGGTACAAACTGTGGGGAATAAGGGCCAGAAAAAACCTCCAAAAGAAACTCCAAATCCACCTCCGGCATACATGGTTCCAGATAGAGTGACTGGGTTCCAGGAAGTTGAAGAGCTGCGTAGGTTATGTCCCCGCGTTTGGAATTTCGTGAGTTTCTACCGCCACAGTTAATGTCAAGTGCTCAACTCAGTGCTTTGAGGTCGAAATAAATGTGCCTTATGAGGTCTTTTCTTCCTGGATAATTGTTTAACTTGCTTTTCTAATCGATGTCGATGAGAAGTAGGAATCGCAGGCGTCTCTTGCCATCGTCGAATCCTTGATGTTCCCGGCGAGGACAGTCATGGATTTGGTATGTTATTACTTTTTTTTAATCCGTTGCATCGGTTTTTAACGAACTGTTTCGAAGAGCCTTGCCCTCGCACTGTATTTTGCATCCAGTGGGAAAGGGTTGGTTCGGGATCATCCTAATGTTGACCCGGTCTCGTACAGTAGCCCTGCTCGGGTCCTGTTGAACGGTCTCGGGTCGGACGAACTGCTCGGCGGCTATGGCAGGCATCGCACGGCCTACGGAATTGGTGGATCAAAAAGCGTGATAGACGAGGTATTTCTTTCTCTTGGCCGCATGTAAATGATATTTACTGTGATGCAGCTACAGCTCGAAATCGACCGCATTCCCTCGCGTAACTTGGGTCGAGATGACCGTGTTATTTCGTCTCACGGGAAAGAAACACGCCATCCATTTCTTTCCCTTACACTTGTATCTTTCCTTGCCGGTCTCCCGGTACATCTGAAGATGGACCTCCGTGCCAAGACTGGATTGGGCGACAAAATGTTGCTGAGATTAGCAGCGATGAAAATGGGGTTAGTCGAGGCGAGCAGCAGAAAGAAAAGAGCCATGCAATTTGGTAGTCACTCTGCTAGAATGGAGGGAGAAAAACGCGGGGATGTATTAATTTAGTTCTTGAACAATTACTGCGTGTCCGAGAGTTGAGTATGTACTGTGGCAGTGACGCATTATTGTGGTTTGCTGTTTAGTCAGCCTTGCTTCCTGCCGGCCGCGACGATGGCCATTCCAAATTCTCTCCTTCGAGTTATTGGTACAGTGAAATCTTGGGCTTTAAATCTACCACTAATTGGTGTTTCCTAGTCCCACTTGGTGCCGCCATTGTGGCTGTAAGGTCGAGTATTTACGATGTGCCCGGAGGTTACCGAGCAGTTATGTTTGACCGTTTTTCCGGGGTGCAAGACAAGGTCGGTCATATCCATCTATCCATCTACCAAACTGACGGGCGCACGATATGTTCTGTACAGGCTTCGGATGAGGGAACCCATTTCTTGGTTCCGTGGTTGCAAAGAGCGATTCTGTACGACTGTCGCATCAAGCCTCGGGTCAGTCGCGTCTCCCATTCGTTTGTCTCTACTTAGACAAACACCGTAGAATATTTCCACAACGACGGGCTCCAAAGATTTGCAAATGGTCTCGATTACGCTTCGAGTACTCTCCCGGCCGGACGTTACTCATCTCTCTAAAATCTACCAAAGCCTTGGCATGGACTACGATGAACGTGTTTTACCGTCCATCGGAAATGAAGTCCTGAAGAGTATTGTGGCCCAATTTGACGCGGCAGAATTGATCACTCAGCGTGAAGTTGTGCGTGCTCATTTTCGTTGAAATGAAACGTAAGGTAACACTCTATTGAGGTATCTTCACGAATTCGAGCCGACCTCCTCCAGCGTGCCGGAGAGTTTAATATAAAGCTTGAGGACGTGTCCATCACACATTTAACCTTTGGAAAGGTAGCACCAAGTCGGTGCAATGATCCGTGTAAACTGAAAAAATTATACAGGAATTCACCCAAGCCGTGGAGGCTAAACAGATCGCTCAGCAAGGTTCGTTACAGTTGTATATCTGAGAGTCGGATACTGAGCTGTTGTTATAGATGCGGAGCGCGCAAAGTTCATCGTCGAAAAGGTGAACAGCATTCGCAGCATATTATGTGATCTGACCTAACGGATGCATAGGCGGAACAAGAGCGACAAGCGGCTGTGATCAGAGCAGAGGGTGAAGCCGAGGCGGCTGCCACAATATCAAAAGCTCTGGATAGAGCGGGTGCCGCTTTTGTGGCGCTCAGAAAAATCGAGGCCAGCAAGGCAATCGTGCAGTCATTGGCGGGTAACCCGAATGTGACTTACATTCCAAGTGGGAGTGGAAACGTACTACTCCAGGTGCCTACCCAGAAGTAGTGATTGTACAGCTTGTTAATAAATTTGGTGCTATATCGGAGGCCGTAGGAAAATTGAGAGATTGACACATGTACACCGTCGATGAATGTCGCAACCGCTTTGCACCTGCTTGTCTTGGACGCGAGATGTAAATATCACTGCCTGCAATAGCTTGCTCTCGACAAACAAGAACAGGGCTCTCCCTTGCGTTTCTGTTTCGTTTTCCTCCTCTCTCCTCCTCTCTCTCTCTATTTCCTATCTCTGAGGAGCTCTTCTCCTCTGTCTCTCTGTCTATTGTCGCTCCGTTTTTTCGTACGGGCGCCTGTTTCCTTCGTTTAACTCCTAGACTAATATCTCCGCAGCTCTCATTTTCGTTCCTCTTTTCAAGTCCAGTCATGAACATGATGAGTCCTACTGACTCGGCGGTACGTGCCACGCTCTACTCTGTCCTAATCTGAACTGATCTCGATTCCCTTTCCTCTCTGCTCTGCTCTGCCTTTTCATCGGCTCCGCCTTTTTACATTCGACATTTCCAGATGGCGGACATGCAGAGGCGGGCCCACCTCTACGTCGGAAACTTGAGCCCTCGCGTCACGGAGTACATGCTCACCGAGATCTTCGCCGTCGCCGGCCCCGTCCAACACGTCAAAATCATCCCCGACCGCAACTACCAGCATGGCGGTCTCAACTATGGCTTCGTTGAGTATATGGACATGCGCGCTGCTGAGACCGCTCTCCAGACCTTGAATGGTCGCAAAATCTTCGACACTGAGATACGTGTCAACTGGGCGTACCAGGGCCAACAGAACAAGGAGGACACCACCGGACATTACCATGTCTTCGTGGGGGATCTCAGCCCCGAAGTCAACGACGAGGTCCTCGCGAAAGCTTTTAGCGCCTTTGGCACCATGTCCGATGCGCGCGTGATGTGGGATATGAACTCCGGAAAGTCCCGTGGTTACGGTTTCCTCGCCTTCAGGGACAAGACCGACGCCGAACAAGCCATTGCGACCATGAACGGCGAATGGCTTGGATCTCGCGCTATCCGTGTCAATTGGGCGAACCAGAAGACTCAAGGCGCTCCCGCCTCAGGCGGTGGTATGTCTAGTATGCCTCCTTCCATGACCTCTCCGCGCCCCATCGGCGGAGTAGGCCCTCCGGTCAGCATGGGTAGCGCTCCGGCACCCATCAACTTCCAGGGCGGTCCCCTCTCGTATGAGGCGGTTGTACAGCAAACACCCGCATACAATTCGACTGTCTACGTTGGAAACTTGGTGCCGTACTGCACACAGGCCGATCTCATTCCCTTGTTCCAATCCATCGGTTATCTCTCCGAAATCCGCATGCAAGCCGATCGTGGATTTGCTTTCGTCAAGCTCGACACTCACGAACACGCTGCGCAGGCTATAGTTCAGCTGCAAGGACAGAACGTCCACGGGAGGCCGATCAAGTGTAGCTGGGGCAAAGACAGGGCAGATGGAGCTACTGCGCAACCTCTGAGTCCGGCTCCTGGGGCAACCCCGTATGGAAATTTGGTATGTTTTGGCTTCTTATTTTCTCATCTCATTTGACTGAGTCGCTTTAGCCCATGTACGGAATGCCACAGGCTACCTCCTACGGCCAATATGGCTTTAGTGCATACCCCGGATTTGCAAATCAAGCGGGCGGTGTCCCTGGTTCTCCTGGCATGCCTCAGCCAGCGAGCGCTGGAGGAGCCGGTCTCGGGTTGGCCGCGGGTGGTGGACAAGCGGGCGCAGATCCTAACGCGCTAGCTGCCGCGGGACAAGCTGGTCAGGCGCAATGGGGCGGAGATCCCAACTCATACTATTCAAATTATTGGGGTGGTACGTTCCTTATGCACATCATTTGCCTGTCGACTGTATTCAACTTTGTGGTCTATCAGGTTACTACGGCCAACAAGGTCAAGGCGACGCCCAAATGCAAGGTGCTCCTTAATTGTACTACTAGATAGTGGAATGAAGCTTTTCTCTTGTTCGTCTCCTCCTCTCTTACCCAAGTGTAGCTCAATTCGTCAATTCGTTTCCAGGTCATGTCCACGTTTTTTGAGCACAAGCCCTCTTAACTCACCGATCTTGTCGTTGTTGACCTTCACTCTCTACTTTTCTTCACCATATGTATCCCAAGTTCTCTCCCTCAGTCCTACTTTCTTTTTCTTGTGATCAATCATATACTGTCCCGCCATGTCGAGACGGCTGGAAATGCGGACAATACCACCAAAAAGATTGCAAAGGCAGTCGATGATGTTACAACTGAACGTCTTATTTATGTACATACACCACCAACCCAGAAGGAAATCAGTATGATGTATGGGCTATAAATCAATCTGATATATTGTATAGACTTCATGACGATATCAGATATTCATCGGTCCGATGTCTCTGTCTCGATATCTGAGCAACATCTAAAAAATGTATTTCTCAAGTTTGTTTCGGTATCATTTTGAACTCTTGTGCCGATTTCGGCCTGATTTCCCATATGGCCATTGTATGTGAGACAGAATCGCTGTGCCAAGACGATTGCACTTTGGTGTTTTGGGATGAGGTCGCCACCGCTGGCACAACCGGCTTAACTTTTGTAAAATAGTAAGAAAACAAGACAGGTAATTTTTTTCGTCCGGTCTATGACGGTTCGTTTGTACAAATAAACATTTGCGCGCGCGCGACCTCAATTTGCGCGCCCGCGAGGCCTGGCCTCAAAGGTGCCTTGAATCTTAATATATGAATTTCTTTTTCACATTTAGAAATAAAACAACTCTTGAAATATCGAGCCCGTCGTATACACGTAAGGATTTGTATTATATAGCGGGCGCTTAGGCCTTAGGCCTTGGGATGGGGAAACACAACAGAAGAGCAATCTTAGAGAATGATTTGGCTCACCGGGACACCTTCGACCTGGTTCTCCCAACGACGAGTACTCTTTCCGACTCGACGAATCGGACGAAGTCGCAGCTCCGAGATGCCAAACTACTTAGGTGGTGAAGTAGCCGAGCCTGAGAGGAGCAGGGGCGAGGGAACAGCGAGGTGGGTGTTGGATCTGTGCGTCGAAGCTGGGTGCTCTCTACTTCAGTCGCAGTACGTGGCTGAGGTTGTCGACGTGGCGTTGTGAAAATTCGTTGATCGGCATTGTGATGCGACCTGTCATTTCGGCAAACGTCCAAAGCTGTGCTATGAGGCCACGCGTCTCAGCTCTCTGATCCCAACTACCACATCCCCCACAACCGCCCGAGGACTGCTGGCAGCCTGCTATGTCACCGCCTTCAGCATCCTACCCTAGCCCACATCATATGCAGCCTCATCCCAATCCACAATTTGGCTCAACAGTTCTATTCAATGGAATGCATGCGGAGTGCTCGAATACCCACAGCCGTCGGTGAGGAGGACCTAGCTGGCCGAGGCTGGCCTGCGTACGTCTGTAGCTGTTAGTGTGACAGTGACAATGTGTACTTCATGTATTTTTATGCTCTGTCCTAGAGCGCGCGCGCAAATTGAGGTCGCGCGCGCGGAAATCAATTTTTGTACAAACGAACCGTCATACGGTCCAAGTCGGACGAAATCAAGGACAAGTCATTCAAACTCCGAGGCACGTGGTGTTGATACTGCGTGATTTGATGTATGGTCACATCACCAAGTCACTTTCGTCCTGCCACCATCGCGCCGTGGCCTCCTTACCCGCCCTCCATCTCTCTTTCCTCCTCAAGCAATCAGCTCACTCCTCAAGATAGTCTCAAGATAGTCCTGAGCTTTGGCCTACTATTTCCCCCGACTGGATAGCTCAATCTCGGCGCATTCTGCAAACAGCCTGAAAGGCTCTCTGACCTCCCTGGAGCTGCCTCAACTATTCTCAAGCCTTTGCAAGTCACCTCAACTCACCTCAACTATGCAAGACTTCAAGTTTCTCGTATGGTTATTTCGGATTCTCATTCAAGCTTCCTCAATGCCTCAACCGAGTCAACGGTCCCAAATGCCACAACACGTACTTTTTCTATGGGCATCTACAAATGCACGACATTGATTGGCTATGAGCTTGGGGCGCCCATTCTTACAGTATGTTGTTTGCCACTGCTGATGTTGTGTATGCGCACTGACTTTGGGCCTGCAGTTCACCATGCTCATTATTAATGACCCACACGCTGCTCGAGGAGTTGGAGGATGGTTCGCACCATGCCGTTGAAGTCGCATGGGCAACGCGGATGGTGATATGGTAATTAAACAGTTTTTGTGCCGTAGTTAGAAATTTGAATTTTCTTACCTATCATTTATCTTTTGGTGTTCTCTGGATGAAGAAATGGCCTCCATGATGACTTGGATCTCAGTTAAGCTGATGGTGGAATGAAAAGTGAACCAACTCGTTTCGATGTCGACCCACCGACACTGTTCTGAAGTCTATATGTCAGCCAGACTTGGAAATGATTGGCTGAATGGATACCGTTCTGATATATTCAAGACACCCAACTGAAGTCTGCAGCTGACGTCTTATGAAGTTAAGGACTGATATCATTCCGATGTCAATCCGGCACGGTGGTGTAGCTATCGATCCCGGTCTATTATTTGAAGACGTCGACCCAAAGTCAAAGATATTCTAGGTGGTATGTGAATAACGGGCCAAAAATATATACCAGGATATAAGAGTAACACAGGGTATGGAGGGAGGGAACTCCTCAGCTTTCGACTATCAGCCATTCGGTGTCAGATCCACGGCCTTCGCCGCTGGAGATGGTGTCCCATCCTTCTTCCGGCTCGGTTGTTCCCTCTCCTCCGCATCCCCGTTTCCCGACACCGAGGACTGGGATGCGGAGTCGGCCCCATTGGCATCGTCGGCGGATCCATCGCGCCAGGTCAGAACTGTCTGATGACGCGAGCGCATATTCTCATAAAACTCATTCGCTTCGTTCATCTTGTTTGCTTCGACCTGTTTCGCGTCCAGCCAGCGCTGTAGGAGTTTGGCGTTGTCTTTCGTGAGAGTTTGATTCCGCTCCTCGATTTGCCCGAGCTCAAGCTGCAGCGTGCTGATCTCGTCGTTGAGAATCTATGGAACTGTGAGAGTAAGCACTTGAGAAACCTGTCCGTACTTACCTGCACCGTCCGATCCTTCTCGCTCATTAGCTCGCTGTGCTGATCGACCTTCCGTCGAAGAACCGCAATCTCGTCCCTGGTCTTCCTGAGGTTCTCCGAGTCGACTCTTGATAATTCCTCCTTTTCTCGGAGTGTCTCGTTCATTGACAACAGCCGCTGAGCATTTTGCCCTTGGGTTTTATACACCGTCGCCAGTTCATCCCGCAAAGACGAAATTTGAGACTCCAGCGATGCCATGTATGCAGCTCGGACGGGATTGCTGCGAGTGACGCGAGAATGAGCACGCAGTGGACATGAACAGGGGGCTCACTCACTCTTCACTCGCGGTAGATGCACCACCCGAGGGAGCCGATGCGCCAGGAGCCCCTCGAACAGAGCCCACTGCACGCAACAGGGAAGCATTTCTCTCCTTCAAAAGCTTTGTCTGCTGGGCCAATTTGCGGTCTGAAAGGGTGGGATGAGTCAATACACGTGTAGGAGAATTGGGCATACACTGCTCGATAATGGGGGAAAAAGCCGACTCGCGAGCATTGCGTTCTGCTAGGCGCAATCGTAGAAGCTCCTGCCAGGCTGGCTCCGCCATTGCTTGTTGGAGGGCTTGTTGAAGCGGATTGCCTATTTTGGCCAATTGGAGTGCGTGGCCTTGTTTTCCTACACCGCTAAAGTGCTACCAAGTCCACTACACCTTATCGTCTTCCTCTTCGACATGGGCCGTGTCTTACTCAAGGCGTGTTTTACGCTGTCTCTCGCTGCCCAATTCCTCACACTATTTCTAGGTTATAATTCTCGGAGACAGCGGGTTTGTCATTATTGCAGCTAATGGCCTCCTGATGCCACTTCTCTCCATAGCGTCGGCAAGACCTCGCTCATGAACCAATACGTGAACAAGCGCTTTAGCAACCAGTACAAGGCGACCATTGGCGCCGACTTGTGTGTTCACCGCTCAGAGTGCGCGCGCCATACTAATTTGACGCAGCTTGACCAAGGAAGTCATGGTGGACGACCGCCTCGTCACTATGCAGGTCCGTTTTTGAAATGCACGGGTATTTTAATTACGCTAAGCTAGCACAGTTATGGGATACCGCCGGGCAAGAGCGTTTCCAGTCTCTGGGTGTGGCCTTTTACCGAGGCGCCGATTGCTGTGTCCTGGTATATGATGTCAACAGCGCGAAGTCTTTCGAAACGTTAGACAGCTGGCGGGACGAATTCCTCATTCAGGCCAGCCCACACGACCCGGAGAATTTCCCCTTTGTTGTATTGGGGAACAAGATTGATGTCGAAGAAAACAAGCGGCAGGTGCGGGTTCTCGACATTTGTTTATTCCGCAGGCGCTGACGATATGCGCAGGTAACGCAGAAGCGCGCAATGACGTGGTGCCAATCCAAGGGCAACATCCCCTACTTTGAGACGTCCGCCAAGGAGGCCATTAATGTGGAACAAGCATTCCAAACTGTGGCCAAGAATGCCCTGCAACAGGAGCAGGAAGAATCCCTGTCAGACTCTGTTCCCGTCCTCAACTTGAAGAATAAACGTTCTGACAATCTATCTAACAGGTATGTTGACTACCCCGATCCTATCCAGCTAGACTCTGAGAGCTCGCAAAGCTACGGCTGCAACTGCTGAGGGCTGAGTGACTGCGGAGGGTACGAATTTACATGCTGCCATACATATAGTTTACCTTGAACGACTTTTCATTCGTAATGCCTTGCTTGCATATCCGTTCGTCTATACCTGAATGATTTATTATTTGCGGACTTGAAGCTCGTGTGGCTGTGTACATGCTTACCAAATAATCTCTCTTTTCCTCCTGCACTGAATCTGCATTGCCGCTTCTGCATCGTCGGCCGATTTACATGATTTTTGACCCTGCAACAGGCGTCCATCTCAAACCCTGGCTCGTCAGGACCCTCGAACCGATGTATGAGTCTCGATTCGTACACACTACCGAACAAACTGACGCGCACATCCAGATGCGATGCTGAGCCCGGAGCCCTCGCTGACTACATTCTTGCGCTTTTGAAACATAATGTTCCCGAAGCCGAGATGCGAAAGGAACTGGCAGTTCAACTGGACGAATTCCTTGAAAAAGGTTTGCCGCTCATCAATTCTTTCTTTTCTACCAAATTCAACGTGTATTCCAGCAGAGTGCCCTCCCTTCATTGAGACGCTGTTTACAGTTCTTCGTACAAAGTCTTACCTCCCGTACGCGACTGCATCGTCCACCTCAGACTTCCCCGCAAATTCTGCCGGCGCTGGAATCCCGATTCCCATCCCCACCAGTTCAACATCTCCCGAACGAACGCGCAAGCGGAGTTCGGACAACGATGAGCGGGATGGACGACCGCCAGCAAAAGGCCCTCGGCTGAGCAGCGAAGGGCAATTTTCGCGTTATTCCAATGGCAGGGGAGGGGGACCCGACTCACGGTCCACTGGCGGATGGGGAGCACGTGTGGAACGGCCGCCACTCAACGGCTACCACGACTCGTCCTCTCAGATGAATCCGGGAGGTATGGGTATGAATGGGAATGGCAGACGGCCCCTGCCATACTTACCTCCTGATCAAAAGCGGGGGATATGCAGAGACTACCATAGTGGGTAATGTTCACATTCTGCTCGTTCTTCTACTAATTCATTTCAGATAATGGATACTGTTCCCGCGGAGCATATTGCAAGTTCAGTCATGGAGACGACGCAGTCGTGCCAGGCCAACTCTTCCCAATGAACGCTGCCGGCGGCATGCCGTTCATGCCCATGTTTCCCGCTGGAGGTGCTCCTTTTGGAATGGCTGGAGGCGCTGGCCCAGCATATGACCCTCATGAAGCGCGAATGGATATGCGGCCACCCCCCACGAACGGCGCTGTCCGACCCCAACCCCGTGCACCTCTAATTCCTCGAGCACAACAGGAAGGTGGAAACCGGATGCGCTCCGGGGAACTCCCTGTTATCCAGGACCTGACGCCACCAGTGCATGATGCCCCGACCTCACCATTAGTGGATCGTCAGCGACAACTTCCGCCTCATCTCCCCCTCCAATCGCCGTCCTCCCAAATGAACTCCCTGCCTTCGGAAAGTTTCAGCGACTATGACCCTGCCCGGAATGGCATGAATGGCCACCATCCCATGAATGGAAATTCTGGGATGTTTGGACCGCAGATGGACGTCGACATGTCGAATTCCATGGATACTATGCCTCATCATCCCGGCGGCGGTTTCCGTGGCGGTCGTGGCGGACCACGAGGGAAGGGTGTATTCAACGGTCAAGTGCACAAATTCAACTCAGAACGCGGAAACGACAAAACGCTGGTGGTGGAAAAGATACCAGACGATAAACTCAGCCTGGAGCATGTTAATGACTGGTTCAAGCGTTTTGGGACGGTAACGAATGTCGCCATAGACAGTTCGAGTGCAAAGGCGCTGGTCAGCTTCTCCAACCACGAGGAGGCGCATGCTGCTTGGAAATCGGAGGATGCGGTTTTTAATAACCGCTTTGTCAAATTATTTTGGCATCGTCCGCTGGAGGGACATGGTCAAGTCGGCGCGCGGATGCTTGCTGCATCTGCACCTGTCGTCGCCAATATCGTTAAACCGGAATCTACACCTCCTGCTGCACCTATGATTCCGGCGCCCTCGCGGGCCGTTGCCACGCCCGCGCGGAAGACGCCTTCCTCGGCGTCAACGGCGCTCGCAGCAAAACAACAGCTGCTCGAGAAGCAGATCGCGGAGCAGAAAGCGCTGATGGCCAAGCTGTCCTCTGCGTCTCCTGAAGAGAAGAAGGAGATAATGGGGCGGCTTCGGAAACTCGGGGAGGAGATGACGCCTACACCTGCGGCTGCGCCAACGACACCGGTTGTCAAGGAGGATCCCGAGAAAAAGGAGCGCGAGCGGCTGGACAAGGAGCTCGAGTTGCACAGTGCCACAGCCAAAGTGGAGGACGAGGAAAGCACGGAGGATTTGCAGGCGAAGCTTGAACGGCTCAAGGCTGAGGTACTTGTTCGCGTTCACCCGATTTGTTGTAATTAACGTTCGCTCCACAGGCCGCGAGTCTAGGCTTGTCGGACACTGGCGCAGAAACGTCGTGGGGCGGGTCGTACCGTCCGTATCGGGGCCGTGGGCGGGGGGCGAGAAGCTACTACCGTGGCGCCGGACCCGTGCGCGGCGGCGCGCCGCGCGCCAGCATGAAGCTCGACAATCGTCCCAAGAAACTCATTGTCAAAGGCGCCAAGGAGGACAGCACCCAGGCCGTGCGCGATTGGTACGAGGTCAGTCGCAGTTCTTTGTCTTTCTCGTTTCTCGTTTCTCGTTTCCCGACTGACGATATTGCAGACAACGGGCCAGGTGGAGTGGGTGACTACGGTCGAGAATGGGGATATTGTGGTGACGTTCCGGACGCGGAGCGGGGCAGAGCAAGGCCTGGCGAAAGGAAATAATATCTCGCTGGTCGGGCCTGTGCAGGTTTCGTGGTATACGGGCCCTGCAGTGGAAACGAATGCGACGGCGGCGCCTCCGAAGCGGACGCCAGGTATCGACACCGACGCGGACAGTGCGGTCCAATCGCTTTCACAGGATGCTCTCGATTTGCCTGACGCGCTTGTGCACGAAGAAGAGGTAGCGAGCGGCTGGGGCGACGGGGATGAGGACGGCATGGGCATGCTCTGAGTGCCGCTGCAACCTCTTCTTATACGGTTATGCTTTTTTTTGCTCACTGTACATAATTTAGATTGCTGTCATGTTGATATAAAGCGCTTTGACCGCAAAGATCCAAATCCTATTATAAAGAATCTAAGTTACTCTGCCAGCAACTCTGGAAATAGTGTGCCAATGATAGAATCGAGGAGCAAGACGACGAGATGGACGTTGCACTCGCGGCTCGTGAGCGGGTCGAGCGCGACGGCAAGAGTGTCAGTCGGGTCGGAGCCCAGAACTAGCGGGAGGACGTGTGTCTCGACTAGACGACAGTTGACGTTAGAAGAAAAAAATGGGGAGGGATGACGCACCCCAAGGCGACTTGCCACGGTACGCGAGGAGGCGGGCGCGCATCTGGGCCTGCTCCTCAGGCGTCGGATCGACGGGGGCCGGTGCAGGGTACCCGTTCGGGAACAGCGTGCGCTTGGCGTTGCGGACGATGGTGAGGAGGAGTTTGGGCGAGAGGGTCTGTGCGAGGAGGTACGGGAGCAGCCTGCGCGGAATTAGTATGATGCGAGATTGCTAGCATAAAAGACTGACCGGTCGAGGAAAGGCGCGAAGAGCACGAGGAGGAGGGAGAGGGTATGCGTGATGGAGGAGGACGCCATGCGGGCGGCGGTCGTGAATATTTCGGAGATGAGCGTGAGCGACGGGAGGGCAAAGTCGCTGGATGGGGGCGTGACGACGGACGATGATATTGGAGGGAGGGGGGTGTCGGGGCCGGTCGCGGCCCACGAGGAGGCGGATGAGGACCTGGAGATGGCGGGCGACACGGGAGAGGTGGGGATTGGTATGGATGCCGGGGAGCGGGGGCGGGGGAGGGGCGAGGAGACGCGTTGGGTGCGGGGCGGGGTCTGGTTAACGCGCTTGATTGTGCCGACAGCCTGCTGGTACGCGTGGATCATGGTAAGGAATATACCGGAGAGCGCCTGGATGGCGGAGAGCAGGACCACGATGAGGGTGTGAAATGAAAAGGCGGAGGCTGGTGGAGATGGAGAGCTTGTCTGGGTTGATGCTTCTGAGTCGGATAGACTAGGGGCGGGCGGTCGGGCACGTACCTTTGTGAGGAGGATGTCCTCCTGCCCGAGGAGATCGAGTATAGTCTTCTGGATAAACCAGGGTTGTGTTATCTTGGGGACAACGTCCTTGAGCAGGATCTTGAGGACTATTTCGCGTATTATGAGGCGCTGGGGCTCAGGGGCATAGTCTTCCTCCGGGAGACAAGCCTTGAGTATGTGGTCGACTATCTGGCGTAAGTACTCTGGGTCAATCGTGCCGTCCGCCGCTACGGCCATGTGAGGCTGTAGGGCGTGAAAAAGGGCGGGGAGAGAGAGAGCGGCTCCGGAGGCATAGGAAGTGGAGACTTTGGAGGCAGCATTGCGGTAGTCGCGGTAATGCTGGGTAACGATGACCGGGACGTCGTGGAAGACGAGGGGCGCGAGATCAGCGTCTAGGACGCGTGCCTCGACGGCGCGAACAACCTGGGTGAGGATCCGGGTGATGTCTGGGAGGAACTCCTTGTCGTAGCGGGTGATCTTGGTCCACCAGGGGTTGACAAATGCGCGCAGAGCAAGGGCCACAAAGTCATAGACCTCTGCGGTGAGTTCTGGGGGGGTTGTGGGGGCTGCAAAGAGCGGGGGAAGGTCATTAGAGGGCCAGGCGGGGAACAGAAGCCGCTTGGACAGCGACGCCTTTGCCAACGCGCTTTTGGCGGACGTGAAGGAGGTCGCCATGCGATCCAAACACAGCACGCGCACCTTGCCCGCACCTCACTCAACCGCTGCCTGCGTCTCCCTCACCCTGTATTCCCCTAGACCTCGTCTCAAACGCCATACAGGCCACTAGTTGTGTCATATCATCTTCTCCCGTCGCTGATCTCCACTCTACAGCTCTTGTATTGAACAATGATCTCGCTAGATGATTGTCCGACGCCAGTACATTTTTCCAGATTTTTTATCCTCTCCTCGTTGCGATTGCGGCGTGTCTGGCCCGCAACTGAAATTGGATCCCTGACTGTCGCGCCAAAACGTTTAGTAATTAACATAAATTAAATCCAAGGTCCTAGTCGCACGTGCCACAAATCTCTTGGCTGCAGCGTCAATCATCTCTGTTGTCCTGGCCGTCGTCGGTCGAGCAGGGCTCCTCGCGCCGTCGCTCGTTTGATGCATCTGTCCGCCCACACCACCCTCCTTATTGCAGTCGTCGCCGCCGTGGGTGGTCTCATCGTCGTCCTGCTGCTCCTATTCTGTCTCTGCCGTCGCCCCGCGCACAAGGTCCCCCTTCCTCCAAAACAGGAGCTCGCTCGTTACCGAGAGCAGCAGACAGTCCATGTCGAACCCCGCCCTACGACGTGGTATGACTCGGCCTTGCTTTCCGCCCCGTCTGGCTCCTTCGCCGGAAGTAAATCTTCCTTGTTGCCCCCAAGCCGGGGAGGGAGCCCTTCTCGCCGCCCGAGTCTGAACACAAGCGAGTCGCCCTCCGAGGACATATCCGACGTTCCAATGCACCACGGCTTGGAGCTTCCTCATCTCTCGTTCGACACGAGCAGCACTTCGCTATCCACGGCCGAGACCGACTCGCCCGCGTCCTCGCCCCCTCCTACCGCCTCCCTCAGCGACCAGTCCCTCTCCCACACTCCACGACATCCCTCTTCCTCCTCGCGCCCAAATCGTCGCCCCCGACCTATCTCTGTAGGCTCCAACGGCAGTTCAGCCATCTCCCGACAGAGTCGCAACAACGCTCGGAATATTCCCACCGTACGCGGCGTTCCCCATGGCCCACATAGCCAGGTCCAGATCGTTCTTCCTGCCCCCCTCGCCTTCAACAGTGACCGCCTGTCCGTCCACGGAAACTCGTCACGCTTGAGCATGGTTGACCAATGGGCCCCTCCCACCGTGCGCTCAGAAGGCAACCCAATACCCAGACCCCAGAGGAGGTCTCTCAGTGGTCGTACGCGCCTCTCATGTCGTCTCTATCCTATATTCTGACGCTTGCCCAAATAGCTGAGCCACGACGAGCATCGCAGTCCACTCTCGCCCAACCACCAATAAATGCGTCGGAAGCGCGTCGCTCAGTTAGCGCGTCTGCAGCCTCACCCTTACCCCAACGCCAACCCCCCTCACGCGAGCATTCTTCGCCATCCTCTACCCCACCTGTTCCCCAGATTCCACAGCAATGGCTCCCACCATCGGGGAATCTGACGGGCATTGCGGAGCACGCGCGCTCCCGAGATCCTGGTTCAGCCACAGCGGCACTCCCGCCACCGGAGCCTGTGGACCGGCCACCTCCCACCAACGGACAGCGCAGGCGAAGTAGATCTAGAGGGTAGAGAATGTAAATTATTACATAATTACCTGCATCGCGTCGCAAATTTTAAATTGACTCACGGATCTTGGCATGTTCCTTCACTCTCTGCGCCATTCGCGCCTCCCTCGGTGGCCCCTTGCGAGGTTCATTGCGACGAAAAATGTCGCTCCTGACCCGATGACGGGCGAGCTCATGTCCTCGACACCCGATATCCAGGTCCGTACCTTGCTTTGCGTTCCAATTCAGCTACATAGCGTTCCTCAAGCCCAATCGCCTCGAAATACAACGGAATCCCAACCCCAAGACCCCGCCCCCAGCTCACACCCTTGTGTTCGGACACACTTTTGTAAGTTCCACCAGATGTAGCCATTCTCTTCACTACAATTCATCTCTGCAGACTGACCATATGCTTACCATACCCTGGAACGCCGTCTCGGGCTGGGGCACCCCCGAAATAAAACCGTGTCTGTCCCCGTCGGCGTCCTCTGGCACGGCATCTCGCGCTGACCCCCCGCACTTGCAGATGGTCCGCTGCAGCTAGAGCCAAGCGCGACGGTGCTGCACTACGCGCAGACGCTCTTCGAGGGCATGAAGGCGTACCGCGACGAGCAGGGAAAGGTCACGCTCTTCCGCCCGGACATGAACATGAAGCGCATGAACAACAGCGCGCGTCGCGTCGCGCTGCCGGTGCGTGCGTCCGTACATATATACAATGCGTGGCTCACCGCGTACATGCGTAGACGTTCAACGGCGCGGCCCTGCTCGATCTCATCAAGCAACTCGTCCGCATCGACCAGCACTGGGTCCCCAAGGAGCCGGGCCACAGCCTGTACGTGCGTCCGACACTCAGTGAGAATTAATTGCACACATCCATGTTCTGTGGCTTATGTGTGCACCGCCCACGCCAGTCGGGACCCAAAAAGCCATCGGTGTGGGTCCGCCAAACGAGGCCCTCCTATTCGTCATTCTGAGCCCCGTTGGGCCGTACTACGCCGCTGGTTTTAAGCCAGTTGCGTTGTACGGGACGACCGAATTCGTCCGCGCTGCCCCTGGAGGTGCGCCCAAGCGAGCTAATAAAGCAGCGTCGTATCTATATCTTTTGTGCAGGAACTGGAGCGTATAAACTCGGAGTAAATTACGCCCCGGGTGTCGTGCCCCAAAAATCTGCCGCGGCGCTGGGCTACTCTCAAAATCTCTGGTTGCATGGACCAGACCACGAACTCACCGAGGTCGGCACTATGAACATGTTCGTTGTCTTCTCCAAGGAGGATGGATGTATGTCGTTGCCACATCTCTCTACGTTCATTTATTCAACCGCACAGCGATCGAACTCGTCACCCCACCACTCGACGGCATGATTCTGCCCGGCGTAACGCGGGATTCGGTCCTGACTCTCGCACGCGAGCACATATCCGGCGTGAAACGGCTCCCCGACCTCTCTGAAAAACTCGTCGTTACTGAGCGGACGGTGAACATGAAGGAGGTAAAAGCGGCCGCGGCTGCCGGCCGACTTGTCGAAATGTTCGGCGCTGGTGCGCCCCTCCCTCCCTTCATATTCATCGCGCCTGCACTGATTATATGTTAGGCACTGCCGTTGTGATCAGTCCTGTGAATAGAATCGGGTACATGGGCGAGGACGTGCACATCCCCACCGGCGAGGACGGCATGGGCCCTGTTTCGCGGCCTATATGGAAGGAGTTGGTGGGGCGGCAGTGGGGGACGATCCCGAGCGAGTGGAGTTATTCGGTAACGGAATAGAAGTACAATAATACACCTTAAGTCCTTCCTAGATTTCAAAAGAACGCCTTGACCAACTCGCTGGTCATATTCTCGTTTTCTTCCCAGAGTTCTGACTCTGTGTGTAGATTATATCGGAGAATTCGGCATGAATCAGACTGACGCGAACCGGAGACCAATCGCAGTGCAGTTGACTTCGACGACTCTTGAATTTCTCCGGCGATGATAACTTCGTCGAGGACCTGTTTCGGAACCTTAGCGGCGGGTGGGCAAGTTGAATAATCGACGCACAGCGTAAGCCTTCTGAAAGTTAAAGATTCTTCATAGAATGTCAGCCAGCATCCCAGGGATTAGAGAAAATAAGACTACAGATCCAGCTCCGTTACCTATCCCGATCATCGTAAATTGCGGACAAAACGCGATGAATGACGCGCACATTCCCAAAGTAGCGGTCTAGGACCTCTACATATCGGTGGATGATTTCCAATGTGAGCAGCTCATTGTCCGCCGCCTCGACTCCACATACAAAGAATAACGACGCGTAACGGCGGTATATTATCCGCGTATCTTCAGCCGTAGTTCAGCGCCGGTGCCTGTTGAAAGAGTAAACTAACCTTTGTATCTAACAAAGGCAACGCGATTTCAGAGCTTCGGTGTGCACACGACTAACCACTGACTCTAGCACATTGCACGTTCGTGGCCGGCGCGCAAGGACCTGTTGTGTGAGGTCCTGAACGATGCGGGCCTTCGCCTTTGAGTTCATTGCTAAGAACCACTTGGCGAGGCGCAGCTTGCCTTGCTTTGAGATTAAGAGAATGTACTTGATCATGGTGGGAAGAGAGCGGTTGCTCAATCACTGTGTCGTAATCCATCTCACAGGTAATATCAGCTTTTGGAGCGTTTGGTGTAACAAGTCTCAGTCTGCAGAAGCATTACAAGGGGTAATATCAGCTTCTGTCATTTGGGAGCATACATACTAGCATAGACAACGTACACGATACAGTAGTAATTCACTTTAGTTATTCTCTATCGAGTCTATAATTTGAAGGCAGAGCGTGGATACTGGACGGCAGCCGACGCAGCATCGTCCACGAACCAATATAGTTGCCCCGGGAATACGGGCTTCACCCTCGACGCAGGCAGGCCAGCTTGAGGATTGTCGAGGACCTGGCTAAGCATCTCCACCTTCTCTTTCCCTGCCGCGACAAACACAACGCGCGAGGCATGGTTTATTACGGGGTATGTGAAGGTGATTCTCTTCGGCGGAGGCTTCGGGGAGTCCTCCAAGTACGCGATCCAACGGTCTTCTTCAGCTAGCAGCTCGTGCCCGGGAAACAGAGACGCGGTGTGCCCGTCCGGCCCCATTCCGAGGAGGATCAGGTCGAATACCGGGAAACGAGCAGCATCTTTCTGGGCGAATTCACGAATGAGCTCCTTCTCGTACGCGTCAGAAAGCTCTTCCAAGTCGTCGAAAAGAGATTCGTCGATGACATGGATGTTCTCCGAGGGGATGGGTACTTTAGAGAACAGGAGATTGGTGCACGCAAGGTGATTGGAGTCGGGATGATCGAGCGGCACGACGCGTTCGTCGGCATAGAACACCTGCCTGGATAGCCAACCGTTGAGAACGTGGTATTAACTGGAGTAATCTAGACCAACCACTTGTCCCATTTAATGGCTGGGTTTCCAATGAGACCTCTCAACATCTTGGGCAGGGAGCCGCCGGATAAGGCGACAGTGAATCTGCCCTTCTTGTCAATCGATTCCTTCTGAGCATGGGCGATAAAGACAGCAAGGGATTCGACGATCTCGTCTGCCCCTGGGAACGAGACGAGGATCGTAGCATTTGGCGGATGGTGTGCCATCGCAATTGGTGGATTCTAACAGAGGCCCTTACGTCATCCTGCTGCGTACTCATCCGAGTCTTCCGAGTCGTGCACACTTGAGGATGCTGTTTTGAAAACTCGCAAAGGCACTCGGAAACAGTTCCAAAGCACATCCTCAGCTGAAATGAATTTATTATGGGTTGGAGAAGGATGCAAGGCATTTCAGGTCGGTAATTTCCGGAGACAAGGGTATGCACTCCCAGTCCGTGGATTGTCTCTATCTGCGATTGCTCCCGTCTTACGAACAGCTGCTAACTTGTGGCGTTTCAAAAAAAAAACAGATGAACGGAAGTCAAGAAACGTGTGTATTTGGAACACAGCTCGTTACGATTACGGAAACTTTACTGTCTCTCAGCCTGCTGTGGCAAGAGTATATACCTCAGCCTGAACCCGACGAGGCAACACGGCATACAAAATAACCGAGGGCGATAGCAAGGGAAAGTCGTCAGTCGGCCCATCGCAGTTGAACTCCAATACAGTTTCAAGGGGATCGAGGTAACATCACAACCGGCGGCAAGGTAGCCAATGGTGTCGCAGGGGTTCCCGAGTCAAGACCTGATATCACGTCGCGGTTCCCGAGTAAATTTTGGCTCGGGAACTCGCTCCTAGCGACGACTAGCGTGAGAAGATGGTACGGAGTGCCGTCGACGAAGAGGAGCATGTGCAACGGTGAAGACGGCCGACATCGAGATGGATCGGCCGATCCATATATGGTCCATATGGGGATGGGGCGAGGAGCGAAGGTAGTCGTGGCGAGGAGAGAGGAGAGGGGAACAAGAGGGGAGAACAGACGAGAATACCAACACCAACTTGAAAGGATCGGGCACGAAGAGGAATAAGGGTTTGAGATTTGCGTTGCAGGATTACGGCAATCGCAAGAGCAAGAAATGAGGGGAAAGGGACTCGCCAGACGACCAGGAGAGACTTGCAATATGATCGTTGAGTGAAACGAATCGACAATAGACCATATGCGAGCTGAAGAAATCAGGGACGTGGCCGGGTTGCACAGAAGAACGAGGGGACGGATTACACAGAAGAACGGGGGGGAAGTAAACAATATTGGCAGTAAGAGTGGGAGAGGAAAGAGCAACGAAAAGGCGAGGCCCGCCGTTTATATATGACCAAGACAAACCGAGATAGCGGGATGACCAAAATGCTTGTAGCTGAGCCACATTTGCGGATTTGCGGTCCCCGGACACCACCAATTCTGGAACATGAGCGCTGCGTGGATTAGCGTACGAAAAGTACTACTGTATTGTTTTTGGCCACACAGAGAGGACGTCTAGATATTCTAGAGTACCCGCGTTTTTTGTCAGAGGCAGACCTCAGCGAGAGACATACATGAGCCGCACCGCATTCTTGGAATCGGGGTCCAGCTGAGCGGTTTGTGCGATCAAACTGTCATCCCTTCTTGTGGTTCCGATAAGACTTGCGCCGTTTTTGCGACGGATCGCGTCCTCACTTCCCACGACCTTCGCGACAATTAACGCGTTGGTGCAACGTTGGTGGCTGGTGGTCCCGCTTGAAAGTATATTGCTTGCATGAAGAACAGATGCGCTAGTTAGCAGGCAACCTAGTAGTCGCGAAAGAAGACCATCGCGATCCCTAAAGCTGTAAATCTCGGAGGCAATTCTAAAATCCTACTTACCGAAACTTGTCCTGAATTCAGACTGTACGCGTCCTATGCGGACGTATCAGCTAATTTCTACTGTTACGAACTAGCCCACGTCAAATCTATTACCGTGCGAGGGATTAGAAAAAGTTTCATCTCGCGATAGGCAGGCTGAACATTTCGAATATCGTCTCCGAAGGAACCCCCCATCCCCGCACCCCTTCCACCCGGTTATCCATCCTTGTCCCAAGCATAACTCCGACTACGGCGCCGCTCTCTTCATCCACTATGGGCCCGCCGCTTGATCCTGGTGTTGGAAGGGGGGAAAACAACATATGCGACAGAGAATCATAAGTGCCCGGCTTCGGCATGTCAGGAAGACCCGCCGGAGGTCGAGATGATAGCACAGACCTGAGTTTCTCGCCCAGAAAAATCTCGGTAGCCGAGCACAGTACCACGGACCCATTTACTCCAGCTACCGCCCAACCACGGCGTCCACCCAGGCTCTTCCGGACGCTGGTGGGTAACAAAGTGTGCTCGGATGGCAGTGTGACGGGGAGCCGGATAAGGCGACACAGGCAGAGTTGCCAGAACGGGCGACTCGCCTTGAAGTATTAGAATATCCGACCGCGGGACGGCGGAGGTAATGCTGGACAGAGGGTGAACAGAATATGATTCTGCCGGTCCGGAAACGAGGAACGACCCAGCAAGAACCTGGCCGCCGTTTACAAGTAAAGCAGACCGGCGAATCTTTCGCCACCGTTAGTATATATGTGTGGAGATACCTGCCGAATTCTTGCCTCTTCCAATGTGTGAGCACAAGTCAGAATGAAAGGCCCATCATCAGGTTTTCCTGGTACCGCGAGTGCAAACCCAGAGGACACAGTCACTGCATGCTTTCCGGTACGGTCGCGGACGCAGTGAGCAATCATGACAACCGAACCGCCGTCGTCAAAAGTGACACGGCGATGATGTGGTGGGCGAGACTCATAGGGCAGCGAAGAGGCAAGAACACGTCCAGATCGTTCGGTGTAATGCTGTATGAGATCTTGTAGTGCTGGTCCCTTGCAAGCAGATAGCGCGTTCAACAGTACTCTGTCGAGCTCAGAGGGGAGTTGCTCCCCGCCTACGCGAGTGGGAATACTGGCGGAAACAGTAGCATATGTTCTGCGAGTCAAAATTCCAGATCGTCGCTGAAGGCAAGAGAGAAGCATGCTTTCAGGCGCGTGACGTCATGATCGCAGTTTGAAAATTCGGTTAGTCCTTGGCGCCGAAAACTATAGAGATTTATGTTATGATAGAAATACAGAATTATTAAAAGTTATTCGTCTATGACTCGCTTGAAAGCAACGAGTCGTCGTCCACGACGAAACTCCCAACATCATATTCGTCCTCTTCGCTCTGGTCTCGCTGAGGCGAGCTCGAAACCTGGGGTCTATGTCGCAAACTCTCGCTCAGCCCGCCCCCAAACAGTCCCGAGCGCATTGGACGATTCTTGAAGTGTGGCCCAGCGCCTGGTGCCTGCGTCAATAGGCTTTGCCTGTACGCAAAACTCTGATCGTAGCTCGGTGAAATTTGGCTCTCGGGTAGCTCCTGGAGGAACTGTCGGTCCGACTCGCTTTCCACGTCCTCGCTGCCAGAGGACCCCTCGCTGACCTCGTCCCCGGAGTGTACGGCTTCCATATCGTAAACCGTTTTCGGAACGGACGACGCTTTGTGCTTGAGTGATTTCGGGTGGCGGCTCTCCTTGATCGGAGACCACTCGCGACGATGTAGACGCCGCTGAGACGGCGGGGGCATTTCCATTCCCGGGGACTCGGGTTCGTCAAAAAGGCTGGAAGCACGAACCACCCGACCAGGCGCCCTCACAGGGAAGGAGGGTTCAGGAGGCGAGGAGGTGACTAGGAACCGAGAAGGTAGGGGAGGTGGCGGCATGTCAGGTTTTCGCAATCGTGAAGAACGGGCGGGGGAGCTCGGTTTGGTGTGTGGTGAAGCATCCGTAACAAACTCCACAGACTCGTCGGGATGAGGTGTGACTCGCTTTCTGGACGACGGAGGTTCCACTATTTCGACCGAGTCATCTAGCTCAAGGTTGAGAGGCGTGAGGGCTCGGCGCTTTCCGGCAGACTTTGAGGTCGTCGGCTCGTCCACTATGCATACTGAATCATCCGAAAACGCAGGGGACTGGCGCCTTTTCTCGGGAGATGAATCAACGATTTGGAGGTCTTGCTCATCGTCATCCTCGTCAAGCAGCCACGCCATGTTGTTTGTATCGGGAGAGATGCTATGCGCGAACGGAGAACGGTCTGTAGGCGAATCAATGGACGATAGATGACGGGGAGAGTAATGCAATTTACGTGGTGGGCTATCAGAGTCGGTATCGATGTCGATCGTCGTTGGACTTGTTGAACGCCGCCGTGAGGATCTCGAGGGACTGACTGGAGGAAGAATCGTCCCACGTTCAAGTTCCATGTCCTCCTCCTCGTCAAGTCCTCTCAACTTGAATTGGCTTGGCGTTGGCGCAACAAGTTGACTTTGCTTCTTTCTTTTGTCCCCCTCGGTGGCCGTTCTCCGCAGCTTTGATTTTCTTTGTGTTGTCGCGGAGGGGATTGACGCGGTGGAGGACGCAGCTCGACGTGGAAGCCCTAAGATATTGCCAGACTCGATTGCCATGTCGGTATCGTCGTCCTCGCCTGCCTGGTCAAAATCCCTCCCACTCTTCATCCGCTTGTTGCTGCCCTTGACAAGCAGTTTCGCCACACTCACGAATCCCGTGCTAGCGCCGTCGGGGATGTTGCGAGATACCTCGTCATTACGTTTGCGCTTCGAGCCCTTCGGGGGATTACACTCTTTTGAAGCAGAGCGCTTCTTCCTGCCTTCCTCTCGAACGTACTCCTGGATCTCCATCACTTTCTCCAGACACTCGGGCTTGATGTGAGCTGGGAGCAAACGCCCTACGTCGCCGTACAGCTCGAACTGGTTGCCACGAGTGATGGCCTTCTGGACGTCCCTGTAGGTAGCTTCCGCTTTGTCCATGTTGAGTTCCTCTCGACCCTCCGCGAGAAGCACATGAACAGTTCCTTGTCGTTTCCGCCCCGTACGACCAAGACGCTGCAGCTATAAAGCACGGATGAGCGCTCGTTACACTCGTCACCGGGCGAGGAGGGTTTACCATACGAATCGGCGTCTTCTGAGCATCGTAGCAAACAATGAGGTCAACTTCGCCGATGTCGAGTCCCTCTTCACCGATTGAAGTTGCCACCAACACATTGAATTCACCGGCTTTGAATCTCTTGATAATCTGCAGAAGACATTGATCAGGATAATTTCCGGAGATTAAGCATTGTGCTCTGACATCCAACTGCTCCTTCTGAGGCATCCCCTTGTTCCCTTGCTTATCCGTCCCCTGTCCGATGAAGGGACTGGCGCGAATTAAGGGCTTTTGGGCATTGAGGACATCCACGATTTCGCCAACAGCCTCTCTGAAGGTCACGAAAACCATGACCCTCGTCTGCTCCGCCTCCTGTCCATCGTCACCCAGCTTCTGCCCGAAGTGCTCGACCACAAGCGTGTTCAATTTCTCCATCTTGGGGTGTATCGGAAACCCGCGGACCCTCTGCGTTTCAAGCTCTTTGATTACGGCCTGAAATTGGGGATTCTCTCGAAATTTATTCGGCTTAGGTGTTTTCTTTTTCCCACCCTCGTCGGCGTCGGCTTTTTTGTCGGCTTCTAAGTCTCGCATACTCGTGTTGCACATACCAATAGTGCCCTCAATCTGTGACATGAGAGAAAATCGGGGACTGTGACTGAATTACTTACGAGGTAACTCATTGCTCTTGCCAGAGCCGACAGTTTGGCCAAGGGGGCATATGCCCATCTTTGGTCATTCGTCAACGACTGACACCTCGCCTGAGGAAAATATGGGTGCATTGTGGCTGGATCAACCCATTGATTCATGATACCCCGATCTTGGAGGGGTTTGAGCAGAGACTGGTAAGATCAGTAACAGCAGCGGTGAGACAACATAATGGTACCTTCATAAAGGTCACCAAAAGATCTTTGATTCGGTTCACGTCGTCGCTCATCGTAATGACATGCTGTTCGACGTTCTGTGATAGCATGAGTTATCCACTTCTAATAGACTTGCATCAGTACAACAAACCCTTTGAAATATGTAGGCCTTTAAATCAAGACTATTCTCGTCGCGAATTTCGATTCTACTGATATGGAGCCCGTCGATGAGATTTTGCACAGCGTTTGGGTCGCCTCCAGGTGTTGCGGTCAGAGCCAGAATCCGGAAATGTGGGTTCTTCGCCATCATGAACCGAACGACTTTGTTGTATGCATATCCTCCCGTCGCTCGGTGGGCTTCATCTGAAACGATATGAGCAATGGACGGGTAGCTTGAACAGCGGCTATACCAATGACAAGAAGGATGATGTCCCCTGCGTCACAGGTCTCTGATTCCAGGTCATTATTGAGGGTTTGGGGCGTCATATAAAACACCCTTTTCTCCTTCCACTGCGGGGAAACTTAAATTCACGGAGCCGACAACAAAAGTCACGTACGGCCCGCGCACGCAAGGACGGAGAGTTCTGCCCGGTCAACTCAATGGCATCGCTGCCAGGAATCCCGCAGGTCTTGTGGCTAGCCTCAATTTGTTGCGCCACGAGGGGCTTTGTAGGGGCGACAAATACGACCTTTCCTTCCGGAAACCAACGATAGACTGTTACACAGAGTCAGAGAGTGCCACAACAGACGATGGACGCGAACAATTTAACATCACTACCCCCGCAATAAAAGTTTTTCCCAATCCTGTAGGTAATGCCACGATTGTGTTATCGAAGAGGCAATGTTTAACGATATTGAACTGGTAGTCGCGCTTCGGCTGATTCAGAGGGTATATCCAGTGCTTGGCTTCGAGGAGGTCGACTTTTAGTTTCATGGGCGGGGGCTGAACATGTCGATTAGCCGATAATCACACACATACTGTTAGACGCACCGGCCTAGATCAGTATGAAGTTAGTGATGGTAAGTGAAGACATTCGGCCAAGATGTAACGCACCCAACTGTCGAATGGATAAGCGAATAAGGTATTATGGGAATAAATAACACATACGGGACACAAATGGAGCAGGGAATTGTTCAAACTCGACATCTTCCTCCTCATGATCATTCTTGCTGCCCTTCTTACGCTTGCCTGACTTGGCAAATGCAGTCTGGTCCCATTTCTTCGTTTGGGGCGCCTGCTGGCCAAAGGGGTTGCGTGGCACAGGGTTTTCCTTCTGGGCATTGGATCTCGGAGCCTTGCTAGGCGATGGTGGCAGGACCTCCCCGAAAAGGGTGGTCTGCAGCGTGTTCCTAGAGCCGGTTCTACTCGGCCCCGCGACAGGCTGGGCCGTTCCCTGATAGCTGTCCGTAATGAATGTATCGAGCTTTTCGAATTCACTGGGGTCAATATCGCCAAAGGAGTCGAAATCATCCAAGTCAGAGGAGGGTTCCCGAGGAGGAGACTGATGGTTATGAGCTGCCTCTATCGCGTCGAGCTGCTGACAAGCCGCTTCATCAAATTCGAGGGGCTCAATATCTGAGAAATATCCATCCGAGTCCATAGCAGTCGCGACGTGGATGAGACTCGGAGAGAATGAACGAGTTCACGTGATCGCTGTGCCTCTATCATGTCCAAAGACAGCGTAGCAAAGTGGAATTCAATTCCCTTGGAAAGGGAAACGCTGAAGGTACTCTCTCGCCCCACGCAGATTCCTCACGCTTCCATTTGTCTTTCCGCCTCACTTTCTTAGCGCCCAAGACCCGAAGACGACGACTCTGACGATGATATCTCCATTGTTTCTCGGACACCGTCTCCGCCCCCAGACCGCATGGATATCGACAAGTACGACGAATACGTCGCACGGCCTGAACAAGAAGCGATTACGGTGGAGACCAAAATCAAATCGACGAATAAAGGCTTCGCCATGCTCGCAAAGCTTGGCTGGGTAGAAGGGCAGCCGCTGGGCGTTTCTGGAGAAGGTAACTTGATCTTGTTCGATTGGAGTGCCATCTTCTCATTGTTCTGCAGGCCGAATCGACCCCATACCTTTCCAGATCAAACGAGACTCAACTGGCCTCGGGAAATGGACCCAAGACGTTCGCATGATCGAAACCACGGTTTCGCAGCGGCGTGAGATGGATTCAGAAAAAATGACCAAAGAAACGGAGGAACAACGTAGGGCCCGAGAGGTAATCCAACTTCCGCATCCAATGAGGTCTTTGATTTTTAACGCCCTATTTCCAGGATCTGGTAGCTCGTCGTACAGCCCTCGAGAGCGAAATATCCACGACAATCAAGGCGTTCTACTGCGAACTTTGCGAGAAGCAATTCAAAACGGTGGTGGCGTACACAGAGCACACCAACTCTTACGCCCATCATCATAAAGCTCGCTTCAGGGACATGCAGGCGAACATCCGCATCCCGCAAGACGACGTGGACAAGCGCAAGGAGAAGGAACGGAAGCGCGAACAGAAGGAGCTCCGCAAAATCGCCTCTGCCAACGGTATCAAAATGGGCAAACCCTCTACTGCTGTGATCTCTCCTCTAGCCTTGGCGGAGCCAGTTGGCGCCAGTGGTATGGATATCGACGGCGACCCGATGAATTCTGCAGGACCTTCTGCGTCCGGCTCGGGATTCAAAAAATCAGGTTGGGCTACAGTCGGAACTTCTTCTACATCTGCGCCCCCCGCACCAGAACCTGCCGCTTCTTCGGGAGGTCCCGCTTTGCGAACTACTGGGTGGGCCTCTCTAGAGTCTGGTAGCTCGCCTCCCCCGCCTCCCCCATCTGCTGCCCCTCCTCCGCCTCCTGCCAATGCCCCTCCTCCGCGAGCTGGAGGCTGGTCATCCGTCTCGTCGACGACGGAATCGAACGCATCTCGGTGGACTGCTACTTCCTCTCTTAAACCTCCTGCAGACGCCGTACCTTGCAGTGGGGGCTGGTCGGCTGTCTCATCGTCGACAGAGCCAGGGACCTCTCGAGGGGTCGCTGTCCCTTCCCCTGCCCCTCCCCCTCTGCCTTTCACTGTTCCCCCGCCACCACCTCCTCTCGCTGTTGATCCACCCTCTTCCAAATCTTCCGCAGCCCGCTCAGGCTGGCAACAGTTCCAAAAAGCTGCTTCTTCCAAACGACGCTGAAACTGAAACTACGTAACGCGGACGGGAGAAAAAATTCAGTTTGCCTAAGCAACTACAAGAGTTGTGGTTAATCGAATGTATTGTAGTGCTTCACGTGCAAGAAAAGTGCCAGAGAGTGGTTTCAGCACTTGGCGCCATACCCCGCATATATGGGCGCCACACCAAAACCAAGAAGCGAAGAAGCAACAGCAGCAGCACAAAGCATTTCGTTTCACACGGGATTCATTCCGAATCGCTACCGGATGAATCTGAACCAGAAGAAGAGTCCGACGAGTGTTCGCCCATCGGCCCCGCGGCTGCGGCAGTACCACCCTGCTCAAAGAGTGCCATGCGTGTCTCCAGCATGCGGATCTTCTCCGCCTCGACGTCCTCGTCCATACTCTTCCGCTTCAGTCCACCCGTGCCCCCGCCTTTACTTGTCCGATTCCGCTTCGTCGCAGGCGCGCGCAGGGGGCGCAGTACAAAGTTGTATAGTTTAGTGAGAACCGATGTTGGGAGCAGGTCAATCTCCAGCTCAATCTCCTCCGTGCTCTGTTCCCACAGAAATCGCGTCAGCAGATTTACGTGCGTCGGAATGAAAGTCCGAATGTTTAGAGAAAGAAAAAAACTCACGTCTTTGATCTCTGGGACACCCTCGTGGATGATTTTTATGACCCGTTCAAGTTTTGCCCCCTCGAGCTGCGCGATGGCCTCACTGAGATCTTTCTTCTGCTCAAAGGTAAGGACGTCGTTGTCGGATATTGGTTTTTTCCCTTTCAGCTTCTTGTTCGAGAGGCCCTTCACCTGCTTGCTGCTGCTCTTTGACGAAGACGCAATTGGACCCTTCTCACGACGCTGCTCCTTTTTCTTCTTTTCCTTCGGCTTCCCCTTTAGCGCCTGAATGTTTCCCCGCATAAGCTCGATTTGACTCTCCATCAGCGCTATGCCTGCAACCACCGTGAGTCATCAATGCCGGGCGTAGCGCTCGCTAGCTTACGTTGCGTGTCCTCATCCTCGCTTTCTTCGTCCTCATCGTCGTCCTCGCTGACTTCGTGGAGCGGCGGGAGGCCCTGCCATTTCTCGTCAAAGAGCCGTTGCAGTTCGATGCCTGCCTGATTGACGAGGTTTCCAGCGGGGTTGAATGCAAAACAGTTCCGGATCATGAGCTTGAAGTCGTCGTAGAACTTGAGCGCATTCGGATACTCGTGGTTGTCCAGCTTCTTGCGCATAGTCGACAGATCCATAGGCTTTTTTACGATTTTTGGATAGCTGGGAATATCAAGTAAGACGTGGTCTAGCGTAATGCAAAAGCTTCGGTCAATACGGATCGCGTCCGTGGTAGAAAGTCGACTTACCAACAGGCTCATAGAAAGGACTCGCAATGGCATAATGCTGCTTGCGGTGTAGCAAGCTGAGTAAGTTTGCACAGAATTTTAGCTGCTCCGCCGTGCCATCGTCCTTTACGCGTCGGGTCTTGCGTTTCTTGGGTATATCAGCGTAAGGAAGGTCCTTGGGCGGTGGAGGATGTATCTCGCGCTTTGGTCGAGAGACTACCTCTGTTGCATCTGAGCGTCGAATAACAGGCATCGACGTGGACGCACGTCGGGGGGGTTGAGCTTTCTTGACAGGGGCAGGCGGAGGAGGGGTGGCCACTTTCTTGACGATCGGCGGAGGCTTGACCTACGGGCATCAGCGTCAAAGACGGAAGAGGCTGGGGCACGTCGCACGCACCTCAACTGGTAATGGCAGATTCTTGATTTGCTTTTCAAACACTTCCTCCAAGTGCTGCGCCTTGGCGCTGATGGGGTGGTCGGCGCCGTTGAAAAGCAGACAGTTCTTGCCGACCAGGCGGACGTCAGCGATGAACTCGTCGGCGCTAAAGTAGCGGGGATTTTCAGGGTTGGGGTCGGGTTTGGATGGGTTTGAAGAGTTGAGCTTGCGCTCGATGGTCGAGAGGTCCATTGGCGTCCGGACGATGGTCGGGTAGTGGGGGATGCCGAGGGCAGCAGGGTCGACGGGATGTAAGAACGGAGCAGCATCCTTGTGTTTTTTCAGGCTACGGATAGTGGAACTGCAAAAGCGCCATTGGCCCATGTCGAGCGTCGGACGTGCACCGGATGAAGATGGGGGGACGGGGGTAGTACCATTGGACGCGACGGGGGCGGAGGACGCTGGGGGTGGGGTGGCGGACTTTAGAAAGACAGAGCGCGCGAGACGATCAGCACGCCCTTTCTGGCGCACAAAGAAAGACTGGGCTTACATGTGTGAATGAAGCTTGGTCTGCGTCGGAGAAGATTCTGGGTCGCTTTGCGGGCGGGGGTTGGTCTTCGTCCTGGTCCTGAAGAGGCTGGTCCTCTGGAGGCGGTTCCTCAGGGGACGTATGGGAGGTGGACGCGCCGTTTGACGAGGCCGGGGGGATGCCGCCGGGAGTTGTCGCGGGTGAATGTACATCGACATCGTGCATCGAGACGTCTCCGTTGGTTCCGTTGACGCCATTTGACGCGTGGACTGCTCCGAGACATATGAGAACAAAAAGGCCAAAACCCGGCGCGTCGAGGACATACCGTGCTCTTCCGAGTGCTGCAGCTGGGGCAGAGGCTCGTGGCGCGCGTCGCTCTCTTGCTCGGGGAGATCGATGTCAATCTTGAGCTCAGACGCGACTGCATTTGAGACGGGTGTGGTTGGGTCGTCGAGGACGCCGTTAACGGCGTGCTCGGGGGCGTGGACGCCGTTGACGACGACGGCGACGCCATTAACGATGGGCACGGCGGGGACGTCGTGGGGGTCAGAAGGAACAGGCGCGTCCATGGTGGAAGGAGAGGTGAGACGGCACGTGACCAGAAATTGGACGGGACGGGGGAGTTTTGCGAACAAGTCCGCAAAGCAGCGCTTTCTTACTTATACTGGCTGACACCCTGAATTTATAACAATGCCAAACACCGAGTAAAATAACGGTCCAAGTTTAGGAGACTCTGCAGGGCCGCTCGTCGTCTCTCCCCTCGCAATCCAGAGCACGCAGCAGCCCACCCGCAGCCCACCACCATCCACGTTGCACGGCGCACACCACGCCCCACAGCTCATCTGTTGTTTCCTTCCCACGGACCGTCCAAACACCTACTCGTCCTCGTCCTTCTCCTCCTCCTGCGGGACGTCTGCGAACACCGGGTTCGGCTGGTTCTGCTTCCACGCTGCGAAAAAAAAAGCGGCCACGTCAGATCGTATCAAACCCACATCAGCCTTTCTTCCGGCACGTGCATGCGAAGCCAGAAACAGGCAAAGACCAGCGGTAACGCACCAGACGTCCACAGTGGGTCCTTCTCCGTGTTTGCGTACTTGAGCAGCGCTTCCCGTGGCTGTAATGAAAGAAAGATGAGCGCATCTGTTGCAATATCCCACATGGCAACCGCCATCACACGATAACGGGTACGCACATCTTCGTCCCGGGTGGTGTCCCGAACCAAATTTTGCACCACATGTTGCGTAGCGCTGGCGCCCACTCGTCCGCCCCGACCAGGGCCAGTGACCGGCAGCTCCGGCCGCCGTGCTTTGCGCGGGTCCATCCGGTCGTTGTCCCGCTTTCGCTTGTTCGTCCTGATCATCCCGTCGCCCTCCTTGAACATCGTCGACTCGCCGGGGATGTGGATCGACGGCGCAGCCAGCGCATCTGACATGTCCTCGATCGTTCGCTTTCTCGGCGGGCCCTTGTTCGCGAGCAGCTTCGCGCCATTCAACGACGTAAACGGCGAGTATAGTACGCATATCTGCCCGCTCGAGAGCCCCGTCACAATCTACATACCTCGACTTGAGTAACGTTGTGTAGCCAAATCACGAAACCCTTACCTGATTGATCTTGGAATGCCAGAACACCTTGACAGGTGTAGCGTCTACCTCGAGCGTCTTGACGACTTCCAGCCCGTTCTTGTCCAAAAACACCAACTTGCCGCTGCCCCCTTTCGCCGACGCACCCGCGCCGGTGATAATGTACTTGTCGTCGGGACTGAAAACCGCATTCGTGTTGGGATACAGCGTCGCAAGGTCAGCCCTTGTCGCGAGCGGCTTCTTGAATGCCCGCACATCCCACACTGTTGATGTTTAATCTTAGCACAGCATACATGGATAATGAAAAAGCCTACGTTTCACGGTGTCGTCTCCCCCCCTTGTGAGCACAGTGCGGCCGTCGACGGAAAACACCAAGGACCCGGTCTCCGTGCCTTTGACGTGTGCACCCTCAATCGACGAATTCGGCCGAACGAAATTCGAGCTTGTTTGCCATATGTGCAGAGCTCCATCCAGGCACGCTGGAGGCAAAGGCAAATCAGCATGCTGATTGAATCCATCCGATAACGGAGCGGGCGAGTAAGGACGCACTTCCTCCAATCATACTGCCGTCGGGTGAGTACGCACACGCGGTGACTTTTGTCCGCGCCCCTCGTTCCTTGGATTTGACTACTATGACCGATTTTTGCTTTCGCTTGTTTTCAATGTCCCATATCCTAAAAAGTCGAATGAGGGGCTAATTATGAGGGAGCAACGGACGCACCGTATCGTAGAGTCAGCGGAGGAGGTGATGAAAGTCTTGGGGTCCTTGGGATGCCACATGCAAGACGACAGTTCTCCGACATGGCCTCTGCATCGCAGCTATTAGCATGTTGGTCAATGTCAATGTACGGCACACAACATACGAAGTATGTTTCATGTCGCGAATATAAGGATCGCCCTTGACAAAGGTCGCTCTGTCGGTGGGTAAGACTATCCAACCATTACACGAAGCACGGTATAACGCACTCTTCTTCTCCGTCCCTGTCATACAGCTTCGCCTGGGTCGTCCCAGAGACGACAAGGAACTTTTGGCCGTCGTTGGAGTACTTCAGATCATGTATCTATTCGGATGGTCAGCGACACAGCGGAGAAAGGACTGCAATGCATACATGATAAGTTCCTGCAGGCTCCCAGCTCTTGAATGGCTTACACCGGTAGTCCATGCCGCCAAAGTCCCACAGCTTGCAGTCATAGTCGTGCGAGCCAGATAATATGCGCGCGCCAGAGGGGTCGAGTGTAAGGGCTGAGACAACCTTGGTGTGGTCCTTGAGGATGAGCTCGTGCGTCGTCGGGAAAAGAGGGAGGTCTGATTCGACTTCGTCTTCGTTGTCAGACGGATCGAACTCTGGCTCCTCTTGTTCTGCCGGTGACTGGTCGCCGCCATCACCGTCGGGTTCAGATGGTTTGGGGGTTGGAACTGGAGGTGTCTTGGACGAGCTGGCGACGGGACCTGGTGCAGGCTGGAGTCCAAGTTAGCTGGTGGAGTAGAGAATATGAGAATACATACGTTTTTGGCGTCGCCGCGCTTGTTCTTGTCGAAGCGAGCAGGATCCAGCTGCTTTGACGACGCGGCCTTGCCAAATCCAGAGATGCCCATAGCAGCGAATACATCCATTTCGGCCATCGTCAATGTCCAGAACTGAACGGTCGGTGGCGGTGCTTTGCCGATCTCTTCCAGTCTCTTCCTCTCTCTCCTTCAAGCTTCAAGACTTGGATACAACACCCTTGGGACTATATTGCTTCAAAAGCCTTGCATACACTGCGATACACTCTGAGCTTAAATACCCTTGGAAGTATATTGCTTCAAAAGTCTTGGTCTTCGATTGTTGTACTAACACTTCGTCAATCGAACCAATGCTGCAACCATCTCGACTCCAGCCTTATTCCCATCCACAACCTTGACCGGCTTGGACCCCTTCTCTTTCACCCCGCTCTGCACCAGCGCTTCCATCCCAGCCATCCCCGCACACCTATAACAAACCGAGTAGAGTTAATTGTTTTAGCTTCAGTTTCTAAGAGACTACTCGCCCCAGAATTATCACATCCGCTCCCAAACCCTCAAGTTCCCCGCTGGCCTTCTTCATGCTGCTCTCTACATGCTGCCTGTCGCCCTCTCTGAGCTCCACCACCCCCAGCCCGCTCGGCGCCAACCCCGCAAACTTGTCCGAACTTCCCCCAAGCACGTGTCGTACCTCAGCGTAGCGGTTGTACCTGTATCCCGTGCCAGTGGCGACGATCCCGAATCGCTGCCCGCAGAGCAGTGCCTGCGCGATCGACGCTTCGAGGATCCCTATCACAGGCTTGGTCGTAGCCTCCCGCAGCATAGAGATCAGTGGATGTTCCGAGACTGTACTCGTCATTCTCTTGCTATGGTCGGCCGAGTGGCTTGGTACTCACAGCAGCTCACCAGGAAGCCGTCGTACTTGTCAAGCAATCCTTCTTCGACAAGGTGTTGAAAACATATCGCCGCGCTGAGCGTTCCCTCTGTCGCATTGTTGATCGATGGAGGCGCATTTGCCGGTGCTGTGTAAAACGACAAAACGGTCTCGGGTGGGGCTCGGAGCGCCTCGGTCAGTCCTTCGGTGACCGACTGCGACGAATTGGGGTTGATAATGAGAATCGAGGTAGGCATTCTCGGTGAGTGCAATCGATAGATAATGGCGTTCTCAGGCGCGCTGTTATCTTCTCGTATAAAACTGAATGTGATTTCCTTTCAATAATATTGATTGCTATCCTGCATTTAACCTCTCCGGCCTTTTGCCTTCGTGCTTGGACCAGACCCAACGCATTAAAATTCATGATCGTTGGCTATTATTGATTATTATTTGAATGTTGTTTCGGAGCTTGATCCTTTGCCGACGGAAAAGCCGCGGGACAAGGCGACCGTCTGACTCGAATACCCGTGTATACTATACAGCCTACACAGGCCTACATACTCACAGCATCCTCCTCTTCCTCCTCCTCACCACTCCATTCATGTCCGAGCTTGAAATACTGGAGGTTTGTTGTAATCGCAATTTCACGAATGTGTTCTTTAACAAATTGTAGTCAATCTTCCCTGACTTCATCTCTACTGACCAATCTAACGGCGAATCTGACTTGAAACTCGAAATCCCAGTCCAGCTCGGCGAACCACCTCGGACTGTTCGCATTCTCTCAGAAAGAAAAGACGATGCTCTCACCTTATCTCTGACGTCTTTGCCGCCTCTGCTCTTGGATATTATATTCACCGCCGCGTATCCCACTCAGGAGCCGCCTTCCGTGTCTATTAGGTCCTCCTGGCTGCCCCCACCCCTTGTGTTCCGCCTCCACGGCCTGCTCAGGGACATGTGGCGCCCGGGTGACGGCGTGCTCTACGACTGGGTCGAATCCATTCGTAGCGGAGAATTCCTCACCTCCCTAGATCTGACTCTCCCTTCAGGTGCAATTGAGCTCCGACATCCCACTCCTCAACACATCGCCTCGCTGTTTTCATCCTTCGAAAATTCTGCGCGAACCGCGTTGTTTTCGCAGGCGTCGTACAGCTGTGCCGTGTGCCTCACGTCTTTGAAAGGCGCAAAGTGCCTGCAGCTCGCGTGCGAGCACGTTTTCTGCCGCGCGTGTCTGTATGATTACTGGTCGTTCTCCATCGCGGAGGGCAGCGTTGAGAAGCTCGGCTGCCCCGACCCCGAGTGCGTAAAAATTGGGCGCGACTCCAAGGAGGAGGAGATTGCGCGCGTGGTGAGCGAGCAGGAGGTCCGGCGGTGGAGGTGGCTGAAGGAGAAGATCATGTTCGAGAGGGATCCGTCGCTCGTACATTGCCCGATGGTGTTCTGCCAGAATCCTGTTCCGAAGCCGAAGGAGTCTGAGACGGATACGGGCGGAGATCGGCTACGGATATGTCCCGCATGTTCGTTTTCATTCTGCGCGTTTTGCAAACGTACATGGCACGGTGCCGTACAGGACTGCCCCATTTCGCAGGCAGAGAGCGTCGTACTGGAGTACCTCGGGTACGAGGAGGGCTCCAATGAACGCCAGCTTATGGACGCGCGCTTCGGAAAAACGATCCTCCGCAAACTCGTTGCTAAATACGAAGAGGAGCAGCTCAACAAGAAATGGCTCGCCGAATCAACCATGGCATGCCCGGGTTGCTCTCTCAGCATCGAGAAAAGTCTAGGGTGCAACCATGTACGTTATGTCTTTCTATTCACGTTATTTTCAACTGAAACCGTGACAGATGACCTGCAGTCGTTGTCGAATGCATTTCTGCTACCGTTGTGGCGTCAAGCTGGTTGCGAGCGAGCCGTACGCGCACTTCTCGAACAAGTCGAGTGGGTGCTACCAGAAACTATTCGATTTTGTGAGCGAGGATCGGGAATGGCAGCCATTTTAGAGGATAGATATTATATAGAGTTAATTATTAGTTATGTGACCAGATGATGTTTGCGAGTGATTCTCCTTCGTTTCCTAAGTATCCCTTCCACCTCCGTGTTCATTTTCCGCGTCTTGCTCTTGCTTCACCTTGGAGCGAAAAAGACGGCTGGGAATCGAGCACAGCGATACCACTTTGTGTCAATACCCTCCCTATCACATACCCGCCGTCCTGCACATCCATTGTACAGTAACCTATCCTAATCTCGTACAGCTCCAGGGGCAAGCCAGGGGTCGACCACCCTTCGCAGGCCCTTCTATCCCGACCTAGTCATGGACGTTTACACCACATCTTTCACTTATCCACGCCGGTCGCGACACGCTCATTCCGCCCCTTCTTCGCTTGAATTCCCAGGCGCGGAAATCCGGCTCTCTTCAGTCGATTCTTATTCCGCAGCGCACCATCTCCAGCATGCCAACAACAACATTGCAGATTCGGTTCCTCAGCCAGACGCCGAGGCCATCCAAAAACTTGCCATGATGGCCATGTCCCTCCATGGCTGTCATATCTCCTACTTCCAGGCAGATCCCGGCCGGTGGAACTTTTACATTACTGGCGCCTACCAGCAGGTCATGGTCGCCCGCGGGATGATTCTCAAGGAGTGCCCCATCCAGGTCCGTCGCTGCACCGGAAAAGTCTCTTTTTCAGTATGCAATGTGCTGACGTACGACCCAAGCACCGTGCAGCAATCAAGGTTGCGCGTTCCGAGATCCTCGACTCGCCTTCTTCGAACCCCGCGCTCAAGCCCGAGGTGCGCCGCCGCCTTGACGAAATCGCGTCCCAGACGCTCGCGCACATCGCCGTCGTCAATAGCCCGCTCTCCCTATCGAACCGCACACCCCCCGACGGCATAAGTAACACTGCGGGCTGGTCCGGGCTCGAGACAGAGCGCGTGTGTGAGCTGGTGGTCACAGGACAGGGTGACTCCGTCGACCTCGCCCGAGTCAGGCTTCTAGTGATGCTCGATGAACTGGTTCGTTCGATTCTATCTATTCCGCTGCGCTTCGCCCTTCTAATCGATGCAGAGCGGTCTACATGCGGAAATGTGCGAGATTGACCATAAGCTGCACGCGATCATTGCGGGGAGAAAGCGCGCGATGTTGCAGTCCATTCAAGAGGAAACTGCGACCAACATCTACTTCCCCTCGCCTCTTCAAGGTCTCATCGGGTCTGAGCACTCCGGCGCGGATTCGTCGGCCACCAATTCCAGGAATGGGAACGTAATCTGGATCACTGGTGAATTTTTCGGCGTGCAGCGCGCCAGGGACATGCTCTTCCAGGTGTCCGTCAATAAGGTTAATTGTCCAGACTTTTTGATTGCCTCTTCTTATTCGTTCTTTTTTTTGCATCGCAGAGCAAGGCTGTCATTTCCCGAGACACGGCGATCTTGCCGCGGAAGTTGGACTGGATGGTAACCGACCGCGCGGATGATCTCAAGTCGATTGTCATCGACAATGCCACCTTCATTCAGTTTCCACCTCTTGGGAGCTCGACGAGCTTGATCACGGTGTACGGCGACCATCGCGTCAACATTCAGCGGACCATTCGTTCAATCATGGCGCTTGTAAGCCTTGAACTTCAGCCCCGCCATTTGATCTCACCTATACTTAGGCTTGCAACTACTACGTAGGGTCGTTTTGGCTCCTCCCGACTCAATTCAACGCTTTGCTCCCCCCTGCAACCCTAAATGCTTCGCAAGTGACAAATCTTCTCAAACAGATTTCTGTCGCGTCGGGGGCGGAGGTAGTGTTCAAAAGCATGTGCTTCGAAATGCATGGCCTGGAGGCTGAAGTTCGTAGTGCCGTCAATATGGTAATGGAGCTCGAGATGATCCAGGTGATGCGGCCGTTCATGTTCTCTTCCTCGTTTCTCATGTCGATGTGGCAGGCCTTCCACCACGAGATTCGGTTCCAGATTGAGCTCGCAAACGAACACCGCGAGTTCATCAGTGGGAAGAAGAATGGCAAGATCAACAAGATCATGCAAACGACCAACGTTAAAATCAAGTTCGAGACCTTTAATGACCATAATTTCTTGATCGACATCGCGGGTCCCGATGGCTCTGTACTACAAGGTCTCTCCCTCTTGCAGGAGGAACTGCCGGCAGAAATTTCATTCCACGTCCCGGAGGCGTACCATAAACGGATAATCGGCGTTGGAGGGAGAAGCATCCAACGGATAATGAAGAAGTACGGTGTTTATGTCAAATTTTCCAACGCCGAAGAATTCGCTGCGCTCGGTGGGTATCACGACAACGACGACAACGTTGTGGCAAGAACGCCGGCCAAAAATGCTATCAATTTGGATAACCTCAAGCAGTCTGTGATGGAGTTGGTCAATCCGAAGGTACGCTCTCCATCCTTCAATATTACACGATATATATATCTCGCTTTCGTTCAGGATAAGGACTACATCAACGAGACTGTTTCTATCCCACGGCGGTACCACCGCACTTTGCTCGGAGAAAAATGCATTTTCATTCACGACATTGAAACCAAAACGAACTCGCAGGTTCGTTTCCCGCAGAAGGAAACAGCGTCGGATATCGTCACCATATTCGGGCCGGAGAGCCAAGTCCAGATTGCGGCTGCCATGTTGCTGGTGTGTATCCAGAGGAAGTGTCGAATTTCGTACTGAATGCCGAATTAGGATCATGTTCCGTTCGAAGCTGATATGAACGTTCCCCCCAGCCCAGAGCTTGCGCGCCTCTGTGTCTCGCCAGACTTCAACAACCTCGTCGAGCGTATCAAGCGGGAGTTGCAGGTGTCAGTCGTGCCCAACATCAAAATGCCAATCGTGAACGAAGACAACGGGACGGAAACACCGTCCGAGTACACGTTCAAGTTCCGATGCCAGCGAAGTAACAGTGACTTCCTCATCACGGCCAGAGAAATGCTCGAGCAATTCCTCGGGAATCACAACATCCACCTCTTCCCTTCGCCTGCTTCACATGTGCATAAACGAGGAGATTCGTTCGCAGAGGCGTTCCCCCACTTTGATAGCAAGCTCTTATCGACTGCAAGGACGCATCATGGCATGACCCGTTCTTATGACATGCGTCCGCCCTACTCATTCAACTCTTCACCAGAATCCGATGATCTTGGCCGCCCAGATATCGCGGGCGACCGAAGACTGAGGATGGCGAACTCGTCCCCCGATGTGAAAGCGCTGTTCAACTCTCCTGCGTATATCTACAACCTCGAGGACCACGTTGACCCGCAGGCTAGCGCGTATCTATCCGGAAATTCGCTAGACTACTGGACGCCATTGCCCCCGATTGTAGGCCTTTTCTCCTTATCTCACGCCATCCGCTGACATGACCTAGGGCTCCGGTATTCCGCACCGCACGAGGCATACCGAGGATGCGGTGAAACGAGGATCTGATTCCCTTCTCGAGGCCAAGCTGAAGGAACAGATCAGCAAACCTCGCTCCTTGCAAAACCGCGCCCAGTCGCTTGACTTGACATATTCCCTGTCCCGCATCACCGAGTCGTCTTCTCGACTCCCTCCTCCGGAATCCCCCACGACCTCCACCGGTGAAACGGGGGGTAACTCTAGCCCCACATCCGCCACGGCGCCCTCATTCCCTAGCGTCTACGGTTCTTCGATTTCACGCTCTGCTGTGATCGGCGCAGCAATTCAAAGACCCGAGCTCGATGTGGAAGAAGTCTCGCGTGTCATCGCCAATCTTGGTCTTTGAGAAAGCAACTGCCACGGACAATTGCATCTAAAAAATTGTATATCAAGACGATCCCCGCACCTTTACGCCTACTTTCGTTCCTACGACCCAAGATGAACGGGTTTGTATTATTTCTCAATTTCATGTATATTACGCCCGGTGTTCAGTCTAATAGAGAAAATGTGTGATACAAGGAAATCGTCCGATTGCGCATTATGTTGTGAAACGGTACACTACCCCTAATAAACAATCCACGGCACCTCAAATAGGACAAAGTCGAAGAATTCTTGCTCCAACAGGGTCTGGTATTCTCCGACAAACTCGTCGCCTTCGCCGTGGCCGCTCTTTGCCGCACGATTCGAGTTTGAGCGCGGTCTGAGATATGAAAATTGCGTTTGGAGGACACCAAATGTCCTTTTCACCGATTTGGGGTCGGGCTAGGTGGGACGTGAGTTTAAAATTTGAAAGGCAGGGAAAACGGATAGTTGGACCTTGACAGCAATTCCAGTATAGTTTGCCGGTAGGCCGTATCGTAAGACACTTTCGACGAAAAGGCGAATAACCTTGAGGTGGACGAGGATCTGTATTGATTCTGAGAAGTTCGTCCTCGAGATGCGGAGTAGTTCGGTCTAAAGCTAGCAATCAGTCAACTTCAACAGGGAAATCGCAAGACCTCACCCAAAGTTCTTTCTCGGTTGTATCAGCCATTTCCAGATCTTGATGCTGTTTGGCTACCTCTGCTTCTGAAAATACAAAATCCCGAACAATAAATCTGGTCGCTAATGAGCAAGACGAAAATGGAGTGATAGACGCTGACTTGTTCTCCCGGCATTTCTGCACAAATTCATCGTGAACTCTTCGAAACACGACGACGCTGAATAGGATGTATTCGTCGTCCGACGCAATTGATCTTGAAAGGATCAGCTCTCGGATCGAGTTGAATGGGAAAGGGATTATACTTCGACGAACGGGGTACAACCATTGAAGACAAATGCTCATATTTCGAGTTCCAGTCTTTCGCATTGGTTCTTGGAAGTGGGATTACTGGAAAATCTCGACGGAGAGAGCACAGTGTCCTTACTTGGGTACTGCCACCAGTAACGTTTCTAGGTACTCGGATTCCTGAACGAAATCATCTTTGGAAACCACGTCCACTAGGGAGCGAAGAGAAAGGTTTCCTCTGAACGAAACTGTCAGTATTAGGGCTCAAATATCGGAACGAGGTGATATACGTCTTCTTGCGCTGCATTTGCACTAGGGAGCCCTTGACCAAGTTGTAATTCTGAAGTTTGGCCTTCATAGTGTTATCAATGGAAACCATTTCCTTCACAAAGTGTTGTGAGAACGCGCGGATCGAAATACGGGTGAAGCATACTTTGTTCAATACATCTACAGTCTCCCGCAGTCCTCTCTGGACACCATAACGACTCTCGTTCCACTTCCAGCCCTGCATGATGTAGTTGTCCACGGTCTGTTCATTGACCAGGATATGCTGGTTAAGTTTAGAGGGGTCGTTGTTGAGCAAATTCCGCAACGTGTCAACAGTTTTTGCGACGGTGGTGGTAAAGAAAGATTCCTGCTTTGGCAGGTCCTCCGAGAGGGATATGAGTCCGTCCAAGGTCCCTGTCTGCGGTACAGTCGGCACCAATTGAAGATTGACCGCAAGTACGCACGGACCTTGAAGGTCGGAATTGTCAAGAGTGCCACAGCATTGGCTTTAGACAGTTGCAATAGTTTTGGTGCAAGTTCTTGCTGCAGTCCTTCGGAGTCACCATCCTGGGGCACGGCGATTAACCAGGTGCTTTGATCTGAGGGCATTGCGAATGGACGAGTTTCTTTCCAGTAAGAGTGCTTGGATTGTGCACAAGAACAGCGTCAAGACACGATCTGAATGAGCCGAGTCTGAAATGGCGGTTAAGAGTCCGAATCAGTTTGTATTCGTGTGTTAGAGTTTGAAGCACGGCAGTCGGGCCTGAAACTTCAACTTAGTGTCTTCCGATTTTTTCAGCAAAATGCTGCTGTCTCCCACTCGTTTAAACCAGATCCTGAGGTCGGATGCCAGAACAGTCGTGCTGGATTCCACTTGGTTTATGCCCAACTCGACCCGAATTGCAGCGGCTGAATTTAGAACGAAGCGCATTCCTGGCTCGCGTTTTTTGGATCTGGATCAAGTCGCCAGCCCCCATGAGCTGGGATTGAAGTGTGTCTATTTGTCTGCCATGGTATCGGATGCGTCTAAGTCGCCTCGTAGGCATATGCTCCCCAGTGGAGAGGTCTTTGCACGAGCTTGCGGTAATGCAATGTCACACGGTGTTTTCGCTAACCATTGTGTTGAACCAAGTTGTAGAGAAATTTGGTATTGGACGCTCGTCTCGTGTTGTGATGTACGACTCTCATGGGGTATGCATTATTTTACATCCGTTTGTTATTGAATGAACACAATCACCAGGTGTTTTCCTCCCCCCGCGCCCTATGGATGTTCAAATCTTTTGGCCATCAAGACGCCGCAGTACTCGACGGAGGTCTGCCCCGCTGGGAGGCAGAAGGTTTGCCTCTAGATCAAGAGCCTCCGCAGGACGAAATAGAAAACATCAAATACTCAACCCCTACTCTCGATTCCAATGCAGTCAGAAGTATGCTGCCATATATCCTCGTTAGACTTGTCTAATCTTCATAAGGTTACGGTCAGATGGTGTATAATTCGAGTATGATTTCCTCCCAAAGTGAATTCGTACTCGACGCTCGCAGTCGCGGGCGGTAAGTTTTTTCGTGTTTTTGTTCCCCTGCCCAAGCATTTAATATACGACCTCAAGATATCTGGGAACTGATCCTGAACCTCGACCCGGGCTTTCTTCTGGTCACATCCCCAACTCTTTTTCCTTGCCCTTTACCCTTTTTCTCCAAAACAATGTCGCCCCCAATGGTTCTTCTTACACGACATTCCTTCCTGAACCGCAGCTACGCAGAGCTGTTGTCGACGCTTTGGGCCCCGACAAAGCCGACGCGGTATTCAAGGGGGACGTCTCCGTTATTGCAAGCTGCGGCAGTGGAATGACTGCTGCTGTGCTCTGGTTGGGGCTTCAGCTACTTGGCGTTAAACAGGTAAGCATCTACGACGAGGTGAGCATCCAAATGGCTTTCATCATATTTGTTTGTGACGGATCTACCTAGTCTTGGACTGGATATGCTCTCCGCCCTACGAGCAAAATAGAGAAATCTCAATGAAGGACGTCTCGGCACATTTCAAGTGAGAAATAGTCTTTATTGTACAGATTACTATGCGCCCAGATGATACCACAAAGTACAACACTTGAAAGCAATCTCAAGAACACTTTCGATTACACAGCATCCTGCAACACTTGCATAAAAGGTGGTGGCCGTAGAGCTGGTAGGTCGCCGACAATGTGCGCGGCTGGCTACCGTTTCAGTATGACAACGGTAAAAAGGGTGAGTGACATACGACGTCCACCGTAATTCACTTGAAGCCGGTGGCGCTTCCCGCGGCGATAAATGGTCAAATCCCAGCTAAAGGTGATCACTTTTAACATGGTAAGAGACGTAGATGAAGGATCTGACCTTTCCGACAGCAGCACATTGAATCCCTTTGTGCCCAGTTCTGCGAGAAGCTGCTGTCGTGCGAACACGACAACATTTTGGAGGTCTGTGGCGTTTCTCAACTGCCCTACATGGAAAAAATATGTTCTGCATGTGTCCACCTCGCCGACAGACGCTAGATCGAGATCTAGCAGTGGGATCAGTAGTGTGCGCGGGTCCACAGAAGGTGGATCGCACCTTCCTCCTCGTCGTACATGTGGACGGGCTCGATGGCCTTACTGTCAACAACCTCCCATGGGATCTCTTTCCTGCGACAGCGAAACAGCATCTGTGGGTTTGTCGAAAGAGGGGTTGAGGGTCTCGATTCGTTTGTTCACTTTAAGAGCTGTCGACCCTGAAATCGGCCTTCGACGTGGGTATTCGCAACAGCCAGTCTGATAATGGTCAAAAAGAGGCGCCAGAAGGCTGAGAGGGTGAGTCAAAGTGTCCTTTATAATCGCCACAGCCGAAACACTTAGGCTCGTGATATTTGATTCAAAAGGGACGAATTTGGAAACAGGGACTTTCACGATCGGCCATTGACCAACCAGCTCTGACCGCAAAATGCCACAAGCGATAAGGATCGAATTCAATTTACTACGCGCGGTAAACGAAAAACAAGAAATTTACTGCGAGCTGTCGAAAACAGCAGTTGGTTTCTGATTCGAAACTGCGTGCGCAGTGAGTGAGACACGACCGCCGCGCTTCTGCTTGCCGTACTGCTGTTCATTTCACCCCTGTACAGCGTGTCGGCGAGGTCGCGTAAGCAGAAATGACTGTCGGCAAAGATCGGCCCAAAAAACACGTATTCACGTTTGATAGCGCTAGTGGCCCAAGCTACCGAGTCAAGATAGTAGTAAGTAGCGTAACATCCAATATCCAATAATCAACGCCTGAAAGAATGTCAAGCTTACATCTGATGTTCATGATCGGACGTTTCAAACAGAGCAAAACTCACGCTCATCGCCCAGAAAGGTAAAAACGGGTTACATACCTTATTTGGGATTCGGAGGTAGACGCAAAGAGCTAAATAGTGACTTAACTCTCGTAACACTGCATAAGAGCACCAAAAGAGAACAAAACCATTTATGGGGACGAACGTTCAACAAAGCACTGATCTCATAAATTCCAACACGTCGTGGTACAACAGTGATATCGGAGGCTCTTGCATACAACAGAGACGTCCTAATTTATAAAACCTCTACACAGACGGGGCGTAGCTCCTAAATTCTCCAATTTCACGACAATGTGCTCTTTCTTTCAAGTTTGTGGTATGCCGTCTGTGTCAGTGCTATTGCGAAATTTCGGACAAAGATGTACTGCACGCTCGAATATGAACGAAAGCCGTGTGGGCCATTTTATGCGACCAGAAAGTCTACATGCAGACTTGACCCAGAGCTTTTATTAACAGAGGACCATGCAGAGCCGGTTGTCGACAGCCGCAGAAGGTTTATTCCGCTTTCTCTCTCACGTTTGCTCCAGATGATTCGGCCAACATGAGTTTTCCAAACGCCGTCTTGCGCTCCAATTGTTGGTCAAATGTTGCTCGTTGGTGAGATGTTGGAGCTCCAGCGGCATTGTAGGCTTTGGCAATATGTAGCTCACAATGAATGGATATATTCCTGGCATTTCTGAGAGAATCCTACTCGTAAAGACATCAAATAATAAAAGCGCCAGCAGCGGCTCCGACCAGGCCGACGAGTAGAGCCAAGTAGGTGCCTGGGACGCCGATTGCGACTGCCCCTGAAGGAGGGCTTGAGCCTGAAGGGGAACTCGATTTGGTCGGCGGCGCCGTAGCGCTTCCAGTAGCACTTCCACTGGTCTTAGTGGCACTTCCCGACGCTGAGCCAGAAGCCGAAGTGGTGAAGTTGCAGGTGGAATCGGCGGGAAGTTGCGCGGTCGAGGAAACCGTCACGTCGGCACACTGTCGAGAATATTCAACATGCAGTCAAGAAAATGTGTGTAAAAGCATACCTGGAACAATGTACCATCTGAGCCGTCGAACACGAACTTGGGCGATAATCAGTGACTGCAAAGACCTCGAAAACAAGATGGAATTACCTCCAAAGTAATATTTTGCCCATTAGTAAGACCAGCGGATGAAAGATCGAGGGGGAAGCATGCGAGCCCCTCGCCCGACTCTGACGCGAAAGGGAAAACGGGCAAAGAAAAGTCTTGGAAAGTCTGAGGGTCCTGACTGGTGGAAAGATTCACGCCGACTGGCAATCCAACCGTTAGTGTATTGAGGGAAGACGATGGGAAGGACGAGGGCGCACTAGTCCAAGATGTGTGTTCCGAGTTCAAGACAAAGTAGCCCCCGGTGATAGGGAACGTGCTTCTGTTTGTCACCGCATCGTTGTAACCGTCTAGTACAAGTTGAGGGAGTGCGATGACAATGTCGTCTGTAGAAACATACCGCAGAACGTAGGTTCATTATCCTCGACGAAAACCCCACGAGGAATAGGGACTTGCAGCTGGAAGTGAGCATTGGCGAGAGCGAACAAGCTCGCAAAGACAAGAGAAGTCGTGGCCAACATTTTGAGAGGGGAGGATCCTGGAGACCAAGTCTAGACAATTCATTTATAAAGTATCCGAAACAGAAAATTTATCTTCTTGATGGGGCTAAGACAAATTGTTTTTCGATGCGACTGCCTATATTTGGAAACGGTGTTTTCCGTCTTCGGGTTGGCAAGGTGAAAAATAGATTCTTCAAGACTTCAGCGCTTCAGCTTCAGCTCTTGCCTCGACCGTAGAATGAGGCTAATGGGATACACGCAGAGACTCTCACCAATTTCAAAGACGCAACACTGACCCGACTCGATCACGTTTTTCTGCCCATCACATTCTTCTCAGCGCTTGCTCAGCGCCTTCATAATGCTCCGAATCGCTGCTGTACGCGCCGCGAGGGCCTCCTTGAGACCCCAGACGTTCAACCCTGTCTCTCTGGCGCGAACGATCCAACGATATGAGTCCACGTTGTCCCCGCCAGAGCCGGACAAACACGCTGCTGCCCGCAAGGCTGCACAGGCTCTTTCGGACGACTTGCAGAGGGACTGGGATGCGAAGGTTGTGACATACGAAGAGCTGCTTCCGAAAACAAGGAGCCCTAGTGCGGTACGTGGAACTGCGCCTACCCGGTCATCCATCTTACGCTCATTCAGGACTCGTATCTGATCGATGTGCGTGAGCCGGACGAGGTCATTCAAGGGATGATCCCCTCGGCCGTCAATCTACCGCTCTCCGTCCTCGCGAATTCGTTGCAGCTTCAGCCGGACACGTTCAAAGCCAAGCATGGCTTTGAGAAACCCAAGAAATCGCAAGAGGTCACTTTCTACTGCCGCAGTGGCAAGAGAAGTACAAGCGCGAGCGATGTTGCCAAGCGCAATGGGTATACAAAGTGCGTCCTAAACCCAAAAACCAAAGTCAATTTGACGATCTATTCAAAAGCATTTTGAATTACACCGGATCCTGGCTGGAGTGGGTGGAAAAAGGCGGGGAAAAGCAAGGCGGAAAGTAGCATTACATGATGTACCCCTAACCCTAGTAGAACTATGCTTTCGTCTCTTACGCGACTTGGCGCCGTCGCGTCCATTCGATGTGTTGGACGTGCTCGTCCCCCGTTGAGATGTCTTGCACTGCAAGGCACCTGCTGGAGGCGTCAAATGAGCACTCCGCCTCCTCAAATAAACGCAAGGTTCAAACCAATGGTCTCGATTTTTCTCCGCAAGCTCACTGAACCTCAGCGAACTGTCCACCGAACGATATAACAGCGTCTCCGACGCAACAATGGACGACCTCCTCCATGCGCTTGAAAATGTGGTCGAGAGTCTAGATAACCCCACGTACGAGGTCGAATACCATGTAGGTTACGCTCCTTCTCCAAGGCACTGTCAATGTTACACTCCTCTAGAGTGGTGTATTAACGCTTCAACTCGGCGACAAAGGCACCTATGTAATAAATAAGCAGCCACCCAATAAGCAGATCTGGCTGTCGTCGCCCTTCAGGTGCTGTTTTCCATTCTTGAGGTCAAATTCACTCATTCCTAATGAAAGCGGTCCCAAGCGTTATGATTATCGGGACGACACCTGGGTTTATTCTCGAGATGGTCAATCCCTGTCAGACTTGCTCAACCTCGAACTCAGTCACGCCCTTGAGAGACCAGTAGATGTCACCGACGTAGCCGAATGATTAACGGGGCGATTTTTTTTTGAAGGATGAATTCCAAACATCTAATCCGATACATGGTGCTGAAATCTATGCGCTCAAAGAGAGATAACGCCGTGGCAAAGTACGAAGTGAGCCTGCCTGAGGTCTGGAAACGCTATGCGCATTTACTGTAGAGTGCGTGTTTCATAGCTTTGGCGGAAAAGGAGGTTTTCCGCCTTTCGAAGACCGCCCTGTGTTCGGGAAAGAGTGTCTTGTGGACGAGCGATCTGGTTTGACGGTCGGAGTTTCCTTCATATTAAGACCGCTGCAGGTTGCGGCAGCGTGTTAATATCGCTTTGCACAAGGGAGTAAAAAAGTATTTGCCTAGCTCTGGATTTTATGTCGTTCCCTAAGCACGAAAAAATCAATCCCTTGCCAATAAAATGCGGTGAGGAACATACTCCACGCGTTGAACACCTGGGGGTCATTGCCTGAAGCCTTAAGTATATTCTCTACTGGACCATCAGTAGCGCAAGCGCGCCTTGCTTCAAGAGATACACACTCCAGGCCTCGTCTGCAGCCTTGTTTACATAGGCTGTTGGGTCGCCAATGTTTGTAGGGCCGAAAGCATGCTCGCTCTCTCGCTTTAGGAGTTGTTGGAGTTCTTGTTTTGTGAGCGGTTCAATACCTTCTAATTCAGCTTTCCGCGATTGGCGAATATCTTGAATACTACGCCGCGCGCGTGCAGGTGCCGAGTGAGAGAAGGAGCGCACCGGTCGCCAACGACATCGATTCATGGTAGAAGACGGTCACGTGTTAGACGTGTCGATGTCCGAAATTGATCACGATGAGCTCAGGAAAAAAAAAGTTGCTAGCAGTTGCCAGCCTGCATGCTAGTAATTTAGATTTGGAAACGGCTCGGCACTCTATCCATAACACTTGCTCTCGAGCCTCCGAGTTAATGTCCGATATACGTAAGCCTCGGCGCGTTCCACACGATGCTTGGCTTGAATTGTGGTACGGTTCTTACAACAACTTGAAGTACTCTGGAATATAGAACACTCAACGTGTAAAAGGCTCCATGTGGTGGGATGTACGGCGATAACGATAAGCGATGTAATGCAATGCGAAGCAATGGACGGAACAGAGGATGGAAAAAGCATGGAAAGAAATGGCTGTGCAAGACAGAGAAGTGAAGTCAGCAGTATATAACGGAGAATATTGAGCGCGTACTCTAGCGACTACGGGTTGTATTGATGCGGCCCAGGATCAAGCTGCTTCCTGCGCGTAAGAAACAAAGATCCCAGCAGTCTGTCAAGGATGAGATGAGGTGTCGGAATAAATAGATAATTGACGCTACCGGTTTGTATCTTCATAACGTTCTTTCACACTCTGAACCTCCTCAACGGGCAGTTCAAAGCCTTGCATGCCACCACTCAAATCCTGCTTATCGAGGGTTCTCGAATAGTTCGCGATCGGTGGCAAATATGATTTCTCGTCGTCGCGAAAAGGCAGGAGTCCTGGTTGAAGAAGGGGCGAGGGAGGTGAGGAGAAAATGAGCCGGTGCCGGTGTAACGCGTGCAGGTCATGGAGAAAGGTGTTTGCTGATTGATATTCTGTGTTGTAGGCAGCGGACCTGGAAGGCGCAGCATCAGGGGGATTTTGCCTGCCCGAGAAGTCTACTTCTTCGTCGTCTTCCTCTCCGTCATCCTCAGTGCCACGGAACGCTGCATGTCTGTATTGACCGTCTAAGGAAGGTGGAAGAACTCGACGCCGTTTTGACTCGCGACGATGAGACTCTGTTGGATCCGAAACGAGGGGTATAGCTGGGTTGGACGGTGGAGGCGATATAGCACGTTGGCGCTTCAGCATTTGGGCGGGGATGGCTAAGCTTGTTACGTCACGTGTCGGAGCGAATCGGGCCGATTGCCTGTGGCTGTACGCCTCTGCGGCTAATCTCCGCTCTTCCTTCATTAGTTCATGTCGCGAAATCCATCCCAACCTCCCTCTGAGCCTGGCTCTACACAGGTGCGTATCCTTTCACGTCTGTGCCATATTGTGACATTTCGTTACAGGTGTGCCAAATTTTATCCGTTTTTCTTGATTTTTACACGAAATAGTTGTCGAGACCGTTCCGATCTCGAAAGAATAGACCATGCGACGGATGTGTGCGTGTATCCTCGGTACCAGTGGATTCTCATGACATTGTGCTACAGCGTCGAGCCAAAAGTCGCTGTGCAATACCCCAGGCTGGGCCCCCGTGCGTGGAATGCCAGTGAGTTGATTTACATGAACAGCAATGCCTCTGGACCTATCGTCACCGCCAAGGCAGATGAATAAGCAATGCACATTCGACGAGCTCCCTCCTGAGCGCAAGAAACCGAAAGGTCCCGAATCTCCCACAGCGAACATCGCCTCGACTTCCTCCCACTTACCTCCCGAATCTCCCACTTTGGTGATGAAGCGCCCACGGAGTCCCGACTCTGCCGCCCTGCAAGCGTTGAGCTACGCCGCCGCCCAAGAAAAACGCCTTAGAATTGGAGAACCTGAACCTATATCTTTTGACCTCTCAATCAGCAGGTCCCTGGATGCGCATGTTCTTACCACCCTGCTCACAGGCACGTAGTTCGCTCACGGGACCACCATAGCAGCGCGCACCTATCTGACATTTTCTGTAGATGATCTTCTTCCAATAGGAACGAAACAAGCGGGACCAGATGATAGTCCACTTTCCGAAACACCCTACATACGCCAAATTTCGGCCGACCGTTCAAAGCCTCAGGTGAAGGAAACACGCTTCAATGCGCTAAGACGTTGACTCAGCCTGTCTCAGTACATTATCTTCACCAAGAAACGAAATGGTATGTATATTTTGAGGTACTTGACAATAGCTTGCAATACCAAGTCTTTCAGGGCCCAGTGTGAACTCAGGAAAGAAGAACAACCAGTTACTTCTTTCCTGCCTGTCCCTCCTGGATCCACCACCTTCAGAGGATTCTTTAATCGATATTTATCTCAAAGTCTCCAATCCTGCTTTTCCTTTATTCTCGGACGAGCGCCTTCTCGATTCTCCTCTCCACACGAAGCTCTGCCTCACTGCCCTAAGTCATTGTCAAGGTTACCGCTCATCTATTGTGTCTATCCGAAATATTATACGGGCCAGTGGAGAAAATTCCGGACAAGAACCTTCCCGACTAACGACTGTCTCTGCCGCTCTGCTTGATTTGTCGGCAAGGCCAGTCATAGATGTCGAAGCTAACTACATTCTCCTGGCTCGTGTGCGTCAAGTATCTTAGCTTTATCATCCGACTAACAAATCATTAGACTATTGCTCAAGCGCAACTGCTTGGACTTCACATCAATCCCACTAGTTGGAATATCCCCTCCTGGGAGAAGGATCTGCGACGTACCTTGTGGTGGGGACTCCGGATACACGATGCATGGTCCGCTTCTTTAAGATTGCCCGTTTTCTCTCTTCTCATTTATTTCACCAGGATGTCGTTTCTGAATTCACGACCGTCGCACATTCAGGCCCAGAATCATTCAACACCTCTACCTGATATGGCCGGCGCTGCCTCCCCATCCGACTCCTCGGACACGGCATGCTCTCTGCGAAGTTTCGTCTTCCTTTGCCGCCTATCTGTGCTTTGCTCTCGCTTGCAGTCTCAAGTATGTACTCTCGCTTCAAGCATTTTGGTGCCCGCGGAGCGCCTTGCGACAGTGAAGTCCATCGAGGAAGAAACTCATCTGCTCGTCGTAGAGGTACGCAGGGATGAAACGGCACGCTCGTCGTCGTCTGGAGTCGGTACGTTGGTCGTTTGAATACACTTGCATAAACCCTGAACACTACCAAGCTTCACTATTGACTTGCCTCCTTGGTTTCCGGTGTATGCTACGACGGATATCTATCGAGTTGAGCATTGGTCTCGGTAGTCCGTGAGTATGAGTTGCGTACATGGCTTTCCAACCTACTGATCAGCATTGTAGCTTTACACCGGATCCAGCCACGCTGGAAATGTACGCGGAAGCAGTGGACTACATCGTTGGTTTAGACGCCCATTCATTTGATGGATTTTGGTTAAACTGTTGGTGTCGCTCATTCACTTCGTCGTCATTCCCTAAAAGTTTTGCAGATGTTGGGCATATACTCTCTTCCCTAACATCCTCCCTCATTCGGTTGAGTCTTGCTACCTCGACATTGATCTCTGCTTCGCTACCGTCTCAACGAACCTCCTTTACGATCCAAGCGAGCTCCCGAACAATGCCTCTCACGATGTTATCCCGCCTTCAGCGAGCCTTGCAGGCAGCAAAGCGTGATTGCTGTTGGGATCTCGCAGAACCTGCTCTCAACCGGGCCGAATCCGTCGCCAACTGCCTGAGATCATCGTCTGAGTACATCAATGTAGTTGCTGCTCTCAAGGGCACATACGAACCGGAAATCCCCCAGCCGAACGGCAGCTTGCCCCCCAAATCCAACGGAGTTCAGGACCATGCTCCCAACCAGAATGCGGTCGATCAGTATGGTTGGAATATCGATCTCAACGCATTCGGTCTTGATTGGAGCGGAGCTGATAGCGGATTGACGGGAATATGGGGTTCAGCACCAGCTAGTGAGGGCCATGTATTACAGACCAACGTACTTCCGATGTACACTGACTAATAGAACGGAAACAAACAGTTTACTTCTCTGGATCTCCGTCACTTGTCATGCTGGGCGACGCGGACCGCTCATGAGCCTGACGGACAGGCCACATAAGATTGAGAAGAAAGTAGCATGTGGCCGCTACGATTACTCCCACTGGCCAAACCAGAGAACTGAAACAGGTGTGAGCTACCACAAAATTGTTTGATTCACAGGACTGACAAGACATATCTGGCCCCGATGGGAACCTTGGTTTTATTGTTTACAATGGCTGCGAAACCGGGGAGGTTTGGGATCAAAGCGAGAATGAAAGCCCCGATGGCGCGCATATTGACGCCATGAGTGTACCTAATATGCGTGAATGGATAGACATGGGCGAAAAATGACACAGTACCAGTATATGGAGCCCTTTTTGGCGTACAGGGCAGCAACATCGAGTTTCCGCCGTCGGTGAACGTACTGTTTATTTGTCAAAATTAACCGGTGAGAAAAAAGAAATCTTCTCACATAGTCGGCTAGTAGAATTCCGCATATTGGGCCCAGAAAAATGGAATACCCTCCCCTTTAGCGAGGTTAGCAGAATTCACACTACCTGGATCTGCATACAAGAAAGAACTACCAGCTTCCACATGAGTGACAGTTCAGCACACTCGTAACAAACGTACGTGAAGGATGCTGCACTATTTTGGATGATCCACTGCGTATAATATCGCCATATGAGTCTGTGCGGCCGAGAACAATCTACACTTACGGGACAAGTAGCCAGGCCCACGAGGGCGCAAACGTATTGCCCACGCCGTATATCGATGTGCCGCGGAAAGAGAATGGCAAGATCGTTACCGACGGCTGTCGAACTGCGTGGAGCTGTCAGGACTCGGAGTGGTTGGGGCCTGCTGACCTACTTGGCTGCAATATTAGTTGCGAGCACCGCCAGTGCCCAGCAGAAAGCCGCAAAAAATTGGGCAGCACGACTGCTCCATAATTCGGCAACTTGCAGCGGGTTCCAGGTCGAGACACCATAGATGACTTGGGTGGCACTTGTGACCACAACACCGAGAATCCTTAGAAGGGGTGAGCGTAGTTAAGAGTGCTGTTGACCGGATCTTACGAGCAGAGGGTGACTGGAACAGATAGTGAGATGATGTTGGTCCAGACGACTGCCCGAGGTGACTTGGCAAATCGGGTAAAGTCCTGGAGGACGGTTAAGCGGATGGAAATTACAAGGCGACCATACTTACACAAATGTTCAATGCGAGCGTTGCTTTGGGAGCAATGGCCGAGGTCATAGCAGAAAAGAATACAACGAGAACGGGTAAACCCGAAACATCAGTCTTCTGCGCGAAAATGGGGCCAAAACCGTGAGCCTTCCCCACTGCCCATCCAACTAAAAGCGGAAATGAGGGAGCACAACCACAGATTTGGGGAAACATACGGAGTGCGAAACCAAAAATGGGCTAGGGAAGGTATCACTTGATGTAGCAAAGAATTAGGGTGGAGCAAACGTGCCATTATAATGACCTTCAGCATAAACAAGTGCCGTAGCTGTGTGAAGAGGTTGGTAGGTAATTAAACTGTACATAGAAATCGCTTACTTTGGAGATGTGAATAGATAGCAATGGCAATTGAACGATATAAAAAATGCTGGCGAATTAATAATTTTTCGAATCCCAATGGCAAACTCGCTACTCACAAGAAACACAGCAGTTCCGAGGATGTGACATGAGCGGAGGGTGGAATGTGATTTTTGAAAGACTTGAACGATGGGAAAATGGCTCGCAGCATCACTTCGACACACTGACCACCTGGTCTAAATGAAATCGCATGTTCATGTGCAACCGGGGTTCGTACCTTGGTAGGATTGGGTGCCAAACCATACAATGGCGGCAATAGCGCGACACATGACGGCCAAAATGTTCCCGTAGGTTCCGAAAGAAGCCCGTGCAAAAATCGCGAAATTCTGCAGGTTCCTGGGAGGGTGATCACAAGGGTGCAGAGAACTCACGATTCCATAGGCGGCGCCAACCCACCCATTACAGGCACATGCTATTGCTAAGGAGAATCATTCACTGCAAAGCAACGGAGTAAAACAACTTACAAACGAGCAAATGCCCTAGAAAAACTATTAAATGTGACAATAAGGGATGGGATTTATAGGCGAAAGGAATACAGGCGCACCAGCGCCGATAGCAGCACCAGGGGAAAGACCTGCCGCTACCGCTGTCGAAGCCACCTGGTACTGACTGGGAGGGCGGTTTAGATACATCGAACACAGGATATAGACCCAAGCACCTGATGCCTGGAGGTGGGTCAGCTCAAGAAGTGCTTAGGGCTGGAATATACGGGCCAAAGGCTTCTGCAATCCAATATCCTGAAAATACGCCATGAACTTGCTGCACACGAGCAGGACTATGGAGCAAACCTGCGAGGTGAACGGCATTCCATGTGCGATCACTTTGAGGAACAGGAAGGAGATCGGGCTGGGCTACAATGATAGCACCGTCGCGGTCGACTTGCTTGCTTGGGAGGGCGGAGAAAATCATGGTGAGTGAGTTCACATTTCATTTCGAGTTTCCGAATGTTAAGTTGAGGGCCTAAAATAGCTGGCGATCGATCAAGGATTGATGAGTGATGGTGTTTACGGAAGTTTCTTCTTTCGATCGAGTGTCCTTCGATCTGGCGGCTGTCAAAGGCAGCGGACCCAGTTGAATGGCGTCGCAGGCCGTGTACCATGCCTTGAAAGCTCCTTCTGACCCCCCTCGCGCCGGTGGTCCTTTAAAAATTCAAATCGCAGCCAGCGCATGGGATGATAAGTCCTTGTACATGCCCAACAAAGGCGAAGTCATTTCGGACTGGCTCCTTACAAAACTTCTCAAGGACAAGGCAAATCCACCGTGCGTTCATACGGCCGCCGCATTGCATTTCTAATATAGACCAGGCCACTCAACCCTATTCTGGACATTCGGTTTTGGACGCTGCTTTCCCAAATCGTTGCAGACAAAACCAAGGCCGCCAAACACTGGCTTTTGCCTCAGCTTAATCGAGTGCCCATAACACCCATTCTTGCGTCTTTCCTGGACCTCATCAGTGCTGTCGAGGCTGAACTACGCGCGCCCCTCGCGACTGCGGTTGGCAAAAGCCTGAGCAGCATCTGGCCTCTTGCCGTGCACAAAATAAGTGCGGAGAGTCTGCTAGAGTGCTTTGGTTATTTCCTGGGGGCCGTTCAAAAGTTTCCAGAACTAGATGATGCCCTTGGGCAGATCGGCGACTCTCTTCTGTCGTCTCTGCGTGTGTCTGTCGGTAACTCCTCAAACAAGAAAAAGGCGGGTCTATCGGTTTTTCTCTCGTGTGTTGCCTTAATCCAGCTCCATCCCTTAGCTCTCTTCACTCTTCATTCAAAACCACATGCGCCCATGGATTGTTTTCTCATCCAACCAAACATCGTCCCGCTTTCGAGACAGTGTATATGTGCTCGGGATTGAAATTCTTTTCAATGTAGATACATTGCGGCAAACGCACGACCAAGAACATCCGATTTTCGCAGCTCTCCGGAATATTCCTGATCACCTGGTTCATCCTAGCCTGTCTCGCATCTTCGCGTCGTTCGTTCACTGCACGAGAAAACACCGCAGTGCCTTGTTTGGCCAAAGCTCCGGACAGAGTTCTGCCGCTTTGACTGAACAGGTTCGCTCCGCTTGCTTCTCGTTCTTCGACTCATGCCAGGTTCTGCTCGACGTATTCGATCCGACTATTCTGACCTGGAAGGCTAGGGTCGACCTTTTGAATGTGGTTGGAGACGAATATCTGTTCAGCAGTAGCCAGGTTGATGGCCAAAAGAGCCTACAAAGCAATGTACCATTAATTCTCTCCGTACTTGGTTCTGAGTCTACTGGTAAGATATTATCCACCTTGCGAGTTCAACCTGATGGGTCAATAGGTGGGGAGGCGTCGTTGGGAATCGCCTGTCTTTCGAAACTAATGCAAATCGACCACGACCTAATTTTAAAAGATATTCCTCGAATTCTTCCCGAGTTACTACACGTGCGTTTATGCTTTGCTCGCTATGTGTCGTGTTTCTCAAATGCATAGATTCCGGATGTATCTACGTCCATGTTCGGTTTCCTGGAATTGCTGCTCGATTATCACGTCAAAACACGGACTATGCACACTCATATTGAGACTCTCTTTGCGGCATTGGCAACAGATCCGAAAATGCGTTCTTCTGACATCCACCAAAATTATCGAGCCGCTTTCTCGAGTACTCTCCTCCATCCCATACATCTGAACCGACTCGCAAACTGCACGCGGAAATTCCTCACACCTAGTCAGACTGTTCAGACAGTTGCATTCATTCTTGAAGCCCTTCAGGAGTGCTGGAGCCAAATTTCTGCCAGTATCGATGCAGAGAGCAGCGGTATCAGCCTGGCTTTGACATTTTGCTTCAGTGCAAGACTAGCCTCTGTGGTGCTTACCGCTCTTCCTTTGCAAACGCTAGCCGACTCGACATTTCGGGAGGTCAACGATTCAATAAATGAATTACGAAGTGCCTTTCTACCTCGCGCCCTTGCGAAGGTGTTCAAGACCATCCGGAAGAACGCAGCTGAGTCGTGGGCATCGCAAGCTCTAGGAGCCGCAATTCTACGTCTCCAGTATGCTCTGGGAACGCCCTACACCGACAAGCTGTGGGCAAAAGTAGAAACTGCGTCAGCTCACGAGGATCTGTTGCCTGAACTGAGCCTTGAGCTTGTATGTCGTTTCTTTCTTATGTGCCAACGCGCATTCAACCATCATTTTCAAGTTCCGTATGCTACTCAAGTGGTCTTCAGTCGATGAACCTGTTCGAACCGGTGATTCAATTGATCGCATGTTAAGCTTCGTCGAAAACAACTCCAATTCTACGGCAAATTCGTGGTCTGGAGCTTCGTGCTCGTTGACTTTTGGATCGAAAGGCAAAGAGGACAGCGCGCTCGCTATCCTTCATATGCTAATCGACCGATACCTGCCTATCATTGAGTCCGTTGACTTGAAGTATTCTTCTATAACACGCTCAAACTCTTTCTGTAGTGCGATAGCATCCCCAGTACAACTGCAAAGGCTGGTCAAAATCATCTTTCGGGCCAACATTGTTGCACATGTTTCTGGAACAGCGGGCCTAAATGCGAATTCATTGCTCTTGAATGTCTTATCTTCTGCTCAGTTCTGGGAATTTCCCAATCTACGCAGTGCGTTCTCAACTGCCTAGCTTTGCCCGTATCTGATTATATCGCAGCTGCTATTCTGGTCTTCGCCGATGAAGCTACCTCGGTGCTGGTCGATCCGCTCCTAAAACCGACAGTCGACACCCTCGCTACCGTCTGGTCCATTTACCAACTGCTTCTGATGTTCCCCATCGAGTTCATGTCGCGGAATCTCAGAACTGAACTAGTTAGAAGAGCTGTCAACGCAGATGTACTCTACAGCTCTCTGGCCGACTCGCAGGATTTGCATTCAGCGGTTACAGTGCTTCGGATTTTCATGCACAATGTATCGCTGTATACTGGAACTGTAGACCAACCGGCAAGTACCAGTATATCCATCTCGGGTTCCTCACTGACAACGTGGTCCAGGTTTCAGATCTATCTCGATATTTGACCCATTTAATACGTTATAATAATTCGTCTTCCCGGATGCCGCAGAACTCTACACACGTAACACTGAGCTTGCTCGGATTGTATTTCACGTGTGTAAGAAACTTATTCTGCAGACAGGCGCTGATTTTCCGCAGGGCTCTTTTGAAGTCTTTTGAACAAAGTGCCGAAGCAACTGCGGAAATGTTGCGCTCGTGTCTACCATCCGATATTTTTAATTCTGCGAACAACTCCGGAGTTTTGGTTCACCTTATAGAAACTCTGACCAATGAATTTTTCCCACAGAGGTTCGGTTTATCGTCAATAGACGACATGCTCACCACTCATCTAATATCCCAGTTTCTCGCCAGAAGTGCAAGTTGAGATATCTAATCTTCAACGGAGATTGTCAGAGGTTCTAGTCGGCCGCATCGGTGACGTAGATGCCCTATTTGCCAGCGAGGGGCTTATGAACTTATGGCTTCATGCCCTTTTACTCCGACGGTGGCTCAAAGTTGACGGTGTGTCAGCGTTGATCTGAACCACAACTAAGGGACTGAAGTCGTCCTAGGTGACAGACTCCCTCTGATGGGACTGAGATTATGCTCTGGGACTCAAAATGGCTCCTTATCATCCATCGATGAACTCGACAAGAATCGCACGGCTGCTTTTGCGATACTAGCGGAAGAACTCCATTGGACCCCAGACAGTGACCGCCGACAGCAACTCGGTGTTATTCTCGCGACTTACCTCTCATTCGCTCACTTGATCAAATCGAATAGTAATGATTTCACTCCAACGATGTTTTCACCTTCTCATAGATCGTCCCTAGGTCAGGCTCGGTTCGATCAGCTTTTTTCGAAGATGTGCAACGCTCTCTCTGTGCCCGAATTCTGCCATCTCCTGGACCTCACACACGAATCCTTGTCCGATAATACACATTCAGCTCCGTATATGTCTTACCTCGTCCATTCAGCCGCCTTGCTCTTGTCCGGACGTCCCACCGGTACATAGATATCAATCATCCTGGCTCTACCTGACCTAGTCTGACAGGTACTCTAAAGCACACCCAAAAGTTCTTGACAAGTTGTTTGAATATATTCACGGGTCGGGGTGAATTTACCAACGGCTCACTCACCCTTCGTGTAGAAGTTCTCCGTCTTGTCCGTCAACAATGTTCCGAAAACGTGAGCATGATCTGTTTCTGTATACAAAATTTGAGCTTTGACCACTCCTTACATAGCCTGCGTCGCTGCGAACTTCAGATATCGGCTGCATATGGTCCCTACTTTCCAAGTTCCTTGCCAAATCAAAGACACATGACGAAGCTACATCGACCGACATTTCCCACGAGATTACGTCGATCGTTGGTGCTCTAATTCGACTTCGCCGTGATCTCGTTGCTCTAACACTTCCCAACCTTGGCATGGTTCTACAGCAATTGATCACTACAATCCGACGGCCACGTCCACAGCTGGGAGCCAAGCAAACCGCCTTGGTTACCGACACCCTCCCGCGTTGGGTCAACGCGGTCCGCCCTGTCAGTCACGAAGAGGGAATGGCTCTTGCACGTCTGCTTGAGACTCTTACTACCAAAACCACCCTCAGATCCCATTCATCCACGGATGCGCAACGCGCCGAATCGTTGGCGCGACCTTTTTCGAAACATGCTGCGTATGTGATCAAGGCATACATCGACGCGATGAATGATCCACTCTGCATTTTACCTCCCGAGCTACGAAAAGAGCTTCGACCTGGGCTTTTTGCTCTGTGCAGTATGGTGAACGATCACACTCGGGATGCCATGATGGTGTCGGCACTCGATGCCGGAGGAAAAACCATCATGAAGAATCTATGGGCCGAATACGAGAAACAAAAATATGTTGGGAAAGGATAGGCCACAAATTATCCAGGCATCGCTTCTATCTATTGTCGGAAATTTTTGCTAAGCGGCGGTCTTTGGGGCGCGACGGACGTATATGTCCTTGTAAACGTTGGTTCCATTCACAGCAGGCGGAGGTTTCACGAAACCTGCTGCTTTCTTTTCTTCCGCCAGCTCGCGGACTATCGACAAGAAGTCGTCTACGGCCGACTGGGATGTTTGGATGTGAATGACCAGCCTGGAACCTCCCAAGATCAAAGGCTCTGGTAGGTTGCTCGCCCTGTCCGCGATTTCGTCGTAAGTAACGCCGACACTTGATGGATCGTAAAAGATCTGGTACGCTCGTTATAGAGAAGGGCGGGAGAGGTGCAAAACACACCATGCATGTTTCGGCCTTGCTTGTGATTTCAACGCCAATTTCCTCTAGTGCCGCCTCCAGTCTTCTTGTAAGAGTGTGAACACCAGGCAACAGAGGGAAGTTGTATGTGAGGGCGTAGGCAGCAGAGGCCGCCAATATTCCGGTTTGCCGCATGCCTCCTCCGAAGAGCTTCCTCATCCAACGAGCCTTCGTAATGAAGGCAGTAGACCCGACAAGGCAGGAACCGATGGGTGCACCTTGTATTCAATTTTTTTCAGTCAAGGCTCGCCAAGAATGAAAACACGAACCCAAACCCTTGCTGAAGCACAAACTGACAGAGTCAAATGGGTCGCACAAGTCTTTCATCGACGTCTCGGTTTCTGCAGCGACGTGCCAAATTCGCGCTCCGTCAAGGTGCATTTTTTTTCCTTGAGAATGGACATAGTCCGAGATAGCAATGATCTCATCTTGAGGAAAGATTGTGCCATTCAGGGTATTTTCCAGAGCGACAACTTCTGTGGGAGCACTTGAAGAGTTCAGTGGTCAATAAAAGTGCAAGGCGATGATGGGTACAGATGGTTGTCGAATCCCAAAACCATATTTTGCTTGACGTCGTTCAGCGTGAGGTGATGACCTAAATCGTTATCAGAAGATTCCACTATCTGCTAGCCTAGAGTGGTAAATGAATTACCGTTCGAGGGAATGACGGCCGAGACCGCGGCACCAGAGTGAAAAGCGGCGCCACCAGCTTCATACCTACACAACAATGAGTTCTGGGAGCTGTACAAGGCCGATCTTGACTTGACTTGTTTATATGCGCACGGTGATCACACAACACACTGTACGGGGGTTGCAGGAGGTGAGTTCGAAGAGCGATCTGGTTCGATGCGGTCCCGGATGCCATGAAGAGCCCTGCCTGTGGCATGACATGAATGGCGCCAGAAGACATGAATGAGGAATAGTTGCCTCTTTGCCTGTGAGCTGTGCTATATGTGCCTCCAAGGCCTTAGTTGAAGGCTCTGGGCCGAAGGCAAGTCAACGGCGCAGAGGCAAGAATAAACGGATCCAACCAAAATATACATCGTCGCCGATGGTAGACAGAGTCGCATATTCGTACATTTCCTACTCACCCGACTATTTGTTAACAGGCCTAGCCAGAATGTATACGTACATACCTTAGTCGGGACTGTATCAAGGGTCAGTTACCAGCTCATGCCAGCCATTGACAGAGTAAGAAATCTTACAAACCTGTTATTGTGTCCGCTGCATTCGAGTTTTCGTAAAAAATCGTTATCAATAATGTCAATCTCGACGCACAGATAAAAGTACGCGCAATCTCCTTCCGCTTGGCAGCATTGTCCTCGACGTGGGTCTTGGACAGGATATCGAACTTGATCTGTTGTGCAATAGTGGCGAATGAATTCATTTTGAGATGAGGGAAAATAAACACGGTCCTGAATGTTTGAGCCAGCAATGAGAAGTTCCGTTTCTGCATGTTCCGACGGAAGCCGCCTCCGGCAAGTCGGACCGGAGGCCGACGACGAAAGCTGTGCCACAGATTCGATCTTGTTTACAATTCTTACCTTTGCTGTCTCATCCTCTCTTCACGACTGAACACGATGGGTAACGTATGTTCTTGCGACTCTCTTGCACCGATGACATAGTGATCCAGAAATCAGGGTGCAAAAGCAGCTCAGAAGAGAGAGCGCAATGTTGACAAGAACGCTCCCAAGGGTTCGAAGAGCCAGGCGAAGGTCCGGCGCATCGAGATTGTTTGAATTTGGGGGGTTTCACGAGCTTTAGGTCAATGAAGCCGCCAAGTCCATCGTTTGCTCAACGTGCAAACAGACATTTGTGCGTTCTGAAAACTCAATCAAGGCCTACAACTCGGCTTCCTTTGTCAAAATCACTGACCTTTCCTGTAGCTGATCACTACCCGGGCCCCAGCGTCAGTTCATTCCAGCCTTTCTTTCCACGAAATTGAACCCAGTTCAGCCTCGAAGAGCACGCGCAAAACAAACACTCAAAAACCATGGCGGAGTGTTTCCCCGGCGCGAAATAGGTGCCATGAATCTTTTAGACGATCGCAGTTTGCGGGCATGAGTATCATTTTGTATTACGAGTAGAAGATTGCTGAGAATGTCATCCTCCATCTGACGTCCTCTAAGTGGGAGGACATAGTTTGAACCTAGCGTTGCTGTTGTTCGCCTCTCACTTTCAGCTTGTCCCCAACCTTTCCATACACCTCGTGATACTTTGCTACGCATCGATCAATGCAGACAGTTTCGCCTTTGCTGAGGTCCGCCTCAGCATACCGAGCAATGCACTTGTTCTGACATGAGCTAAATCAGAAATAAGTGAATTTCGCGCCGTCAAAGTTTGAACACAACTGACGAAACCATCCGGTTGAAAAGATCTGTAACAGTATCCATTCTGGAATCAAATGAGAAAAAGGACAATCTGATTGAAGGACGAGGACCAACTCTGTGAGTGCCATTTCCAGCCTCTCTTGATTGAGACCACCCGAATTACTGTTTCCACCGCCGCCTCCGAATAGGCTGGCCATCTTTAATGGAGATTTCCCGCAGAAAGCAAGTGAAAGGAAGGCCTGTGGACGAAGTCGGAATGAAGAATTTCCCTTGCTTGTGATTGATGATCGGTAACTCACGTGACTCAAGGGCGGCCTGCGCAAACTTTTTGAAACTAGTATTGCATTGACCGACGATCCTCGCATACAGCTGGAGGCTGGTCGCGGTCGTGCCCTTTGCGGCGACCGATTTCCTGGAGATGACGCCAGCTGCTGGGTTTCCACCAGTGCCAGCAACAGGTCGAATTGACGACCACTAAATTCCTGGTGCACCGCAGTTCCTTTTAGGGACCGCCGCGGTAATACAAGCTTCCTTCCTTCTTTCCTTCCGCAACACTGAAAATACACCATATTGGAATCCGTTCGATGATACCAGCCCAGTACTTCTGCCGCTTCAAGCAAGTCCCGGCCGGAGCGTGTCGTCTGCCCTGTCCAGCGGGAAGGGAGTCGTTTCATTTTTAAGCTGAACTCGCTGAAAGAATTAGTCGTTCTGCAGACTCTGCTGCAGCACGAGCGCAAGCCAAGGCAGAGAAGGAGGCAGAAGGGCCGAACCCCGCCAAGCCTGGTTGTGACAATTGTTTGCACTTCAATCGTGATGCCGGAGCCCGCCTTGCTTGCTTCTCAACGACGAACTCCGCCAGCGTACACTACAGGCTACTGTGCATCTTGCAGGGCAAAATCGTCAAACAGGGCAAGGACGACAGTCGTGCGCAAGCCCGAAGCACAACTCTGGAGGGCCTTTTGTGGTCCGACGCCTTGACGGAATTTCTAGAAGTCATCCCACCGCTTCACGTGCACACAGGACGAAGGAGCTCTTGAAGTTGTGGGAGCTGGCTAAAACCAACGTCCGATATGTGTTCCTTGCTTTGGATGCCCGCGCTTCTGGGCTGAAGCGATCCGACCTGCAGTGTGTCGCAGCTGTTTTGTAAGTGAGGGACTGAATCGGGATGGATTTCCGCGAAACCCAAAGTGATCCCACGAAGCAATGACCCCGCCTGCCGTACCTCCTCTGCTGGGCCTCATGTGCGACTGGTCAATCTCTTGCGAGCGACCCAAGCAAATCGAGGGGCGTACAGAGAGGTTTGCTAGTCCTGTCTGCCCATATCGAGATCGCTCCCTAAATCTGATGGACATTACTACGTATTCGCGAAGACGAAAATGTATTATATCAATGGAAAACCCAGGAGCTAGTAGAACGAAGAACGAGGCGACGCGAGACGCGTCAGTCGTCGGAGGAACTATCCTCTATTGAGATTGATGATCATTGACTCACGTGAGCGCGAAATTTTCACTACTTTCCTGAGACTCGCACCGCAAATAATGTCGGAGGCGACTACACTTGCTCTGCACCGTTGCAGATTCGTTGATCTCAGTCCCTCACCAATAACCGCGCTCGCATTCCCTCCTCTCTCTCTTCCTTCTCCAAATAAAAAGCCGTCATCGTTTGGCAAGCAACCTCTGCGCTTTGGAACTCTGGCCGTCGGGCATGCCAATGGAAATATCGACTTGTGTGAGTGGACTGGGGCGGAGGGCGATCTGCAGTCATCTCAAGCATGGGCCATAAGAACGGTAACGCGTCTAGCAATTGTCCTGCATCGTGCTCAACATTGCATTCGAGACTCTTGTTGGTCCCTATCCTTCTAAAGTCGATTCCATCGCCTTTGCAATTCGCCATCCCGATGACATATCTTCGGAAGCCGTTCCTTCGTGCTCTGACCTTCGGCTATTTTCCTCCGGCGGAGGCAGCGAACTGCTCGAATGGGACATAAGTCGGGGTTGTGTTCGAGTAAGAAAGATTCACATTATTTCCCTTACATTCTAAAGTGCGCATAGAGGACCATCAGCTCTCAAGGCGGCTCTATCTGGTCCATGTCTGTCAACCCGGCGTACACTTTACTTGCACTTGGATGCGAAGATGGAACTGTGCGGCTTCTGTCTTTAGCAAACGACACATTAACCCATCACCGCCGATTCGACCGTGTAAAATGCCGAGTTCTAAGCATTGCTTGGGGTCCTCCCAGCCGACGGCCCACTTCATCCAGCAAAACAGCAAACGACTCGAGCGACGACGAGGACGACGGCTGGTCAGATACCTGGCTGGTGACTGGTGGCTCCGATAGCAGTCTCCGCAAATGGGATGTTGCAAGTGGTCGGTCCCTTGACCGCATGGGAACCGACAAGATTCGAGGCGAGCGGACGTTAGTCTGGTCAGTTGGTGTTTTAGGGTCCGTTAAATCGTTCCAATCTTCATTTGATATTTTAAAATACTATTAGAGATGGTACAATCGTATCTGGTGATTCACTTGGCATGGTCAAATTTTGGGACTCCCGGACTTGTACTCAACTACAAAGCTTTCAAGCCCATGGAGCAGATGTGCTGTGTTTAACCATTGACCCCGTGAGTTCGGCATATCTACCTGATGGTTCCACTGACACAGAATTCAGACAGGAGCGGCAGTCTACACCTCAGGCGTTGATCAAAAAATAACACAATTTTGTTTCGTCAAAACTTTTGGCGGAGAAAGGTCGAGTGCTCGGCGGTGGATCCAGACTTCTTCTCGTCGAATGCACTCTCACGACGTGCGAGCGCTAGCTATTTGGCCTCCATACACCACCCTGCCCCCGTCCCATAAACGCCAATTTCCTATGGACGTTGCACCGATTTTGGCTTCTGGGGGTCTCGACATGTCAGTTGTAGTTACCCCTGCTGCCCTTACGACCAATGCAGTCGTAAAAATCGTGAACCCGATTTCAACCAGCATACATTCCACGTTCGAAGATTCGTACCATCGCCGACTAGCTTACTCCTCAGGCCCGTCGTCTACATCTGCGGTGCAACTCGCGCGTGAAGCCCGCCTGTTATGCTGTGCACGCGATGCGGGTCTGAGCATCTGGAGAATAAATCAAAAACCTGTCAGCGCGCCCGAGGAGGAATCTACCACGGAGGATATCGACGCAGCAGGATGGGAAAAGGTCCTCGATATGGAACTCAATGTTCACTCAAATCTGCTCGCGACTGCCATCTCCAGCGACGGGCATTGGTTGGTTCTGTCTGACTTGTACGAGTCGAAACTGTTCTCCCTATCCTCGAGTGTAAGCAGCACTAAGCTTGATTTTGGCCAGCTGGTTGACCTTCTTTTGACTATATAGCCTGATGGTGTTATCAAGCCGAAGCGCATACGAGACTTTTCCGCTATCCTGCGGGCTCATTTACCGCCAAAAAGCACCTCAACGGGTGGTCTCGCCTTTCACTTCACCCCAGACTCGTCGAAACTCGTCATTTCGACGGCCGTCGACTCTTATCTTCTCGTTGTTGATCTGGGTGCAGACGACGAAAAACCGCGAGTCCTGCGGAGATTTGATCACCACCGGCACGGAAGCTCCATTTCCAGTGATCGGGTTGTCAAAGGACGTCCCGTCGATGCAGAAACCACCGACGCTCCTGCCAACGAAGATGAGGATTCGGAGAGTGGGATGCCCTCCGTCCCCATCACAACCTCCATACTCCGCTTAGCTACAAGTTTCGACGGCCAGTGGTTAGCGTCATCCGACACTCATGCACGTACCCACGTATACAACTTGGATTCAATACAGGTATATTCAATCGCCTCGTTCCCTGCGCACGGTGTTCACTGACTCGTCTCCAGCACCACTGTGTCCTACCGTCGTTTCCCCAGGCCTCTCAAGCTATATCTTTCGACCCCAGCCGGCCCAATATCCTGGTATTGGCGTTCCCCGACAACAGCATCCAGGTGTTCGACGTCGAGTCACGACAATTCCCGTCCTGGTCGAAGGACATCTGCAGTAACCTTCCGAAGAAGTTCACTCGCGCTCACGACCACATCCTCGGCGTCACATTTGACCCAGCCATTGCTGGACCATCATTGAAGGCGTCAACCGGCGCCTCTGTACCACGATATGCGCTGTTTTGGGGATCGACTTGGTTATGCAAAATCAAGCTGGATGATACTGGCCGGTCGGGGAACAAAAAACGGCGGCGCGAGGGCGACAGAAGCCCCAAAATCGACGCGACGTCGGAGGACCATGTCAATTTCAAGATGGTCACCCATTACCGGCCCATCCTATTCGTCGACTTTCTAGCTCCGGGAGAGCTTGTCGTCGTCGAGCGTCCTTTGGTCGACGTCCTCGCGGCGCTGCCGCCTGCATACTTTGCGCACAAGTATGGCAAATCGTAGTACTCGTACAAATCTATATTGTTCATGATGCTAAAGCTACAAATTTACAATAGGGGAGAACCTATGCTACTTTTTTTCTCGTTTTCTTTACCCCAGCGTACGCTGCATTGCGGTATTTCTATCTTGTTTGCGGTCCTCGCTACGGGGTGTTGAGGAAAAATTGAAACAATGCGAAGGTGAACGTACCTGGCGTTCACTGTTGACAGATAGAGAGTCCAGAAAACGCCACATGTGGACTGGAAAGGCACGCGGTATGCAAGGGGCATGTATCTAAAATTCACGAATTGCAAGACGGGCCACACACTCCAGTTGGTGCGAATGGTTGGCATGAACAGATCGCTATATTTCTAGCCAGTTTGTGAGACTTCGTTCGGCCCAAGGAGGGAAGACGAACCTGGGAGATCTGTGTTCGTGTCCGGCCCTCTAAGACACCCATGGTGCCTATGAAAGCGACGAGTCCGATGGGTGCCCTACTCAATGGTTGGCTGAGAGCTTTATCGTGTGCGTAAAATCCACGTACATGACAATCTGGTCGGCCGCGACTCGTTTAGCCAAGGCTTTCGGGCTGACCTTGCCGTTTCCGTTGAGTGCGCGTAAGGGAAACTGGCGTTCTAGGAATGTATTCCATCGGCCGAGGAAGGGGCCTACCGAATTGCCGTAAGCAAACCTTGAAAATCTCCTCCACAAGGCAAAGGACATACTGATAGAGGCTCCAAAAACGAAGAAGCGCAAGGTACGCAGAGGATCGTAGGATTTGCGTTCGTCATGGGGTTTTCTTAGCTGCAACGGACATGAGCAGCGGTTTTGCACCAGTGTGCACCAAACTCGCAATGTTGTGTGAAACTTGAGCAACTACGTCTCCGAGAGCGTTCAAGCAGCCGCCAGTGACTCTGGTGACTTGGCGTTAAGCTGTGAAGGTAACCTGCACTATGCTAACTCACGCCAAGGTCGTGTGGGGTCGTGTGTCGAAAGAATATTGGTATGCGCGGGCTAGGGAAAGAGCGGCCATGGGATTTTTGAGAAATAACCGCAGACCCACTATGCGCCTTTTAAACGAGTCCACCACAATTTATTCATGTCACTGGTGACGGTGCTGAGTGGAGCGGAGCAAGGAGAAAGACGAACGTGACATCCAAACAAGTTTCGACAACGCGTCACGTCGATGCCGAATTTTTTCGCGCTTCGTAAGCCATACGGCACTTGTCTCATTACGGCTGCTGGTGACCAGCAATCTACGAACAGTACACGTTCATATTTACAACAGACGCAACTTGCCCGTGACTCGATTTACAAGCTCGACAGGCGCAGGTCCAATAGCAAGGACTGTCCGAGTTCCTGGTTCTACTGATGTTCGTCCGCTACAAGTGAATCAGATAATTGTCGAGATAGACAAGGACAAAACGACAAACGCGTCCTTTACCAAGCGGGCACAGAGGTTGAGCCTCTTTGCCGCGGTTTCTAGCTCCAATAATTGCTTTTCAGACGTCGCTTTCAACGCGATTTTTGCTTGGCTGGATAAATATGAACCCTGAATGCGACCAGCAAAATAATCTTGTACCCAGTGCGCTCCCAATGTCTGACCAGCTGCGAGAATAATGAGAAACAAAACACACGAAGAACCTGTTCTCGCACCTGTGCATTTCGCTTCATCAGTGTTTTATAGCAAGCTAGGGTGGCGTGTCTTTCGTGAACGCGTCAAATGGTTAGCAGACATGAATTACTGATCCACGCACCCACATCTGGGGAGGCGGGATAATTAGAGTCAGTGGAAGCGAGCTCGCGGTGCTCACTGAGCGGAGATTTTTCCTGTAGACGATGAGCGTCGAATATTCACAGAGGTTCCAACTTGCCTGGCGTCATTTTCAGATCCGTACGAACAATGAGAACCTTTTGGTCGACCCAGCCGTTAGAACGGCAGTCAGTGGTGCGGAATGGAATACTGTACCATTTTGCATGGCTCGAGTAGGCCCGGTTTTATTGAACCAAGGTCGCCATCGGTTGGTTCGTCATCGTCTTCCTCGAATTGGTCGCTGGTTTCTTGAGTTGAGGGGGTAGAGCGTCTCCCAACGTAGTAGCCGATGCCAATAGAGGTGAGGGAGAGAACGAGAAGAGCGGCAGCATGGGGCGCTACTGAACTGCCGACCATAGGGTACTTGTTTGTGTTTGGTATAACTTGAGGCCCTTGACACGCGTCACTGTCGAAACGTGGAGTGACCTCGACGCAACTCGACTTTTGTAACAGGACCCAAATAGTCTCTTTCCTTCAATCTCTTTCCTCGACATTGTATCAACCAAATGGCGACTACCCAGGTACTAAACCCCATCCTTCCGCACCGTCTTTTTCCGTTTCTCATGTGCCTGAAAAACTTGCAGCACTATCTCTGGGCTTCGGGCCATTTTCTCTTATTGGTCGCCTCTCTCCGATATTTCCTTGCATCGATAATGTTCAGGAGTGTTTCTGCATGGTGGTATAAAGGTTAGTCTGGCGTTCTCGTGGCTAACCTAAAATCTAATCCATCCCGACCAGCGAGTTTCACTGGGGCTCTTGTTAGCTACGCGATTGTTTGCCAGTAAGTCCTGCCTGGTCCTCCCCTCGTGTGGACCTCTCATTTGCACCGCTTTCCGCAGAAAATCGTTGGGGGTACGTTTCGCAGATGATTTTATGACTACTGCTGATCCATGGATGTAGACGCCTCAGCCCAATGCTGCGTTCGTGAGGAGGGCGATTCTAGATGAGGTGGGATCGGGCAGTGGATTTTCACGTCAGCGCGAGCTCATGGTTTGCAGAATGTCCAATACTTCCTTCTCGCCTTTTTCTGGTGGTCGTCCAAGCCCATTGCCAGTGAGCCATCTTGCATGCGTGTTTGTTTGTGTGCTGAGTGGTATTCCAGTTACGCTGCTGCCATACGCTATATTCTCTCTGTTCCATGCGCTCACATTCACGCGGACTACGTTGATGCCTCAATTCCTTGCACCCGGACCTCCCGCCTCTGCCGGTGGGCCGCCGACCCCGCACCCGCTTGCCAAGAGATTGCAGGCATGGGTGAAAGGTTTGTGTTTCATGCGTTTGTTTGGGCCGCCATTTGACGTGTCATCAGCGAACTATGACAGCGCGATGAAAGTTGTCGCGTACACCGAGCTCGCGATCTTCGTCCGCGTCTTGTTGGGCGCGATCGCATTCCAGAACTCGCTCCTGTCTCCTATTATTTTTGTGCATTTCCTCCGGCAGCGCTACTACCAGTCCGCGTTTACTCGGGAAGCGATTGGGGCGACGACGGCGCGTATCGACGCGTATGCGCGCAAGCCGGGGAACCCGCCGATGTTGGTCCAGGTGTGGGACAGGTTCCAGATGCTTGTGGGACGCTGGGTGGGGACTACGTTGACTCCTGCAACCGCGGCGCCTGCGGCTGGGGCTGCGCCACGAAGATGACGAATATTGCTTGTTGTGCAAGTGGACAAAGCGCGTTTAGATTGACTTGTCATTGATTTACGCGTTAATTGTGATGATGCCTGTATGACGGAGCTGTGGAGTTTTCTTTTATTTTCTGCGTATTTAACTGAATCGAATGAATTCAAGTCTCTTCAATAACAACTTAACATGGCCACTACTATCGCTGCCGCCGTCGCAGACTTCATCAACGCCCTCACCGGTGTCCTCTTCTCCTTGCTCAACTCCGTCCTCGCATTCTTCCAGGCTATAGCAGTCCTGGGCAAAGACATTATTTCCAGCGCGGTCAATGTGGTCCAGAGCTTCGTCGCTCTAGTGCTAGGACTACTCCAAGGCGTGTACGGCTTCGTTGCTGGTATGCATTTGTTTTTTGTCTTCGCGTCTGTGAAATTTAATCTGCTTCAGCCAATCTACTGGCGGTCGTCGTGCTGGGAGGAGGATACTACTTTTACACGCAGAGAAACGCGCCGAAGCAGAAGCGCAAAGCATGAGCTATCACACACGCGTAGGATGCGGGATTTTAATGTACTGTACGAGTAGTAGTTGATCTTGACACGATGATTGCAAACAAACACAAGCCGGGTCGCTTCGTCCTCCCAACTTTCTGTTGATGTCTCGAATCCCGGTTGCTTCCCATTCATCTCCTCGCAACTATTCATCGCCCTCTCCCGTTCCTTTCCCACCGGAACCACGCGACTCCCCAAGCCATCGCACCACGGGCTCAATGTCAACCTTATCCAGTCAGGCCTTCCCGACGTCCGTGTCCGAGACCCGGAAGAAGCAGTCCAAGAGAGACGAGGTCTGTAGCCTTTCTTACTCGCCTGCACACGCTTTTTTTCTTTCTCCTGACTTCCTTCCCAGGCCATCCGCAAAAAAATAGAGTCCGAGCTTTCTCGCAAACGCACTATCTCTACGACCAACAGTGCCAGTAATGTCCTCAATAAGCGGGGCAGCAGAGTTCAAGCAGCAAAGGGAACCGTCGCTGCCTTGCGGCCCAGTCCCGCCCTCACTGTTCCGGAAAGTATCACCGTTTCCGAAGCCAGTCAGTTGTGTGCAGCCAAACGAACAGACTGTGTTCTTGTTGTCGATGACGAGGAGGGCCTGAGTGGGATCTTTACCGCGAAAGATATGGCGTATCGTGTACGTTCTTTTTGTCTTTCTCGTCTGATATCTAATATTTTGGCCTCCCAGGTCACTGCAGATGGCCTCGATCCCCATACGACTCCGGTATACCAAATAATGACAAGGAATCCAATGGTCACTCGCGACACGACTAGCGCGACGGAGGCCCTCCAACTCATGGTTTCAAAACATTTCAGGCATTTGGTACGGCATTTACTTTATTTCAGTTCATGTTCTTAACAGAGTTGTGTTCAGCCTGTCTGTAACGAAGAGGGAAATGTCGTTGGTCTGCTGGACATTACAAAAGTCTTCCATGAAGCGCTCAGCAAGGTCGAGCGGAGCTCTGCCGCATCCGAACAATTATTTGCGGCAATGGCTGGAGTTCAGTCGGAACTCGGATCTGCAGGATCGAATCCCCAGGCTGCTGCCATGCTCGCGTGGGCAGAAAGACTCCGCGAAAAAACTGCTCTTCCTGACCTCACTACTGTCATGGATGTGCGCTCGCACCCGGCCACTGTGGGTCCCAAGACCACGGTCAGAGAAGCTGCGCGCCTCATGAAAGAGAGAAGAACCACCGCTGTGTGTGTGATGGAAACCGTCAGTTCTTCGATCCCTGGGGTCGCGCCTTCGGAGAAAATTGCCGGAATATTCACCAGCAAGGACGTCGTCCTGCGGGTCATCGCAGCAGGACTGGACGCCGGAAGGTGCAGTGTTGTTCGAGTGATGACCCCGCACCCGGACACGGCTCCTCCCACGATGACTATTCACGACGCCCTCAAAAAGATGCACAGTTAGTATACCGTCGTATTTTTAACAGGGCTTAACTAAATTCGTGTTTACAGATGGGCACTACCTCAATCTGCCTGTTGTTGAAGAAGACGGACATTTGTCTGCTATCATCGACGTCCTCACACTGACATACGCAACCTTGGAGCAAGTGCGTTGTGTTACCCTCGGTCTACTCTTCTTTACTAAGCCCGCGCTAGATGAATGCGATGGCCTCTGCCGACAACACTACGTCAGGAGAGGCCGAAGCAGGCGGCGAAGGAGGCCCCATGTGGGGACGGTTCTTCGACTCCATTGGACACGATGATAATGATTCCTATGTGTCTGGATCCCGTGCGACGCCAGACATGCATTCACTGGCCTCAATGCGCAACCTTCATCCACCGCAGTCTCCTCAATCTGAGGTGCATCCCAACGACTCTGCTTCTGTTATGGATGACGATGTGCCGTCTGCTACGGGATATTCGCGTCACCCAGGTGTCCCCGTTATCACTGGGGGTGCAGTCCCTGTCGACGACGGCACCTATGTTTTCAAGTTCAAGACCCCCAGCGGCCGAACGCACAGGTTCCAAGCTCGGAACGACAGCGTTGAGCATCTGCGCGAGATCGTCGCCGGAAAATTGGCGACCGATCCTTTCTTCACCGAGTTCAAGTCTACTTCCGACCCCGCGGTCATCCCAGATCCTATCGACTTCCATTTGTCGTACAAGGATGCGGACGGCGACAACGTCTTCGTAACGTCGGACCACGATGTTGTGGATGCGGTCAAGACTGCGAGGGCTTCCGGTGCGGACCGTGTTGTCCTTGAGATCCAGGGTGGGAAGGGGTGGAGCCAGGGGGGTGCTGCTGCCAAAGAGACCCAGCCAGAGCCCGCCCCGGTGCCAGAAATCCTGCCGCCTGCGCCTTCACCCGCGCCAGTGGCAACGGAGGCAGAAAAGGTGAAAGCTGTCTTGCTGGAAAGCGACACCATCCCCCCGCAGCACATTCCCGACGACATTATGGGTATCCCTAAAGACGTCCTCCTTCCCGCTAGTATCGTGACCCTTGCTGTGGCCATTATCGGCGTATTCGCTGCATCCCGTTTCTCTTCGAGGTACTAATCACGGTTAGATATGAAATTTACGACGTACTTTGTCCTAGACTTTTTTAATGTGGATGTTTTTTGGAGGCTCGTCAGGATGCTCTTGTTTGAACCAAAAGCCATAGTCCTCTTCGGGACGGAGCTGACCAATCAAATCGTATGTATTTGATGATTTCTTAATTCGGTCGATCGCTTAGGGTCGATCACTCCTTTCGAATACTTCCGTTGATTGGAACCTCTTGCCCTAAGTAAGTGCTAAGTATGCCCAAATCCCAGAAGGAGGAGACGTTGTCGACACTGGTGAGTACATTGCAGTTGTGGCATTCTCGTTCAACTTCCCTTAGGCCACGAGGATTTTCTCTACGATGCTGGAAGACATCGTCATGGGTAGGAGACCTCCGACATTTGCAGCGCGTCGTATTTAATCCCAATGCAGATGTGACCTTGCAATCCCATCATGAGACGGCGCGAAGTCGTTCCATCTGCCCAGTATGTAAAACCCGGTAAACTGCTCGCTCGTGTTGAGAATCAACAATTCTAACTTCCTCGTGCGCAGCTGTAGTTCAGGTATTTTCTGTCTTTCCATCTATATGTTCAGCTCACGCTGCAGAAATACAACAGTGCATGCACCGACGCACTCTCAAGTGGCATCACAGCCTCTGCCGTCGCGTCCATCCACACCTGCAGCGAATGGCAATGGCTCGGCTGGTACAGGAACAAGTACACCCACGAAAGCGGATGGGAATTTATACCTCGAATGTGTAAACTGTTCACGACAGGTGCGAAGCAGTCTTTAAAGGTTGTGCAGTTCTTGATTTTGGGACATAAGATTGCCTCGAATCGTTACGCTCCGCATCTGAGCTCGTGCTTGGGCCTTGCTGCAAGTCGCAGAGGTGCTGCCCGTGGAAGTGCGGTCAAGTCGAAGTACGCAAAACAACAAACTGTCTTTCCGTTATTTGTTGAATTGTTATTTTACAGGCAGCCTTCCGAGGCTGAAGGCCGCTCTTCGGGCTCTCCTGAAACGACTCTTTCAGACGACGGATCTCCGGCCAAAGGAAAGGGCAAGGCGAAAGCCAAAAGTAAGCGAAAAGCAATCTTCAATTAGAGTCTTCGCGCTGAATTCAGCAGAGGAACCGGACTTTAATCTGAAGCGAAAACGGGCAAGTGGTGCCTGGATTCGTTTCCCTGTAGCTAACGTTCTACAGCCCGAGTCTCCTCAACTCACACCGAACAAGAAGCAGAAAAAGCAAAGTGCTGCAGGTTTGTCTGACGGTGTTCGTTCCTTACTAGCAATTAAACGGACTGTCACAGGGTCGCCTGTATCTCGCATCAAGGCAGGGTCCGAGATTTCAAGTGTTGCTGGTAGTGTACGGGGCAGCATTGCCCTCGATCCTCTGTCGCTTAAACGACCATCAGGCCCTTCGCTCCCCCTCCAAAGTGCCGTCAAAACTCCGAGACTCGTCGACGGCCTCGGTTATCGAGAGATCAGCGACGCCTTCTTCTCGCTTTTCTTCTCCTGGCCCGGATAGCCCAGGATCTTCTTCCTATTCACAACAGAGTCCCAACCTTACCGACAGGAGACTCAGTGGGAGCCCTACGAAGAGCCTTAAAGCCCACAAGGCTCCGAATATCGTCCCACCCAAACTGTCGCCGCCTCGACAGATGGTCGACGATTATCTTCTTGGTATGTCTCCTATGTATTATCTGTGTTGCTCCGCTTATATAGATGTTGCGCAGACGATGGAGGCGATGAGACTGGCTCATCGACGGACACAGACAGCCCATAGCAGACTATATACAACATAACTATATACATTATCTATCACTGTTCGTTGGATAGCATCTTCCATATCATCCTGTACTTGCATTACCGAACAATCTATTCTTGGGCCTGCCGTTTTGGAATTTCGTTCTTCAATGCTTAGAGTGCGCGACCCGGCCGGCGTGACGGGAACATATACCATGTACAAAACAAGACTGCCACCTGGGTAACGGTCATATATGACCAGTCTCGCATGCTGTATTTCGTGGTGATGACGCCTGTAATAAAGGGGAGAATTGCTGGACAAAAATGGTCAGCGCCGAAAAGAGCTTTGCCAATCATGGTACAAACCATTGCCCAGGCTCCCTCCCGCAGATCTGAAGAAATAATGAGAGATAGGTACGAGTGTGTACGGATCCGACGTACATGATGGCCATTGAGATCATGCTCACTTCGGCCGGCAAAAGATCGTTGGCGAGTTCCAGACATGCCGGAAACACAGGCCCAAAGAACGCTCCAATCAGACTCGCAGAAACCGCATTTTCGATGTCGGAATTGATGAGCCATATGAGAAGTTGCATTCCGAGGGCGAGACCTGGTGAGTCAGGTCAAAAACCGGCGACATCAATGGACTATGGACGGGCGCGGACCACTGAAGGAAGTAGTCAATAAATTTGGACCAACAATAGAGGTAGTTCCAACTCACAGCGAGCATTGGATGATGTATTTCCGGCCGGTAAATGAAATCCTGCGGGCCGAAAAGTATTTAGGCAACAAGACGAGTGTGTAGCATGACCACTTACCTGGACGAAAAATAACTCCAAGCAACACGGGAAATTGTTATTCCTGCCCAGAAACCAGACGTAACGTATCCCACAGTGTTGTGATTGGCACTCCGTTCAGCAAGGAGGTACTGAACCAGGAGACCCTGCGTCGTCGTTTCACTTCCCAAGGATTAGTCTTCTGCGCTGTGACCTGGACAACTGCGAACCTTCCGCAATATAACAGCGCAAATAGAGAAATGGTCCACTGGTATGGCATGGTCGAAACCAGTCGAATGGCTATATAACTGATATATCAAGTTCCACCAGTCTGAGTGGTTTTCACCACGCACCACTAACGGAAGGGGCCGGAGGTGGATTCAAAGTTGAGTCCGAAACCTCGGGCACCTCGTCGCTGTCTGGAGTCGGGGGCGAGCAACGTCCGGTCTGCGAATCCGCCTCGGACAATGCATTTTTGCGATCCATTGCAAACTCGCGCGCCGTTGGATAAAACGTGATTCCGAGAAACACATAGTTGGCGCCCGAGAGGACCTAAAAAAACGAGAAAAGGCGTCGCCCGAGTAAATCTGCGTTTGTACTTACGAGAGACCCGAGATAAAAATGTGTCCAGGGTAGACCTGCCCCGGCGGTTGCCTGGAATATGAGCGGCGAAACAACGGCACCGAAACCTGGAAAAGATAAAGAGACATAAAAAATCAAGTTAAAAACCGTGTACTCCAAACGCCGTATGCGTAGCCCAGACACCTATCAATTTGTCAGAAAGAGGCCACGAAAAGGTGAACCTGGATATCCACTTAGAGGGTCTCTCGGCGAGGAACAAATTCCTTGGAGATGACATTGAGTGAAGAGAAATATCAGATATGTCATCGAAGACACACAGTGAAGCTAGGCAGAAAAATTGAAGTTAGAAGGGAGGCTAAGCCGAACAAATGCATACCTGTCAGAAAAGCCCTTGCAAACGCTATGCAGATATATGCGCAGAACATAGCAGCGAAACCGATATTCGACCCCATCAAAATAAAAGCGACTGGAGAACCAAAATTCGCAAGTATTAGCATGAGATACCGTGCTTGGGAGGCCGAGTGGCCAACGGTATTTCGCGAGGGTCGGGAGAAAGCGATTCGCCACGGAGATATGGGCAAAAAAGCCAGTTTGGGTTCGGAAAGATAGAAGAGACCGAGAAAGTTCATGATACGCGGCACTAAAATGGTACCACTAACAAAGCTGGGAACAGAAGTAAGAAAGAGATGAATATTTGGGATGAATGTAGACCACTTACCCACACGTCGTAGCGACGAAGAGCAGAGACGATATCATGTAACTCAGATTGAATTCAGCTCTGACATCTGTATTCGCAAGTAGTTAGGTCTGCGTTCCTTTGCAGGGGTGCAATACAATCTTGCACACATGGTAAAGCCGTCCCAGTCACTGCAGAGTGGTCGTCAGATGGAAAGGAGACAGAATATTGATTCACTACCTCCGTCATTCCACCCGTTCAAGAAATAGAGAAAGATCACACTAGCGAGACGGTACCTGAGACGCAAATCCTTGCTCAAAGTACTCCTTGGTTCAAAATAAGAGTCGTCGCAGACTGCCGAGGCGGAGGGAGACACTGTGATTTCTGGCTTGTGCATCGAAAGAGCGTCTTGATGCCGAGACGTGCTGAAACTGGACGAATGGCCGGAGACGTGAGCATGGGTTACGGGTGAAATGGTGTTCAACGAAGGCGGCGCATCTGCGTCTTTGGAGAGGTATTCCGGAGGAGATGCATCGTCTGCAATGGCGCTCTCATTCTCATTCGATGGAGGGCCTCCAGAGGTGAAGAGAAGAGGAAGAAGGTTCTGGGGGCGGATAGAGCTTCGCCGACGGCCTCGCAGGGCAGAGGCTTGACAAAGTTCGATCGCAATGGGCTGCAGACTCATCGGAATATAGACAAGAGAGCTTGTGGAGGATCCCTCTTTGCATGGTTGCCTTTAAAGCATTGCAAAATTCCCCGTCGCCAAAGTCGATCAAGGGTATCTGGTGAAGCGGAAATCGGACTCAGTCGGCCTTCCGTTGCATCTGCAGCGTGTACCTGCTTTCTGCACCTCGTTTGATCGGAAAATTGGGATATTATCGCCACCCTGCATAAGAGGAACCGCGACAATGAGAATACGTGGGTTAAAAGGTCAGCGGGCAGTTACGGCTGAGTTTAGAACGACGAATTATGACACTAGAGCCCCAGATTTATGGGATTAGAGCGCTCCGCGCAGATGTGAATTTTACTCCTCGCTGCGCGGTGGTTTCCTTGAATTATCACTAGCCCAGGAGGAACATTGAGAAAATCGATGAGTGGCAAAGTGAGCTGTGATGTTGGTGCTGAGACCCCAGAATATAGAGTACCAGAAGCGAGAGAGTAAGCCATTATAGAGTTCGCCCCCAATTAGATGCGAACATTTGCTTTCGACTTCGTTTACTTATCCCAGAACCAAACTTCGCAGCCGTTGACGTCGTCCGCGAACGTACAAATCAGTCTCGTGGAGAAGGACGCAGTAAATGTATCGGACGGATCCTGCGTATGACCATGCGGAGGAAAGATAGGTGCACAAATTGTCGGCGGAACGAGTAGCCCTGTCTGATATTGTATTTAACCGCAAGAATTTCAAGAACCGACATCCCGGCTGGAGCGGGCCGAACGGCAACGTGTTTGCACGCAAAAAAAGCTTATTTCGTTCCCGACTCACGATGGCCTTGGGTGAGCTGTTCAGTGTTCTGCGAGCCCAGTTCCATGGTAAAAATAAACAGTCGCAACATATCTTGCTGTAATCAGCGTTTCCCTTACCTTGGGCTACTACACCGGTACCACCAACGCGCAAATCAGCGTCCAAGTGCCTCCACCCCGATCCAAAGCACCCTTAGACGACGCCGACGACTCTGATTCTGAATCTGAGCAGGGTGATGTCTCGGTGCTAACGACACTAGATGACTGCAAACTAGTGAGTACCGAGAGTCAGACGGCAGTATCGACATCCAATGAGCAGGTGCTTGCAGTCCGCACAGACCTTGGCATGACCACGGGCAAGATAGCAGCTCAGTAAGTGCACATCAGACAGAGGAACAATAACATAACGGAGGCGAACGGTCGGCAGATGCTCGTAGGGTTTCCAAGTGCCTTCACTGCCTCACGTTGACCATCCCTACATACATAGCCACGCGACACTCGCATGTTACAAAACCCTTGCCAAGAATCCAGCCGTATGAACAGAACCACAATATCTAATAATCGCTTATTTGACTAGCAGCTTCTTCGAAAATGGGCCCGGACGGGGTATCCGAAATCCGTTGTTTGTTGCTCTGACGAAGACTCCCTTCTGCTGTTGCAAGCTCAGGCGCAGAGCCTCAATCTCTGTGCGCGTTCCATCCAGGATGCGTTCGTCAAGCTTGCACTATCATATCACAACAAGTCAATTTACGTTTTACAGTGGGCGGACACAAATAGCAGCTGGATCCACGACGGTGCTGGGAATAGCGGGTGCGTGCTGCGGATATCCACCGAATGAATTTGACCACTTCTCGTTCCGTCTATATAGGACCTAGCGCGCTCGTTGAACAAGTGACCGAAGAACTTGCGGCATTTTGACTCAAAGGCGGCAAGGCGGTGCTGTGGATCGCAGTGACGGTTGCTAGTTGTTGTATCATGTAGTAGAGTTGAACACGCTTTGAAAACCCACGACCTAGGTGACTGGAGTGCGCAACAAGCTCTATACATCCACGAGCCATCCACGAAGGATTTGGGGAGCACAAGACAGGAGCTAACGCCAAGGAAAGAAATTGGAGGGCCCGTGACAGGCACGCCGTAAGCATCTGATACCAAATTGAACGGCATTGCGGGCATAATTGACCCTGGTCCGCTCTGAACCAGCACACTACACCAGTACACACACTACTCGCAGGACGACAGTACACTCTCTTTACACAATGGCATCCCAGTCATTTGACTCTTCAGATTTCAAGCGGCCGTACGAGGAGGAACTGGCCTTTTCATCCTATAACCGTTCCCCTCATCGGCCCACATTCAATATCGACGCACCGCAATCACAACCTCCACAACATCGCCGAGACCCCTCTTTTCCTCTCCAGAAGCCGCATTTTTCCTCAAAGGATTCGGACGACACATCCCACGACCTCGTACCCGTCGCTTATCCACCGCCGCCCCCACAGAAAGAGATAGATGGTCTGGGATTTTGGGACAAGGCTCGTTGACTTTCACCGTGCTGCTGGCTGGTTATTGATACCCACAAAGATACTACCCGAGTCCATGGCATGCCGGCTATACGTCCTCACTGTCCTCATTGAGACCACGATAGACCTGGTCATCGAGGGCGAGCTGCTCCTGCAAATAAACAAAAACGCTACGGGGAACTTTGGACGCCAAATGCCGGTGTATCTCAGCATATTCGCGCTAGCACAGTGCGTAATCATATTGCCTGCCATTCAACATATTTACCTTCTTTCCGGCAGTGTGTTCCAGTTTGTGATGGCCGTGGATGCAGTATACGCCCGAAATACGCTGCAGTTTATTTGCCTAACGTACGTTGGCGAAGCTTGCCGCCTACTTGACATTAATCTCGAATACAGCATATTCAACGCTCTATTCCTGGCCTACGCCATCATCCAGATCGGTGAAATCCGGGAACTGCACATATTTTCGACTGGAACGATCCCAATCAACGTTCTTACAACAATCATCCCAATTGTCATCGCCATCGCAGAAGTAGCATATATTGCACTCGGGTGGAAGATCTACGACGAATTTGGGTGGAAGGTTTACAAGTTTTTGGGCGCCGACCGGCGAATCAAGAAGATGTACGCCAACTATCAGATTTATGAATGCCTCGTCAAGTTCGATGTCTTTTTCTGGGTCGGATTCTCCGTCCAGTTCATCTGGCTCGTCCTTGTCGTCCATAACTGGGAGTTCTATGTCACTTGCGCGGCTCTTCCACTGTCCCTTGTCCTGTTGGTCGAAGGCCACCTTGCCGCTCGCCACGAGAACAAATGGATGATGCTCACGTTCATTTCTGGATGCGGTGCTGCTATGATCTACTTTGTTTACAAGGTTTGTACTTTCTTTTGTGTCCTTACCGCCCGCTAAACTCTGTACAGCTCGTCAAAGTCTTAAGGTTCAGGAACACTGAAGACTTCATTACTGTATGGAAGACGCTCACCATTTTTTGTATGCACACCACCTCAATCCCAAATCTCCAACTAACATGTACGACAGCTGTCATTGCGATTGTGCTCCTCGCTGTAACATTCGTTTTCGCGATCATGGTTTTACGAAACTTTGGGCGAGGTCTGAAAGACTCATGTACGTCTCTTCCCCCTCATCCTAAAGAGCATGAAACTAACCGTGGAACCCTTAGTGGTGAAGAAGAGCGTGGACCACAGTCGAGAGCGCTCGCAACAGCACCGACGAGCTGCCAGCCAGAATCCAAATCGGATGAGCATAGACTAGGCATTAGTCCGTCCTGGTCCCATGTAGATGTTTCCGATTCGGAACTGTACACTTGCTGGTCTGAAACGCCGGCGGACGTTGTCGCCATCATATCGTTCTTGGCGCGCCGTTCTCACTTACTTTACGATATTCGCTCCTTCTCGTGGGGTGCCTAGTAGAACGGGCGACTTTGCCTCACTCCCGCAACACCATTTGTAACATTATTTAATTTCAACAATTGAATCACGAATCACACCCAATAAAAAAACGCTGAATTATGGTTACTACGCAGTACAAAAAATAAAAAGCGATGAATGAACGTTAGGCTTTTCTCTTTCTCTTCAAGTGTCCACCAAGTTTACGAGCGTAAATAGGAGCCTCGAGCTCGCGAGGATAAATTATTCGACTTCGACTCCAAAAAAAGTCAGCATTTGCGCGGCGGCTAGTTGGTCACGCGCCAGGGACCGTCAGGCGGGGCGCGAGCCGGGCGGCAAAGTTGCGGGAACCAAGCTCGTCGGGGCCCGAAGGGGGGCCGCGAGGCTGGCGCATAGGCTGGCTAGCCAACCTGTAGCTAGCTTTCGGGGCGAAGCGGAGATGGGGTGTCCGAGTCCGAGCCCACCAGGCATGGCCTTGACATGGATGGCTGCGGTGTCCTTGGGTGGGGAGACGCTCAGTCGGTCAGAGGACGATGAGCGCGGGGTGGTAGGGGGAGAGTTAGACGCCACGGACTCGGAGGAGCTGGTGGAATACCCGTCCTCGTTCTCGCCTTCGGACGAATCGATAGCGACGGCCGGCATGGATGCGTGACAGCACCGTCGAATGTCAACGCCATGGGACGGGATTTGCCAAGCGACGCGGATACGGGGGCAGTTGGGGGAGGGGAGAGGCGGCGCTCGGTTGGCGGCGGGGAGGTCTTGCCGCCAAGCGATGGACGGTTGGCTCCGCGGAGCACGGAGTTGTTATTCCCGCCCCGTCGCCAGCTGGAGGCCGATTCCGACTTGGAGACGCTGACAGCCGGGGCCGGGGAAGCTCCACCACCGAGCGAGGTTCCCCCGCTGATGACGGTGGTGGAGTTGGGGGTGAGGGGGACGGATGCGTCGTCGTAGTCCTCGGTCGAAAACCGTCCCATGGGTCCTGAACGAACACCAAACTTTCCGCCCAAAGCGGCGGTCATCGGCACCTGGAGTTCTTCCTGCGGCTGGGGACGACGCATCTGAGCAGGGCGCAGGTCAAAGGACCCGGTAAGCCCTGCGGTGGCGGGGGGATTGAAATTGGGACGTCTCGCGCTTTGCTGTTGTGCAGCGAGAAGCTGCGCCTGGTATTGCTGCGCCTGAATAGTCTAAATAGAGAATATTTAGGGTGTACATTGAGAAATAAGACCGGTCGATGCTCGCCTGCATTCTGATAAACTCCAACTGCACCATCTGCATCTGCAAGGCCTGTGCCTGAACGTGATTGGGCTGCGCGGCGAAAGCGGGGCTGAAGGAGCCCATGTTGGGGTTAACATCCCGCTGCTGCTGCATGAAGCGATTGTTGGGACCATCGACTGCTGCAGTCATGGGCATGGTCCTATTTCCCCCATGATTCATAAACACATTTTGAGGATATTGGCCTTGATCGTCTTCTTCCTCGGGGAAGACAGAGGACTGGAGGCGCGAAGAAACACGGGGGATGTTAAAGGTTGCGCCTGGGGCAGCGGTGTGAGGAATGCTGGAAGTAGAGCGAACACCGCCGGTGCGAAGACCAGAGAGCAGGGAAGCGCGGTTGGGAGCAGATGTATTAGCGGACATTTGGGCGGTTAAAGATAGAAAATAGGGTAGAGGACAGACGGAGAGAAGGAGACGAGAAAGCTAGAGAGACAAAGAGGGAAAAAGAGCAAAAGAGCAGACAGAGGAAGAGGGAGAGAAAGAGAGGAAAGTGCCTTAGTAACACCGATCACATCACAAAACTATCAATTATCCATACGGACAGGTATACAAACATCTCAGTCTGCCTTTAGGGCTATCCTTACCCTATGATACACGTACATCGCCCCAGCTCCGTCCTGCAAAAAATCGGTCGTGCGAGACGAATTTTCAGGGAAACTCGACTTCTACAGATTCGCGATCCGAGCGAGCGTGCGATAATCTGAAACTTGCCATCTTGTACGCTGTCGTTCACAGATGCTTTTTCGCGCTAGCCCGTACTCGCGCATCAAATACTGTACTCCGTATCGGAGTATGCGCGGTGTGGAAAGGATTCAGCATGGTCTGATGAAATGTTATCTGTTGTTCGGCAGGTCCGTCGAAACATACCTTGACATACAACTCCCATACGTCCGTAAAGAAAGCCTTGATTCCATCGTCATTCTTCCCTTCGTGAAGCAGCACAAATTTCATGTCTGGCCCAATCCATTAAGCAGCTAGAGCATCGCGCTATAGACACTCACTTCCAGGTGTAATGAACGCCGACACCGTCCATTCGTTGAACTTGTCCACGGACTTGAGAAACCTACGATGAAAATAAACGTAGTCCAGTGCGCAGCCCAGTCGCATGCATACATTGTGCTTTGAGATTTCATTATATCTTCAATCACATCGAGGCTCGCGTTGGCTATCATTTGAATGACGTGACGATCCTGGCCTGCAAGGCTTCAGTCGCGCAGTCGATGCGACGAATCCAAGGTAAGAAGCACACCGCCTCCCATCTTCACTGTGCCACTGGAAGTCTGGTGCGCCGAACTGGAGGCCCCAGAGAGTGCAGTCAAGGTTCCAGCGAAAGCAGACGTCGACCAGTTTGGTAAATTAGAGGACAAGGGAGAAGATACATTCGAGACGGGTTTGCTTGAATGGTGGGTCAGACTGTACAGTGGTGTATCCGAGGGAGACAATAAAAACAGGTGGTGGGACATTGCAATCCAAAAGTATGAGTCATGCGAGTTTACCAGACACGTTACTCTTTCGTTACTTACCGCGCGACATGGCGCAGAGGTATGTTGAGTCTCTCCCATCTTCGAAAGCTCATTCGCGGCCAGAAGAGCACCACCATCTCTTCATAACCGGAGCTCACTCTTGGGTGTGACCCCGCCCCATTCCGGTCGCTCATCCCCGCTGCAAAACATCGAACCCAACGGCCACCGTTTCGCCGACGACCTCGAGGGTCAAAATGACGAGGCGCTCGAGGGCCTAAGCGCCCGAGTAAAACTACTCAAGGATGTGCGTGAGTTATAACGCGCTGCGTTCGCCATTTTGCGCATTACGAATGAAACCGCCACGTACAGATCACAATTGGAATCGGGAACGAGGTCCGCGAGTCGACGAAACAGCTCAGCGAGATGGTGCGTTTCTGCCTGTGTATCATGGGGACGTTGTTAATGCAACGCGTTAGAACGACGCCTTTGCCGAGACCGGCGGCATTTTGAGCGGAACTTTCAGACGAATGAACAACATGGCCACACGACAAGGCTGTCGGTGGTTATGGTACATTGTATTCCTCGTCATTGTCTTTTGGTTTTTCATCGTTGTATGGTGGTTCCGACGGTGACATTATTATTATACCTGCATCTCTTCTTTAATATCATGGGCGTGCATTTCGCCCTCCAGAGTCCAGTTGGAATTAAGCAAAATATAAAGATACAGTTTAAAATAGGAACTTCTAATGTTCCGTTCGAAGACTGGCGTTGCCAATTTCCCATATCATCCGCCGGCGCAGGTACAGGATATCCTTTTGCGAAAAGTTGAACGATTCTTCACCTCGGGAAAGCGACTCGAGGAACTGGCAGGTGAAAACGCCACAGTCAAAGCCGTTCTCTTGCATTGGAGTATCCTGTCGTCAGATGTGAGCTCATCGACTCGATACAACACAGCAAATACTTGCAGCCGAGGTGTAATCCTCCCAGCCAGTAAAATCGAACGGCGTCTTCTTTTTGTTGCGGTGCTCAAGATCGAGATATTGGCGTAAAAGCTATGTGAAAAGACTTCAGACCGATGGATGGACTAGAAGAAAGTTGTCCTCACCTTGAAAACCCGCGCTCTATCATCATGCATACTGTCGTACGACTCGATTCTTTTTTGCCGGAAGTTGATAGCTGCAGCAGTCCAATGAACATTGGCATGGTTGACAGGAATAAGTATCGTGTCCTTGGCGAAAATGTCTATCTGGAGAAATATTAATCGCCGAAGCCTCGGTCGAGAAAGAATACGCACCTTTTTGGTCCACTTCGCCAAGCGCCCCTTCTCATATCCCTCTTTCTCCAATTTTGTCCAAAAGAAGGTGCTGAAGTAGTGGACATCCAGCGGCTTCTTCTGTTTACCGGACTTGCCATTGGCGACAGGGTTCTCCTTGCTGGCTTCCGAACGACCCAAGATCATTGCGCCGTAAAAGTTGATCACTTCGTCATTGAGCCATTTATTTGGCTTCAAGCGGACAATATCCTGGTCGTTCACCTGCTCCCTGGCATACTTTGAAATGACACCGTTCTTCCTCAAGAGCTCGGTAACTTTGTCGTCGGCCTCGGGCGGAAGAGCGGTCGGTAGGGGTGGCGGGCGCATGCGCCGCTCAAGGTCCTTGGCCTGAGCGCGATATCGGAATTGCAACTGGTTGATGGATGGTGTGAGAGGTTTTAAAGGTTTGGGCCTGCTAACAGATGTTAAAGGACGTAGGCGGAGAGGAGTTCGCAGAAACCCACCCATTGAGTGTGGCCTGAGCTTTCTCAATAGCACGTCGCAAGAAATCTGTATCATCCTCCGGATTTGTTTTGGGGTGTCGACCCAAGTCCGTCAATGAGACAGAACCTGATTGAAAGAGGTTAAGCTGATTGTAGATTATTTTATTCAGTGCACTGCTTACGAGACCGCATGTATCGTTTTATTAACGCCTGCTTTTGCATGAAACCTAGCTCACTTGTCAGTAATGGCTGTTGAGGGGAGAACCCGAGTTTACCCTTGAAAGTCGCGAAGTCTGAGCCGTAACCTACAATTCAGAAGCGGGTGAGAGCACCACCGGAAGTTACACATCGAACACGGACCATTTCTTTGGTTGAGCTTATACAATTCTTTCATGAGCTCTTCGCGTGCTCCAGCTGCCGCAGCTTGTACGTGCATTTTGTGCTACACAGTGGTTGGAGCCACGAGGTATGATGCAAGATACAGGATAACAGACCTGCTTCGCAAATATGTGGTTTCTCGTCGCCCGTTTATGCTGTCGGCGAACTGACTGGTGGTGACGCCGGAGCTCGCTGTCGATTTCTGGATATGGTGTTCGCGTATTGGCGGTGGTTGGCCAAGGAACGGCCACAATCTCTGGGGGCGGTAGAAGCACAGGCGTAGTCTCGATGGGTGTGGCAGAACTAGACGCCGGAGGCACAAAATCTTGCCCGATAATAGCAAGTTCGCCAGATGGATGGCGAGGTGAAGTAGGTGGTGTAGGTAATATGGACAGTGCAGGCTCGGTATGTCGCAGGCGCTGATCGCTATTATACATAGGCAGCGTCGCCGCTGGAAAGGGTGAGCACACATACGAGAGGGAGAAACACGACGCGTACATGAAGCAAACAGAGTCTCTACAACCAGTTCAACCGTTCCTTGGAAGAAAGACAAGCTATTTTTCAGCCCTGAGGCGAAATGAGCGACCCAGCGGGCGCGGAGACGGTCGTTGGAACTGGCAAGATCGCCTCCGGGACTTGGATTGCCACCATCGGCAGTTCGCATGGTAAGGCGGGGTTGTTTCGCTGGACGGTGAAGGTCAGCGCCAGGACGCTTTCTTGGGTTCATATAGCACAAATGTCGCGGTTATGGACGAAGCGGTGCCACGATCAAGCCGAGCCCTAGGCAGACAGAACCAAACACCCCCCTACTTAGTTGGAACAGGTAAGTGGCATATACCAAATAAGGTCCGATCAGGATTTTGGCCAAAATGGCCACTTCCGTCAGCACATCAAAAAACGTTCCCACGCTTTCTGACCTCGGATTCGTGCGTTTCCCGCAAATTCGGTTCGAAAAGGTCAAAAAATACCCAAAATTTTGGGCCACGATCGGACCCCATTTGGCATATGCCACTTACCTGTTGGAACAAGACATCGTCCAGTAGTTTGCAGGGCCGTCGGAATGTTGCACTCCGAGTTATTCTTACTTGATAATATCCCCTCTGTTTGTTCCCTTTCTTCGATTGTTCTCCGGCCAGAATAGGTTCTTCGTCTCATTTTGTTTCTCGCGACAAGACGATCAGCTTCTGCGATGTCCGCGTACCCATCCGGAAAATACTCTCGAGTCCGGAAGCTCCGCTGCATCATGCTATTGTTGAGGATCATGCGCCAAGATGCTGTACATATTGGGCCTGCACGAGATACGACTACTGTATCCTGGCCCAACCATTTTATTTTGTCTCTTGCATGCAGGTTGGTGCTTTGGCAGCCCCCAATCTCTGTACAACTACATTAAATACAATTCACTTGGGGCTTGGGCCCATTATTGTAATTGTTTTACACAGTATAAGATCTAGCTACGATACAGTTCATTCCATGCAATTTGACCAAGAGAACAAACTCCCTAGTGCCACATTTCCCCAACCTCGCAGTTGTCAGGCGAAAATGTGTGGAGCGATCGGAGAGCTTCATAGTCATCCAAACCGCCGGCTCCGTTGGCCATGGCGAGAGTCAGCGCGGCAATGGCCTTTTCAGAGCGCGACGAGGCTGATATCGCCTTGGGTGCAAACGGAGGAGGTAAGTCGAGGGAAATAAGTGATGAGTTGCCTGAATGTGAGAATGTCCGCGAGAGTGCCGGAGATACTTGGGTCTCGGGTGCGGCGAAGTGGAAAACATCGTCATCCGATAAATAGATGGACGACCTAGAGTCGCAGGTGGCTCCAGGAGACGAACATCGGTCGCTTCGATTGTGGTGAGGGTTCTCCTTGACCACGCCGACAGAAAAGGCCCTCTGTTTCCCGCGATTCGCGAAACTCGTGTACAGAGGTTCACCCGCAAAAATCTGCACGTCGTCGTTATCGTCCGACTCTTCTTCGTGGGTGGATTGGGTAGCGGGAGTGTTGACGGGAGATCGCCTTCGGCCCCTGCGCTGGGCCTCTCGTTGGGCCTCCTTCACACTGGATCGTGATCTCCGCGTCTCATAAACCCGCATGCTCTTTACGAAACCCTCTCCATTCTCTTCTACACTTCTCTGGAGCTGCCAAAATGCATCGGACCGAAGCCGCGTCAAATCCGCGATCTGGGCATCTGTGTTGAACTCCAGATCACGACTGGAATCGGCATGGTGGGTGGCGCGACGCTTTCGATCCGCTGGGCGATTTTTGGGAAAGAGACAGAATTCGGCGGATGTGGCAGCGAATGCAGGGGTGGGTGGAGTAGGAAGAGGACTAGAGTGAAAAGATGGCCGTTCAAAGTCCACATCCACATCCATCCAGTCCGACTCGCTCTGTGTCGATAATGAGCCACAGAGAAAACGGATAGCAAGACCATGAGTCACCGAACCATTCCTTCTTCTCCGCTTTCCCCGTCTCCACGAGTCGACGTCCCATTTCTGTGGAGATGAGAGATCTGGAGTCGCAGATCCCAATGGCTGAGGATGGGCTCTTTTTGTCGCTGCTCGCCACGAGTCCCCAGGAGATCGACGAGGGATCGGTGAAGACGAAGCAGAATGCGATCTCCGACCCTGGTGTTTCAAACGCCCAGAGGCCATTCTATGTGGATAAGACCAAGTTCTACGCCGCACGTGGAAGGCATCATGTATAGTCCCAATTGGGAAAACAAGAATCGCATGCGGCCCCGGAAACGTCAAGTATCATATATGGCCGCCAGCCTCGCATTTTAGATCTCGAACGAGCCTTGAAACAATGTGGCGAAAAGCAAGAGCAAGACTACATGTCCGGTACAAATACAAGATGGGACACGCCGTACATGCGATAAAACAAGAGTCGCATTGGAATCTGCTAGATTCGACGAGTCAGATGGCGATGCTAGTCGCAAGGAACAGCAGACCTCTAGTAGCGTTTCGGGAGTCACACTTTGCGACAAGTTGCTCCGAATCTTGTGAACCTCTCAGCGGTTGTGATGAAAATGAACGGCAACTCACTTGGTCCAACAAACGAAGTCCGATTTTATTCAACCTCTCCTTCATGAAAGCGAAGTACTGTCCGTTTCTCCCCCCCTCACACACAACCTTCAAGTCGGCACAGAGATTCAACGTGAACGGAGTAGAGAGCATGAACTGAGCTGAAATCCCAACACCATGAGTTTAGCCCACGACGTTTCGTCTTCTTTCTCACCAGAAACGGCGTCAGCTTGAAGGAGGCGCATCAGGGCTGCACACAGAGTTGGACATATGAGCAACGCAAGAGGCTCCTGTTCTTCGATATAATGGTGTTTGAAGATTAGCAATAGAATCCCGCTGATGTAGCTCCAGGCCTCGGCGCAATACAAGGAATTGCATAGGATTACGGATGTGATGATGTAGTGCGCAAAACTGGCTGCTGGACATGAGATTTAATACTCAAGTCTCGACACGAGAACTCACAAGCAATGCTCAGTTCAGATGAAGCGGATGTAATTGCAAGCTGCCAGAGGGATTCGCGATTTTCGCCAGTCAATGAGGGATCCTTTCTTGCTATTGAAGAAGCTGTGAAAATGGCGTCGCCAAGAAACTTGGATGCCAAGCCAGGTGAGCCTTCTTGTAACAGGATTTTGACTACACTGGACAGCAGAGGACAGACGGATGCTCGTGGAAGACACCCGTGTGCCCCACTGAACCAGACAATCACAGCAAGATTGAGCGTAGTTCTTATGAGATTTAACGGTTGCATTTGTGCTAGGCTTCTGAAGGAATGTCAGAAAGGCAAAATAGCACGGACACAGATCCTTCTCACCCAGAAACAGAGTTCTGGACTCTGACGAGTCCTGCGAGAGCAAGTCAATTCCAGCAATTCAATATTCAACGGTAGGCCTACGTCCGTGCAGTCGTGCGGCGAAGCAAAGCACGTCATCTTCCTGGACGTGAATCATGCATAGATGCAATGTATCAGCGTCAGCCAAGCATAAGGCTTCGAGAATATAATCATGGACTGTGGACCAGGATCAGAAGGGAACCTGACCAACGTACAAACTCTACCCGTAAGGTCTTCATCATTTTCGGGTGCCAAGAGAACGAAAAGGCTAAGAAGGCATTTGCAAAAACCCGAGACAATCCAGCGTTCATCCTCTTTCTGACCCCAAAGTAAATGCTTCATAGATTCCACAGCAAAGAAGCAGGCCTTGGAAATCATCACCCACGTTGTCGACGGGGGACCGGAGGATGGGGGAACCGTAGACAGCGACAGTACCACTTGATAGAGTACCCGCTGATCTTGGGGTAAGACAAAGATTGCGAGGATACACATGTTTACCAAGATTGCGATACTCGAGGCAGTTGAAACAGCGAGAGAATGGTCGATGTTACCAGGCAGGAAGTGCACATCATCTGAGTGTCGAAGCCACATCGAGGTCTGTTCAAAACGTTCACTATTTATTGGTAGCTTCAACTTGATGGAACTCACCAGAAATACAACACTTTCCACATTGGCGACACGATGATCGTCCCACATCTCCCAGCACCAGGACACTGTGTCTCCCCAGCGCAGAAGTACCACTTGTGTAGGGTCCAAATCTTCGGGTGGAATAGCAACTTGTAAACAAGATACAGAGTCGTCGGGATGCAAGACATTTTGTAGCATACTGAGAAGGCATCCGAGAGTATGAGGTCGTACTTGAGATCTCTTATCGGTATTCTGATGTTCACGGCTGGCAGTCTGGTAGACCGTTAATAGACCTGAAGCGGAGAGGAAGACAGGCTTACTGCATATAAAGAGATGATCATAGCAAAATTGAGACGTTCTTGAATGGCCAGCTGATCTCCAACGGGGGTAGCAGAAAATCCCGTTGCGCGAGTTTGGTTTATACAGCGCTCCAATACTTCAAGAATTTCATATGGCATTTCATGTTCATTCCTTGAACATAGACACGGCCCTAGTACGAACGCAGCGAATGAGAGACGCAGTGCGAGACGTTTGGCGGCAGGGGATGCCTGGTCGGAAGCTGTCACTCCTGCAACGGAGTGCCAGTTTACTAAAGACAGTAAACTTCAAATTGAGCGATCTGGAAGACACATAGACCAACAAGGAAGCTGAGAGGCCGCGCGGAGGCCGTCTTGCGCTCTAAATTCGGCGGCTCCGGGGGGAAGTGGGGCCAAAGAGACTCCGCTCGCCACTGCAATGCTAGCATCACCGAGTTTGAACAAAAAGGCATCCACCCAGCAAACAACAGCCGCAGATTGCTCCGGCTCAGCCGCTAAAGACTGCGCGGCAATCCTGTGGAGTATTTTTCTCTGGTCGAATAGAGTTGCAAGAAAAGCCACGTTGCCTGCATATCGTTATTAGATACGAAACCAGAGGTCAGGAATGCGCGACGTACAAAGCTTCGCAAAGGTCGCCAGTATCTGAGGCGCATCCGCCTGCAGGGCTTGCTGGTCGACACGATCTAAGAAGCTAAAAATCCTGCTAGACGCGAGAGAAATGGTCTCGTGAATGGTGGCATCCTGATGGCTTAATTGAGCCAGAGAATTTCAAACCTCGCCTTACCTTCACTATAGCCTCAAGGTCTAGTAGTTCAAGCTGGCCGATGTGCTCTATGGCGTTGGAAATCGTTTCAAACTCTTCCAGTTCAGAATGCGGAGATTCAAGATCTGTAGCAGTCGGCCGCATACATTCAGATTCAATCTCGGTGCCGCTACCTGGCATCAAGCCTCGCAAGTCGAGAGATGGCCAGTGAACACTGAATAGTGTAAAAGGCAAAAGAGGCGTGTCAGGAATGCTGATATTGCGCGTGGCATCACGGTGTCACGCAAGTCGCGTCAGGCATTCATCCGTATACAAGCAAAGTACAAGTATGAGCTTTTGCGTCTGTCTACGAGAGACTAAGATAGTCGGTTATTATAACAAGAATACATTTTCCATCGTACTTCCGCGTCTCGACGCCCACATTGGTTTTTTTTCTTAATCACGATCGTCAGCTGCCCACTTCGCGTATTCGAGGCTGACCACGGTCTTGCAGACCTGCAAACAGCCTACATGTTAAGCCGCTCCCATATGACCAAGAACCTACTCACGATCTTGTGTCGCTTGTAGTCAGCTGCCTGACACTCGACGCTGGATGAAGTATCAAAAAGACTCTTGATATGCCGCTTCGAGTAAAAACTCTACCTGCAATACCTTAAGGGAAAACTGTTAGCACGAATTGATTGTACCGTTCAAGAGCCCCCTGGTCAATTTACACCTTCCACAGCGCTTAAGCCTCAATTCAGGGGCCTCGAGAGGGTCACGGTGACAATTTGCGCAGCTTCTGGAGAGTGGTTGCACTTCAGGATTGATATTTCTCGTGGAATTGGGAGGGTTCGGAGGAGCCCCAGCGTATCCGCGCCAAATGTTGCTTTCAGCCTTGGCCGCTCTGTCACAAGGGCCGTCCTTGTTCTCGCAAAGTTGGTGAACCTTGCGTCGAGTTTGAGTAACTCAGCAAGTTCAGTTTGCAGTAGAATGCCCAACTCACGTAAATAGCAAGCATCGGCTCCGGGAGGTGGAGGTACGAAAGGATATCAAACTGAGTATCGCGTGCAGAGGCGTATGAGAGAATGAAGCTGTTTTCATGATTTAATTCTCACCGCAATAAGCGCATAACCATTTTCCAGAGTGTTTGACGTCCTTTGCAAAGTCACGAACAAATTCTGAGATCCAGTTTTGATCATTTCTCAGGCTGCTCGACACAGATTTCAAAGTTATCTTAAGATGCCGTTTTTCGCTATACACAACGCAGTTGAGTATGAAAGTTTAATGCAAATCGAAGATGAACGCACAAACCGAAAGCCGTTATGTTGACCGTGAATTCCATGTTGGAAGAGGAGAAGGAGCGACAACAGAAGGTCACCAACCGCAATCGATCAATTTAGCTAAAAATAGAGGAGGAGGAGGAGGAGGATGTATTACTGTAGAGGTCCCAATAAGGAACAAGCAGGTACTGTACCGACGTACAACGCGTCTAATTGTACGCTACAGTCATCAACGGCACGTTCGCTGTGGGAGCCAATACACTATCTAAGCACAGAGACATCGCACGAACGCACTGAGAAGACGGGGAGAGACTTGATGCTGCTAATGTCCAGGAATCTTCGCAAACAGCGCCGCTGCTTCGCGAGCGCGAGCCCGACCGAAGTCGTATTTGGTTGTGTACAAGTCCACAAGCTCGGGATCACTGTACTTCACCGGCCGAACGCCAACAGGCACCGTATGCGCACGGGTATTTGCCCTGTGTCCGTGGACAAAATAGCAAGCGTTGAATGCGGGTTTAACCCGAGCAACCGACAGAGGAACATGTGCTGAGGTTTGAGATGTTCCTGTAGCATTGCCGTGTCGGTGTCGAGTGCCAGTTCACATCCAGAGATAAGGTAGCAAATTGACACGGGCCATGTACAGCTGAAGTCGCTCGCGCACTGTGAGCGAGCCAGTCCTGTGTTCTAGAGGAGGTTCTGGAAAGTGACCCAGTCGAGGTTTCAAGATAACTGGTTATACAATGCAGCCAGTCTCTATCTGCCAAAATCACAGCCCAGATATATCTTTCAGGAAAGCAGTCACGTCGGTTTTTGTCTCCAAGACATCATCACTCTGCGAGAAAATCCCTTCAAAGGTGGTTTCTGACTCGACAGTCTAGAATGAAGAGGTGAGCATGGAACACAGCTTCAAAGATGCAAAGGTGCACACAGTAACGTCGCAAAATTCGAGATCTTGCCATGATTCGTCTTCCTCGGAACGAATCGCAATGAGCATCTCTCTTCTTGCGGCCGAAGGTCCACCCTGAATCTGCTGTAGACCCCCCTTGTCTTCAGATTTACGTGCAGTGACCTGGACTTCGCGCGCTTCCCCAGATGGCTTTTTCTCTTTTTGAGGCGCGGGTGGAGGGGCGGGCTCATCTGGGTCTGGAGGAGGCCCATCGTCGGAATCAGAATCAGAGCCACCGCCTCGAGACTTTTTGTTTTTTCGCGAAAAGACATCCAGGTATGTTAGAGTGGGACGTAGTTGGTGCGTTTCGCTAATGGGGTGGAGATGTAATTGGCCTAGACGTACATTGACCTGGGAGGAGAAACACAAAAAACTATAACCTACCTTCGCGGACTATTCCCAGCATATGGGCACCTTTTTGTTGGATTTGTTCACTCCTCATGCGGACTTGATTTAATCGCGGCTCGTCGCCTTCCCGACCCTTGCCTTTGGACTCTTGATTTTTTTCACGGTCATCATCGACGCGAGCTGCTCCCAATTCTCGGCCGCGGTCGCTGTTCCACACTTCAGGCCGGGTATCTGACGGGACGTGGATCTCGAGCCGCCGAACTCCAGGCTTTAAACGAGCAGTAATCCGTTTACCACTGGCAGCAGCCGACGGCGGAACTTGAAGTGGACGTGTCAGGAGAGGAAACTGGTGAATATGGAGCTTGGGAGAAAGAGCATTGGAAAACCGAATGGGAATCCTGCTAACGACTTCGTCGTCGATGTCCATGTGTTCGCGGTCACATGACGAGTTGATCCGGGTGTTGCCGTGTTTTATACCGCGCCGGCGCGCCCTACGGTAATTATCTAGATGCATGGTAAACACCGCTCGATAACCTAGCTTCTAGTATTGTGACAAATACACTCGCGCTTCGCACCTTCAAGGAGCAGTCTGTAACTATCCAATAACCATCACAGAAAAATGTTTAACGCGTTCCTAACACATCACAGACTGAGGCATTGTCAGACTCCCAACTCTTCCCTCGTGTAGTTGTGCGCAAGGTCTCTGCCAGTAATGACCGCAGTGCGAGCAAATTTCCACAGCGCACCCTCGACGGAAGCTGGAACCCTGAAACATGTATCGCGCGACTGCGAGACCACGATCCAATCCACCACCATTTTACCGAAAGAAAATATCAGTTACGGGCTACTCATACATGGATCTGTTGTTACACATTGACTATTTGACTTTTTTCTCCAGAACTAGTGCCAGATAACCGACTAGGAGTTCCGCGGCGGGGATTTGTACTATCGAAAGGAACTGAATAGAGAAGCGAGTTTCGACTGCTCGGGTATGGAGAAGTTAGGTTCGGCCTTCGATCGCGAGTGGAGGCGACCGGCGACGGTGAAGATGGGGAATCAGCAAATTCCGAATTCCACGAAGTCGTAGATCCCCTAATTGCCCTGGCGTCGCTGAAGGGATCTTCTGGCATCCGGTTTCTTCGCTGAGATCCGGGGACTCGTCGAGAGTAGGTGGTCCGGTGATTTATATCATGCTCATGCCACCAAGCAGAAGGGTTTTGGAACAGAGCATCCTTCTCGTGCCGATGAATGACTCTCCCGAAGCTGTGAATCGCAAGGACAGAGATAATGGCCCCTGGAGGAAAGGAAGATTGTTAACAGCGAACGACAATGCCAACCAACTCACAATTGGTTGCGAACCATGCTATCATATCGAGACCATTCTCAATGTTGACGCCGAACACAAGCAACAGGGCTAGGATGACAGTGGTCAGGGTGATGGCGGCGGTGTAGCAAAGCTATCGGAGAATGAACACGCTGGCAGGAAAGAAATTGAATGGGCGAACCTCATCCTTCATGACTTTATGGAATAATTCCATTCGCGGTATGAGCCGTAATAGCGAGCTTGGTCTGTGGTACGGAGCGCCGGGCTCCTTTGTCTCCCGCACAGGGTTCAACGGCTCGAGGATGGGGTCAACAGTACTATGGCCTGAAGCGGGTCTTCGTAGCCGTTGTTCCTGGCTGCTAGAGGAATGGGGTCTGTCGGGCGGAAGGTCTCGGCGGGTAGCAACGGCGGGTATATCGGGAGTCGGAATGCTGGCGGGAGAATTATCGAGGCCCAGCAGCTGTTCCCACCAAACATGTCGAATGGGCTTGTCACTTTTAACGCTCGGAAAGTCGTCCAACGACACGCAGATTGAAAGACGTCCACGGGCTGCTGGGGAAGCACGCGATTTCCAGACAGCATAAAAGACTAAGAAAGAATGAACAGCTGGTAATGGCATGGATGAGAGTGTTCCTACAGCAGGAGCATAGAAAGACCGAGTGGGCCAGCTGAATTAGAACATAAATCCGGATAAACCGGGGATTCTTAGAAGCGGTAGCACAACCGCCTGAAACGAAGTTGAACGCGGTCGGTCAGGATATTGGCTGGCACATACCAGAAAGCCTGCGTATTCCACTTGTGCTGGCCAATTGCAAGCCGAGAAATGCGGTGGAAGCACAAAAGAAAGCAACGAGAACTAGCAAAACGATACGGGAACTATCCAAGCAGCGATATGCCTTCAAACCCAGAACGCCTGTCATCTGGTAAATGATTAACAAGGGCGTCGCAGGTGCAGTGCGAGACCAACCAATAACGCCATAGATATTCCAGTGGTGGCCGAAGCAACAAACATGACCCTAAAGAGACTCAGGGACAGTTGGAAATGGGAATACGACACACGTACGCCGTGCAATCCAGGTTACTGAAGTAAGAGACAAGCAGTGGTACAAGACCCATCTGAAACATTTGAACGATCTGATTAACATGGTTCGAAAAAAAAAACGTACAGAGAGCAGTTGGCTGGATAACAAAAGGTAGAACAAAACCCTCCGCTTCATCTTGGCCCGAGCAAGGTAGTCGAAACATACAATAATGTTCCGCAAAAAGAGGGTCGCTAGCATCGCGGTTACTAGCAAGCTCAAGTAGGATTTTGCTAGATCGTCCCTGAATGGGACGGTAACGAGAGATCCATCCTGCAAGGCCGAATAAACGGGGTGAAATTGTGAAATGGGCGTGTCATAAAAACGAGAGTAGTCCGGCACGAGAAGTGTGGTGAAGATTTCGATGGCAACCTCGTTTGGCTCGCAGCAAGTTGGCGAAGGAGTTATGCGAGGCGCAAGCAGTTGAGGACCAGAAAGGACTGTGGGATGGGAGGCGAGTGTTCGGGTTGGACTCTGGTGCCACGTCGCGGAAGCGGCCATCATAAGGGGGCCCAAAAGCGGGAACGAAAGGAAAATAAAAATCAGAGAGCACCGCGGTGAGGGATGCTCATGCTGTTAGGGCACTGGGCCAGCTGGATGTTGAAGCAAGAAAGAGGAATGGCGACTGCCGTTGTCGAGGTCGTGCGACCGTTGCTTCCTTTCACACAGACACGTCCAATCCGCGCAATCTAGATCATGGAACAGTTCATTTTGCGGGGGTCGCGTCGCCGCGGAGGAAGACAAGGAGAGGCAAAGATCAGACACTTCATCACTGCGTTTCATGCGCGTCTTCGCGAGTATTTAATTATGCACACCCATCGGACATCCATCGGATGATCTTCCCCGCAGGTCACCGGCTATACCCGGCCTACTGCTACAGGTCACGTGAAACCATATCTTTTCTGTACGCGCCATGTCTGGACCAGTCATAATCATCACCGGGACACCAGGAACAGGCAAATCAACCCATGCCCAACGTCTGGTCGATGAGTCTCCCGTCCCATTACAGCACATAAACGTCGGCGAATGGGTCAAGGAAAAAGGCTGGTATGAAGAGTTTGACGAGGAATGGCAAAGTTACACGGTCGATGAAGACAAGGTACGGGCCATTTCGGGCTGCGAAGCGATAGCCGACACTTGTGAGCCAGCTGTTAGACGAATTGGAGCCGATTGTCGCCGGTGGAGGCGTCATCCTTGACTGGCACACTTGCGAAGCGTTCCCCGAACGATGGGCGGATCTTGTGCTGGTCCTCCGGTGCGATCATTCGCAGTTATGGAAACGATTGGAAAAGCGGTTGGCCGTTCTCTGTTGCTCTGCACAGTGGTTGATACCGTCGCAGAAACTATCATCTGAAGAAAATTCAGGAAAACAACGAAGCCGAAATAATGCAAGTGGTTCTCGAAGAGGCCAGGGCATCATACCCACCAGAAATCGTTGTTGAACTCAAAAGCGAATCTACGGAAGATTTGGAAGCAAACATTGCAAGAATAGTGGATTGGATTGTGGTATGGAAACAAGAACAAGTCTCGAGAGCATGATTGTTGCGCTCGCGGTCGTGTCCCAGACAAAACATTTACGAGAGGAAGCCTTTAGGATTTTCTTTTTCGTTCTTTTTGCGACCAGCAGACTTTGGTTTGCCCTCCGCAATTCTGACTTTCTCGAAGTAGACGTAGCTGGAACAATCTATTGTTATTGTTGGGCACTCTGGATTGAAAAGAACGCACGCGCAATAGTAAGTGCCATTTGACATTCCGTCCCACTTGTCCTTCGCCCTCACTAGTGGACAAACAAGTGTTCAGTGCAGGAAGCAAAAAAACTTTCCACACATACTGAAGCGATTGTAAGAGTTGGAGTTCACTCGCCCGATTTCTTCAAGCCAATGAGTTACCTGAAAACAATAAGTTTCAAATTCGAAAGATTATTCCAAGACGCAAGCACCTTAAACCCAGGAGTGCTCAGCAATGCTCGAATCTTCCTACGAACATCCCCGGGCAAGTCGCTGTTGAATAGTGAGCGTCGAAGCAACCGAGTGACGACATGCAACGCGGCATACTACACCGGAACACCGCTGCCCTGTAGGAGGTCAATGGCTCATCGAGGCGCGAAAACATACGCCTCGTACATCCGCATTCTTCTCGAGTTCCACCTCTTGCCAGGACTTCGCTTTGCCGGTCGACGAGCTTGAGGACTGCGCGCCACCGACGCGTGCCTTCTTCTTGGCCGGCGCGACTTGAAGTTCTCCAGAGTCGTTCTCCTTGATCGAAGTTTCTGCCTCAAGCTCGAGGGTCGAAACATCTGATTTACGCTTGGGAGCCATACTTCCGATCCAGATAGTGTGTTACGCTGGAGTGCGCAAAAAAAAAGAGTGAGATCAGTCGCGAGTTGTCACGAATCACGTTTTGAAGTCACTTGTCACTTGTCACCGACATCCAAGACTTAACGGCAAATACTCAACGGCAAATGTAACAAAAATAGTGATTATGGTACAGTAAGACGATCGGCAGCTTGAATGGTAACTCAACCCGATACAACCGACCTGCCCTGAGCACAGTCCTTGACAGCGAGTGACACAGTTACGGCTGCTTAAAACATACACAAGTACATAAGTAAAGCACCAAATAATAAACACCACGAGACGGAAATCGTGGGATGGGACGAGTTTACAGGGATAAAACCTGGTGAACTGTTGAGATTGTCCGGGGACGAACTGGGAGCGACCAAGGTCGTGAAAGTGCTTGTTTGGGTTTGAGTGAAACTAGAGGCGTAGCTGAATGTTTAGACGCGGAAAGACCGGAGCATAGGAACTCACGTAGTGACTGTCCCTTGGTTGGTTTGGGTGATAATGTCTGTGGAAATCAAGACAACTGTATTTTGGTAAATTACATGTTTCTACATCGCGTTTCGATCAACTGACCGGTGGTAGGCGTTGCACTGGCAGTCACTGTGAAAGCGTTGGCGTCGACCTAAGACTAGCAGTGAAGGGAGCCTACCTGTAATCGTAGGTAGATTGAAATCACCGTCAGACAATGTCAGTGTGAGTGTCACGAAGGGACTGCCGCTGATCACTGTCACCATCCGCGAAGCTGAGGGAGCCGGGAGAGGGGAAGAGGGAGTGGCCAGCAGATTCACAGACGCGGAAAGGGCGGAACCTGGGGCGAAAGGTGATTGAGGCAAAGGATTTGAACTCTGCGGTTGTACTTGAACAAGATTCAGGTTGTCTGTGCATGGTGCAGCGGGGTTGGGGTTTGATATCGGAATCGGAATCGGTGTAATAGTGAAGATTCCTTCGCGGTTGAACAAGGAGGTCTCGTAGAATGTTAACTGGACAAGAACCCACTTAGCCATTCAAAAAGTATGCGGCGAGGCTATCCTCACGTTATAATCGCCAGCGGGCATACACGTCGGTATTGGCCAATCAAGATGCTTGACAGTGCTGCCGCTTTCGCCACTAAGCAAAGCTGGGCCAGTAGAAACCGTCATATTGATGTTTGTCTCGGCGGATACCAGGTAAATCTCTAACGAGATGAAGCCTGTGGAGAAGCGGTCAGTGGCCCAAGCTATCTAGATAGCTAAAGTGACAACCTGTGGAATAGCCCGAGCTAGGGAGACTGGCAGCGGCCGGTAGCTTGCCGTCGCCAGACACGTCTATAGCGATGTTGACTTGCAAATGAATGAATAACGTGAGCATTTTACATGGAGAATGTTGAAGGCTGACTGGATGATCCGGCATGGCCAGGGCTAAGGAAACGGTTAGCACGCAGAGTATCAAAATGTCTGGAATTACTTTTGAGGATTCGGGCTGTCAATTATAGCCAGTCCATTGGTGAACGTTTGGCCATTTATCAAGGTTTGGCCAGCAACGAGTTGTGAGAAAAGAAGGAAAATGAACACGAAGAGAAATGAATGTCGCCGGTGAACCAGCACCTCCAGCATTGCGCGCGAATGTCGATGGTGACCGACGAGAGAAAAGAGACGGCGTGTCGGAAATTGGCGATCGAGGATCGGATGGAAACCATATTGATCCGAGTGATCTGATTGCCGTTATTGACGGATCACTGCCAGGCACTTGGCGTCCCGCACCATGGCCGCATCCAAAACACCGTTGTACGAGGCCAGCACTCAGTTTAAGAACTGGAGATATTCTGCTCAAAGCCTGGCAAAAATTCGATCCTCTTTGAATGCCGCCGCTGTCGCTGTCATTCGCAATACATTTGAGGTCGATGAGGTAACGTTGAACCGCCGAAAAGTGGATGTTTTCTCAGTGGACTAGCCAGGATCTTCCTCAGCCGTTTCGTTCTTGTCCCCGGACGAAGAGCTTCTCCTCGTCCGACTGTATGTGTCCAAAATTCCTCAGCTCTGTGGCTTCTTCCGCTTTCCTGAGGAGGTCGAAGCCACTGCCGTCAGTTATTTGAAGCGTTTCTATCTGAAAAACACAGTAATGGACTGGCATCCCAAAAACGTAATGTATGGATTTCAGACGGACTCACAAACATCCCAGTAAATTATCTTGCGATCCAGGCTGACCGCCCTGTTTCTTGCCACTAAAACGACGAACAACCCAATCTCATTGGAAGCGTACACTAACAATATCCCCAAGACCAGTCCTTCGGACGTCCTCGATCTGGAATTCCTTGTAGCACAGAGTCTCGGGTTTGAATTTGCAGTGTGGCATGCTCACAGAGCTTTGTGGGGCATCTGGTTGGACTTGCAAGTAAATTCGAATTTTTTAGAGCATGTTAAGTCGTTCATAACCTGGATTTATTTAGGCCGTTCCCAATGCTCCTCCAGATCGTGCGACCTCTCAGAGCGAAGTTTACGATACTGCTCTACGACATGTTCGAGTCTCTCGCCTGTGCGACGCGGAACTCATCTACACACCATCACAAATAGCCCTCGCCTCTTTATCCATGGCTTCATCCCAGCTCGCTACTGAGTGGGCCGAATCCAAATTTCCTCCTGGTTCCCAGAGTTTGTCAACGTTACAGAATACAGTGGCGTCAATCAAGAATCTCATCGCGGCCGCCGATCAACCCGTCAACGTGGAAGCCGTGCGGGGCGTAGACTTGCGGCTCAAGCTATGCAAAAACCCAGAAAAGGTCGTAGGAAGCAAGGCGTATCTGGCGAAGAAGGCGGAGGAAGACAGGAAGGCAGAGGAAAAGAGGACCAGAAAGGTGATCGAAGTAGAGAAGGCTATGGCTGAGGGAGATCCGTTTGGGGATGAACTCGCAGGCCGTCTGGACGACGATGACGATGACGATTAATTGTATCAGATGCAAAACAAATATGTAGCCATCCTAGCGTTCTAGCGCTACATAATCCCCCAAGAGTGAATACTCGAAAGAAGCAAAAGCGAATGGAGTATCAATGTTGGCTACCCATTGACCTCGACGAATCATTGCACGAAGCGATTCACGAGGCTTCGAAAGAGCCGTGCTCACACTCACGAAACAAAAACGCGCGCGATCGTACACTGAGATTTTGACAGAATTGCGTTCTCACCGAGAAAATACAAATTTTGAAGAGACTCAGAAACCTAGAAGCATGTTAGGAAAAAGACATGCGGACTGAGGGAATGCTCACAACAGTCACAGTCAAACGGACAAAGCGGAGTGTCTTGCGAATGTCAGTGGGAGAAAACAGGATGACAGCAAACACACCTCCGCCCTCATTACCGATACCGAGCTCGTCTTCTTTGTAGATGGACCACCCTTCTTCTGTTTTTCGCCCTGAGAGAAGGTTGTCGACGGATCCCAGACGAAATGTAGAAACATACGCGGTCCAGAGCCTCTTGAATCCTTGAATCGCTCGGTATCGTCCTTGTCAGCGGCGGCGGTGGACGGTTTATCTACTTTGGTTTTCTTCTGAGGGGGGCGAGTGGATGGGTCGACGATGGTCTCAGGCGCCGGCCGCTTTTTGGACGACGATACAGATGCAGTTTTTTCTGGTATTTTTTCCGATGACTTGGTTTTCTGCTTCTTTTTGGTAGGAGCGATGGCAGAGGTGGAGGCGACAGGCCTCTTGGCAAAGATATCCTCGATTTCTGACATTTTGTAAACGAGGTAGAAGGCGGAAGGAAAAAAGTTGAGCTGGAATGATCGAACACGTGACATTTAAGCAATTGTGCAGTTGCGGCGCAATTAAATATGTGAGGCCTGGGGACAAAGACGACCGAGTCCAACCAAAACCTGTTCCGATACCCCAAATATATCATAGAAAAAATGAATGGGAGCTGACTGAGACTTGGGAAAATGCGGCGGGTTTGGCTGTGTTGACTGGAGAACTGTTCTGATTTTCCCTGCGCTGCGTTCGCCAAAGAGTGTACTGGCTGAAGAATGTTGTAAGCAGAGTGTATATTGTGTTGCTAGTGTGTTTTGAACAGCTCCTGGATAGCCCACAAAATGCGCATATCAGGCAGCAAGGATCGCAACATCAGCCTGATACCTTCATGTCAAATTCGGCGTTCGATACACCTGGATACTTCAACTTAGACCCGTCGCAGGCAAAGCAAATGGCTGCCATTAGTGCCGCGAATCAGGTCAGATCGCGGGCTTCAATAGGTGGCGGAACAAGTTCGGGGCCATATCTCGGCGGAATTAATCCCACCCATGATCCTGCAGCTGGCCAGCCCAGTTTCTCCCTGCCGAGTCCACAGGGCTTGCCGCAGGCGTCTAATCTCGGAATGAACCCTTTCCTCGATCCTGCAATGGCCCATCCAAACCCCGCAGCGCGCAATCCCAACCAAGGTCCTGTCTCAATCAAGCAGCGCCAGGCTGGTTTTCTCAATGGTCTCGCTCGAATCATGAACCAGCGGGGCACCCCACTGCCTCCTGCTCTCACCGGAACGGACACACCCGCTTTTGACCCAAACAACACGAGATGGCACATGGTAGAGCCAGCGGAAGTCGGCGCGTTTCGGTTAGCTGGACGGGACATCGAGTTGTTCAAACTATGGACCTTGGTGTTTCAGGCCGGTGGAGGAGCAGCTGTACGCTATATTTGTCACATCTTCGTGGACCTACACTCAATCTAATGTACTCTAGCTTTCCAGGGACAACACCTGGCACTTAATACTGCCTCAGTTCGACCTTCCAGAAGAGTATCCTTTACCGAATGGGCAGACGTCTGTTGCCCAGATGCTGGCGCAGTATTATATGGCTATGCTGCTTCCTTTCGAGGATATGTACAGAAACAATATCCAGACTCAACAACGGAAGGCTCAGGCGAGCCGGCAGGCCAGTCTTGGCCAAGCGTTACCTCCGTCAGCCCTTCCTCGGCCCGACGGGACCGCACCCCAGCGTGTCACTCAGACAAACGTAGGACCAACACACATTTTGCTCGTGGCCTTTCAGTGCTGACCGACCATGTCTCAGGTCCCACAAACTCCTGCACGACGCCTTTCGTCTGCGAGCCAAGGAAGTGCTCAAAACCCGAGTAGCGAAGGTGGTCAAGTCAGTGGGCAGCCGTCGGAAGGCAGCCCTCTCGACCAAGAACACGGGATAAAGCGCAAGCTAGAATCAGAAGAAGCAGATAACAAGCGAGTCCGGCAAAAAACTGGTGCGTCTCTATCATTCCTCCGTTCCCGCGCATCCTTAACTCCTCGTTCAGATCCTTTAGCCGCAGATTCTGTAAGTAATTAGGCGTTGTGGGGATGGTTTTATATACTCGCTAACTGTTACGTGATAGGCTGCCGCCACGAACGGAATTGATGCATCTTCAGCTACCGCCCCCACTCCCTCAGGACCTACATCCATGCCAACGCCTGCACGCCCTCGACAACGTCCTTCGAGACGAAAGATTGAATATGTTCCCCTCGCCCGTGAGGTCGACACGGTCGGCGGCAGAGATATGAAAATTATCGAGGCCGAAACGATCGCAACGTCTCTCCGACGCCCCCTGCGCGATATTAATGATTGGGGCATCGTCGCTGTCGACGCCCTTGTCATGTCTATCCGCTCGCAGCTTTCGACCGAATTGTCATACGCACTGACAACCTTCACGTTGTTGTCAACAATGCGTGGCGACACAGCGACCTCAGGTTTTCCGATCGTTCAGTGCGCAGACCTTCTTGAAGAAGTTCTGGACCTATTGGAAGAGCGGGCTTTTGAAGGAGTACAAGACTTTGCAGACTTGGAACCCTCGGAGGACCAGCATCTGACAACGCACAGGGAGCTAGTCAATACGCTGCTCGAGCTCGAGAGCCAGCCATTTGCCAGCCTGCAGCCGCGTCAAGGTGCCAAAGACCCTGATCTAGGCCCTCGTCCACGGCCAGGAAATATAATCATCACCATCGTCAATATCGTTCGAAATCTTTCATTCATCCCCGATAATTCCAGTTTCTTAGCTCAGCAGGAGCGTATGTTTGACCTGATGCTTCGTATATGCTCCATAACCATGAAGGACGGCAAACCAGCCGCCGCTTCCTCTGCCCTTTCCTTGGGCGATCTTATCACTATTCGAAAAGACACGATGCATACGTTGATGCACCTCGCCGGCGCTATCCACTTCTCGGACCCCCCCTCGAAAACGACTATCAGGATAGTGAGCCGAACATTTCAACTACTGGCTTCATATCTTGTGGACTCGGCGGAAGCTATTTCACCGTTCGCATCTATGCAAGGTGGCAATATCAAACCACCTTTTCTGACAGATGTCGCTCTTGAAACCTTCACCCGACTGGCACAGTCGGACGTGAACCGCAAAATGTTTTCTAGAGCGATCCCAGAAGCTTCCTTACGACTTCTATTCATCTCCTCGGTCCATCGACTGCCCGTTGCCGACCCTGACTTCCAGATCGTGGTGAGGGACCGCTGGCTTAGCTATATGGAGAAGACCATCATGACCATCTACTCGTTGGCCTTCATCGCCTCCCCAGAGCTGAAAAAGAATATCAGGGCGGATCGAAGCTTGGGGCTGAAGGGAGTGATGCTGAGGATGGTCCAGAAATTCCTCACGATGCCCAATCACGAGCTGAAGAATCTACTGTCCGTTCCTGCTCGGCGAGCTGTAGAAACGATGAAGCTGTTGGATGACTGTGAAGACTCGTTCGACACATCAGAGGCCGCGCCCGCAACGCTGTCTTTTGGAATGGGGTACGGAGAGGTTGGGGACAATGGCGTCGAGAAAGGCACTGGTCTGCTTGGAGGTAACCGAGATGTGGCCTGGGCATTGTTGATGCTGCGGGAGGTGCAGCAGGACGAAATCATGTTCAATGAGCTCGACAGCCTTTCGAGGATAGAATGAGGGCTGCACCGAAAGGCGGGATTTTGAATAATTGGGCTGAAAATGTAATATGTAATTTGTCCGAGCCTTACGTAATAAGAGCTGCGTGTAATTGAGTCTGCTTTCGGAATCGCCAAACTTTCACCTCCACCATGGAACCCCTACCTCCGCCCATTTATTCTCAAGAAGCAGAGATGTCGGACTCTAGCTCCGCGTCGGACTTGTCACTGGATCCCCAAATCCTTATTATTCCAAGTTCCGACTCCATTAACTTTCAAAAGGGATATCTTGGTGCAGATGAAGAAAGGGCCGCAGTCGAGGGTGAAATCCAGGTCAAAGGCACTGAATCTGGGCGCTGGGCGAGAGTGCAAGTTGGTTTCGTCCTTCCCAATACCTTTCACCTGAATATTTGGCTTCAGCACAGTCTCCCTACGTACCAGTGAAACAGCCTTTCGTCGAGAAATTGAACTCGGATTTTCCGAAGTCGAATTGTTCTCCTCGTTTGACACGAGCAGTGAGGCAATTTTACCCTCGTCGTTCCTCTTTGCCATTCCCTTGACGGAGGACACACCTCAGTCCTTAAGAACACCGCATTCTTCAATCTCGCACACATTGACTGCGACCTTACATCCGTTGGACCCGTCGTCACTCACCGTGTCTAAAAGTCTTGTTGTGCACACCAGGCGGTACACGGCCCATTCGCATTCGCTCGTGATTTCGCCGGAAACGCGCACTCTAGATGAGCCTACCCGCGTTGAGGTCCAGGTCCCTCGAACGACTTTCATAGCTGGTGAGGTCGTTCCATTATATGTGACCGTACCTCCACCGCCAAGAGAGCTGGTAGTCGATCAAGGTCTCCGACTTCGGAACGTAAGAGTAGAGCTTTTGCGAATTGTGGAAGTGAATCATGACGAGGACAAGACCAATTTGTACGAGGAGCTTCCCTCGAGCAGCGGAACTTCGAGTGGACCTTCAACGGTAGTCGCACCACCTCCCGTTGACAAGCCGCCTCAGCCGTCTTCATCTAAAGCTCCCGTATCGCCTCTGTTTCTAGGTTCCACCTTCAAGACGGTTATCGCCCGCTCGGGGGCTTCCTGCCGTTTCCACTCCTCGCGACCCGTCAGGCTGCGATTCATACTCCATCAGCCCTCTCCTTCCGGGTCTCCGTCGGATTTCCAAATCAATCTACCAACGCCAGAACATGGGCATCTTGAAAGCGACGCTGAATGCGGATCCATAACACAGTTAACATTGCTTCATTCAGTCACTTTCCAAATCAATGTCCACGTTTCCTTTGTCGACATGGCCAGTCGCACGGAGCGTATCTCGACCATCTCCATCCCCGTTGTCATTCTTGCACCGCCTGCACCTCTTCCGGAGATAGCACCGTCTATGGAGGCAGCGTACAGCAAAAAACACGATCGTCCTCCAACCAGAACCGTCCGCCACGAAGAAGCGGAGTTTGCGCCTCATTATTCGGAGGGAGAGGCTGGTCCCAGTGGGTTTTCGGGTGGTGCTCCACCTCCTTTCGAAGAAAGGGATGCTCCTCCGCCCTTCTTCTCATCCGCCGCGGAAGCATCTACATCTTCGAGACTCCCAACATTCCTAGAGTCGGAGACGGAGATAATCATCCCCCCAGACGATCACAACTCGGTACTGCAGCACTCCGACGTGCCCCCTGCGATCATTGGGGAAGGGGTCGAGTTTGGCTTCTCTGCCGCTGATCAGTTTGATGGGCACACAGAGGACATGCAGCGCACGTCGACGCCGCCTCCCACTCTCGAGATGGCAGACCGGGATGCAAATCTGACCTCTCTAACCGTCATTCATGAACCGGAGAGGGCTATAGAAGTGCTGGGTTTAGTGCTCGACCAGCATGAAGATAATTCTCGAGAGCTCCCGCCGCCTCCGCCAGCTCTGGACGATCCCTCCGATCCACCACCCTCGATCGACTCTAGCGATTTTAGGTCCCCCGATGCTCCTCCCCACCCTCCTTCGCCTTCCCTTGCAGCTTACAACGCTCCGGAGCCCACCAGGCTGAATCCTCCGTCCCCTGCTCCGGATAATACACAGAATCACGATCCTCCGCCGTATCTCGTACCAGGAGAACAACATCCTCATCAGCAAGAACATGTAGCCCGACCGCCGCCCTACGTGGATTGAAACACTTGCGCGCTCGCAAGATGAGAATTCTGACTGTCCGACGAATAAAATATTGTAGATTACAGTAGCAAGCAAGAGAAATGTATGAATATTGGATCCAAGAGGCATCGAAGAGTCGTAAGCTGAATAAAAAAATGCATATATATAGACGGCGGACAAATGTACTCTCAGCAGTTGCACGCTTCCTTAGGTTTAGCGCCAGCATCGAGATTCACGCCGCCTTCTGTTTGTGAGCCGGCACGACCGCCTGCGGCGCCTGGACGACCCTGAGCACCACGCGTAGCCGCTAGTATGTGTTCGATAGGGATCTTCTTGGCTAAGGAAAAGAGAGAACTTGAGAAAGATATTCAAATGAAAAACAGTCCGACGAACCGATCTCGGTAAAGATATCAACAATACCCTCGCCGGTCTTGGCGCTAGTCTCGAAGAACAGCAATCCTGCCTCTGTAGCATATGCCTGGGCCTCTTCCCGGGGCACCTGTCTCAAGCTCTCAGGCTCACCAGATCCTGGAGTCTCTCCAGGTGTGGCAGTGGCGTCATCAGCTTCGTCCTCAGACTCGGATGAAGACGGTGCACCGGGCGACGACGCGGAAGCCTGGACAAGGTCCACTTTGTTTCCAGCGAGCGCAATGACGATGTTTGGATTGGCCTGCCGTTGGAGCTCCTTCACCCAGGACTTTGCCTTCTCCAGACTCGTCGCCTTTGTAACGTCATAGACCACCACCGCGGCCTGAGCGTTGCGATAATACATGGGCTGAAGTCGACACGATGAGATGACAGCCAGAGACTATAGAGCCCAATCAACTGTGTGCACTCACCGCCAACGAGTGGAATCGCTCCTGTCCCGCAGTATCCCAAATCTCATATCGCAGTACTCGGTCCTCCAGGCGGCATTTCTGCGTCAAAAATGCGGCGCCGATAGTAGGCTCCTTGTTGGCTTGGAACTCGTTGGAAACCTAGAGATGGCTGTAAATGCCACGACACATCAGGGCAAGATAGCACAGACAAATCGAAGGACAACAGAAGATTTGCCGACTGCAGCCTCGCCTGCAAGCACAGGTCAGTACAAGTCGGAAACGAGATATGTTGTTGCGCAAGCGGTACGCAGCATGGCCTCTGGGAAAGTGGCCTTGACGTACCAAGCAAAACGAGTTTCACTTGGACAGACTTGTCGACAGAGCCAGATGCTGCTGAGTCGGTCATTAATAGGAAAGAGGATTAACGGCAAGGGAGGTAACAGAAAGGATATGAAAGCTGATCAAGGTCGTCTCAGTCGTTGTTGTCACTCGATTGGCAGCACCGCCTTGTCACAAAAACATCTCATCTGCACAAAAATCATACAGAATCACTGCCTGGCCGTACATCCGTGTAAAATGGCTCCAACTCGTCGCATGTTGCGTAGACCCCATCATCCAGCACGACGGCCTCTGTACCGTTTATCGCTTCGCACGCACCAGTCGGAAGCTCAAAGCAAGGACATTCGAACGGAACAGGGTTCGCCAAACTGATGTCTCGAGCACCTGGATCCTCTCGCCTGCTCTTCTGAGCCCTGGAACCTTGCGGAAAGGCGTCTGGCTGGTCATAATACCAGTACGGTTTGTTCTCGTACTGGGAGTCCATCTTCTTCAGGAATGCAGCATATTTTCCGCTTGGGTCTCCGTATGCGGCGGCAACAGCGGCGACGTGGGGAAAAATTTCAGTGACATCCTCGTGCTTCGGGTCCTGCTTCATCGCATAATCCAAGGCCGTCTGGATGGTGGCTCCATATTTTGATTTCACTGTCCAGAAATTCAGTCCGATTTGCTCGCCTAGCTTCGCATTGGTCTGCAAACAGCACTCTAGTTATTAGGGCATCTCCACCACACTGGAAGAGACTTGCTATCAAAGCTTCCAGATTGAAGGCCCGATAATGATATGGTCGTGTCCGCGCTGCCTCGAATGGCTGTTCACCGCTGGCTGCCACCTGTGCCCAGAACTTCTTTGCGAAGAATTCCTGCAGTTGGGTGGCGGCTCCAGCAAAGTCTTCTGTCAGCAACTTGGCGGCAACAAGTTGTGAGGCGTAGAAACTGCCGTGATTACTGCGCAGTCTCAGCTCGTCGAGCGCTACATTTTTCGAAAGGGACTTACTTGGCTTTGGATCCTGCGGATTTTCCGAGCACACTGGTCACCAACCAGTTTGCATAGTCTGTCGTCCACTTGAGCATTGCTTGATCTATGGCGGGTGTCCAGTACTGGCTGTTAATGTCCGACGCGTTAATGATACAGATGCCATTGACGATCTTGACGAAACCCCGCAAGTCCACTACCCCAGTGAAGGTGCCATCTCGACCTTCCGGACCAGGTCCCCGTACTACTTGTCCAAACTCCATGTGGGGGTTCATTCCTGTCGACGAATCCAGAAAGAAAGCGTCGATAAAGCGGATGGCGTTCTTGCAGGAAGCGGAACTCGAAGAGGAATCCGGCTGAGCACAGGCAATAGCATTGAAAAAGATAGACTGTGCGGCGTCATTGATAGCTCCTGGATCATTCAGTGTGCGGACGTCGGGGTTGACTTGGCCGTCTTTCACCACATACGGGCATGTGGTCCAGGCTGTCGCGCAGGTTAGCGTGTCTTGCATGCTTTCAGATACATGCTCTCACTTGCGCTAGGAGGCATGGTCTTGGTTGGAGACGGGGTGCATGACGAGGTCTTGGATGTAGTCTTGACTGCTGCCTGAGGAGGGGCCGACGTGCCAGCGACCGCGGTCGCAGTTGTGGTGTGGGATGTGGCCAAATGCAGAGCTGAGGCGGGTACCGAAGGAAGTGTACTACCAAGAGGTGCCTGGACGGCGCGAAGAGCTACAGCAGCGACTGAAAGCGAAGGTTCAGTGGTGTCAGTTGTACGGCGTCTTAGGCTCATTCTGCGGTTGACAGGAAATTCCGAGGTATTGTCCGCGGATTCGTCTTGAGAGTTGTCGTCATCCTCGTCGTCGCTCCAGTCGTTGTCGTCGCTGTCGTCGCCGTCGTTTGGCGTGGAGGTTGTGGAACCACTGCTGTCGGTACCGTTATGCACCAAATGAACTTTCCCTGTGCTGCTCGTACTGCTCTTGCACCAGTTGCACTCCGGCCAATGACTGTCGAGGTAAGCCACAAATCAGATTGTACGAACGAACATCAGCTTACTAGGGCGCCCAGCTCAAATAATCACGAAGATTCCCGCTTGGCGGGACATTGCCCTTGGAATTTGTGACCGCTGGAAGAGAATTAGCTCGCTGTGGCTAGAATGTGGATAAACGTACTCCATGGACCGTTCTTTGCAGTCGAGCTGGCACGCCGGATAATCGCGTATTGGGCGCTCGTCGTCTGACTACTGGGCGATTTGAGAACGTATTCGGGGCGAACCCAGTCCACGGGGTCACCTAAAGCGGTTGGTAAGAACAGCACATGAACGGGGAAGAAGCGCCAACCAACGATGGGGCTGGCGAGGGCCAGTAGAGAGAACAAGACGTGCAGAGAGAAAGGCATCGATACTTATTGAGCGTGTGGTAGTATGTACAGTGGAAGTAAGAGAAAGAACTGGAAGCTTTTCGTTTGGCTTGACACGCCTTTATAAGTTACCACTTTACTACTTCCAAATCGGGACAGTATAGTAAGGGCCGCTTAGTCTGGCACAATCTCCATTTTCAAGGCCCAGACTTTACGGAACCACTTTGCGCTCATACCACCATGTTGTCTAACTTTCGCCCCACCCCGGCTAGTTTGCCTCCTCCGAATGCAGGTCTTATGCTTCGCCAACCCAAGGGCCTCCCAGCAAACTTTCAGCCGTTGAATCCTCTACAATTTATTCTTCGCGCTGCTGAAATTTATCCGGACAAGCTTGCTCTACTCCATTCCGACGTAAAATACCCAGTTGCTTACTCCTTCGCCGTCTGGTTCGCTCCTGCATCACCATTTTATGCGCTGGTCTAATTTTTTTTCCAAACACGAAGGGCACAAAGAACGCAGAATCTGGCATACGCTCTAATAAAGGCAGGGATTAAGCCTGGTGACCGGGTGAGCTGAATCCAATTGCTCGGAGAGCCCCAAACTAATCGCACAGTATTATATAGGTTGCTGTGATAGCTCCAAACTCGTGAGTACATACTGCTATCCACTCTTTGGTCCGTATTTTTGAAGGACTGAATGAATTATGTAGACCCATGATAGCAGGTGCTACTTTTCTGTGATTATCTGCCTCAGCGAAGAGAACTACTCAACGATTTTCAAGACGCCAATCACGGTGTACTGGCTGCGCAAGCTGTTCCATGTATGCCGTCGAGGTATTTAAATTCGTTCAGCCCCTCAAAACTAACGTATCTGTCTTCAGGCTTGATAAATACTCGGCTCAAACCCTCCGAAGTGGCTTACATCTTGGATCACAGCGCTTCGAGCATAATCCTTGTGGACCACGAGTATGTTCATCTGCTGCCTCCGGACCTCAAAGTTCCCGCTATAGTGTGCAATGATACTGGGAGACCCGGCGATCCTTATGAAGAATTCTTGAGCGGTGGTCGAGCATACAGTCAAGAGCGAGGATGGGCTGGCCTTGAATATAACCCCGACGAAAACGCCCCTGCCACCCTTTGCTACACGTAAGCGCCCAGTGATTTGATTCCGCTCGATGCTAACGTTACTGTACGGCGCAGCTCCGGTACTACGGGAAGGGTAATATTCCTAGTTGCCAAATCATTCCAAGTCCGCTCATTGTGGTTGTTAGCCCAAAGGAGTAGTGACTACTCTACGCGGATCGTATCTCGCTGCAGTCGCGAACGCGTATGAATCAAGAATCCATCTAGAATCTACCTATCTTTGGTCTGTACACAAAAAAAAAGTTGGCGACGATGTCTTAAATTATGTCGCCTTCTAGGATTCTTCCCATGTTTCACGCTGCAGGGTGGACATTCCCATGGGCCACCGTCTTTGGCTTCGCCACTCAGGTAGCATCAAGTCTTCACTTTGTGCTCCAGAACTGAACGCATCAAATGTGCAGATCACTCTGCGAACGGTAGATTACCCCCTAATATGGAAGCACTTCCTTAATTCTGCAGTTACGCACTACTGCGGAGCGCCAACAGTCCAGGTAAATATCTGCAGATGAATTGAATTCCGTTGACTTTTCTTGCACGCTAGATTGGCATTGTGAATGATCCTGCTGCCAAACGTCTCCCGCGGCCCATATCAGCGATAATTGCTGGTATGGATTATTTTATACCTCGTCTCACTGTGTATCTGACTTGTACAGGCGCGGCTCCCACTGCAAGTTTAATCGCATCCTTGGAAGAAATAGGAATTCAGCCCATTCATGTCTATGGATTGACGCAAGTATTTTTGAATGGTCCCTAATTTTTAGTCTTGAATAAATATTTTAGAGAGGTTTGTTCAGCGGGTCCGTAATTCCTTGACTTATCTCTTGCAGACGGTAGGCGCACCGACTATGCTTCATTCCAATCGCTTACCTTTTTGCAGTATGGCCCCTTCACTCGCAATTACACTCAACCATCCTGGGCTGCCCTCTCTCTGCAAGAACGATCGAAGTTCATGGCTCGTCAGGGTCATCCCTTCGCCACTGCTCAAGATGCCCGGGTCGTTTATCCTCCAAAAAGCGACGATGACATTCTGGTTGACGTTCCGAGGGACGGCAAGACAGTGGGCGAAATTGTCACCAGGGGCAACATGTAATATTTTTTCTGGCTTATTGCAACTCCCAAGGCTCATTCACCATTTAGAATCATGAAAGAGGTCCGCAACGAGCAACCAAAGTAATGCATCTCCCGATATATATATTTGCAGTACTTCCGCGATCCCGAAGCTACCGCGAAAGCTTTCCGTGGAGGTGAGACTGCCCCATCAATATCTTCCGCAAGCTAACTTTACGCCACAGGCAGTTTTAATACCGGTGATCTCGCTGTGATTCACCCCGGTGGAAGCGTGGCTGTTGTTGATAGGAGCAAAGACATCATAATCTCGGGCGGCGAGGTTTTCTTCTCTCGATGTTGGTGCCCCGAAATTTGTTAATCGTCCTCGTAGAATGCTTCGAGTCTTGCGATTGAACAAGGTGAGAATCCCACACTTTCATCACACCCTCATTTTGTATCAGCATATTGATAGATTCTCCCAGAACTCGCCAGCCACCCGTGCGTCTTGGAGGTATCTGTCGTCGCACGGAACCATTCTAAATGGGGAGAGCGTCCCCACGCATTCGTCATCTTGAAGCCCAAGTCCATAGCTAAATGGCAGGGCCGACATGACGCGTTTGAACAGGACTTGAAAGCGCACGCAAAAGGGAGACTCCCTGGGTTCGCCTGCCCAGAATGGGTCCAAGTTGTGGATCAACTTCCAGTAATGTCCAAGTCTGCTTCACATACTCGCCTGACTAATACGAATCGGTTAGAAAACATCGACGGGCAAAATCCTCAAGGTGGATCTGCGCAAGATTGTTGCAAAGCTATAAACATAGTTAGAAGGGGAAAATCTTTGTCAGGTTTTTAAAAAAAACTATATGCATAGCGCATAGCTGTTTTAGATTGTACACGGGTGAGTCAATAAAGGGACCGCAATATAATATAAGAAGAAGTCTCTTTAAAATTAACAGAAAGGATAGTATCTTTACGATGGATTAGGACCGAGCCGCAGTATGCGAAACGACCCAGCATTTCTCTCGCATATGTAAATCTCGTCTTCTCTTCTCCCGAGAAACAGTACCTCGTCCGCAACTTCAGAGTCCTGATTATCGCCAAGCGAAAACTCCGTGCGTCCCATAGGCGACTTGGCAGAAGCCGAGCTTTGTTTTTTACCGGGAATATGACTGAACCCGCCACTCTTGGTCTTTGACGACAATATCGTCGCAGACGTCGCTGATGCTGACACCGGCGTCCCAATCTTCCACACAAACGGCCCCCGACGGTTGATATTTGACGGCGGCGGGCTGAACTGCGGGAGGACTGTTCTTGATTCGTCTGCGGGTTTGAGCAGCGCGTCGCACAGATCCACTGCCTCGAGGCCGCCCTGGCGCATCGCGACGAGCACGGAACGATCTTTGACATCAAACGCCTCGAGCCGCTTCACGTCGCCCATACGCCCGAGCGACGCTGGCTTCGCGTCCGGTCCATCGCCCTCACCGTCGTCGCTCCACACAAACCTGCCTTTTAGTACCGACCGCCCTCGTGCATCGACGATTGCGGTGCTGTGTCCGCCCCGAGTCGAAAAGAAGAGCGCAGGCGGCCCGAAATGGCGCGGCTGGGCGAGCAGCGAAATTGGTGATAGCAATGGTTTCTCCGGCTGTGTAAACACCTGCTGGGTCGCGGAGGGTTGTGCGGGTGGTGGCGGGATACGGAATGGGTGCGTGGGGTCGACGCTCTGCAGCCGAAGATCCTTCAAGAGCATATATTCGGTGTCCTCCTCTTTCCGCACCGGAAGATCAGGCGGGAGCAGCCCATCTTTGTACCATGCTTGCATTAAAGATGCCTTCCAAGGCCCTGCAACGTTGTTAGGCAATGCATACGCATAAACACACGAAAGGACCAACCATGAATATTATTTTTCGGATCCCGATAGTACCATTTAGATGGCGCAGTGGGTGTCGGTACAGGAAGCCCCGGGGGAGAAAACTGAATCTGTGTGAGGTCTGTGCCATTACTGCCGCTCGCCTCCGGCTCATGCTCCGTGCGATAGTCTAAAAAGTCGGGGTAAGTGGGTGGGATGATGTAATCATCCGCGATCGACGCGAGGGGAAACTTTGGCGCAAACGAAAGCTGTTGGAAGGTCGTGTACGGGCCCATACGCGCCGTCGCAAGTGCCACGAGTTCTTCCGCATGCGACGCGGTCGTCATCGGCTCGTTCGCCGTCTCCCCGTTCGGGTCCGACCCTGCATCGCCGTCCGGATGCTCGCCCGCCACGAGTGTTGGTGTCCCAGGCTGGTCAGGCACGCCAGAGCCCGTCGCAACAACGGTGGAACCCACGGAGACCGACACGCCGATGCTCACGTTCACGTTCGTGTTGTCCTCCCCAGCTTCGCCCTCCGCATCCCCTGTCGATTCGCCAACGCGCACCTCACGCGCCCGTCTTCTGGCCGCCCTCCGTTCCGCGCGCCCGATGCGCACCTCCCGCACGCGCACTGTGGCCGGCTCGAGCCCAAACACATTCTGCCCAAACACGAGAAACACCTCGACGAGGTCGTCGCCCTGTAGCTGCAGCTCTAGAAGCCGCGGTGAGTCTGGCAGGATGAACGTCCGCGAGAGTCCCAGCGCCGTACGATACGTCCCCGCAAACAACTCCACCTTTTCGCCATTATCCCCACACAGAATCGCGAGGAAGCTGAGGAAATTGATCATCAGCCGAGTTGCGCTGCAAGTGAGTATGAGGATAAAACGCACCTCTTCTTAGCCGTCTCAACAGACTTTATAGTCAGCGCGCCCTTGGTGCCGGGCAGCTTCACATACTCGAGCTTTGGCGGTGGCATGTGGGACAACGTTGGCGTCGCGCCAGTCCTGCGCACTTCGTGGTCCTTGGTCTGGAGCGCCGGCAGTGTGGGGCGCTCGTCCCCCCGTCGCGTGTGGAACGCATTGCTGATGATCCTTGGGATGAACCGCGAAGAACGCGATGACGACGCCGACAGGTGCGACGAGCTGTCAGGGAGCGGCGCCGAGACGAGCGTGGACGCGGTGGTCGGCACGGTCGACGCGGTGCTGGGCCGCGGGGCCTGCGCTGTCGAAGTCATGGACTGACTTGAGCGGTAGGAGTGCGAGCGCGTCATTGACGGTGGGGAGCGCGTCAGCGGTGCGGGTGCGGGTGAGGGCGCTTGCTGCTCCGACGGGGCGAGACTGGACGTCTCGGATAAGCTCGGGGCGAGGGCTTGCCCAATGAGAACGGACCACCGTCGCCGCCGACCCGATGGGCGCTCAGTATGGCTCGTTTGCAGGGGCGCAGAGTGTTCCGACGTACGGGGGCTCGCGGGCTCATCGTCGATCCCTGTTGTTAAGAGGATGGGCTGCTGCGGCTGACGCGTGCCAGCAGGGGGAAGGTCAGGTAGCCGGCTCTCCATAAGTGCCTCTGCCAAGCTGATCTGCCCATTATCTTCGTCGTCCTCCTCGTCAAGGTCTCCAAAGAACGGGGTGTCCGGATCTTGCTCCGGCAGCTGCCGCCGCGCGCCGCTCGACGGTGAGTGCGAGAGGGCTTGCCGAAGCGTCAAGAGGGTTGGCGTGGGGGATGGCTCTGAAGGGGGGATCTGAGAACCGGCGGCCGGCATCGACAAAGTGAGGTCCAAATTCGCAGGACGGCCACGCCGCGAGGTGGTGGGGCTCAGCGCCTGTGTGAGGTCCGTTGCGGGCGTGGGCGGAGCGGACGGCTGACTAAGATTGGCAGATAGACGGAAACTCGTGCGCTCATCAAGGGCCTGGCTGCCGCTTGCGCCCGCGGCCACGACATTGATCGCCTCGTCGTCGCTGGATTCGACCCATTCGCCCTTGGAGTCTTGATCGTGTGTCCGTGACATCGTCGGCCGGCGGGCCATTGGGGCGGCTGCAAGCACATTTGAAACTGAGCCCGCGCGGGACCTGGACTGGCGTGCGGCGAGCAAGGGAGGTGGAGGTGGAGGAGGGGTGTGTTGAGGGGGGGTGGGGGGAGCAGCAGGGACGTCAGACGCGTTGCTGTAGGGCGGGGGTCGGCCCGATGGCTCGGGAATAATGGGCTGGGTTCCGCGTGGGGGCTTGGAGCGTTTAGTGGTTGGCGTGCGGGGTATCAACGGGCCAGGAGGCATCGGGGAAGGAGGAGGTGGAAGATTCGGTATGGTGGGATGGGAAGATTTTCGAGGGAGTTTTCCGCGGGTTAGAGGCTCGCCTGGGGGTGGGGTAGATAGACTCGCTTTTCTTTGTTTGTCGGCGGACTCGCGGAGGTCAGGGTCGAGAGCAATGCCGACCTTCTTGACGGTTTCCCTACGTTGGCGGTCACGCTCGCGTCTGATCTCGACGTCTATGCGCCATTCGACGGCCTTTTTAATTTCTTCGAGTGCGTACACACGAACACCGTCTCGCCGGCCGGCGATAGCGACCAGGACGCCTCGCTGCTCCATGACGACGACAGACTTGAAGCTGACGCGGCGCACCAGGGCATAAGGCTGGGAGACAGGTGGGGAGACCAGAGGTAGCACATCAAGACCCTGGGCATGGCAAAGAAGCAGATAGTGGGGCGAGAGAAAGGCGCCGCTTGTTGGCGGGGTGCTAAAGTGGGACGGGGAGAGGTCGGCGGTGAGGACACTAAGAGAAAGACCGAGCTCTATAAGGGTTGGCGGTGGAAGACGGGGCGGGGGGGTGACCGGACGGGCTGGAGTGGGGGACGGGGAGCGCGACGGTACTGGTGCCTGGGCGGCAAGAGGCGAATGCGGAGGACGTTCTTCGCGTATGGGACTCCGGGAAGCATTGTTTGCGTTGCCATCGCGGCGGTGCATAAGGTTTGTGAAGAAACCGGAGAGCCTGTTAGACGAACGGACCTATATTATTGGATTAATTGGGTGTTGGACGAAAACAAGAGCGTCTACAAACCTCGACCGAACGATGACGGTTTCTGCGCTCATTGGCAGCCGGAGAAGGCTCTGGGCTTGCACGAGCGGTAGGCACAGGCGGTGGAGGTACTTGGTTGGTCATCTGAAGCGCAGAAGCCCGTCTAGTAAGCTGGGAATCGGGGGCGGTGACGAGTACAGCGGGCATGGAGTGGATGCTAGCAGAGTCGGAGAGCTGCTCCGTGGTGGTAGACAAGGAAGGACCACGACTGGGACTTGGTCCGGGGTCGTCCTCCTGGGACACGATTTTGTGGAGACCAGCGGTGGGGGCTACATCGTCAGAGTCGACCTGGTCGATGCCTATGGGAGCGTCGTAGACGATGAGCTCGTCCTGTGCGTCGTGCCATTCGTCAGAGGCCATGAAACCGAGCAATGGACATCCACTCAAGCCCGAGTGAATAACATGCACAAATTCGGTCCAGTATCCACTTTAGCTTCCATTCCCGTTGCTTTGGACGCCACTTAGCAGTTTCATAACCACTTTTTCCAATCTCCTTGTCAAATTATTAGAATGTTGCACGGTGACCGGGTGCACCGCAGATTCCATCCATCCAACAGAACTCAAGGCTTCGACCCCATTACGCGGCGAGTCTGACTACGTCCCCGAAAACTGTCCGTGCCTCTCGCTACCAGGAACTCGACATTCTCCCACCTGGGCCGTCGTCGCCGTTCCGGATCACGATACGCGTTCGACGTGACTATAATCTATCTCCTCGGCCGCCCAAGTGCGTCGACTACAGCTCTTTCTGCTTGACTCTCCCGACGAGATTCTCGCGCTACCTCTGAGTCCCAAGATCACAAATCCAACGAGAGATGGCCCGAGCGGATTTGTCAAGCTCGCCATTCTCATTTTGAACCTTATTCTCCCAAATTCTGCCGGGCCCGAGTGTTCTGTAGATCTGTTGAAGTACAATCAGCAGTAGTAGTCTCTCTTGAGATCTAGCTAGCTAGCTCGAGATCTTGAGAGCCTCCCTCTCGTGCCCCGTTCTCAGTATACAGCAGCTCAAAAGTTAAATACATGCATATGCATTGCACCCGAATAAGATATTGAGTGAAAGCCGAATAAAGCCGAAGTGTTGTTGGGCATGTTCCGACTTGTGCGACACAGTCTGCGGTGGAGACGGGCATACAGCAGCGTTACCACCTCCGACATCGAACATTTCTCCACAATTCTCCCCCCTCATGCTATCCTAACCACCCTCTCTCCTTCTACCCTTGTCCCCTCGGAGCTTGACCCATACAACAATGACTGGATGGGAAAATATCACGGCCGCGCGACTACTGTGTTGAAGCCAAAGACCACACAGCAAGTCAGCGATATCGTTCGCTGGTGCGCAAGCCGCCACATCCCCATCGTGCCCCAGGGTGGAAACACCGGCTTGGTAGGCGGCAGCGTACCTCTCCAGGATGAACTGGTCGTTTCCCTCGCAAACATGAACTCTGTGCGTTCCTTCGACGCTGTCTCTGGTATGTATCTACTGTTTTGTCGCGCAAAAGCGTGAATGTGCATAGGAATACTGGTCGCGGATGCAGGGTGCATCCTGCAGTCCCTCACGGACTACGTCGCCCCGCACAATCACATCATGCCCGTAGACCTGGGCGCGAAAGGGAGGTAGGTCCGTGTGGCCATCCCCCGCGTCAGTCCTGTTCACACTGAAAAGCTGCCACATCGGCGGTAACGTCGCCACCAACGCCGGTGGTCTCAGACTGCTGCGATACGGCTCTCTACATGGCTCCGTCCTCGGCCTCGAGGTCGTGCTCCCTGACGGCACCATCCTCGACCAGCTGACGTCCTTGCGAAAAGACAACACAGGTCCGTAACTATTCGTTCTATATAACCGCGTCTCAAAAACATGACAGGCTACGACCTCAAGCAGCTGTTCATCGGCGCAGAAGGCACGCTCGGCATCATCACCGCCGTTTCGATTTTGACTCCGCCCTCGCCGCAGGCGTCAAACAACGTCATCCTCGCGCTGCCGCACTTTGACAACGTGCAGCCGCTGTACCGCACCGTTAAGCGGCAGCTGTCGGAGATCCTCTCCGCGTTCGAGTTTATTGACAGGACCGCGTATGATCTCGCCGTGAAGCACGGGCAGGGGCGCGCGCTCAGCGACGAGGACGTCAAAGGCGCCGCGTGCTTCGTGCTCGTCGAGACCAGCGGCGGGCGACGCGAGCACGACGAGGAGGTCCGTCTTCCCACCTCCTTACTCCCTTTGTGTACCCGCTGACCTGTGCTCAGAAACTCGAGGACCTGCTCTCGTCGCTGTACGACGCGGACAAGCCGCTCATCACCTCGGGCGTCCTCTCGCAGAACCCCGCGCAGTTCTCCTCACTGTGGGCCCTGCGGGAGGGCGTCACCGAGGCTGTCTCGAAGGAGGGAAAGGCGTATAAGTACGATATCTCCATCCCCCTCGCATCGTTTAAGACCGTTGTCGACGCTACACGCGAGCATTTGCGCTCCAAGGGTTTACTGGGAGAGCATGCGGTGAAGCATGTGCTGGGCTATGGGCATGTTGGCGACGGGAACCTGCATTTGAATATTGTTGCGGCGGCGTATACGCAGGAGATTCAAGATGCGTTGGAGCCGTTTGTGTATGAGCTCGTTGGCAAGTCTCTTGTTTGAACCTGCACTGAGAAGTGAATGCTTACGCGCGATTTTGCAGCTTCGTACAGAGGGTCGGTATCGGCGGAGCATGGCATTGGCGCCATGAAGACGCACGCACTGCACTATTCGAAGAACGAGGTGAGCATCGAGTGGATGAGAAAGATAAAGGCGCTGTTCGACCCGAAAGGGATCATGAACCCGGGCAAGGTGCTAGAATAAACTACGCAGCCGCAATGTATATTATCTACCATTTCCATTCGCCGAGAAATTACATTTTAGGGGCGTGGCTAAATGCCTCACTTGGTCTTGGCCGCCCCGACGCGGCGCGCGCCAATGGACGCGAGGGCGGCGTTACCACTGAAGAGCGTGGCCACTCCGAGTATGCCGCCGTACAGAAGGACGTCTCCGAGCTTGAGGTCGACCCAGTACCAGACAAGCAGGACCTCAAAGGCGCCCAGGCTGGCGATGAAGGGGAGGATGCTCAGCGAGAAGAGGTGCGGGACTCCCGTGAATACCTGACTCCACTGCGCGCGGTGAAATATTAGTGGATGAGGGAGTAAAATTAAACGACACTTGCAAGTGCGAGGAGAACAGCCCACGGTGCGATGGCGACGCCAGCAAACAGTGCAGAGATAGCGCGCGGAGGAACTTTCTGCGGCGCGCGGAACGTGTGCACGATCTCCGGGAGCAGGTGGAAGGTCGCCTCATCCGGGTGCTCAGGCGCTGGTTGCGATTCCGGGAGAGTAAGGTCAAAGAGCTCGATTTTGAGAGGCGAGTGCGAAGCAGAACCGATTATGAGGGTCACTTGGAGAGGCGACGAGGTCGTCGGTGGAATCGATGGTGGCGGCTTGGCCATGTTCTATCGTCGCGCATTTCGTTCAAATCGAATGAACCGCGAGGAGACAAGGGACCCACAAGTTCAAACTTTGACTTGCCCGCGGGAGTGACCCGCAAAGGCTGAATGCCTTCTTCGTTTGTCTTGGGGTCGTAGAAGCGGAGGAACGTCTGTAAAGGCTGGACACCCTTGAGGCTCTTCTCCTCTACAACCTGGAACGTCAGCTTCAGGCTGTCTGTGGGCCCGAGAGCCAGTGGATGCAGGGGCTTTTCATTGAGTTTGAGACTGCCACAGAATTATTATTTTGTTCCTTGCACACAAAATATGCTTGGACATACACCTCTGTGCGGATCCCTTCGCCTGCGGAGTCGTACGTGGATACGCGGGGAGATTGAAGGGTCAGGACAGACGCCCGCGCCGTCGCTGCGAGCACCAGCAGGCCACAAAGCAGGACCATATTTTTGAAGGAGAGTAAGTCGACGTGTTCGACGGTGAGAGTGTGACGGGCGTGACAATCCGTAGCGCATGTCCCGTTTTGGACACTTGAGTAGGTTGGCTTCAGCCCTTGACATTCGCTTGCTCTGGTTCCCTTCCCCGCTCAATCGTCTCGCTCTTCCATCTCTCTTACCTCCCATACAATTTTGCATAGTATCGCTGTGTCAGTTGTGTCGTGCCACTCGGTTCCACTCCGATTTTATCCGATAAACCCTGACCTTAATCTGGGGCCCCGAAATGGTGAAAAAATTCAACTCCGTCTATTACCTCCACGTTCACACACCGCAGCCTATCTTTCATGACCCAAACGGTTTCTCCATCAAGTTTTTTATCCAGAAGGATCTTCCCGAGGAGGTGCAAGCTGAGCTCTGCGAGACCATCACTGTACGCTCGGTCCCGAACTTTTTTCTTTAGAAACGAAAACTGACTGTCGTCTCTGTAGTCCCTCGGCGGCCGCGTAGAGACGAAAGTTCCGCGTCAGGGGTACATCCTCGTGCAGTTCGGTACCGCGGAAGAGTCGCGTTTGCGTATGTGCTGGACGAGCGCGGACCGGCCTGACCGATATTTCGTGCCTTACACCTATGTTGAGGCGTGCAAGGTTGCGGGCATGCTGCTCAAGCAGATCTTTGTTGAAAACGGCGTGCCTATGCCAATGCATATCCACGCCAGTATCGCGAACGTGAATGCGCGTAGCGCACTGACTCAGCGGATAATGGTGCGTCTTTCCTGCTTCTTCCATTTCAAGAGATAAGTGTTTCCCTGATTACCTTCGTTTCGGTAGCATTCTGGCGGCGACCCGAATGCCACGACGCAGTCTGCGCGTATTATACTAGCGGACCCCAACACGGACGTCTTCCCACATCTCATCAAAACATATCAGGGCGAGCCCGGCAAATATATTGAATCGTATCTATGGGTGAAGAAGTGTGTCGAACGGGGTGCGGTCATATTTACACCCTTGGTGTACAAGAATCCCGGCGGGCGCCGTCCAGGGGAAGAGTACGCATGTCCCGTCGGCATTTCCGATCAGACAGCTAATGGACGTTTATCATGACAGAAGGACCCAGTTCACGGAAGAAGACGAGCAGAACCTCGCCAATTGGATTGCGACCAAGATCCCGTACAAGGAAACGGGCGGGCGGACTGGCAATCGGCTTTACCAACAGCTCTGTGAACAGGTACAGTTTGGTCGCTATTATCCCGAACAGATAACTGACGCTGGATAATAGAGTGCCGACCCTGAGTTCGCGTGGGTTACGCGCCACACATGGCAATCCTGGCGCGAACGGTACAAGAAGAACGCTGTGAGGCTCGATAAGCTCATCGCGGTCATCGTCGACCAGACAAAGCCGGCGCAGGGGGAGAAGGGCCAGTACGGGTACGTGCGCCAACCCGAGGAAAAGCAGAAGAAGCAGCGCAAGAGGAAAATCAAGAATCAGGAGCCTTCGTTCGACGATCAGTTCATTGTCGGGAGTAGCAAGTTGGAGGGCATGGGCGTGTTTTCTGGAGCTCTGCCCATAGAAGAGCTGGGGCGGGAGATGCAGGTCCCGAACAGTAACGATATGCACCACGAGCTTCCGGGCATGATGTATGAGGGCACGCCTGCGGCGCCGTCAAACATCCCAGATCCGCAAGCCGCGGAAGAAGAGATGGACGAGGAGGGCAGCGAATGGGCAGTACGCGTAGGTAATTCGCCACCTCCCTTGTGGGGGAAACGGAGGGCGAGTGCAGAGCCGGATGGCACGGCTGGCGCCAAACGGTCAAGACCAAAGTGTGTTTATTTATCTCACGTCAGTCGCCGATTTAAATTATGTTGCAGTGAGGCGCCCACACCACCGCGATCCGAAGCGAAACCTCAGAGCGCCGGCGACATGCATGTTCTGGACCAGACTTTTCGACAGATTGCCGCCGACTTCCGATTTACCGTGGCAGAGGTGCAGGCTTATTACGACCGGTGCGGAGAAATGGGTCGAACTGTCGAACGATTCCGAAACATGCGTGCGCTGCTCACGGAGAGGTTTCCAGACGATGCATAGAGCTATTGAATAAGAAGAAAATATTTTGGTAAATTCTTGGGTGTATATACAAATTTGTATTACGAGTTGCAATGAGGCACAGGTGTAAGCGAGAGCGAGCCGTCTCTTTTGCGTCTCTGCTTTCCTTCATTCTCCATGACGGCAGATGGCCGCCGCCGTGCCTCTGCTCCAGGCGTGTTTGAAAGTCCGAAGGCGCTGGCGCCGGGCGTCTCGAAACGAAGCAGTCGCGGCTTCTTCTCGTTATTTTCGTCCTCGAAAGGGCAGCCACAGCCTCTTGCTCTAGCTCAGCCCCCACAAGTCATGAATGGGAAACTCCAGCGCCCAAGATCCTCGTTCCCTTCGAACCAGTCTCTGCAAGCTTTCCCAGAGCGATTCGACGCTATTTCACTGACTTCGCCCTTGCAACGCGATGACCCAGCCTTCTCACGAAATCCTAATGCGCACCCCTTTATGTTCGCTCCCCCAAAGGATGCTATCAGGACGTCACGGCCTGCTCCCGAACCAGCTCCTAGATTGATTGGGCCTGTTGTGAACTCCAACTTGGGGCCCGTCGCGAGCCAGCAGCAGCGCTTCGCCGAGCTGCAGGAGAACAACCGCAAGAATGAGGCCAACTACTCTCAGGCGTCGACGTCCGAATCGTCATTTACGGTGCCTTCCTCTTCGTCGTCCTCTGTCTCCGGGCATAGCAGCATGAAGTCGCCGTCATCCTCGTCATCGCATTCTCGCGACGAATCCCGTATAATTACTCCCACCCGTATATTTCCGCCCCAATCGGAGACGCGGGAGGATTCGCCCGTCATGGTCGCTTCGGCCGTTGTGGAGAAAGATCACCAGCTGGTAGACTTGAAAGACCGACCCTTGTCTCCGCCGCCAGAGTATGAACTCATGGCATCTCCGCACGAAATGCTTGCATTCGAACTCCCTGATACGCGCCCAGAGCCCTTGCGCAATGACTCTGCCCCAGAGCTGCATCGCATTGAGCCCCCAGTACTACCTCATCGGTCTGCTACCACTCCCAACCTCGGCTCAGCTCCGCCCGCATCCGGTTCGAGACGGGCTACTAATGACCGCAAGCAGCAGGCGTATGACCTCGATCGCATAGACGAGTTGGACGAGAGCAATCCGCTCGGCGTGGCACTGCATCACGAGGGCCCTTTTCAAGCTATTGCGTCAGTTTTGAAGGGGCCTCAACCTCAACCTTCACCCCCACAAATGCGGGCACCCAGAGTTGGTTTTTCGATATTCGAACTCGTAAAAGTCTCATTGTTTCTACTACGTTATAGACACCGAAACCTCCCGGGATCGGCGGTTCGTTCTCCCCTGGGCAGGTGCTTCCACCCAATTTCGCGTACTTGTACCATCAGCCTCACAGACAAGATTACGGTAGTTCTCCACAGGCGTCGACGTCGTACATCCCGCCGCCGCAGTCACAGTTCGGGCGACCATCGCAATCACAGTTCGGGCAGCCCCCGCGATCAGAATTCGGGCAGCCGCAGTACGGGCAGAGTAATATGCGAGCTCCACCTCATGCCCAGGAGCGTCCTAATCAAAATCCTCGTTGGTCGCAGACTCATCCACACCAGCCACCCCCGCCCCTGCACACCACACATCCATCCCCACCCGCGCAACTTCCACATTCACATCCTTACAACCTGCCAGCGTCCTACATTCAGACGCAGTACGATCCGGTGGATGCTCCAGCACAGCTGCAGACTCCTGTGCATACCGGACACTCGTACTATCCCGAATCTTATCTACATCCCCCCAACCACGGGCACCTTGCCACTTATTCCTCCGAGGATAACTCGGACGCTTACGGTGGCATGGAAGAGGATCCAACTCCGAATCAAGAGCGATCCAGCATTCCTCCTCGTCCTACTGCGTCGCAAATGGAGCCACATTATGCGCCGCCGCAGCACGGTGATCCCAATAATAGCTTTTCAACGCGGCGGCACACAGTACAGACAGGCTATGGACCGGATCTTAGTGCTTTCCCGGACACGGCTCGCCAGAGTTCGAACATTCGTCATAGCCATAATCCTAATGGCCAACCTGTGGCAGGTGTCCTCGACCCTCGTATCTTTCAGAATCATGGTCAGCTCGATGCGGGGCAGAATTCATCAGGAATGCGTCACAGCCCCAACCCCAACGGTCAACCGATTGTTGCACACCGGCAGGCTTTTCCTACGCCGCAAGCTGTGGGCCCTGTGCCCAATGAACAGGATCGTAGGACCCCATCGTCTTATCAACCGCAGCCAACCGGGTATTCCAACCATGGATTCACACAACGCCCGATGGAGCAGTATCCTCCTCCAGTGGCTGAACACCATCTTCCCAGACGGGCATCTTACCAGCCTGTTCAAGCCCCGCGACTTCCACCTGCTGATCTTGCGCGGATTGAGTTTGAGCGCAACCAGTACCGCCAACAGCAACTCATGGCGCTGGCGCAAGACCGCCCACAGAGCGTTATCTCGCCGTCCGTTGCGACCACCACTAACCCTCTTCGGCGTCTGCCACCTCATACGCCGAAGCACCTGGTCATGCCCACACCGCTGCAGCAGAGTTCTCCGCTGCCAACAAGCAACCATTCTGCACCTAACGCGTATCCAAATGGGCACTACGAATCGCCGAATTCGTCACAAACGAGGCTGCCGTTGCAGCAGGCGCAACCTACGAGGGCGCAGACGATCCAGATGGACGGCAACCGCCACTTTTTGAAGAAGAGGATGAGTGCGGTGCAGCCAGCCGCCCCGCCTGCTCCAGTCATGCCTCCGAAAACACCTCTGACGCGGCCGTATATGGAGCCTCCCCCGACAGTGCCCGAGCCCTCGATTATTCGGTCAACGCAGCACAAGGAGAAACGACCAAAGAGACTCTTGAGCAAGAGACGGTCAGACCTTTAGATGGCTTCCTCCATGCGCACTACATTCATTCATTCGTATAATCATGTCGTCTTTGCTGTGGGGTTTATTGTGATGGGACAGTATACCATAGTATACCATACTGTATTATTATCGCATTCACGAAGCGCTCAACTTGCGTACATGTACGGCGAAGTTGGACTAAAGGTCGATTTGGACCGTTCAAGTCCCGAAGCGAGCTCTACGTATTAGATTAAAAAAACAACACCGTCGTCTGCGGAATACGGGGTGTGTCCCAGCACTCACGGAGCTGTCGCGGACCTGCGTACCCGGAAGCCGAGCGAGCTCTACGCAAGAATGCGTATTAGATTCAAAAAACGATCGGAATAAAATACAACACCATATTGCGTGGAATACAAGATGCGTATGGGCCTGAGCTGTGGCCACTAGTAATGCGGAAGTTTGAACATAAACTGAAAGCTATATTGTTTTGTGTCGGGGTCCCAATGAGACCAGTTCCAGTATCCCGCGTCGTCGGACTCGTCCTCAATCTCACGAGCCGGAATGCGGAAAGTGATAGTTTCGTATGGCTCGGCGGCAACCTAAATGGAAATATGAGTGGTGAAAAGAAAAGGTTCGACGAGTGCAAGACTCACGATAAGATACTGGTACGCCTTGTTGGGTGGTTCGCGTTTCTGCTCCCAAGCACTCATGAAACGCCTGCGGGGCAACACATCCGGCTTGATCTGCGGGAGATGCACTTGCACCATCATGCCCTCCTTTCCAGTATCCTTGTCGCGTACTTTAGTTACTCGGTAGCCAGGACGTCCAATTTTGAGGAAAATTTTCCGCTGCACCGTGCTTTGCGTCGGAGCAATCATCAGCTGAGAATCTTTCGCATCGCGGGCCGCGCGGCGGGCGAGATTGGTCTGGTGCTTTTTGCCTTGAGTGTGTGCGAGATATGAACCCTCATTGGTGTGCAGGGTCAGGCAGAGACGACACTCGAGCGAACCAAGATGGTTACGAAGAATATAGGGATCCTGTATGGGGTCAGAAACGAAAGACACGCTATGGAAACGGTTCACCTTTGCGAGATCTATCGTCTCGAGCGCAAGTTTGCGGAGACGTTCACGCCTGTCTACATTCGTTTCGCTCGCCCCAGCAACACCTCCTCCGCCGAATTTGGACCCGACACGATTCTGGAAATCTGGCAGAGGGTCAGGAACGGTCTGGTGGACCCCAAAAGCCACTCACCCATTTTACCAGTTCGTCGGCGTTATGAAGAAGTGAGGCTGTTGTCAAACAGACAACGCATCAGTCTCGCTGATCACCCCATCACAAGATCAGAAGTAATTTTCGCAGACTTGATTTTTTCTTCAATGGCTGCACTCAAACGCCCCCTGGACGACCATTCAACAGTCCGCAAGTCCAAAAAGGCCAAGACGACTGATGTTGCAACCGAAAACACTCCCAAGACCGCTTCAACACTGGTCTCCGATGAGATCGACTTTCCTCGAGGTGGTGGGACCAGCTTCACTCCGTTGGAGGTCAAGGCCATCCGTGCAGAAGCCGTAAAGGAGGCAAACACAGAGTTATTTGAAGTCAGTTTTGAAAAGTACTCAAATTCGAACGCGTCTCACTCGTTTGAGTGTATAGGATGCTCAAGCAGAAGCTAAACTGTCCAAAAAACGGAAACGAAAGTCGGAAGCGCAATTGTCGGCTCCTACCTCTGGCGATAGAATTCGAATCGAACACCTGAATTATAAGGTATTTCCCAGTTCTTACCTTATGTATGCCAACTGGATCGACACTTTTTAGCGGCTGAATATCGGTATGAAAATATTGGGCCAGATAGTTTCAATCGAGCCATTAGCTCTTATCATTTCCCTACCAAACCAACTTTTCGCGCATGTACCGATCACAAATATATCCTCCCAATTCACTACTCTGCTGGAAAGCAGTATGGATCGGGATGAGGAGAATGAAGCGGAAGAGTCCGATGAAGACGAATCTGACCCATCTCCATCTCGTGTCCCCGACCTCTCTGATTTATTCCATCCGGGACAATACATTCGAGCTGTCGTTACAACAGTACATGCACCTGGTTCCACCGACATGTCCGGGATTGGCAAGTCGAGGGATGAAGTTGTAAGGGCGAGTAGGCGCGTAGAACTCAGCTTAGTTCCGGAACGAGTCAATTCTGGTGTCCACAAATCGGATCTGAAGGCTGGTTTGGTATGTTCAATTTTACAAGGTGAATGGGGTGCTCATAATTTTGCTATGTTGACTTTAGACCCTTTCTGCCGCTGTTAAGAGTGTTGAGGATCATGGCTACATCCTGGATCTAGGAATCCCAGATATCTCGGGATTTCTGTCTTTCAAAGAAGCCAAAAAGAGGCCATTCAACGCAAAAGCTAAGCTTTGGGTTGGACAGTTACTCGATGTTGCCGTCGCCAGTGTGTCCGCCAATGGACGGACGTGCAACGTCGGTGTCGATGCCGAAACCTTCAGTGGATCCTACGTGCGTGAAACAAATGACATCTGTGTATTGACGTCTGATGCATTTTCTCCAGCTCTCAGAAGTCTCCAACGCCAATTCGGTTCTTCCTGGAACTCTAGTTCAGGCCCTCATCACCGCCGTTCATCCCACTGGGATCAATCTCCAGGTCCTGGGCTTTTTCGACGGCACAGTTGACCAATTTCATCTTCGACCTGACGCGTCCGAGAAGACGTATAAAATTGGGAATAAGGTCAAAGCACGGGTTTTGTACGATTTTTCGACAACGCCGCCACGGTTTGCCCTAGCCCTTACCGAGCATGTATTGAGGCTTGGTGTTCAGACGGTCAAGGCGAAGAAAGCTGCATCTCAATCAATGCAGGAGGCATACCCGATCGGTACCATATTGGAGGCGGTAAAAATAGTTCGAGTAGAGGCTGAGCGGGGCGTTGTAGTCGACATTGACTTCGGCGCAATTCAAGGTTTTGTTCATGTAAGCCTGTTCTTCCTTCGCTGTTCTTTTCCTCATCACATCGCAGATCTCGCATGTTTCTGACGAGCACGTCCCTTCACTTCCCTCGTCGGGACCCTGGAAGCCTGGTTCCATCCACAGAGCTCGCGTGACTGGGTATTTCCTCTTCGATGGCCTCCTTCAGCTCTCTATGAAATCCTCGGTTCTCGAGCAAAAGTTCTTGCAAGTAGCGGATGTTCAAGTTGGCGAGGTAGTCAAGGGGACGATTAAAAAACTCACGGACTCGGGGCTCTTTGTTTCGATGTCCGGTAATGTCGATGGGGTCGTATGGCCCAATCACTATGCGGATATCACCCTCAAACACCCTGCGAAACGGTTCAAAGCGGGAGCCTCCATTAAATGTCGGGTTGGTGCACATTTCCTTGTCAACGATGTCTTGTGTTAACTTTGTCGTTTAGGTGCTCGTCGTTGACCCAGAGCGAAAACGGATATCACTAACAGCTAAGAAGACGCTGGTCGAGTCTACCCTCCCTGTTATAGCGACGCTGGAAAACGTCAAACTCAGAACTGTAGTGCATGCCGTGATCTTCAAGGTTTTCGAGAAACATTTGATGGTAGAATTCTTCAACAACCTCAAGGCCGTTGTACCTGCCAGGGAAATCAGGTACGCTCATATATTCTTTTTTTTGCCAGTCTAATCATCGAATTACAGTGAAACCGCTGTTTCTAAATTGTCCGAGTCATTCCCAATAGGCAAAGTGCTCAAAGTACGCATCATCAGCCTAGAGGACCAAGGTCGTATTATTGCTAGCGTCCGGCAGGCCTCTGTCAGCTTTGACGTAACAAGCGATATCAGTGCGGTCGAAATCGGGAATATCTTGGAGGGCACTGTCTCCGAAATCCATGCCGATCACGCTGTCCTCGCCCTTCGCCCGAGTCAAGTCCGGGCGCTCATCTCGTTAAGCAATCTCGCCAACCATAGGAAACTCGCCGTAGCACAACTTCGCGCACTCTTGAAAGTTGGGGAACGGCTCGAAGACCTCGTCGTTGTAACTCGAAACGTGGAGAAGTCGTTTGTGCTCGTAGCGTGTAAGCCAAAGGGAAAGGCGGTCGTCACGAGCAAAGGGTCCCTTTCTATTGAGACAGTCGCCCTTGGCGATATCGTGGGCGGCCGTGTCACACGGCACACTCGCCACGGGACCCTGGTCAAACTTCCGTCTCGCATTGGGGGCATACTGAATCCAACAGACACTGCGGATGATTACGACGGAGCAACACCTTTCCCTCAGGTCGACTCTGTGCTGAAAGCCAGTGTTATTGCGATCGACAAGGAGAAAAAACAACTTACATTATCGACACGGCATTCTCGGATGTACCCCGACCAGGATAAGCCTGTTGTGGATCGGGAAATCCAAAGTCTTGCGGATCTCCAAGTTGGCGACGCTGTGAGAGGGTTTATCAAGAGCGTGGTGGACCACGGCTTGTTTGTCACCATTGGCCGCGACGTCGACGCTCGGGTACAAATCAGGGAACTTTTCGACGACGTGAGTACTCTTCTCCCGCTGTTGTCTACATCTTCACATTTCTTAGTTCGTCAAAGAGTGGAAAGAACGATTTTCCACAAATCAACTTGTGAATGGCCGGATACTAAGGTTCGTTATCTTCGTCTTCTCATTGATCTGCAACCAAGTACGTCTTTAGCGTGGATGTCGACGCTAAAAAAGTCGAAATGACTTTGCGATCCGGAGACTTGTCCAAAGCCTCGTCTTCGTCCTTGGCAATAGCAGACCTCAAGGAAGGCCAAAAGGTTGACGGCGTCATCACAAGGATAGAGGATTATGGACTCTTCATCCAAATTGAAGGGTCCAAACTCAGTGGCCTCTGTCACAAGTCGCAGGTGAGAATGCCCAATGTCTCGAAGGAGCTATCCTGACTCGTACAAGCTCTCAGACAACCCTGATGCAGACGTTTCTGTTGCTGTCCGTGGCTTCCGTCAAGGAGATCGTGTCAAGGCCTTCGTCTTGAAAATCGAGAAGCGCAAGATCTCGTTCAGCCTGAAACCTTCTTATTTCGACGAGGAGGATTTCCGGGAAGCGGAAGAAACAGCAGAAGCTTCCGAGGATGAGGGCGACATGCCCGATGGAGACGCGCCCAGTAGTCCCCCCAACCCAGACGCCCCCGATGACGATAATGACGATTCAGAGGACGATGCGATGCAAATCGACATTGACCCTCAGTCGCACCTTTACCAATCGTCTTCCAAACCATCAAAACCCGCTCCCCCCTCGCACGTTCCTTCCCTTCAGTTGTCGGGGGGTTTCCAGTGGTCGACAAATCCTAACTTCGATGGAGATGAAGCAGCAGAGCCCTCCGATTCGGATGAAAACGACGATGAACAGACTGAAAAAAAGAAGAAACGGAGAAAAAAAGAGATTGAACAGGATCTCACCGCTGACATGCACACCAAAACACCGGAGTCTAACGCCGACTTTGAGCGATTACTTCTGGGTTCTCCCAACTCGTCGTATCTCTGGGTGCAGTACATGTCCTTCCAACTACAACTGTCCGAAGTGGAGAGGGCCCGGGAAATCGCCCGCCGTGCTCTACAAACCATCAACTTCCGGGAAGAGCAGGAGAAGCTGAACATTTGGATAGCCCTTCTCAACCTCGAGAATGTGTACGGTACGGATGATACTGTAGAAACGGTGTTCAAGGAAGCAGCGCGAGCCAACGATTCCAAAACCATACATCTACGCCTTGCGCTGATTTTCGATCAATCAGATAAATCTACCGTGCGTTCTGCCCTGTCTTGTAGCTTTTTTGTATTAATGACTTTGTTGTCTCCAGAAAGCAGAGGAACAGTATCAGCGAACGTGCAAGAAGTTTGGACAGAGCTCCAAGGTCTGGACGCTATTCAGCGAATTCTACCTTCGAAAAGGGAACCTCGAAGACTCGCGAAAACTGCTATCACGGTGCCTTCAAAGTCTTGATAAACGGAAACGTGAGCAGCTGAGTTGACATTCTCGCAACGTTGATCGATCTTGTTTGACAGACCTCAAGACAATATCTCGCTTCGCCCAGCTCGAGTACAAGCTCGGGGATCCTGAGCGAGGCAAGACACTGTTTGAGGGTATTGTAGATTCGCACCCCAAACGCCTAGATTTATGGTCGGTATACATGGATATGGAGGCAGGTCAAGGCCAAATACAGAGCTTGCGGTTGGTGTTTCTTTTGACTGTTCTTTTGAAATTCTCAATGTTAATCAGAAACTTATTCGACCGAGTCCTAATTCAAAAAATGACGAGCCATAAGGCCAAGTACGTTGGACTTTTTCTCGTTCAGCCACACCATTTGATCCGTCTCGCAGGGCATTCTTCAAAAAATGGTTAGAGCTCGAAAAGCGTATCGGTGACGAGGAAGGCATTGCTCTTTGCAAAGCCAAGGCAGTAGAGTGGACCCAAAGGGCATCATGATTTTGGCATGAGTGGACGGCGCCTATCGCCGAAAATATAATATATATACTAGGGACAGAGGAAAGCACGATAAGACTAAGTTAAATGTGAGTAGCAGAATCCAAGCGAGCGTAGATCCGGGTATACATAGACATGAACAGCATGGTCAGAGATCATGAACGAGGAGACCTCGCTCTCTCAGGTTCCGAATCGAAGTCGCTCAAAGGTCGTCGGTCGCTCATGGAGCTGGCAAGTTGTCTTTGCCAAGAGTCCAGTTCACTGTTTGCAGTAGCTTAGCGTCAGACCTCAATAATACATTTAGGCGCACCTGGACAGATGCTCAAAAGCTAGAGCATTTTCAGAGCTCGAGTTGCTAACTCGGCGGGCGGACACGCCGGATATAGGCCGCCCTTGCCCAAACGACGGCTGATCCACTTCTAATAAGAGACCGATTTTATGAGAGAGCTGCTCGTTCTCTCGCCGCAGAGTAGTATTTTCGTTGCTCAGCTTTTCGAGGAGCGTCTCCTCGTGCCCACCACGCAAAGTGACCAACGAAGACTGAAGACGATCAACTTCGTGTTGCAGGTCCTCGACTTGGATGAGCCGGTCATCAGACTCGCGCTGCGACGCTAGTAAGTTATCCCTCAGCATCTCGAGGTCCTTTTCTAGGTTATCAAGACGCAAGCGGAGCTCCTTGTTTTCGTTCGTGAGGCGTTGTACTTGTCGTTGAGCGTCGACAAGTTGGCTGCGAAGGGCTGCATCTTGGCCGTCATCGGACGACGGTGTGGAGCGACCATTCATCAGTTTCCTATCTTGTGGCGACTTGACTCCCCGCGCAGCATCGAGGTCAGCCTGAAGAGAAACATTGGTGTTCTTTTGTTTCGTTAGTTCATCCCTCATTCTCCGCATCATCTTCTCCGTTCCCCTATAGTGAATCAGAACGAAGTCCAGCAAAAATGGAAAAATCACGTACTTTACGTAGTGAACAGCAAGCTGGTAATCCTCCTCCATCTGCTGCATCCGCGCCTTGTAGCTCGCTTCCGTCTCTTCAAGCTTGCGCTCGGCCTCGGCGGCGCGAGCCTCGGCTTCAGGATTGGATGTGGCGACAGGACTCTGAGTCGTCCGAGCTCTGTCAAGCTGTGCCGACACTTGACTGAGCTGCGCCTCAAGGTCTCGCTTCCTTCGCAGGGCAGTTTCAAGCTCGCGTTGGGCGTTCTCGTAGAGACGCGTACGGTCGGCGAGCTTACTCTCCAGCTCCACAACTTGAACCGACGGGGAGGTGGTTCCATGCGACCGAGACCCCGATCGGTCATCTTCGACGCTGATGCCGTTCTCAGCCAGGTAATTGCGCAACATTCCCAGTCGTACGGTGGCGTCAGAAGCTTCCTTGGACTTGTCACTGAGCCGCGCCTCCCGTTCTGCCAGATCTTTCTTCGTACGCCCAATGTCCGCAAGTGCGATCGAAAGCTGGGTTCGGACAGCGACCGTTTGAGACCGCAGTGACGAATGCTCTATCTCATGTTCCCGTACCCGCCGCCGCTCCTCCGCGAGCTGCGTCTGATGCTGCTCGACTTGTTGGGTAGCCTCCTTCAGCATCTTGCGCAACGACGCCGCCTCCGCCTCCATCACCTGCATCTTCTCCGCATGCCCCCGCGCCATGCGCTCTTCGTCAGTTTTCAAATCCCGGTGCGAGTCGAGCAGCTCCCCAAGGCTTCCCGTCGTAAGCGCCCTGAAAGCATCCGCCTCTTCTCGCGACTTGGCCCATGAGTTCTCAACGTCAGTTAGTCTTGCGCGAATGGATTCGACCTCGGCCGTGCGGGACTCGAGTTCGCCGCGCAGCTCGACAATGTCCACCTCGAGCGTGGTGATCTGCTCGCGTGCACGGTCATATTGCACATCGACTTCCTCGGCGCGGGAAGACGACGCCTGTAAAGCCGTCCTCGCCTGCTCGAGCGCCCGCAGATGTTGGTCACGTGATTGGATGAGTTCGTCCACCTGCGCGCGCAAACTCATCTCGTCCGCCTCCTTCTGCTCGAGCGCGGTCGTTTGTGACAGTAGACGGTCAGCGTGGTCGCGCAGCTGCGCCTCTAGGGTGTTATGCCGCTCCTGGACGCCGTTGTGCCGCTGCAGCGCTCGCTCGTGTGACTCCTCAACTATTTCCGCACGCTTGCAGGCGTCGACGGCCCGCGCCTCTGCCTGCTCGTACAGCGTGGTTTGCAGAGCCAGCGAATCAGAGAGCTCGCTCAGCTTCCGGTCCTGCTCCCAGCGCTCGTTCATAAGCGCGTACAGGCGTTTCTCCAGATCGGCGGAGCGCTCCTGCTGGATACGGACCACCTCGGCCTCGTTGGCGTTCTCGAAGGCAGAGAGCTTGGCGCGGTAGTACGCGGCCTCCTGGGTGGCGCTGGTCTTCATCCGGTCGGCATCCGCAACCTGTTCAGACGACAGCCGGGCCTGCTCCGCCATGAGAGTCTGCAGACAATAAGCACACTGGCGCTTTGTAGATAGAAAGAAAAAATTACCTGCATCTGCGCCTTAAACTGCTTGAATTTCAAAGCCAACTCGGCATTCTTGCCGTCACTGCTCTCATCCATCGCGCCATTCACCTGCTGTCCCTCACGGTCTACATAAACAAAGCCCGCCTTGGACGCCTTCCCAAGCGCCTCCTTCATCCACACCATCTGCCGCTTGACACCCTCCAGCTCCATCTCCTTCGCCTTGAGCTCCTTGATGAGGTCCGACGTGGTGTTGACTGAGCCCTGCCTTGACCCGTGCCCGTGCCCGACATGCGACCCGCCCGTCGGCGAGCCGGACGCATTGTTGTTATAGAACGCGTCCGGCGGAGGTTTGCTCCGGTCGCGGTCGACGAGGGCGGGCGACCCCCGTCCGCTCTGATTGAGCGCCATGGACGCCATCCCGACCATACTCGGCGGTTGGGGATCCACGCCGTTCGCGGGCGACACCGCCCGCACACTGGCCACGGGGCTCTTCGCGCGTATCGACGCAGCTGCGGACGGCGCCGCTACCTGCTCGGGCGACATGGTCCGTTCGCGAACGACGTCGCGGTCGTCCATGCTGTCGTCCGCGCCGTCCGAGTCTTCCCGCCTCGGCCGCATCGGCGTCTTGCCCTTGCCATTAACCATCCCATTCGGCGATTTAACGTTTCGCGAGTTGGCGGGCGACACCGCGCGTCGAGGATCATCCGGGTCCGCACCGAGGGGAATGCTCGGAGACATGGAGCGCACGCCGTTGACGGCGGGATTTTGGAGCTGCGAAGGGGCGGGGTTGAGTGACGACTTGCGCGAAACGTTCTGCGGCCCGGGCTGTTGGGTGACGGGATACTTGATGTGTTCTGGAGGAGTTGCACTTGTTGAGTTTTTGGGCAGAGGAACGTTGTAACGAAACACACTAGTGTCCAAGACATGGACCAGGCCAGAATCATCAGTCTTGGACGGCGTGAAGGACTCCCCACCGAGAACGTAGACCTTTGTCCCGACGGACGCCATAGCGTGACCGGATCGGCCGCTTGGTGATGGACCCATATTCTGGAACATGTACCATCTTTGATCTGGAGTAGTTTAGCGGGTTAAGGGAATACGACCATCACATACTGGAGATTTTGAATGCTGCCAGGTCACTTAGATCTTTGCCGTCAACGCCCCGGCCGCCAAAAATGTAAATAACGTCGTCGACGAGGGCGGCCGCGTGTCCCTCCCGCGGGGATGGAATGAACCCTATGCACTGCAGTTCCGACCACTTGCGGGTGGTGAGATCGTACGCCCAGGTGTCGTTATAGTGGAACTGGCCATCAGTGCCTCCGAAACTAGTTTCGTTGCGGTTAGAGCATGGGCAGCAATGCGGGGGCGAGCTACGCACACAATGATCCGGTTCTCGAATGTTATGCACGCATGGCCGGTGCGCTGGGCTGGTCGGTCAGAGGATACGGGCTCGCAGAGTTCCCAAGTGGCTCTTGTCCGGACTGTGGATGTTGTGAATATTTGGACCAGAATAAGGGATATTGAGCGTACGTGAGTTGAGGTCGAATGACCAAAGGTCGTTTAAAAATTCGCCGTCGACTTGGCCGCCGAAGACCATGAATTTGGAGCCGGCTGCCATTGTGACTGCGTGGCCGTAACGACCGACGGGGGATGGGCCATAGACGGTGACTTTGGTCCAGTCGCGTGAAACTAGAGCAGTGATGAACAGAGGAGAAATAAAAATCGATGATCGTACCGAGGTTAAGCAGATAAAGCGAGTCGTCCTGCTTGTCCGTCGGCTTTGACTTTGGGTCCGTCTTTGTGTCGCCGCCCCAGACGATAAGGACGTTGCTGACGAGGGCACTGGCGTGGCCAACACGGGCCGACGGGCACTCGCCTGCAGTCTGGAGGAGCGTCGCGGACTGATCGCGGGTGGAGAAGAGATAGAGGTCGTTGCGGGCGGACTCGCGGACGAGACCGCCAAAGATGTAGAGGTCACCGTTGGCGGTAGGAGTCGCGGGGAGGGCGTGGCCGTAGCGCGGAAACGGCGAGGGGGACGGGGACGTGGGGGGGACGACGCCGGGCTTGTTGAGGACGACAGGGGGCGGCAGCAGGAGTCTGTGGGCTGCCCAGGGATATGCTGCACGCTGCTCGCGCTGCTGGCCTGGTTGCGGCGACGACGCTTCTGCCTGGGAAGCCGCACCGTTGTTCCGCGGTCGCTGGGGCGCACTGCCGCCTGGGGGCCCGCTGCTCATGCTGATTCCATTGAGCCCGTTGACACTGCCGGGTGGCTGGTGCGGGTAAGTTATGTGTATGGACTCGGAATGAGACACTGACAAGTCCAGCGGCTCGTTGCGCTGCGAGTTTTGCTGCTGCTGCTGCTGCTGTTGCTGCTGCGAATTACCTGCTGCCTGTGCAGATAGCTGAGCAAGGGCCTGGCTGGGGGTCTGTGCGACGGTGACCGCTGGCTGCTGCTGCGGCTGGGGCTGCTGCTTCTTCCTGGAGAAGAAGGACATTCTGCGGGCTCGGGATCCTAGTAGCGACGGTATCGTTGGGTCGTCAGCGGGGAGAGCCCTACAGGCAGACAGGTGCATCCAGCGACCGGTTACAACCAGATGATGGGAAACACGCCTAAACACGGCCATGTTGCCTGCTTAACAGCATGCCGCTCGTCCTCCACGAGTCCTCCTCCTGCGACGTCTGTCTCGACGTCTACTCGTGGCTGACCCCCGACGACGCACCCACGCCATTCCCTGTGGCCATATCTTCTGCAGAGCGTACGTGGTTCATAGCCTCGTGTGCTTAACTGACTCCCCGCAGCTGTCTGCTCAGCGTAGAGCCCGCAAACTGTCCCCTCTGTCGCAAGGCATTTTATCATGACCGTATCAAGAAACTGCACGTCGAGCCCCCCGAATCCGACCCTGCGCGCGATCTGCTGCACCGCCTCGCCCTGGCCTTCGACGCCGACACCGACGAACAGACGCGCATTTCAGACGATCTCACTGCATGGCTCGAAGGCCGTCCCGAGGACGAGGTACTGGCGTCATAGTCTTATGCCCTGTCTCTGACACGCTTTACCGCTCAGCACCCCGCCCTCCGCAAGGCCTGGGCCGCGTTCAAGGTGTACAACAAGATGAACGACCGCAGGCAGCAGGACAAGCGCATGTGAGCCACCCTTGCGAGTATATGCCCATGCCGTTCATCCCCGGCCCAGAATCAGACGCTCCGAACGCCAGATCCAGCAGCTCATCGAGGACGCTGAATTAAAAAGCGACACCCACACTGCCGTCGAGTCCAGTCTGCTCGCACAGGTCTCCGAGCTCACCGTGTGCGTTTATTTTCCGTCTCACAATCACGTCGCTGATCTCCCTTACTTGCGTTTAGGCAGGTGAGTCGCATGTCCTTGTCGGTCATCCTCAATCTCACTTTATCCAACAGATCGCTGATTTGGAGGCCCAGGTGAACCCCCTACGCGCAGAGCTCGCAAAATACCAACACAGGGCAAACCCCCTCCCTCCGCCCCCCGAGCCCGTCCCCTCGACCGCTTTCCTGCCTTCGCCCGCGCCGCCGCGAATCCAAGGAAGGCTACGACGCGTACTTCACCCCCGGCCGCCCGCTTTTCGACCTCTTTCCCAAAGCCGACCCACCACCCACAGACAAGGGCAAGGGCAAGCAGCCCCAGCCGCCGCCCGACCGGTTTCTCAACACGACGGGAAATGTGATCATCCCCGGGGCCACGCCCAGCCAGCGCGTCATCCCCAACTCAGACGACGCGCACCACACGCACGCGCATGCCGATAATTCATTCACCCAGCGCGTCGCCCCCAACTCGGAACCAGTCGCCAATCATGCGTATCACACGCACGCGCCCGCGTCCGCCTACGTCGACGGGTATGGGAGCGGGTACGGCCATGGCTACGGCGCGGCAAACGGCGACGTGTACCCGAGCTGGTACGCAGAGGGGCAGGCGTACGAAGCTGCGAACGAAGCCGCCGCGAACGCGAACAACGACAACGCCGACTACAACCACGCGTCGACCTCGGCGTATCAGCTCCCGCCGCGCGCAGAGGAGCCGCACGACTCGCTCGAGAACGCTATCGGGGCCCTGCGGCTGTGGGGTGGTGGTGCTGCCGAGGCGGCAATCGCGCAGCCTGTTTCGTACCCACTGGAGCCAACCGCGCCTGTGCGCCGGCGGCACGCTTATGTAGCCCCGCCGTCCAGCCATACCAGCACAATCGGCGACGCGTCGACTTCCTCACGCGCAGCAGACATCCGCCCGTCCGCACTCAGACGCACCACCGTGCAGATCGACGGCCACCTCCCTCCGGACACGCGCCATCCGCGTGGCAGCCGTCGAACGCGCCACCTCCCACCCAGGGCCACTACGACGCGACGGTGCGTTTCGACACCCAGGCGCAAGACCGCGACGGGAACCCGCCCACGACGCAAGAAGCCGCCGCGCGCCGGGCACGGCACGAGCGCACCCGGGTCAACAGGCAGAGCTACTCGTCCTGGGGGACCGTGCACACGAACGACTCGCCCGTGACGCGCGGGAGTATGAGTGATCTGGGGGAGATTGCGAACTTCCCGCTCGTGGGCAGGCGCCCGTGCAGCGGCACTCTGTTGCGTCATCGTCGGGGTTGTTGGACCGGGAGCTGGTGGCGACGCCGACGCAGGAGGCGGCGCCTATTATGCCGCTCGGGTTCACTGGAGCGCCGCAGCGTCCGGGGCACGCGCACAGCTACTCCCTCCCTGGGAACGCGCTCCCGACGGTCGAGGACCCCAACAACTCACTGCAGCGTGCGACGCGCGTGAACAACCGCCAGCGCACCGCCCCCCGGCGCCTTTCGCAGCTCCCCGTCAGTGCGTCCGAGTTCGGCATGGTCGTTCCACAGCAGCCGCCCATGGAGAACGCACTGGGCCTGGATCTGGGGATGGACGCGCATGCGGCGCCGACGATCACAGCGCCGACGCCGCGCGTGCAGATGGGGCACTTCCTGCGCTCGTGGAGCCTGGATCCCGCCTCTAGATGATGGTACTCTACGACACGCCTGCTTTCGCCTTGCTTTGCTATTCTAATTTTGTATATACTGTATTTTAAGCTGTGGATGGATGGATGGATGGATGGATCGGGACTGTATTGATATTGGTATGCTGTACTAGATTATTCATTCCAGGTAATGATGTGGTCGGTCTCGTCGGAGGTGTGGTCGCGCTTGCGGTGTGTCATGACGCGGTCGCGGGAGGGGAAGAGGCGGAAGCAGTCTAGCGCGAGAAAGATATGGAATACAACAAGGCGTGCAGAGAAGGCATACCGGGGAATGCGCAGATGAAGAGCGGGGTCCTGGCGCGTGCGGTGAGCGACAGAGGTTGAGGAAAGGACGCAGACGTACTCTTTGGGAGAGGTGACCTTTGCGCGGCCTTGGGCTGCGAGGAGGTCGTCGGCAGTCGTGGTCACTGTGTACGATGAGGAGAAACCAGCACGGCGCACGAGCATACCGTCCGACACGGCTGGGCGCGACGGCAGCACCGACGGGAGGGAGGCCATTGAAAAGCACGTGCGTCACAGTCACGCGTGGCAGAACGCCCTCAATGCGTTCTGCTCATGGCCAGCAAGCAAACTGAAGCCAGCAATTCCGCGAATAATCCTGCAAATAATCAGGCTGGTTCTCGTCCGCGCACACCCATCTCTCAGCGGCTGGAGACCCTCGTAGACGGCCAGCCACGAATGCAGGCGGCACGCAAGTCTGCGGTGCAGCATATTCCTCCGTCCTCGGCCCAGCCTATTCTGCGCTGGCTCGGAAACTGGAGTCCATACAGACACGGGTCGCCTGAACCGTCCCCACCGTCGTCAGGTCCTCCGTCTCCGAGTCTCGCGTCTCTCAATGAGGCCCTCACAGAGCCAATAGCCTTCCCCGCGAGTGCGCACCTGCCTCACTCGTTCAACGCCTCGCGCGCGCTTTCGCGTCCGCCTCCGTTCCTCGACAACCTCACCCGCTCCACTCTCCCCACCGCCTCGCTGTCCCCGTCATCCGAAGAGAACCCGTATGACGTAGTTGTTGATTCGTCGCCGCCCAGGGGCTCGTCGGTCGGGATACTGCGCTCGGTGTCCCTGCGTGACCACCACCGCACGCGGTCTCTACAGGCTGCCACTGAGCCGCCCGCCGCACCCGAGTCGTCTATCGCCCGTTGGTGGTTCCAGGCCGAAAATAAGGAACGCGTCGACACCCTCCTTGAGCAGGACGACCGCGCAGAAAGCGTGCAGCAGGAGCAGAACTTGCATCATAGAAAATGTGTGTTCCTTCTTTCTTACTCTGCAAATTATTAATTCTGCCAGACCGCTCACCGAAAAACCCTGTTGTCTTCTGCCACGGTCTGCTAGGATTCGATTCCGTCACCATTGGACCAGCCATTGCACCGATGGAAGTCACACATTGGCGCGGTATTAAGGAGGTCCTCGAGGCAAACGGGACCGAAGTCTTGATTACTCGCGTCCCCGCCACTAGCAGTCCCGTCGATCGTGCCATAGTTCTAGAAGAAAAGATATCCGCGGCGTATCCTGGCCGGAGCGTGCATCTCATCGGTACGCGCTTATTCTCTTTTATTTGGTGTCGTCGTCTCAATCTCTATAGGCCACAGCATGGTGGGTGGCCCCACGGCGGTTCCTTCCAGACGACTGACGTCGTTTTATAGGGCGGCCTCGACTGCCGCTATCTCACCACTCACCTCACGCAGCGCAAGTTCCGCGTGCTGAGCATCACGACAATCGCGACTCCGCACCGCGGCTCCTCGTTCGCCGACCACTTCCTCTCCACCGTGGGCCGCGCGCGCATGCCGTCCGTGCTCTCGCTGCTCGATCTCCTCCCGAACGGCGGCGGCGACGGTAAGGCGTTCGAGTGCCTCACAATCGAGAGTATGCGCAAGTTCAACGAGGAGACGCCGGATGATCCCGCCGTGCGGTACTTCAGCTGGGGCGCGACGTACGAGCCGGGGCTCATCGACACGTGGAAGTGGCCGCACTCGGTGGTCCTTGAGCATGAGGGCGAGAACGACGGGCTTGTGTCCGTCGCCTCGTCCAAGTGGGTACGTGGCGCTCTTCCTTTCCGACGCGGGTCTGTGCTCATTTCGCTGTGCAGGGCACGTACCTCGGCACGCTGCAAGGGGTCTCCCACCTCAATCTCGTCGGCTGGATAAATACCGCGCAGTACAAGTGGGCGGAGATGATGGGTCGCGAGATAACTTTCCGGCCCGCGACATTTTACCTCGGCATCGGCGACATGCTGGCAGGAGAGGTCGAAGGCCAGCCTCCGCTCGATCAGCAGAAGGGGACACCGGTGCTGAATTGCGGCAGCCGACAACAGGGAACGAGGCCGGCAGAGGGGTGGACGTGGCGGAGGATTCGCGCGGAGTGGACGAGCCGCTGAGCGACGCGCAACAAACGAGCGGTGCCGCAGAAACTTTGCAACGGACTAGCGACGACACGCCTCGACGCGAGGGGTGACGCTGATCTACATACACAATTTTAGAATGGTATTCCATCTTTAGCGGTATGATAATGATAATTACTGTATTTTCGAGGTCCATACATGCATTGTACGATAATTCATCTCAACGTTGAATATTCCCTGAGTTTAGAGTGTGCCATTCGGAGGAAGCCAATGTTTTTTAGGATGGAGGCTTTTGCCGGAGATAAGTAGTGTACGGCAATTGTAGGTCCTTGAAGGTCCACTGCGAACGGCATCGACGAGATTGACAACTTGACAAGCTGCATAGATAAGATTAGATTGCGATTGTATCAACGATTTCTCAATCGCGGGGCTCCACCTCTTCCTTCGACTTTCCCACCATGGCTACAAACGTACTCGAACTAGTATCGACCAACAAGGTACGTGGCTCTACTCTCCTTCAAATCTAACCCAACGGAGAGAAACAGGTCTTCGGCGGCGAGTTGCGCAAGTACAAATTCAAGGCAAGTTGGACGCCTTCGCTGTTACGCGCAGAAATGCTGAACGCTGCAGTCCGCCGCGCTCGGAGGCCTCGATTCAAACTTCAATCTATTTCTCCCACCTCAGGCAACGTCGGGTAAAGTCCCCCTCCTCGTTTACCTCGCGGGGCTCACATGCACCGAGGATAATGGGTGGGTAATCCTTCTCCCGTTGCGTCGTTCTCCGCCTGACCTTGAGGCTTGCCTAGGGCACAGAAAGGCGGCTTCTTTGGCCCCGCCGCCGCCAAGGGCATTGCCCTTCTCTTCCCAGACACATCCCCCCGCGGCGCGGGCATCGATGGCGAAGATGCCGACTGGGACTTTGGCACCGGCGCCGGCTTCTACCTCAACGCGACGCACCCCAAGTTCTCAAAGCACTACAATATGCTGACCCACGTTACCCTCGAGCTGCCGCAGGTCCTAGGTGTAGCAGACTTGCCCATTGTACGTGCTTATTGCATATCTGCACTCTGTACCGACAACTTGAAATCAACTTGAAGGATCTCGCGCGCCAGTCGATTTTTGGGCACAGCATGTGAGATCACTGCAGTCGAATGATAGATGTTGCTCATTTGTCGCAGGGGTTCGATACCACCGAATATGCACCCTTCTCGTTTGACTCATTATTTTTAGGCGGCCACGGCGCGCTCACGCTGTACCTCGCCTCAAAGACCAAGCAGTACCGATCCGTCTCCGCCTTCTCGCCAATCTGCAATCCCGTCAATTGCCCCTGGGGACAGAAGGCGTTCAACGGCTACCTTCAGGGCGGCGTCAGCGAGGCGGCGGAGCAGTACGACGCCACCGAACTCATCAAAACGCGCACCGATCCCGTTCACATCTTGATAGACTACGTTTGTACCCGCCGTTGCTGCTGCTGATCTATTGCTCACACCACTGACAGGGAACGGGCGACAACTTTTACAAACAGGGCCAGCTCCTTCCAGAGAACTTCTTAACGGCCGCCCGCGATGGAGGGCACGATGAGCGTCAAGTGGAGGTTAGGAGCCAAGAGGGCTACGACCACAGTTACTACTTTGTGAGAGAACATCCATGACTTCTCCACTGGCTTGCTCACCTGTGTGTTACTGCAGATCTCTACCTTCGCCGCGGACCATATCAACTGTGCGTTGTCTGTTACAGCCGCGGTTCACTTACTGAAAAAAACGTAGTTCACGCGAATTTCCTTTGAGTTGACAGCGAAATACACATTTTTCGATGCAGGTTATACTTGTACAAATGAGATTCATGCGAGCAGCAGCAAAACACGTAGTCCATGCGGGTTGTACTTTTACAAATGATCAATGCAATACAGTCCATATGAGCAGAAACCAGGGAAGCAGTATGGAAGGGAGAGGACCAGCAGCGCAAAGGAGAGCCGAGGCAGTCAGTGGTAGCGAACTTGCACTTGGTTTTGATAGGTAACATTCAGGTCATCCAGCTCGCACTCGATCCATCGGCTTTGCAAGGCGTCGTTGACTGTCGCTCGCTGGTGGTAGTTGTGAACTAGAAGGCTGCCAACCAAGGCCCTTGCTTTTGGAAATAAACCCCACACATTAGTCTCGCTGTCGCGGGAAATCGCTTGACTCGAGAGGGGGATGGTTAGGGTACTAACCATCAGGCAGAAAATTCCAAGGATGGTTAAGAAATTCCACCTCGCCCTCGATGATCTTGGCTTTGAGGCGGGCTTCATTTCGGTGGTAGTTATGCGAAACCTGGGAAGTGTGAGAGGCTTGGATATGGCTCAGCCAATCCGACGATGAGTTGAAGATCGTATCATTATCAAAGGGGTGAGAGCCACTAGGGAGAGAAATCACAAGCCTCCAGCATAGCAAAAAAAGAACATACGAGAGCATTATATACAGGATTACGCCTGCGCTCCAGCAATCCGAAGGCATACTTTTGCAATGTTTAGAGCGGACGATTGCACGCGACTGTGCACTCACCCCGTGTACTTCAAATGCTCTTGATCGAGGGCGAGAACGCCTTCTGGAGGTAAATACGAGACTGTACCACAGACATTGAGAGTTTCCTGATACGCTCTGGGTCGTGCGAGGCCGAAATCAGCTATTACTATTCGGGGATAAGGTCCTGGCGCGTAGAGGAGAATGTTTTCGGGCTACAAATAAAGTGAGCAGCTGTGGTTCAAAACTCGGAACATATGAACCTTGAGGTCTGCATTCCCGTCAGTTACAGAACCATAAACTCGAATGAATTCACGCACCACGGTGAGATATCATTCTGGAGTGCAGATAGTGCAGGCCAATCAATATCTGATACATGATAAATTTCGCCTCGGCCTCGCACAAGTGGCTTTCCTTTTCCGCGTAAGCTGTGATATAGGTGAAGAGATCTCCACCGGTACAAAGCTGAAGAAATATGAACATGAACTGATCGTCTTCTTCGGTATCGTAGATGCGATTGATGTTTGGCTGCGGACGGTCAATTCTAGGTTTGACCAGCAAGAATGAAAAACAGACGTGTTGGAGCCCATTTAGGATACTAATTTCCTTGAAAACCTGTCTCATATCGCAACCCTTCTTTTTTCGTATCGTCTTGCAAGCAACCTGACGGCGAGTGGTGCCTGGAACAAGATCAGGCAGATATAACACCCTGCAGCAATATAGGTACGGGAGACGTCGAGAGCTAAATGGACCGTGGCAAATGATCCCGATCCAAGTTTTTGGCTTGTGACAAGATATTTGCCGATAGACTTGAAGCAATCGATCAATGAATAGAAGAAAATGTAAAATGTAAAAACTACCATGGTCCTAGCCAACGCGGCGGCGTTGGGTCGAATAAATCGAGCTTGTCAACTCGGTCTTTCCATACATGCTGGCACGTAAACGCTGGAAGGATTTTGACATGTCGCTCTTCCCAAGACGAAAAAGACACTCACTGGCAGAGTTCGGGAGCTGCAGTTTATCACCGTGCATCAAAATTACCACACTCTTGCAGATGCGATGACCATTGAGGAGGATCCCGTTCCTTGAGAGATCCTAAAACTCGATAGTAAGATGGGAAAAGGCACATTTACTGCCGGCACAGTACCTGGCACGAAACAATCACCCCGCCATTCTGGCTTCGTACAGCTGAGAGGACACAGTGTACTGGAATGTGATGAACATCGTCCTCAGCCGTCTCATGCTCGATATTTCGACCTACCAGCGGACACACAGCCGCCTGAAATAACGTAGTCGCTGAGTTCAACGGCTCGTTAGTTCGTGATGGTAAGCTGAATCCTAACACAAAGCACCATTGAGGATTTCTTCCAATGGTTGCAGGTCGATTCAGTTTCAGTACGACGGCTCGAGGTAAGCCATCTCTTCAGGCTTTAATGAACTTGGCACAGAAAACAGAATCCACCTTCTTTGCGTCCGTTGTTAACAGTGATAAGTTTCGCGCATAGATCGTTGGGTGCATGATGCGGATTCATCGAAGAAGGCGGAGCCATGGACATGAAGTGTGGTACAAAAAGAGAATTAGAATGTCACTTCGACGCGTACTTTTGAACGTCACGCGTGTAACGTGAGCGAGTACTTTTCTGCACTAATAGTAAGAAAACCACCCAAAGCATTGCTTCGGAAGGTTAGACGAAAGCCTAGATCGGCCAGAAATACGAGTACAGTATGTCTAAATGTCATAACCCTTCCCGCTCCGTTGTTTTACGCGCTTCATTTTTTTGTGATGTTTCTTCCCGTCGCCAAGAACACCCCCCTGGTTTACCAGAACCGATGCCAGTCGAGCTCTGCGGCCGCTAAGTGGCGTGCCATCGTCTGCAACAGCGTTCTGGTGGGGATATGTCCGCGAGCGGGAGAAAGTCTTCCCATCTAGCAGACCCGAGCCTTGAATGAAAGGCCTCGGGGAAAGCGCCGAATTATTCTCGAAGAAAGTCTGATCAAGGGCTCGAGATTTCAGACCCTGGGGCTGAGCCGTTGTTTCGTTCCCCGGAGCCTGGGATGGTACAAAGGTATCGGCCCCCTTCCCTACCCTCGTCAAAGGCGCTCGCTTTTTATCGGCGAATCGCAGCATGGCAAGCTCGTGCGTCCGTTTATTGAACTCCGCTTCAGGGACTTCCGGCGGGGGATGACAGTAGAGGATTTTTGCGTTGACGTAGTCTTTCATGATATATCTTGCGGCCCGAGCTTCATCGGGATTTCCTTGCCCTGATCGCGTATACCCTCGGCCAACTGCGGTGAAATAATTCAAAATTGAAATAGTAGATAAAGACCTCAGCACTCACTCGCGTATGCAATGAGAAATTCTCAGCAGTGACTCGCCCGTCTCCTCCCTCTTCAACCCCTGGGACTTTGATAGCTAAGCCATACGTGGCCTCTAGAACTTCCTTTGGGATACGTTTAACCACCAACGCCGCAGGCCCAGTGTGCTCTTTCATCTGATCGATAGGAAGCACGCCGTCGCAAATCAAGTCGGCCTTGGTGGTTGCGAACTGCGGGAATACGAGACCAGGGCAGTCGCAAAGCGTCATAGAGTCCGACAAATTTATCGTCTGAAAGTGCTTGGTCTTTCCTGGGGTGGAAGAGACACTGACTTTCTTCTCGCCGAGCAGGGAGTTGATTGTGCTGGACTTGCCCACATTGGGGTATCCAACAAGACCAACCACAAGCTTGGTCGGGGATTTTCCGGTAGACGCCGAGAATACTAACGAATTTGATTTAATCCTGCACACAACGAGATTTCTGGAAAACATTTACCAGATAAATCAGGCGCCGCTCTTTCAAACAGACTTTCTAGTTCCAATACGGATAATACCTTGGCTCTGGGGTCTTGTCCTTCCGACGAATCCTCTTCTGCCGAGAAGTAAAATTCCTCGGACTCATAGCCTGACTCGTCGTCGCTTTCGCCACTAGACTCTTCTTCTGCCTCATCCGCCTCGTCGTCGCTTTCCTCATCTTCTTCGACGTGCCTTGACCGCTCATTTCCGGGGTCGTTGTTTGCGCGCTCTAAGGCGTCTCGGCGAGCCTGCTGCAAAGCAGCGGCATTGGCAGCTGAGAAAAAGGCGTATTGGATCCCTTGCTTGTCAAAATGGTCGGCCCATAAGCACCTATGGAAGAGTGAGATCGTACAAGCGAGACAGTAATATACTTACCTTTGCTTCGCAGTTAGAAGATCTGCCTTGTTGATTAACAGTAAACACCGTCTCTTACCTTTACCTGTGCCTCTTTCCCCCTCTGCCCCTTCAACGTCATGGACGTAGGCCTCCAAGTCTTCGCATCGAAAACGGAGGGGATTGCGAGCATCGACAATTTGAACAACAAGATGGGAACGTTCCAAGACACGCCAGAGCTGGCGCCAAACCTCCAGGTTTCGTTCAAACGGTGTAAGAAGAAAATGCTCTTCCTCTTGGAGGCTAGAAACAGTGAGGATACCCAAAACGGGTACAGACGGGGAGATCGTACCTAGCGAGTCCTCTTCTCCAGTCAAGAAATGCGGTCTTTTCTGTTTCTCGAGTTCTGCCGGGGTCATAATCTTCGTCCATTCAGGTCTCCTAGGCACCCTGAGTCTCTTCTTATTCTCCTGGTGCTTCTTGAGAGTCGTAATCTCTTCCTGTTCAGAGAGAAGGTAGGGGTTTTGACTAGAGCCAGCCGACTGCTGAATAATTTTGACATTACGCCGCTCTGTAATGAGAGAAGATCAGCGAACAGCATGTGGACGACGGAGAGTACAGACCGGCTGTGAAGTCAGTACCAGCTAGTTGAGCGGTATTGAGGAATTCATCGAGATCGGCTTCTTGTGTAACTGATTTGAGACGAGATGTCGAGTCGGCGTCGGTAACATACTGCGACGATAAAGGATGAGTAAAATAGTGGGGTGGAATATAACGAGCTAACCAAGCCGGATTCTTGCATTCTTTTCGCATCTTTTGCCTTCTTGTTGATTATGGCGCGTCCAAGGCCACTAGGATTGGGATCTCTTTTCGGAGGCTAGGATTGTGAGCCGGAGAATCGACAAGAGGTATGAAGCTCACCATTCTGCAAAAGTTGTGCAAGTGCGTTGTAAGCGATCAAAACAGGATGATCGATCACTCGGGCCAAAAGCGGAAATCCATTGATGGCGTCCTCAAACCATGTCGTGTTTGCCCTGTACAAGTCGTTCCTTCGCCAGACCAGAAAATTGCCGCAGCTCTATCTTCGGTTTGTGCGGCAGCCCCTTATCTCACGCTTATCTAATCTCCTAATAGCCAATTTTGGCGAATAAAAGGTTTCGATGATGTTCGCGCTATTCTAGACACAGAAAATCTCCGGGTTCGCGACCTGAAACTGAAGCGCATGGCCAAGGTCGGTCATATCCTTCCCGTGCTATATTTCCACATAACTCACATCTCCTCAGGATGTGCGCAAACTCGAAGCAGCGAGTAAGCGCAGTATTAAGGCGTTCCAGCATGTCCTTGATGTTGCGTATGGCCGCAAAGGCAAACTTAAACGAGAACTCCTGGAGGTCCGGCATTCCGTCCCTTGTCTCTTCTATTCTAACCATGTGCTTAGCCTATCCTTACTGACCCAACTGTCCCAATCCCCCCGAGGATCATTCCTGCGGTGGAATCGTCTCGACCACCAGTGTATTCGAAGGAGTTGCGGGCATTGTTAACGTCTCCAGCATCTCGCTCTGTCGGCAAAGCTGTGTCGGAGCGGACTCTGGACTTTCCTCCAAAGCTTCCCGCCCGTGCCGATCCCAAGTCTGAGGATGCACGAATACTAGGGCCTTTTAGCAAGCGCCGCGAAAAGAACATAAGATGGCGCTACTTTGTAGAACAATTGCAGAACGTCCAACCGGCGCTGCAATTGGTGATCGAGAACATTCCTGCCGGCACTCGCGGAACAGCGCTGGACGACATTCGTCGGGTTGGAATCCGGGGCTTGCCGATGCAAGGCCTCCGCGTCTTTGAAGATGTCAAGACTCTCGCCACTCCGCCTCAGGAGAGACCGCGACGAACCCCCAAAAATCTAGATACGCCGTCTATGTCACGATGGATTCGGCGTCGATACGGAAGTCTATTGAATCAGATCCCAACTCTCACCTATAGAATATCTGCTCCAAAAAACCCTCCTCGTTATATGGTTTCTACATCTACATATGGAGCCAAAACCATTGATGCAGGCATCTCGGATGTGGAATGGTTGGAAGGACCTGCTCAACAGCCCGAAGCTGTTGACATGGATGACTTGGAATAACCAGAATAAAATACAACGGCTGAGCCTGCTGCAGATTCACAGCGTGCAAAATAAATACAAGTACAACTACGAACCCGATTCCATCTCCAGTCCATGCAAATCTATCACGTACATGCTAAAATTGCGGTCTGTGGCTCCCTTTGGTCCGTTTTCATCCCCCGTAACCTTGCATTGCAAATTCAACATCGTTTGGTATTCGTCAAAAGTGAAGATCTGCTTTTTCCGAATGCCATCCAGCATATCCTTGTGTGTTTTTTGTTAGCCAATTTCTTCTCGTTGAGCAGGCGACCATACCTGCGGCGATATATTGAACAGCGAATAATAGCGCTTGGCCTTATCGAATTCAATGTTTTGCTGGTCGTCAGACAGGGTCTTGGTCCTTTGCTGTAGAGCAAGGATATTCCTCATGACTTTCTTGATACCAAATGCCGTGGGTAGTCGTAGGTGCCGCGCACCCGAGATGAGCAGCTGTTCCATGAGATTGCTCAGTCCCATGAAAACAAATCTAGATTCCATCAATTGAGGTTCTTGCGACGTTCAGAGAACGCACTGTCGCTCTCGCTTGGGGAGGCAGGTTGAAGCAAAGTCGCTGCATTCTCCCAGCTCATTGTTCAAGTCAACCACGTGAGGATCGGGTTCACCCGCTTCACGTTCTAAGGAATAGTTTCCCTACACAAGGCGCATGATCAGTCAGTGAAAAGTGAATGCAAATAAAAACAACACACATATCGCAATGCGGACTCGAGGTAATGAATAGTTCGACAGCGGATGTCAATGCGAAGAGCGTCGAGAATAAGCTCGGAGAGTTGCTCGTAAGTCTTCAACAGAGCTTGGAAACGACTACACAAGATTTAACCTGATCTAGCTAGCGAAAGGAATTTACCAACAGAGTCATCTCGCGAGATAAAGGCAGTTGAAGTTTATCCGTGGATGTTGGCAATGCTGGGAGGAACGGTGTATAAGGCGATACCGCCGACATTGGCTCGAGAGGAACCGGGGACAAAAGTGAACTGTTGTCTTCCGGGGTAGCCTTCAGAACATGGAGCTCTGATGCAAACCATGCCTATTGAAATAAATAAAAAACCGATTGATAAGACCTAAGAAATCATACCACGCTCCGGTACAGGCTTGCCAGTGCAGCGAGATTTCGGATAGACACGATGAGCTCGGAGTGTTGGACTGTATTTTGTCCTAGCAAATCCATTTCCAAATTGGTCTCCTGCCGACATAGTTGTTGCTGCTTGGACGGGTCTGTTTCCTGAGAAGATCGTCAGGAAGGGACAAAGAACTGCTAAAACTGTTGAGGATCGTACCGGGGTGTTCAATAACTCCGCTAGACACGGCGTCAGCTCTGAACGCTGGGCCCATTGCGCTGCCAGAGCCGGTTGAGGCTCTGCGTCCGCGTCCTGGGCGTTTGGAACAGATACCAAATCTTGGAAACGGTCGCTGCACCGCTGGTAGAACTGTATCATGACACCTAAAATCAACCGAGAGTAATTTTCTCGGTGAAACGGCGACTTGAGTAACATGGCACACAGTGAATTGATCAGCGCCATCAGATGCGTGCTCGCCTAGATTGGTGATTACTAATACTCGCGTTTGTATTTTCAGTAGGACAGACCTTCGCAGAGGTTCGGGAGAGAGGCGAGAGGACGATGGATCTGGTTGGAACGCGTCCGGGCCTACCGATCTTTGAATGAAAATGGTAATTACGGGTGAGTAATCCTTACCGGTGACGGCTTGGTGGAAGAGGAACGAAACTTTCTCCTCCAATTGGGGAAGATAGTTTTTCAGCACAAAATCATCGAGCACAGCGGTAGATTCGCGTGCGGACTCCACCCCAGAGGGAAGGACATCGGAGACACGGTCCAGCCACGCCAGCGTCGGCTGGAAAAGCACACTAACATGGAATGCATCGGGACGAATGATCAGGCGATGATGCTGCCCAGCTCCGAGCAGTCGGTCATCAGTGCCTACGATAGACAGCGCGGCTTGGACTGTGCTCTCTGAAGATTGGACAAGGCCGGGCATCGTATCTTTGAGAACACGAGTGAGTTCCTCCTCGTGCGTCCGTAACGCCTTGTTGGTAATTTTCGCGTCCGTGTCTGCGAATCGAAAGACAGCCTGTATATAGGTTAACAGGGCAGATATATACGGGATGACCACTGGCCTTGGTCTTGTCCCGAGAAAACTTGTTCTCCCGGAGAATCTCGTTGATAGATGAAATAGGGTTTCTGCCCGATACAGATCCCTGGTTTTCATCCACGAGATAATCATAGATCAAAGTTCGAACCTACGAAAGAATAAACCGAGTCGTCCACAAAGGAATGAGGCCCTACCTCCGCCTGTACTGGATTCCAAATTTCAGCCAACGGAAACAGTGCACCTGGTTTAGCCCCAGATGAATCCTTGAAATCGCGACGCTATTGATCTACAGTTAGCATATGATGGAGTGAAACGTGAAGGGAGGACTTACCGACCCAATCCGATTCGCGACCTCGTAAATAACCCGTAAACTTTGGGCAACAGCATCAAGCTTGGAGTATAGGGTCCAGAAAAAGTCCTTCAATATTTCGTGATCCACCTGTTTTGCAGAGGATTCCAACGCAACGAGACGTAGACCAGCGGCATTCCATGCTGTCTTTGAAGCCGCCGATGCAGATGAAGAATCAATGGCGGAAAACGTGTAAACGCTGTCCGTTCTCCCGGAAACGCCGGTGAACAAAAAGGTCGAGCCTCGCCGACCATATTCCGCTCGCTCCTCGACTTCATCAAGGGTAGCTTCAACGAGAGTGAATAACTCGCTCGGAAGCCTTTGTCCTATGTTGTCCAACGCATTGCCGAGTTTTCCTAGGACTGCGAAAGACTCCAGGAGCGTTTCCATGTAGGCAAATGAGTCCGATTCAGGATTATTTGCTGTGGAAGTAGCAGTGAAATTTCGGCCTGTAAAGTCGGTCCCGCTATTTCGGAAACTAGGATCATTGAGATCGTGAGGGGGATCATTTGGACGCAGGGCGAGATCGTTCAAGAATCTGGTCAACCGCGTCTGCCGAAAAGTTTCCTCCGAAGGCGATGATGTGGGAAGAACGGAGGGTTTAAGCTCCATCTCTGCCTCGAACTCGACTTTCGGAACTGGGAGCGAGTTAGCTCCGCAGAAGAAGAAGAGGAATCGCACAAGTTTGTTGGTTTGGAGTGTATGCTGTCCAGCGTGACTCGCACCAGAAAGACTAAGATAGAGATGGCTTTGAAGTTCGTCGATCAAGATTTCTCGAAGCGCCTGGAATAACTGTCAGTGTCTGCATACAAACCTTTTAAATGACTTGCTGTTTCCTGCGCATTCAAGTAGCTTCTTAAATCAGCGACGGCTCCAATCTCCAGCATTTCTGATTTGTTTATTATTTTAAGACTTCGGACAAGTAGCACGGAAGCCTGTAAAAGTCGTTTCTCTGACATGAGAGTTTCAAGGAGGTCGGGAACGGATTTGAGGTGCTCACTAGACAAGATGAGTACGGAGGAGGAACAAGCGAGTCATTCTCACATTTGATCCAGGAGGCGCATCATTTCCTCCAGGACCTGCCCCCTTGCCCAAAGTTGGACGAGATCAGCTCGTTTGCTCCCCAAAGCGTCTTTAGATTCTTGTAATGCTGTCCGTGCATCCGTAATTTGTGCTTGAGTGGCACTGAGGTGATTCAAAAGCGACGCGTGGTGAGGAAGGGCAGCGGCAAACGCTTGATAGTGTTCTGGGTAATGAAAAATGATGTCAGGGGTTGATCATCGAGGTTCATGAAACACTCGCTGTCGACCGAGCCCTTCAGAGCTTTGGACAGCATGTTTTTTGTCCGTCGAAAGGAGTCCATATCTTTTCCCACTGAATTTTCATCGAGGAGTTCAAGCGCTAATCCACGTTGTTGAACTATGATTCATGGCTCAATACGGAGAGCGATAAAGAAGCATGAGCCCACCTCTGGATCGACCACAAACTCCCACCCGTCCTTCACTTGGTCCAAAACGGCTAATACATTTGAATTGACGGACACGAGCAACAGGAGGATGGCCTACCATCAATGTCACCCGCACGCGCCTTTCCGTTTACTTTTCGACCAGGTGCTTTGTCTCGTATTCGTCGTTGCCGCTGCTTCTCTGCCTCTGCCTCCTCTCTTCTATCCCGTTCCCGTTCGTAATCGTCTTCTGTTCGTCTCCGCGTGCCCGCAGACTTGAAAGCAGACATGACCGAATTCAGAGCAGGCGGGGTGGTCAAGTCTTGATCGACAATTGGTCGTTGTGCTGTGGAACGCGGGTTCGGGGCTGGCCCCGAATTATTCTTCGTTGCATTGGGTCGTGATCGGTACGAGGTAGAGACATCAGTAGCTGTGCTATCCCTGTTGTAGGACGATGCTGCAGAGTAGTCGGATCCGCGACTTCTCAGCTCGGATCGCTGCGGACGAGACGGGCCATTTGGTGCGGTATTTTGGAGACCTCGCTGAGGCGAACTGGAAATTAGGCCACTGTTGCTAGGTGTTGAAGGGCGCGATGGAGGACGAGCAACCTGCAAAGGTCGAGTACCATTGGCATATGGAGGCTCCGAGTCGTTTCCGTTTGAGAGGGAGGGTGAGCGGACACGGCGGCTGGGAAATGGCGCAGAGCGAGACATGCGTCAAGACGAAGGTCTTGATTTGGTTCTGTGGTGTCCTACATATGTCGATCACTGTCTTCCCTTCCTTCCAACCATCATGGCCAAAAATTATCTTCCACCGTTTCTCGTGCCGTTCGGCGACTCGACTGCCAAATCTCAGCATGAGGCTATATTCAACCATCCAACATTTGGTCCAGCCCACTCGCTATGGTGGTGGAATAGCTGTCAAGAGTCTCCAGAGGCCGTTTTCTTGTTTGTCCCTGGTACCACGATTAAACGCAATAAACCCGTGGACAATTCAACTAATCATGGACAGGCAATCCTGGCCTTCTGCTATTTTATACAGAGTTTCTCACATTGCTCCATACCAAACACCCTCGTTTAGCCATCTTCGCCCATGCACATCTAGGGCACACACCGAACATTCCGACTAACGAGTATAGCCTCAGTGCTCAAGTTCAGGTTGGTTGTGATAGGCTTCTGAATTACTGACTACCTAACGTCGCGAAAGAGTGTTATTGAAGCTGTCGACGCCATCCGCGTCGCATATGGCACAGCTAAAATTGTTCTAAGTGGCCATAGCGTTGGGGCATGGATATCCCTGCAGGTTTATACCCATTATTACCGTCGCTGCGAACCTACAATGTTCTCAGGTCCTGAAAGCAAGACCATCAGATATTTCGCAACTCTTTCTGTTGTGTCCGACATTGATGTACATCGCTGACACACCGAATGGACGACGATTATCCGTGAGTTCGCGAAATCTAACAAGCTTCCCAACATTGAAATTCGACAAGTGGCTTTTCAAATCGCCGTTTCCGTCGGTAATATCATGGCTTTCATACCTAAGTCGACCTCTCCCTCTCTCTCTCGTTTTTCCCAATTGGTCTTTCTTTCTGCCTTTATGCACAAGGATATCAAATAGCCTTATTCTTCTCCAGGCCGGCCCTTCAAATTGCTGTACTTCGAAGTCTTCTTAATTCTCGCGCAACAATCTTTGCTTGTTTGTCCATGGCCCACGAGGAGATGGCCGCTATTCGTGACCTCGATCTAGTCTTGCTGAATGAACACCGGCATCGCATATATCTGTACTACGCTGCGGAAGATGATTGGGTTTCCAGACATAAAGCCAAGGTTACGCGCTTGTATTCGCCTGAGGAAGCCACTAGGGTCGTCGAAAATGCTAATGTTCCACACGCTTTCTGCCTTTGTATGTACTATTTAACCATTTAGCGCTCGTCACTCTGACTTGATCCTGACAAGCTCATAGCGCAGAGGCTGTTAGCCAATGTTCGCTGTGGCTGAACGTTCTATGTCTGTAGAATGGTACGATTCGATTAGACCTTTTGCTATTTCTTGGAAACACAATCCATGGTGTATCCGACGACGCTACGCGGTGAAAAATAACTACTAATTAATTAATTGATTTGATGGCGTTTTACGTTATTTGTTTACGCGTTTTTTGCGTCCAAACAACTCGCACTCTCTTTCATTCTGCCCTGATGTCCTCCTGATCAAAGCAGAAACAGAGACGCTAATAGAGAAAGGGTAAATTGCAACATTTTTCGGCATGGCATCCAACCCCGATGACCCCGCATTGCTATTCACTCCGCAGAAATCTGTCGCGCCTCCCCAAACACATCCCCGGATTTTCGTGGAAGTGCCTATCATGGCCTCCACTCAAAAGGTCACCTACAAGCCGCGTCAAGACAGCGGTCTCACCGACACGGTGGAGTACATTGTTGACGAGATTATTGGTGAATACAAGGAGAAGGAACAGCTGTATTATTACGCGCGTTACAAGGGCGGTATCGCTCACAAGGTAGGTCTCACTCTTGTAGACGCGTTATCTTTCATTCTAACGCGTCGCGTTACAAGTTTGCAGTGGAGGAGATTCGGAAGAAGCACCCCGACCTTGTCTCTGAATACCGTACGCGTCACTCTGCTCGCTGAGCTCTTTGACTGACAATAATGTCACAGTCCGCAAGAAGGCTGCAGATGAGCTTCCCGAGTTCAATCCTGCCGCCCATTATGTGCATCCTAAGTCCCGCGTCCGGATGCGTGTAAAGATCGGAAAAAACCACGCGAGGAGCAGCATTTCAATCAACGGAAGCGTCGCGCCATCCAGCGATATAGAGGGGGTTCCCGACTCCGAGGCTGATATAGAGGCTGTGGACGAAGACGAGGACGAGGACGAGGACGAGGACGAGGACGAAGACGAAGACGAGTACGACGCTGAGGACTCCCCCATCAAACCTCGCCGCAGCACGCGCTCCACCAAACTCCCCACGCAGAATTTACCGTTCAGTCCAAAGAAGACGCGATCGCAGAAAATCATCGTCCTAGATTCAGACGAAGAAGGCGACACTCCAGAAGGGAGCACCACGAACGTCGCCACGCGTCGCTCTACGCGTTCTCGCAAAGGTTTCAAGATCAACCTCGATGAAGGCGCGTATTACGAGTCTGAACAAGAGGACAACAGTGAAGACTACGACTCCGCACCGAAACCCAAACGCGGCGCTAAGCGTCCAAAGGTTCCGCGGAAGAAGGGCAGCCGACCTGCCTACGGGCATGTTCGCGGTATAGAGGATCTCGAGTATGACCCCAACTCCGACGAGGAGACAACAGCGTTGAGGCTCCACCGAGACACTTGTGAAAAATGCCACGAAAAGCCGGCCCACGAACAGCTCCTAGCGCTCAGCAAACGCAAAGGCAGAGCCCGTAAGAAACGCAAGACCACGGACGACGAGTTCGATGAATCTGGAGATGAAGTTGAACGCGCCTCCAAACGCGGGGGATGGGTGAGATGGTTCGTTGGACTCGATGTTTTTATTTCTCCGCGCTGAGTAATACTTCCAGTCTTAAATGCCCGGTTGCCAACCACTGGAGCTGTTTGTCGAGGGTCCAACAAGAAGAGATCCTTAAAGCGGCTCGGGAGATCGACCGTGCTGCCTGGCGTAGCACTCTGCCCGAAGGCGAAGTTCTGGATGAGAATGGCAAACCTAAATCCAATCCCAACGAGCCTGGCAAGCGCCCCGGTCTGGATCCTCAGCAAACCACCGACTTCATTTGCGGTAAGGAGCTTCTTGAATGTTACACTCTTTGCCAATCATGGTCCATCAGGCGCATGCACCAAAGGAGGCGTTTGTATGGGTTGCATGGAGACAGCGCTTGAACCCGACGCTGCTGTTACTTCGACCAAGCCCTTTGTCGAAGCTGCTGACACGAGTTCCGCCACGGGTAAAGATGTCGAAATGAAGGACGCCACAAAATTGCCGAACCTCAAGTACGATTCAACAATGGCCCTTCTTTTCCGGTGCCTTCTCTGCAAGCGGCCTGGTCACTACGAGCACATGCCAACTCCTTTAGACTTTCTGTCGGACTCGGACGTTCCGGATATCGCTGCTCACTACACAAAGTCTTGGCTTTGTGCGGATTGCTCCTCTTTCAGATTTGATTTGGACAAGATACTCGCGTGGCGTCCATATCCCCCAAATGCCATTGAGCCCCGGCGACACGCCGATGACCCCACACCGCATCACAAGACACCGCTTCCGAGAGAGTATCTCGTGAAGTGGGTGGACAGGAGCTACAGGCGCACGCAATGGGTTCCTCATATGTGGCTCGTCTCGACCAATGCAGCAAAGTTGAAAAACTTCCTTGCGGACGGTTGCAAGGTGGAATTGTTGGACGAGCCTGCAGACGATACAACCGCAGACGAAGATGGCCGCACGCAGTTCCAGGTCGTAGTCGAGTCGAGGGATTCCTCGGTCAAGCCCGGCGGAGGCGCGCCGAAGCTGGCAGGGGTTCGACCTCAGGATGCATCGGCTGACGCAGAGCGCAGGATACCACTTGCTTGGAAGACCGTAGACCGGGTCTTGGACCTTCTTCTGTGGCGTCCGCCAAAGAAGGCCCCTAAGAAGGCAAAGGGCAAGGGAGGGCGCAGAATTGAGTCGGACGAGGACGAGGCAGAAAAAGAACGTACCGCCGCGTTAGATGACGGTGAACAACCCAGTTCTTTGTTTACGGAATCTTTGGAGGAGTGGGAGGAGCGGACGAAAAAGAAGTTTACCATTGAAGACGCGGATGAAGTTGCTTGGATTTTCGTCAAGTGGGATGACCTTACCTACGACGAAGGTACGTGCTACTTCTTCCTTTGGTTCTTCGTATTTATAACTCTTTCAGCCACCTGGGACTCTCCCCCTCGCTCAAATGATTCCCGATATTATCCTGCGTTCAAAACGGCTCTAAATCGATTCATCGCATCCCGCCAAGTTTTCATTCCAGAGGGCGGCAAGCCCGCCAAACACAATCGAGCACACGACGGATACGACAGTTTGAGAATCCATGACGCATCCGAATTGGACCTTGGACAAGATCCAGCTTTCAAGCTGATGGATTTTCAGGTGCGTCTTCTCTTTGCTACTACAATCGTTCTCTTTGCCCATACTCCCTCGTAGGTTGATGGTTTCAATTGGCTGTGCGACAACTGGTGGAATCGTCAACATTGTATCCTTGCAGATGAGATGGGACTGGTACGCCCGTTCGCTCTCGAATGACCATAAATCAACCTTTGCCTCCAAAGGGGAAAACCGTCCAAATCGCAACCTTCATAGGCAGAGTTAACGACTTCGAAGCAAAACCAGCGTTAGTCGTCGTTCCGAACTCCACCATCACCAACTGGGTCCGGGAGTTCGAAAGATGGGCTCCGAAACTCCGAGTTGTGCCCTTCTATGGCGAGGCGAAGAGCCGAGAGGTGATCAGAAAGTACGAGCTGACCCACGCTAAGAAGAAGAAAGGGTTTACGAACGCTAAATTCCACGTCCTCGTCACCACATATGAGACCTTATCCGGGAAGGATTTCACGACCGTATTCAAGAACCAACCACGTTGGGAGGTGTGTTTTAATTTTTTGCGTTTGATTGTCATTGATCAATGTTGAAGATACTGGTTGTTGATGAGGGCCAACGATGTAAGAATGATCTCAAGGCATACACATCATCTGATTGATTTATCCGTGTTTCAGTGAAGAGCGACTCTAGCCTTCTGTTCAAGAAGTTGAACGAGTTGAACACTCTCCATCGGATTATTATGACGGGTGTAAGTCACGACGAAAACAACTTGTTAGCGGTGACTCACCAATGTCTACAGACTCCATTGAACAACAACATCAGAGAATTGTTCAATTTGATGAATTTCCTCGATCCTAAAAATTGGAACGAACTAGAGACCCTTGAGGAGAAATACGAGGTCCTCACCGAAGATCTTGTGAAGGAACTCCACAATCTGTTACGACCTTATTTCTTGCGTCGTATCAAGAGTCAAGTTTTAAAGCTGCCTCCCAAAGTCTGTCGTCAATTCCTTCTTTTGCTGCCTTCAACTGAGCCGTATACTGTAGAACGAGGTCATTGTACCGGTTTCAATGGCACCTTTGCAAAAAGAAATATACCGGTCGATCTTGAGTGCGCCTGCACACAGTTCCCATTCCAGCTTTGACTCAACATTTTTAGGCCACAATCTTGACCTTTTGAACGGTTTGACTGGACCCAAGGCCTATGCGGCGTCCAAAGGCAAACTGAACAACGTTCTGATGCACTTGCGCAAGTGTTTGCAACACCCCTATCTCTATGAGGAAACTATCGAACCTCGTGGCTTGCCTGAGCGAGAAGCCCACGAAAAATTGATTGACGGCAGCGCGAAATTACGATTTTTGAAGGTCTTATTGCCCAAGCTCAAAGCACGCGGTCACAGAGTTTTGCTTTTCAGTCAGGTATACATCCCACGGTTAACAAGGCACAATCAGTAATTCTCTTCAGTTCGTTATCGCCCTGAACGTTATTGAGGACTTCCTCGCCGGAGAAGGCCACCGCTTCCTTAGACTCGTGCGTCAAACGATTCCTGAGCGTTTGCATTCTGAATAATTTGCTTGTAGGATGGCAACACGAAAGGCAAAGATCGTCAGAAGGGTATGGACGAATTCAACCGGGAAGGCTCAGATGTATTTATCTACCTGTTGACAACTCGCGCTGGCGTACGCATCTTGCAGCTGACTCTTCCGTCCTCTGAATTCCTCTGTCTACAGGGTGTTGGCATAAACCTCTTCACTGCGGACACTGTAATTATATTTGACCCCGATTTCAACCCGCATCAGGTCTGATCCGGATCAAATTATTTCCCTGCTGAAGCTAATTTTTTCGGACATTTCAGGACTTGCAAGTGAGCTCGGAGATGGTTTCGTGTATAATTTTGAGCTGATCCATGGACAGGCCATCGCCCGTGCATATCGATATGGCCAAAAGAATACGTGTCTGGTATTCAAGTTGATGGTAAAAAATTTCCCCTCTCTGAAGTGACTTTCAGCTCATACACGTTCTTTCCAGGTCAAGGACTCGGCTGAAGGTGGTTGCCGGCAACTCTTGCATCTCTATTTCTAACGGTATTCTTAGAACGAATCGTTCAAGTTGGCAAAAAGAAACTCGTATTAGACCACCTTATTGTCCAGAAAATGGATGATGATGACGACGCTGGCGACAACGTGGAGTCCATCCTGACTTACGGTGCTCAGGCTTTATTTGACGCCGACTCAGGCGCAAGGGATATCACTTGTATCTCATCGTCGTCATGCATCTACCACGTACTCACTGTCTGCATAGATACTGACACGGATATCGACAAACTGATCGACAAGACCGAGCAAGAAGCAGAACCCGAAAAAACGAACGACGAAGGCGCTCTATCCTTCTCCTTCGCGAAGGTTTGGGCTGCCGAGAAAGATACCTTGGAGGAGGTCGTGGAAGAGGAAGGCCAGGGGGACTCATGGGCGCAGACTTTGCAGAAAATCAACGAAGATCGAGACAGGGTCAGGGCTGAAGAGATGGCTACATCGGGTCGTGGCGCTCGTCGTCGAGCTGCCGCCCCCAAGGTACCACAGAACAGCCTTCTGCCGCAGCGCAACTAATCTTCAAATGCTTACAGAAAAATGCTTACCTCATCGATGCAAGCCCGATCAAAGGCTCAGGTTCTCGACTGAATTCTCGAGCGCAATCACAAGCGGATGAAATTGAATCAGCGTACGCTGGTTCGTCGGATTCGGAGGACGATATCCCGGATGGCTCCTCGGCAGTCGCAGAGGCTTTCAATGAAGCGGAGACAAAATCGCGCAAGGTAAAAAAGAAAGAGAGGAAAACTGCGGCAATGGACAATGCTTTGGTACCGATCCAAAACTTGGCTTATCAAGAGCCCTGCGCGCTTTGTGGTGTTCGCCATGGTGACCAACTGGGCGAATGCATGATGACGGAAAATTCGCAGCATCTCGCGGAATTCAGGGAGATGTTGCTTCTGCACCCAGAAGATGAACCCCTCGAGAAACGGGTGCGCAAAGAGACTCAGTCTAGTTGAACTCGTATCTAACGGTTCCCCCAGCGTGCCGCCATCGAAGCTATTGACGAAATACTTCATCAACGCGGGCACATAAATCTTGTGCTGGGCCAGCCCCTTGAAATCGTGGAGCGCTCGACTGCTGATCATCCGCCCCATAAGAAGTCAAAGGTCACCACAGCTCAAGACCAGGCTTCACGGCCGTCTGGTTCAGGAAACCCAGTTGTGTCGTCTATGACCGCCCGCCCGCCGGCACAGTCAAACGCGGTCGCTAGCTCATCGAAGCGCACGCTCTCTCCGACCCCTGCCGGAAATACCTCACACAAAAAGCCTAGAACATCTTTGTCCTCTCCCTGCATCATCTGCGGGATTTCTCCTCACCATCTGGCGAAAGATTGTCCTGCAGTGGCCGAGGGTCCAAAGAGGTAAGTAATCTGTTAGCGGCGTTTCACGATTCTAACTGAGTCCAAGAATAACCCGCGAAATCAAGCGCCTTGAACTGATCCCAGGGAGTCGTCCAACAGTCGAGATTTTACGCAAGATACTAGTGAAGCAGAAGAAGAGAGAGGTGCAAACGCAGGCGGAAGTGATCGAGGTCAGCGATTGAAGGTGTATATGTGTCTCGAGCTTGAGTTACCGTAATATCCATCTTGGTAGTCAATGTAGATATACAAAACAGCGTAATTTCTGTATTTCTTTATACTTGACATCTCCTGATTTGACACCGCTCAGAGCGGAGTTCTTTCGCGAACTTTTTGCGATGCAGCCGTCTTTGCGGCGTTGCGCCTTGTGGCAGCGTCGTGGTGAGCCGACGAATTTCTCGGCTGCCTCCTTGACCGTACCGTCATTACACGCGTTGCCAAATTTATGTAAGAGGTTCCGCGCATTTTCGGCACGAAAGAAATGTGGGTCGCACCAGAGCATTTCGACCTTCAAGCTTCAAGCTTCAAGCTTCAAGGTTGACGGGATGATTAGTCCAGCTTTGAATGTATTCGTGTACCCGAAATTTTTAAAGCTGGGAGACGGCTCGCTATTGCTTTCTGGGTGTCAGTGAATTTTGTGAGGGGGCTGGGGAACTGGCTTGATGACGGTTAGGGTGACACTGTTCGTCCTGCCTGTGAACGGCAATTATTGGGATGATTGTCACATGGGCCGGGAAGGTGATAAATTTGACGTAGGCTAGTTCATAACAGTAGAGATTAGTTGGTACATCCGTAGCATACATGGGACGCCTTGTAGTGTGCTCACCGGCCAGCTTCATGGCTTTCAAAGACACTTACCACTGACTCGAGTCTCCCCAATAAGTATACAAGAATTCAATCTTGCTTCGCCCGATTTCTTATTAATGTTTCTCTCTCGTATCTGTGAGTTTTCATGTACGCAGCCCCCTTTTGTGGCTCCCAATTTTTTTTCATATGCATTGCAACGGATGAATTAGCCTGGAAGTAACAATGACAGCTCGAATACTCAAAATCTTGCTCAAAATGGCTGAGAATCGGTCACAACCACGGTTGCATCCGTAGCATTGGCAAGGATCTCGGGAATCATCGTATCTGGATCGGGAAGCTCGCCCTGATAAGTGTGTGGAGGTGAGTGAAGAAGCGAGACAAAGGAAAGAAAAGCGGCGAACATACACGACTGAACGCCTCCTTCCAATGCGTGAGGGCATCCTCGAGTTCGCGAGCAAACTCTTGCGCATCCGCATGCTTGAGCCGAAACCCACGCTCGACGACTTGCGCAAAGTGTTCGCCAAAGCGTTTCGGGTCCAGTTGGTCGAACTCGCCCCGCTCGTGTGCGTTGATCCGCTTGAAGTACTCTTCCTCGCTCGTCCAGCCGTTTAACCCCGGGACAGCCGCACACGGATGCTGCCACGAAAGGAGGAACACCGCCACGCCAGCCAGCGCAAAGAGGTCCGGCGCCCATGCGTTCCCACTCTCGAACGCGTGGCTGAGCGGAACGGCGTACGGAGGTGGGGCGAGTCGGGCACGTCGATTCGCGGGCACGCCACTGCCGGCCAGATGACCGCGCTTCCAAAGTCGCAAATGAGGGCGTGTGCACTGTGCACCGTCGTCAGATACTAAGGTGTTGAAAATGCTGCAATCGTTCCAAAGTACGCCTGCAGCGTGGAGATGTCCCATGCCGTGGGCGATCTCGACGACCCACTGAGCTCGAGTTGCAAAGTTGGGACGGGGATTTTTTAAGAGATAGTTCTGTATTGAACCGTTTCGCATTCTGCACAGAACGAGGGCGTTCTCGTCGTTGATGCCAAGGCACTCGGCGAGGCAGGGGTGAGGGCCGACCTGCTCATAGATGCGATGCTCTAGATACGCGTAGGCGAAGGGGCGTAGCTCCTTGGCCCATTGGGTTGGATCTTCGTCGCTCTGTGGCAGGAGAGAGATCTGGGAAACGGTGACATGAGTCGAGCACGATTGGTACATACAGCTTGAAAATGAACGTAGATTCGCTACCTCCGAACCAGCGCCTGGCCTTCGCACCTTTCCTGCATTTGTTCACTCCGAGTCATGCTGCTTCCCAACGAGATGCCATACGCTCACAAAGGGTGTGTTGTGAGTGGTTCCCAAAAGTATATGAGCAGCCAGGGTCGGCCTCGAGCAAGGACGTTGCAAATAAAGTGCTGCAAGGTAACCTGGATTTGAATACGACGACGCGATGGAAAATATCTGTGTTGTTTAATTAGTAGGCATTCATTCCATCTTCATACAGATCTATCGTGTGTATATGCTACTGGCGTGTTTTTACATTGTTTAATTGAATACTGTCACAGTTTGCTAGTGGAAGCGGAAGCGATGTTGACGGGGGCCGCAAAAGACGGCGGCAATCTCTGGATAGGTTGCAGCTTGCGTTTGATGTCACGGAGAATGGTAGTCTTGGGATGCCAGTGTCGAAACGCAGACGCCAGCTGAGTTATCTCTTTCGAGAAGAAATGAACAACCGCTTCATCAGCGATGAGGTCCCGGAGTGACCATGGAATCTGATGCGACGTTGGTTTTTTTAAAGTACGTCCCAGTTCGAGCGCTCATACCTCGTAGTCGTTCTGCTCGGTGGCAGCGTTGAATGGTTCCACGGTTAGTTTTGGATGTGTGTCAAAGCCACTGTTAGTAAGGAAAAGATATTTCACGGCCTACACCGTCCAGGAGATCAGCAATGCGGCGAGGGATAAGCTATAAAGCAACTGTACCAGGCTGGGAGGAAAATCAGCCTGAATGACAATGAAATGCGGTTGAGCTGGCGTACGAATATGTAGAGAGCTCCTCGTACACTGTCGAATGGCCAACTCCATTCAACGAACCAGCTGTTGCTTCCGACAAGTGAGCAATGAGTCCGCTATCGGGGAGTCCAGCATTCAACACCCGGATCAACAGGACAAGGAGATTGGATAAGAAGTCGCTGGAGCTGGATAGGCCTTAGTTTCGGCCAACCACGTTCAGTGGGCGAACCTACTGGTATGCATCACCGTCGATGTACAATGCGCGAAGAATCAGTGGATGCGAGGCCGAAGTGAAGAGGCCTGAATAAATGGGAACAACTTGATCGTTGAGCGACGCGACGTAAACCATTTTGGTCTATACGAAAGATGAGGGCTCTGCTGCGGAAATGAGGACGAAACGCACCCCATTGTCAACGACATTCTGAAGGGCGGCGACATACGCCTTCGATACTGCGCTTTCTGTGTTCTGAGAACCGCATATGAGCTACAAATCAATCAGCAGGACAATCACCCTGCCTGGAACTCGAACAATTCCTTTGCGGCCGCGTTCTCGAAGTACTATGATCGCTGTTAGCCAAATCCCATCACGAGAGGGTATCTGTACCTGGATGTACGGCAGTAGCAGTGAGCTTGAACTTAGGTACCTCAAAGGGCCCAGGTGAATTCCACAAAGCGCCAAGCAACAAACTCTCTGGGAAGGAGGGGCCGGAAGCGCAGAAGCGGTTGCAGTCGAAGCTGCCGCAGCCGCGATGCTACCAGGATCCTTGGAAACGTCGGATCCACCCGTCCGTATATGGCCATCGCGTATTAATCGATCCAGAACGTGTGTCGATACTATAGTTCCTATGTGTCTTTGTGAATAGACGAATTATTCTCACCTAAATTCGCTACCTTGTGAATGCGTTGCTACAAAAATGACGTCGGCCCCACGGATGGCATCCATCCATTCAGCGTTTGAAGTCAATGCATTGTACAGCCTGCAGCAGACGATTAATTCACCATGAAATAAACACGAGAATCTGACATACTTTTCGACCCTCCGATCAATGGTTCCCTCGCCCTCTAGTGGAATGCGGGTAATCTTCTCTAGGCTAACGTTGTAGGTGGATTGAAACTCTTCCAGTGCGGTCACCATCATGTTCACGAATTTCGTACTCGTTCCTGTCGGTTCACCCAAGACACTTTGTATGAGGCTGCCTGTATTAGCGTTAAAAACAGAATTCAAGTGGAAAAAGTCAAAGTTTGTACCAGGGAACCATCCGTGGATACCAATAACGGCAACATTTCTGGCCCCTCTCAATACGTCCTGCACATCCCCTTCCTTGACCCCAGTGCCTTGGCCTTTGCCGGCCGAAGGCTTCAGCACATCCCAAGCTCTGGGTAGACCGAGCCCCCACTCCTCAAACCTCTTCTCCCGCTCCCTCTCATCTCTATCCTTCCCCTTACCCGTTCCAGGATTCACAGATGAGCTTCTCTTCTTGATCGTCGGGCTGTCCGCTGCAAACAACACCCCGCTCACAAATCTCATCGTCCTCTCCATCACAGCTCTACCAGCAGGCTTCCCATTGTCAAGCAGGCGCTGCGGAACGACCGACCGCGGGGGCGCATGGAACGTGTCTCCCCACGCTGGGAGCACCAAATTGGGAACCGGCGACCGAGGCGGCGCGATGGATGGTGCTTTTGTTGGTGTCTTAGTTCCCGTTGAGGCTTTGGACACCACAGAAGGGGAGGGAGATGAAGCGCGTTTGCCGCTGATCGACCCAGTGGGAGTGTTGTTCACCACCTGTCGCTTTACGGAGTCGGATATTGTCAAGGGTGGCGCGGTCTGCTTCTTTTCCGAGGAGGGCTTGGAGGCAGGTGTCGTGCCATTGGGCTGCAGTGGGGCATCCTCTTTACTTGCCTTGCCATTTGGCTCTTTGCTCTCCTTCTTGCTACCTGACTCCTTGCCATCCGGCTCTTTCTTGGCAGACTCCTTCTTGGGCGGCTCCTTCTTGTTCTTATCTAACGCGTCGTTCTGGGATGCCGCAACTTGTGGTCCGGGCACCGCCGTAACACCACTCTCTCCCTCCTCACTTGCCTCATCGAAGTCTACTTCCATGACCTCAGGTTCTCCAGACGTGATCGTCTTTCTCGATACATATCCCAACGTTCCCGATGTCAAAAACGAAACCCATCCAGTCCGATTCGAATTTATGGAATCTCCAATCGGGTTCGAATTCAACGGAGGCGATGATTGCGCCTGGCGTACCTCAGGTTCGATAGGTGCGGATTCGGTTGATGCTTCAGCAGGCAATGCCTGAGCAGGGCTCTCCGCTCCATTCGCATGGGATTGAGTGCCGGTGGCAAGGTGTGAGTACGACGAGGTGAAGAATGAGGTCCAGTAACGCTGTTGTGCAGCAGTGGCCGCAGCCTCCGCAGGAGTTGGAAGCAGAGGCGAAGCGTCCGCAGGCACTGGTCGTGGCTCGGCCGGAGTCGTCTCAGCGTCCTTCGGCTTTTCCTCATTGCTGTCTGCAGGCGAAGCGGATGAAGTCATAGTCGCGGTCGATGTCGACGTCGTCGAACCATACCAAACCCACGGATGAAGCCACGACGTTTGCTGTTCCTCGTGCGGAGCAGGCGGCGCCGCTCCGGACCGATAGTCTTCGTACCATCGTCGTCCGACGGAGGAGATACAAACGGATCCGAAACTTCCGGGAAAGCCTTTTGTGGCGGCTTGGGAGTTGCCTCTCCCTCCTCCTCGTCAGTCTTATCCTGAATGGTAGATTGCGGCTGTGGTGGTCCGGCACCCCAACCAACGTAATCCCACCATGAACTGTGCTGTTCGATTCCTATTCCGTTCATGTTGGTCGTCGAATCGGTGGCATTGGAGGCAGATGAGTCCGTCGTCGTGGACACGCTCGTAGTTTGCAACGTGTCTGGATTGAGACAATTAGGGTTAGGGTCTGACTCATATGTTTTACTCAGACACACCAGTTTTGACTGTCCTTGTGGAATCTAAGAAACGTTTTTTAGGCCGCGTCAGGAATCATAAAACCAAGTCTCACCTTGAGTCACCGTCTCCGAAGTTTCCGACGTGTCTGCAACCAAAAATTAGCGAGTTTCTCCGCTGGAATTGTGTTGCGTACGAGTGGTCGTAGTCATCCCATCTGCGGTCAAAACCTTGGTCGTGTCTGGGTACAGCCAATTATAAATTCGCGAGTAATAGCTGAGCGAGGCTCTACCTTCCGTGCCCACAGTAGTAGTTGCTGCGGCTGCACGACCACCCCCAAGTAGCGGCAGGTGGATCCCAAATCGTCCAGTACTCGGATTCAGCGACGAAAGTCTCTGCCGGCCTCTTGCAGTGCCATTGCCGTCATCGGAAAGGACGTCATCGGACATCGGGAAACTGACGGTCATGTCAGCGGGTGGCGTGGCGACCGGTAACGGGACAGAGGAGTCGATGCTGGATGGGACGCTCGGGTCGTCCATCGGCGATGCGTCGGAAGGTATTTGTATTGGAGCGGGAACGGGCTGCGGCGGCAAGGCTGCACGGAGAGGTGAGGGGTTAGATGGGGACGAGGAGAACCACGAGCGCCGGGCCAGTGCGGCTTTCTGCGCCGCGCGGGATTGTGGTGATCGCGCCTGTCCCCCGTCGGCCGTGAATGGATCCCCTTGCTCAGGCGCGGCGGGGCTCGATGACGTGACAGGCTCGGACGCGGACGGCACCGTGTCTGGTATTGGGATTGGAATACTAGCGCTCGAAGCAGAGGAAACAAGGTTAGGCGTGGATGCCGTAGCAGCTGCTTGGACTTCGGCCAGCTTCTCTTTGCCTTTTGCTCGGGAAATAGAACCGAACCAAGTCGAGGCGCGGGTTGGCGGCGAGACAGACGCCGGGAATGCAACCAAGTTGGAAATATCTAGTGCGGAGTTGTCTGCGGGGGTCGCTAGGGTCATGGACGTGTTGTCCGACTCGACTTCTGGAATTACAGGAATTTCATGTGGTATAGAGTCGTTTACAGGTGGAAGGTCGCTTGTGGAGGCGGCGGGGCTCGAGGGCCCGGCGACTGGCGCATTGACAGCATTGAGCGCTTCCATTCTATCCCGAACGCTTCCGGTGGTCGCAGAGATTTCGGCACCAACAACTATGCAAGATAGCCTTGGGTCCGTGCCGGAACCCAAGGTTGAGCTATCCTTCCGTATTCTTGTTGAATTAGGAGGCCGCCAGACTGTTGGACGGGGCGACCTGGTGGACGCAGTACTGCGGATGGAGGCAGTGGATGGGTGGCGGGAGCGGCGCTGCTTTTGTGGCGGGCTGCTCTCAGTGGTAGAAGAGGTATCAAGAGCGCTCATGGACAAGTATCGACAGACCCAAGCAGCCTACGCAGGCAATGAGGAAAAGGCGTTCACTGCACCCCATATATGGGCGATCAATGATCACAAACACATACGTCAGATCTGTAGTGTACGTGATTCTGAACGACTATCTTCAGAAAGTCATGAAGGCCATATTATAGAGGCTGAAAGCCTAGGCGAACCACTTCATTCAAAGGATCGACTGTTAACTAGCTATAGTATCATACGTATGCTAGACTAGTAGGCACATCTACTGGTTATCGAGCCAGTAACCAGAGCGCTTCCCCGCTACGCGCGAGTTAATGTATCGTTTCGCAGTTGCCGCATTCTTAGCACCGCCAAGCTTAGACAATAGCCCCGCAAGACCGCCCTTGGCTCCAGTGGCACCGGTGGCAGCGGTCGCGTCAGTCGCACCGGTGGCAGCAGGAGCGACGGCGGCGGCAGTTCCAGCGGCAGCGCCAGTAGCTGCAATTCCCGCGGCAGCGTCAGTGGCAGCAGTTCCGGCAACAGCAGCAGTTCCAGCAGCGCTAATGCAAACAAAGTTAGGACAAGTACAATCTCGGGTGTGCTGACTTACGCAGTCGTGTTGCTAGCAGCCGCTGCGCCGCTTTGGGCAACAGCGACGCAAGAGCCAAAGGGACCTGCCAAAGCGGGGTTGCGGCAGCGCATGATGCAGGCATCTCCGTTCGGTCCACCAGCGCAGGTTATGCCGCTGGAAAAGAAATTGTCAGTCGCGGAAATTCTGTCGATCAATGGAAAGGCGTACGCAGGCATCTGGGCGGTAAGCGGAAAGTCGGTGGCCTTCGCGAGCGAAAGGCCCAATACTCCGGGGACTTGTTGGGTAACGGTGGCCGCCGTGAATGTGTTGCCCCCGTCCGTTGAGACGTCGCAAGTGTATGGTCCTGCGCCGTCCTGGTTGACCTGGTGGAGGGTCATGGTGACCGAACCATCGGCACCAGCTGTGGGAAGGCCAGCTTGAGAAGCCGCTGTGGAAATTCGTTGAGATTGGAGTGAAGAGGAAACAGAAAAAGACAAACCTGCAAGTTGGGTGGCAACGTCGTTATTTCCTCCGGCTTTGGTCCTTCCGCAGACGCCGGTCTTGCCCGAGGCAATCTCAACGTTGCGGATGACACTCGTGTCTTGCTCGAAGGGATTGGGGGTGGATCCATCGCGAGGGGTGGTGGCAATAATTCCTGAAAACACTGTCAGAACGCGAGGGGGAAGCGGTGGAAGAGATCGTACCGAAGCCGGCGGCTTGTACACCGTTAGCACCAGTGACACCGGTGATTGTACCGTGCGCTTGTACGTTGAGGAGGCCGGATGAGGAGATGGCAGCGAAAACGACAAAAGTGTTGAAGAACATTGTGACTCGCACGAGAAGAAAGTTGAAGGATGAAAGAAGAGGGCTTTCTAATTGAAGTGACTAGCACAAATGCGGGGAAGAGGTTCCTGCCTGAGAAGAGGAAAAATCAGAACGAGATGGAATGAATGGGGGAGACGAGAACGTACTCGAGAAGAAAGGGTCTGAATGCCCGATGTGCGAAGTGAAGAGAGGTGGTTGGAGAAAATGAGGCGTCTTGCATGGCCTTTTATACCTGAGGAGGACATAGCAAAGGCTCGAGGACTTGATGCAGGAAGCACAAAAATATTGAGAGAATATTGGCAGATGTCCCGGTTGGGAAGGTTTCTGGGGTGCGATAGCATTCTGGAAGGGTGAAATGAATGGTGCTCAGTAGCCGTGTCGAAATATCGTCAAGGCTCTTGTGCTGCAAGGACTAAGAAGATTGTCTAATGTGACGTGCACAGCCTGGTTACCGAGCACAATGAACTGAGTTCAGAAAATAGGATATGCCGCGGGAGAGAGAGCATCCGACAGAGCACCCAATTACAGAAAACAGGGGGCTTGTTGTTCGACAGCAGGCTCAGCAGCCGGGTCAATTTACTTTTGGGGGAGAAGGTGGAGTGACGGTAGTACAACTTGAGAGAATATTGCACCCCGTTGGGTGAACATCAAATCTTGAGAGATGAACAGGAGCCATAGAGCTTGACAGTTGGGATAGCTGTTGGGACGTGTAGCTTTTTGAGGATTGAGCCAAGGAAATGACGGGTAGCAATGGAGCTCGAGGGATTCCGGGGGTGTTCCGAGTCAACCGCTCACGCATTTTCTGGAAATGGGCGGCGTTGGGTGAACTGCTTGATGATGGATGCTGAGTAGGATGCTGACCGAGGGTGAGTAAGACAGTGACTGTAAGGGAGAGGCCGAATGGAGCACAGCCACCGACCACCGAGTTTTGTCGATACGCAGTGGCATTATACGCAGCGGCACCGGCTCTCTGTCTGTGCTTGACGGCCACAACGGAAGAAAGCGCAGCCCATGGCGACCCATGCCTCCGTCAAGTCCCCTGCACCCGCGCCGCTCTCCTACCAGCACAACCATATCGACCGTATGTCTTTTGCCGCTCTTTATCCTGCTTTCGGCTCACTTTTCGACCAGTCACCAGCGACGACGACGAGGACGACGCGGACCTAAATGAGTACTCGAGATTTGCAAAGAGACCCCGCGTTGAGCCACCCAAGATGCCCCCTCCGAACCACTACCCGATGGCCGTTCCCGCCGCAAATTTCCGTGCTCCCTCGTCTTTCCAGCCTTACGCGCCTTCAAATCTCAATCCAGCCCCATACAGGCCCCCCTTTGCTCCCCAGCAGTCTGTTTTCGTCCCTCCGCGCCAGTTCGCGGCACCCCCGCAACAACCCGCGCCCCCTCGTATGCCCCCCGCCGGTCCCCCGACCCGTGTCATAGATCTTACCGGCTCTCCGTCTCCTCCACCCCCACCCAACACCATGCAAGCTCCCAACCACTTGGCCGCAGATTTGCCTGCAAAGACCCCGGTGTGCATCGGCCAGCTCGGCGTTACCGCCCTGGTTCTTTATCCCGTCCCGTACCTGCTCCCCCATACCCCCGCGCACGAAGAGTGGGCTGCCGTTCGTCTACAGTACGAGCACAACCCAGCCAAACCCGGCGGCACCGAGACAATACATATCAAAGCGCCCCAAGGCCGCGCGGCTAATGGGGAGCAATCTCTTGGTGAGGCATTCGGTGTCGTCGAGCAGAAGGTCGCGACCGCCCTCGGCCCCATGCTCGGCAAAGGCCTCATCCGCCTTGACGCGAAGGTTCGCAAGGGCCCACCGAATGTGCGTATCCATCATACCGACTCTAAAACGCGGTGTTGAACCCGATCATTCTACGTAGCTTCCCATACTTTCCTTACAAATGCTTGTCTATACTCCAAAGGGTAACATTCCTGTCGTCGGCAACTACCTGCAGCAGTGCGGCTTGTTGCTCGACCACCCCACCCCACCCTATGAGATGCGATACCTTCTTAACCACAATCAGCACTATTACAATCCTCACAACCCACCGCCCGGTGGACACCGCGCAAATAACAGATTATATCCCCCGGTAAATAATAGCAGTCGTTGGGTCACCCCCCAAGTGGCAGGCAAGAGCGTCGAGGTTCAGAGAAGTCAGGTGGAGGAGTTGTTCAAGAGTTTGAAGAGCGGAGATGAATTGGCCGAGACTGAGCCCAGTGCGTCATCTCCCTTTGCAAATGTTCCAACTCAGGACCTTGTTTTATGAATAGGTTCCGATGTTGCTACCAAGCTATACCCTCATCAAAAGAAGGCCCTCACTTTTTTATTGGAGCGCGAACGAGAGAAACCGGGAGAAGACGGCAAATTTTCGTCTTTGTGGCAGTTGCGCACAAACAACCTATCCCACCGGCCTTGCTGGTTCCACACCGTAACAACCAAGGAAGTATTCCAAGAACCGCAGGAAACCAAGGGTGCTATTCTTGCTGACGATGTACGCATTGGTTCCCGCACATCTCAACCTTGAGATCTAATAGATCCACAGATGGGCCTGGGGAAGACAATCACCTGTGTATCGCTGATCGCCGCCACTCTTGCCTCGGCGAAGGAATTTGCTGCCGTTCCGTCCGACCCACCCTCATCACCCAGCGGATCAGAGCAGTCCGTCAGCGCGTCGCATTTCTCGGGCAGCGTGTGGGGCATGCCCGATGACTCGAGCTCCATGTCTAAAAAAGCCCAAGCCAAGGCGCAGCGCGCACAGGACAAGCTGGAAGCGGAGCATGCGCGCGCATCGCGCATTAAGACCAAGAGCCGCGCCAGCCTGATCATCTGCCCTCTTTCCACAGTGTCCAATTGGGAAGACCAGTTCCGGGAGCACTGGCGGGGCGAGGTAGTCGTTGTTGGTGGCGCCGGCGGTTGCGTGCCCGCCACCCCCTCCCAGGCGATGGCCCAGGCTCTCAGTCAGCCCTCCATGTTCACCGACGATGTCAAACCGACGCGCGTCCGCGAGGGCTCCTCGCTGCGGGTGTACATCTACCACGGAAACGCGCGAAAGCCCGACCCTGCCTACCTCGCTGACTTTGACGCGGTCATCACCACGTACGCCACACTTGCCTCGGAGTACTCGAAACAGAACCGGGGCATGGCGAATGCGGATGCTGACGACGACGACGACGATGGCGGGAGCAGTGACGGCGGCGGCGTGGAAATAGATGAACGCGGGAATCAAGTGCTGAAGCTCCCAAAGGCCAAAAAGGGCGGCATGAAACGCAAGAAGAGCGGATTCCTCAATGGCGCGTCGGAATGTGTTAGCGCTTTGCAGAGCATCCACTGGTTTCGTGTTGTCCTTGATGAGGCACAGTAAGTCTTTCATGTGTATTGACAACGAAAGTCGCTGATCCTTGTGGTATTTAGTTCAATCAAGGAGACGAGTACCGTTGGGAGTCGTGCGTGCTGTGATCTCATGGCTGATCGCCGTCTGTGCTTGACGGGAACACCCGTGCAAAACAAACTGGACGACGTCTTTGCACTGATCAAGTTCCTTCGGTTGGACCCTCTTGACGACAAGAACGTCTGGACAGAGTACATCGGCAGCCCTGTCAAGTTTGGGCAGTCTCTCGGTGTTGCCCGGCTGCAGATGATCATGAAGTGCATCACGCTCCGGCGGACGAAGGAGTCGAAAACGCAGGATGGAACCAGAATCCTAGACCTCCCTCCGCGCCGCGACGAACTCAGGTATCTCAAGTTCGACCCGCAGGAGCAGAGCATCTACGACCAGTTTTTCAATGAGTCCAAAGCCGAATTCGACGACCTGACGGACAAGAACGAGGTCATGAAGAACTACGTCGGCATCTTGCAGAAGATCTTGCGGCTCCGGCAAATCTGCGATCACTTTGAGCTGGTCGAAGGCAAAGGCCTCGGGCAGCAGCAAGATGCGTCCGCGTCGTACGAGGACGTCGTCGCGGACATTTCGCGGGACGGTATCAACCCCAGTCGTGCGGCCGCGATATTCGCGATACTGCGCGAATCCGCCACCACGCAATGTGTAGAGTGTGGTGCGGAGCTTTGCCCCGCTAACGATTTGGCGGCGGATGCGATGGACGTCGACGGCCCGCCTGCCCCTAAACGCGCGAGGAAAGCGAAAGGTGGCTCGTCGTCGCGCGGACCAACACGCGCGAACAGCCCTTGTACGCCGAGGCCGGTTCTGACGCGGTGTCAGCATCTGTTCTGCGTCGAGTGCTACCGGAATTGCATTTGCCCGGGGTGGCCCAACGTAACGTCCGACGTCCGACGGTCGTGCTCCACCTGCCAAACCGGTCTTTCTCCTTGGGACGCCGTCGAAATCAAGCCGGATGCGGTCAGCGATTCGACTACGAAGAAGAAACCTCCGAAGAGAGAGAAACGCCAGAAGGGCATGAATCTGGACAACTTTCACGCCTCGACGAAAGTCAAGGCGCTTTTGGGCGATTTGGTGCAGTTCTCCAAAGCGAATCCTTACTCTGGAAACTACGATTCCGAATCTATCGAAGTCCAGATGGTCGACGACCAGGGGAATCAGCTCGACGACGGAATCGTCAAGACCGTTGTGTTGTGAGTGGTCTCGTCCTGTGGTTTTAGCTTGAGACTAACCAGAAGCAGTTCGCAGTGGACCAGCATGCTGGATAAGTGCGTGCCATTTTTTTCAGCTTCGTGGCGCTGTTTCTGACTCGGTTCAGGATCGAGGATGCTTTGGAGGCTGCCGGCATTCGGTACGATAGATTAGATGGCACCATGAAGCGAGACGATCGTACTCGCGCGATGGATGCGCTCAAGCACGATCCAGGATGCGAAGTCCTTCTTGTCAGTTTGAAAGCCGGCGGCGTGGGTTTGAACCTAACTGCCGCCCAACGGGTGTATCTAATGGATCCCTACTGGTTCGATCATCTTGTCACTTTGAATTCTCTTCCGAAGTTAACACTCCGATGCAGGAATCCCGCCGTCGAGAACCAGGCCGTGGATCGTATCGTAAGTGGCTGTGTATGTTGATTATGCACTTCTTCTGAAATAAATATCCAGCATCGGTTGGGCCAAACTCGGCCAGTTACCACTGTCAAGCTGATAATCGAGAACACTATCGAAGCTCGTTTGTTGGAGGTGCAACGAAAAAAGACCGAATTGGCGAACATGACTCTAGGCCACAGCTTGAGCAAGTCGGAGATGATGTCTCGGCGCATGGACGAGCTGACAGAGCTTTTCGGTTCAAATTCAAATTGATACTGATAAGTTAAGTACTGTAGAAATTATATTATCTTGTTCTTTACACTTCTTCGATGTTGCGACATCGTTGTACTGTTCCTTTACCGTAGTATTGTCTAGTTTTAAGTGTAATGAATGCAGGTTTTAAGACTCAGAAGGCGAAGTGGGCTGCGTTTTTGCGAGTTCCGAAGAAGTAAACTGAAAAGTGTATTAGCCAGGAGTCACAAGGGTTGAGGTAAAAATTATACTAACCAAACACTTGACTAACAAACAATCCGATAGTTACCCCACACGCAACAGAAATCATCCGTAGAGCCAGAGAAAATCCACTTGAATACTGATCAGCGGAATTCTTGTATGTCTGCGTCAATCCGCCGCCCTGCGCAATACCGGACTGGAAAAAGATCAGGGAAACAGATTTGTGAATGGAGAAATTATTTGCTCACCGGCACCAGAAATAAAACACCCGTCACCATCGATGTGAATGCGGTACCACGGAAGAGACGGGAATACAGATTGCCAAGACAGCCGATTACGAACGCTCCACTTGCAGAAACTATGTCCGGTCTAGTGGGTAGAAGGTAACTGATCCCTCTGTTGGCCGTATACGAGCAGCAAGAAAAAACAACCATGATGGCCAGTTGTTTGCGCGAGTTCCAGGATTGAACACTTTGGAGATTTGATAAAGACGAAGCAGTCGAGTACAAAGGGACGAGGAAGAGCATGGTCCACCAAGGAAACGGCTGTCTTGTCCAATTCCAGTGAGGATCACGGAAACAACCTTGCACAGTTCAGCAGCGGTAGAAGTCTGATATACTGTTTTTACCTTTGACGACATGCTTGATTTCGTAGCTTTCGCCAGTCAGCCCGAGCACCCCGCTCACGGGTATCCCAGGATCAGTGCCATTCAACATTTGAAATGTGCCGTGGGTGTATGTTGGGGGTAGCGTAACGGGTCCAGAATAATAAGCACGACGAGCATGGTGGTCCACAACCAGATATAGATCAGAGCCGATTGTCAATCCAAAACCCTGGTTACAAGAACGTTTCAGTACATATGTCTGCGCTGAATTCAAAGAGCTTACAAGAAACAGAGTATATATGATGGCGTAAACAATCCGGACAGAGCCGCAGAATACGTTTTTCGACATCAATTCCAGCGCAGATATGAGAACCGTGAATCCGGGGAGTATTACGACTACGCCTGTGAGCAATGCCTGTGAACCAGGCCGACGGTACTATACAACTAGGGTTCCGTTTACCTGCGGACGAGATCGCACTGTAGCAGAATAAACTTCCCTGAGTATATGTTCAGTAGCTTGATGAGTTCGCGAAATCGTGCAGACTTGCAGAAAGATCAATATTGCTTAAACCTCGGGCAACGAAGGCAACGATGATGGTGACTGATATTCTAAATTACATGAATATGGAGAAACTGAAGAGTAGAACCACTCACTCGTAGACATTGGCATACATGGAGCTTTTGTTCGCTAATGAGAAAGGAGTTCAATGACGGGACCACAAACATATGGAACAGACTGACCAGCATTGAGACCGAGATATTGTAGAACGGCGGCACAGCACCCACTTATCCACATGTCCAGGAAGGATCCTCCAAAAGAAAGTACACAAAGGATTGAGGCACACGTAAAAGAGAAGAAACAGCGCGTCCAGAGTTTATACGCAGGTGGTGATGTCAAGAGGGCTCTCAGACGTTCTGTGCCTACCTCAGCGCTAAGTTTATCGTGCAGTACTTTGCGGTAGACGTGGTGAACTGCGTTCAGGCGGGACAGCGCAATCCGACCTCTAGCGCGGATAAAATAGGTTCTTGTGGAGGCAGTACTGCCGTTCCGGATCGTCACAATTATGAGGTTCGGGAGTTGAACAAATTCTGAAAACCGAGGTTGGATTAACTGAGATTATTACAAGAAGGGCATCGTCTAACCTGCTTGAGCATCCAATATTTTGGAAGCTGCTACCAATTGGGACTCGATCCGATGCGATGGCGCTCCAAATGTCACAAGAGCTTTTGCAAGTTTGAGGATAAATTTGCGACGGTTCTCAACCTCTAAGAAATGAATCAGCTCAAGAAGAGACACTTGCGGTGGAATGAGAACCTGTGACATTGCGGATGATGGCAGAAGGCCTCCGAGACTTCATACTGAGTATTGGCACTGGTATCGAGGGGTTTCCGCACTCGTCCGACCGGTCAGGCATAGTATTCAAGCCAAAATTCAGGATAGTCGAGAGGAGGTTGGGCTTTGGTCTGGCAGATCTCGGGTTCTTGAATTGCGTTTCTTCTGGGTCTGAAGGATGAGATGGCGTCCTAGCGTCTTCCTGGATTGCGCGTGTAGAGACGGTTGAATCCATTGGCAAGATCTTCTCCTCTGTATTGTTTTGAAAGAAGGGGTTGTTTCTATGAGCATTTGGAGCTGGGCGGGGTTTGGCGAGATCTTGTGAACTTGCAGTTTCCATGAAGGACCAATTGTAAACCACAAGCAACTTGGTGGGCTAAGGAAAGAGGCAGACCTAACTGGGATAGATTAGATATCTCGGATTCCGTTTTCCGATCAGCCAATTTTATTGACTGATCAGCACCGCCACATCTCACTGTTTTGCTTCCGCGGTAACCTGCTTTCGTCGTTTTTGAAATATCCACCACTTATGTATCCGAGCTACCCCACAGGTGACTGAGAAACCGATTCATACCAAAATCGGACTCTCTTCCAAATATTCTTTGGACCTTGATCTTATACATAAGTACCCGTTACTTTCAAGGGAGACATACGCGTACAAAAGGTATATTACACAAAGCGTGGTACACAACAGCACTTGATTCCAAGACAGCGAAACAACGAAAGAAACGAAGGGTTGACACTGACACAGACGGAGAAAAAACGCGCATGAAACGAATCACCAGATTTGTGGTGTAGGAGGTAAATAATCCTGGGGGAGCAGGAACGCATTCATCCCGTTCTGGGAGAACGAATTTCCTCCGAGAGTCTGATCTGAAATCCACACAGGGAGTTGCTCGCTCGCGGTCATCTCAAAGCCGCGCCAAATCTGATCCGCGTCGCTGGCGTGCAGGTGAGGCTGGTGGGTGGGCGGATGTGCGCTACCAGGGCTGGTGAACGACTCGTAAGCCGGGGAGAAGGGCTCAGAGTGGTGCTGGGGGACGTTCCCCGGATGATTTGGGTCGACCGACATCACCATAGGACGATGCGGATCCCGCGAGATCTTGGGAGAACGCGAGGTTGATGAGCCCGACTTGCGCTTCCTAGATCGCTTCAACATGACTTGAAGCGTTAAAGCGTATCGTTTGCCGGGAACTGTGTGTGATTAGGATACATCTTTTCCTATGGAAGTGGATCCATACTTTCCGCCATTAGCGTTGCCAAGCGCTCTACTTGTGTTCGTATTTCTGGCATTTCGCTGTCACTTGGGCTGTTGGGCTGGTCTCAATCAAAGATTCAAATCGGTTGTAAGAATGGCGCACAAGAGTCGGGACAATCGCAGCAAAAAGGAGGCAGCAAATGTGGCGGTTGCATGGGTGTAATGCACCGCTGGAAGAAACCATACTAAGATGAAGTATTAAACTCGCTTAAGAGGCTGACTAACCGTATTTCATGCCCTCCCTGTATGCCGGCGAGTTTACCGTAATATCTAAACCTTGACGGGCGATTTGAATAGAACGGAGAGCTAGTTCTTTCTGTTGAGTTGGCATGTTTTGTACATCCTCAGGACCATTGATGCCTCTGAGAGCTGTCGCATTATGAAATAATTCAGCATGCAGATGTTGAATTTGCAACGACTGGCGGTAGAACGCTGGACACATCTCTAAATATCGGGCTTTAACGTGCATTTCATTGTGCGTACCGGCATCTTCGTATTTCTGCGAGAAAGCTTGGTCCCAAGTCGCATACCAGCTACGAAAACTTAAATCTGCACGGCGGAGTTCTTCGAAGTGTTCGTCCTTAACTGGGCCCTCAAACGGCGAGAGCGCGTTATGGACCCGCTCACGAAGAGCCATCAACTCGACGGTAGAAACCAGGCGCATGTCATCCTCAATAGCCAGAGGGTGTTGCAGAAGGAGGCGACAGTGCTTGATGCTCTCGTCATCTTTGAGAACAGCCGGGCGCCCCGTCCCATATGACAATCTTTGAAGAAATTAGAAGAAGTGCAGAGCCTGAAGAAATTGCATACTGATGCTCGAAAAGATAGAGACAGAACCAGATGCGAGACGCAATGACTAAGTCGCGGTCTGCAGCCAAGTCAACCTGGTGGGCATTCATCCGCTTCAAAAGCGAGGGCCAAGCTTTGTGCATCGCTGTTGAGGTAAGTAAGGACAAATTCAAAGGAGATAGCAGAACTAAAATACAAAGTTCCATGGCCATCCGAACGGCGTGTCCGCCGCTGAGCCACCCGTTATCGGACCAGCCAGCAACGAGGACTAGAAAAGGGTTGGTGCCATAGAAGGTTAACAATGATGAATTCACCCACTCATTGCTTGAACCGCCTCGTGTCGGGTCACAGGAGAAAAGAGGGTGGCCCGAGAAATGGTTTGAACCTCCTCAAGAGTCTGGAGATATGTATCGCTCGACTTCCCTGAAGAAACGGTCAGACAACGAATAGGTTTTAATGTTTACTCACCTCCGCCATCACGAACGCGAGCAGCGACCATACATATGCAATCGACAGCGAAAGGTGACCGGTCGTGCAATGCATCAAAGGTATCAGAGTTGGAATCAAACACAGGGCTAAAGGGAAAATTAGCCAAGCCACAGAGCGGTGATGTAAACAAGCATACAGGAAGGTAGAACATCCATGATAAAATCTGAAGAAACTGTCAGGCACAGTGGATAAACAATGTCACGCTATTCACATTCTGAACAGCTCCCGAGCTTCGGCCTCAGATAGAATATTTTTAGTCACAACTATGAAATCGTTAGCAGTGCGACTGTGCGAGGCAGATTAATTACCGTCAGGGAAAATTAACGTGGGTCTGCCTCTGTGGCGAATCTTTCGTCGCTTCGCTGCTCGGCTTTGTCGATCAGGAGATGGCGTCCTCCCTCGACTTTGGGGCCCACTACTGTCACCATTTTCCTACCGCGAGGTTAGTGCGGTCGTCGCAAAAATAGGAACAATAAGGGTACCCTTGCAGCCCGTTCAGTGGCGACATCAGCTAGACCTCTGAGGACCTCCAATGGGGCAACAAGACCAGAGTCCGGTAATTCTCCCTCCTCCTCGTCAATATCGGACGAGTCGGCGCTAGTGACATTGGCGGACCCCGATGCATGCCGCTTGCCGCCGGGTTGGCTATGCTGCCTTGATTGAGGATGCCCATTGTCGTAACGTATGGACGACACGTTAGCTTGCTGGGCTGAGGGTGGTCCCATAGTCTGGATGCTTGAAAATGGCGGAAGAACAGGGCCTTGACCAGATTGATTCGAGGTGGCGTATCCTTGTCCTTGGGGTGGATAATGAGAATATGATCCAGGACTTGTCTGTGAGGAAGGTCCCTGGTAGCCCGGTGGAGGAAGCTGTGCACGAGATTGTCGTGCCGGTGGTGCAGTATGGGGGAATGGACCCGTTGGAGTCGGGGGCTGCACATCGCCGACATGCTGGTGACCAGCAGGCGGTGTAGACATCGATGGGGAATGCAAAACTGGGGATTGATGGTATGATGACTGGAGATACGACGGAGAGCGGGCATGGACTGCTCCTCCCCGAAGATGTGACAAAATTTCAGCCACGGAACTTTGAATGGAGGTCTGCGTGTGCCGAATTTCCGCGACGTGCGCCTCCAAGCTTCGGATACGTCTTGAAGGACGGTCAAACTAACATACGGCCAAAGGAAAGTTCTTACTCTAGGCCAGCCTCTCCGGTGAGAGTCGCCTCCCGCGATGGTTTCTCGAAGAGGCATTCAAGGCCGGTATTCCGGCAGCGCCTGCAAGGAGGGTTATCGGCTCCCTCGCATCGCATCTTCTGCTTTCTGCATGCATTCTATTGGGTGAAATAAGTGACAAGTGCCGGACAAGATAGAGACCTTACGCAGGCTCCTGAAGCACGCGAAACGGTGAGTAATACGGCGAACAGAGCGATGTGTCATAACGAACGAGGGACTCTGTTGAGGGTCTTTACAATTGGCTTGACGTCGCGCTTGTCGTCTTTACCCTGGTCATCATGGATCCCTGCAATATCCATGGGCGCACGTCAGATGATGAGAGGACCGCGAAGACCAAGTACACCAAGGTGGAAGACAAGTGGGAACCAACTTGATGAGCTGACAAATACCATTGCTTCCAATCGCGTCCCCGAATTACCGCCCGCTCAATTCTTTTGTGCCGTTGATATACGAATGTACATTTTGCGGTATTGCCGTGTCCAGTATTTTTCTTGAAGGAGTTTTATTATGTATTCAAAAGTCTAATATCTCTTTCGGGAGCGCGCTGTCGTGGCATCACCGCCAAACACAGCCTTTCAGCGCTTGTTCATCACCTTGGATTTCCCTCCTACCCTCAAACCACTACCCTTGCCTAAGTTGTCTTGCGTCCATCTCACCCTCGAATTCCATTCCTTCCCTCGACTCACTACTACCTTCCCTATCTCTCCGCCATGTTTCTGTCATTCTTGAGCCACATTCTGTCGGCGTGGTTTGCATATCTTCTCCCGGTATTCGGCACCTACAAAGCTCTATCCCATCGCCCAGTCTCTGAGCCCGGTATCTCCCTTCTCCGTTCTTTGTGCCTTCAATTCTGATCCAGCCAAAGAACTTGAGCGATGGGCCCAGTACTGGGCTGTTGCAGGGGTCATCATTGCGTTCCAATTTTTGGGAGAGTTCTTAATCAGGTGAATTCCTCGCGGTCTCCTCCCTCCTCCCACTAAGAGGTTGTAAACACAGCTGGCTGCCGTTTTATTGGGAAGTCAAGACACTATTTCTCTTGTGGCTGGCTCTCCCTCAAACTCAGGTATTTTTGCTGCCTCTCGATTTTCTTCAATGAACCAATTTTACGAGGGGTCTACGTTCATCTATCAAATGTATCTCGAGCCATTTTTGAAAAAGAATGAAGTTACCCTGGATGCTGGTTTGTCCTTTCCTCAGTTGGAGATGGGTTCTAAGTTTTCGGCCAGACGTCGCCTCTATCAATGCCCAAACCTTCGCCTTTATCCAAGATCGGCTGGCTGCTCTCTGGCAGATCGTTTTGGGAATCATAAATAAAAGTGCTGCACAACAGCAAGCGACTGGCGCAGCGGGCCAAGCCCCGGCGGCGCCTGCAGCGGGCTTGAGCATGGAATCGGCGATGAGCATGCTTCGCACATTCGGCCCGTCTTTGATGAGCACCTTTAAGCCAGCTCCCGCAGCGCCCGCTCCCAGTCCGATGCCGAGCCCTGCTCCCAGCGCATTTTCAAGCTCAGTGAACACACCGGCGGCAGAAAATCGTGCTGCACCTCCCTTCCCTGAACCTCAGTTCGCCACATAACATTCCGGTTCCCCGTCTAGATCCTGTATTGCATCGATGGAATTATTGTTGTACAAATGGTGGTACAAATACATACATCCTTCTGTGCTCAAGTAGAGATTAAACCCCAACTCGTTGACGCCTGAATGCCCCCTCCACGTCTGCTGCACTGTAGTCCAATGTAACCCCACTGTCAGCATAACACTGAGAAATCCTCTTGGTCGTCAACTCAGTGATCCTCAGCAGTTCCTCTTCGCAAGCCTTCCATACGCCGACCATGACAGTCCCAGGGGCGATGCCTCCGCTCTCCTCGGTGGTCGTCTTCTCAGACGCTTCCGTGAAATGCTTCTCCACCCGCTTGAAAAGAGCGTCGACGTGTTTGCGAATGTCCTTTGCGTTGTACTCTTTGACGACTTTTTTCAAGGCTGACTTGTTATAACTGGGGTTGGTCGAAACCTCCGACGGTGCAGTTGTCTTGAGGAGGCGCTCCACACCCTCGAAATAATCCTGTCACCAGTTTGAGTTTCACCTCAACTTAAGAAAGATATTGTTCCTACAATGAGTTTTCCAAAGGGCCGCCGAAGGACGATCTTGACATATGCGCCGAGATTTTCATCGTATATCGCCTCCGCCCTCCGCAAGAACATGGTGACTGATCCAATCTCAATTTGGGATGTCTCGGCGACAAAGTGATGCATATTTTCTAATGCACATAAGATGGTGATCCAGGAACGAAGCAACAAGTACGCACCGATAAGGATAACATGAAAGTTCAGCTGGCCCTTGTCCTCGCCCTCTCCGTCCATCTTGGCCATTTGTTTGAGAGATTCAAACATGGATCCGACGATCCGGTCGTAGGCAGCATCCACCGTGGAGCGCACCTCCAGCGCATCCGCACCGATGAGTTGACTCTCAACAAGACTAATGTAAATCGGAAAGTGTTTTACGAAATGGACGACACCCTTCCGTTTCTTGCTCGTTAGCTTTGTCTGCTCGACACCCTTAATTTGCTCGTTCTGAAGATCTCAGCGATCCACAAAAAAGTCAAGCTATCGGCTCACAATATGGCGGTCAAAGAGACCTTTCAGGCGCGTGTGCTGTTTGCTCAAGGCATTGTATAAGAACATATTGCCTTTCTCATCCACTTCTGCGATGAACCGTTCGATAGATGCGAGAAGACCAATGATTTGCCTGAAAGGCTATCAGCAAAAACCATAATCCGAATACTACGGCATCGTACATGTTGTCCTTGGCCAAAGCGTTGTCTAAAAACGACTTCAGCTCTTCCGGCAAGAACCCAAAGATCAACTCCATCGCCCCGCGAACAAGCTTCATGGTCGTTTGGCTAAGCCCGACACCCCGTGAAGCTTGTCTCCGGAAATAATTATCGAGATTCATATAATCAGCGAAAGTTAGTGCAGCATCGTTGATTTGTAGAAAGTCGGCGATGAATTCGTCCTCTCGATAGATCAAGGGTGCGATCTGCTCTAGAATGAGCGAGAAAACCTTTTGTGGCCCAGTCAGCTCAATGGGACAAAGATGAAGACACAATCTCGGACCTCGGAAGCCTTTTTGGTTCCGTCTGAGTTTTTCTCTTTATCCTTGTTGCGGGCCTCCAAGGGTGACCTGATCACTGTACCGGCACGACGCATTCCAGTGACTCCCTTAGCATATGTTCCCACCGTCGGAGTCGGACCGAAACCTAAGAGAATCGAAGATACGTCGCTGCGAATGGAGAAAACTCATACCCTGGTCTTGGTCTTCCTCGGCTCCTTTGCGAACCAAGGTGATGTACGCAGACATAAGAGCTTTGATTTGCGTGTTATGAAGCTCACTGGCGGCAGAAAAATATGACTGCATCACGAGAGTCAATTTCCAAAAAGGTAACATGTCTAGAATCGAAAAACTCACGGCGCAAAGCTTGGCGTACACCTTCTCGTCCATCTCTTTCAGATACAGCATCAGCCCTGCGTAGCGACCGAGATACTGCTCAAGTTCTTGATGCATGAGTATACTCGGTCTGCTCCGGCTCTCTTTCGCCAGACCTTCGGTGCTGCCGAGAACCATTTGAGACTGCACAAGACGCTTCAATATTGGTCAAGTGCAACAGCGATGCTTTCACGCACCTGGGCTGAGAACATGATAGTGAGGAAGTCGAATATTCGCTTGCAGAATTGAGCGTTGTACGTCCGATACTCTTGTAATCGCTCCATGGTTGCAGCCATGTCTGGACATGCGGTAAATACTGAGAAGTGCCAAGATGAGAGATTCACCTGTATCTTGACCTGCCTGCAATGCTTTGTACAGCTCTGTTGCAGCCTCCTCCAACCGTTGTATACCGGCGGACTGTTCGAGGGATTCTTGGGTGAGAGTGGCCAATGTCTCTTTATCGACTTGAACAGTTTGCTAATTATATATAAGTGAGTAAATTCGCGAAAGTGTATGGGAAGAAAGTTATACCAGAAGATTTTCCAACTCCGCCAACAGTGCTCGCTGATTTTGCGTTTGCACTTGCAGACCTCTGTTCTGACCTTGGATGAATGAAATATCATCACCAACGGCCTATAATGATATCAGTTGTGCACATAGCAAGAAATAAAATGCGCACGTTGAGGTGAATCTTGTAGGAAGACACCAGACTGTCCATGTTATCTAATTCCAATAAGGCATCATCCATGTACTTCAGAACGACGTCTATGAGGTCGTCGGACTCAAGAAAGGAGTGGATGTTAGCCTGTAATCATTGTTATATTGCCGCTCAACCGGAATATGAAGGAATAAACCTTGTCAAGGGCGAGCAGTTCATCTAGTAGTCTGGCTTCAATGAGATCTGCCGCTCCTCTGGCAGATTTTCGTCCAATTACATCATCGATAGCCCATTCATACCCTTCTATCATCTCCTCCACGTTCGACATTGTTGCCTGAGCGGACTCCTCCTCACCGTCGACTTCATTGGGGGCACTGATGATCAAACGGTCCAGCGCTGCCTGATTCCCGGGGTCAAAGAAGGAGATGCGAGCGTTTTGGTCTCGACGTGAAGAAGCACCGTCGGACGGGGCAACGGTCCCAGCGCGTTTCGGAGTCGTCCTAGGCACTGAAGGCGATGGAGTTCGTGTAGGAGGTGAAGGGGAAGGAGCCTGGGGAGTAGAAGGATACGCAGATGCAGGTGTAACGGGAGAATCTTTCAATGGTCTGTTTACTGATAGGCTGTCTGAAGATCCATTCCGATTTTCAATAGGAGCGGGACGTGACGTCCCAACTGGGAGGTTAATAGCTGGGACCTGTGGTGACGTTGAAGCGGCATTCGAAGGCCTCCGACCGCCGGGTCGTATACGAGGCGGTTGAGGGGAAGAGGAGGAGGTCGGTGTCGGACGCGGGGTAGCACGGATTGTAGAATAGCTACGGGTTGAATTCGCAGGAGAGGCGGGTCGGGAAGGCAGTCCGTTGCGAGAAGGAGCTCGAGGCGGAGAAGAAGGTATGCGTTGTTCATAATCGTTTTCAGTCTGCGACGGCGTAACCGACTGCTGTGGCCGCCTTGGGGTTCCATTCTGAGATTGTTTCGCGGTATCATAATCTTCGACCCCATCCAGCTGCAAAGGAGCATCGGGGGTGACGGAATGGAATAAACGAATAAGGGACTCCAAAAATTGTGTCTGGTCTGCGGGATTTTCAGTCTGCCATTTATACGTCCTAGAAAGGGTTATGTTGAAAGACAGCGGCTACATTGGATCAGTCGGAAGTAAGGCGTAGTGGGGCTTGGTCGCACATTAACAACTTGCAATCCACGAAGCTCAGGGAGCCGCCAAGTCTTTCCGACAGAGAAGGAGCCATTCGTATTGAGTTTAGATTTGTGTAAAAATCCATTGCCGTTAGCGGCCTCTGGAACTGGTGAATACAACCAATTCACCTAGGCCGATGAAACATACGCGATAGGAGAATGTACCGAGGCTTCCTGCCTCCACCCTCAGGGCCTGCATCCTCCCAAATCTTCACATGCGATATATAGGTCTCTTCTAGGACACCAGAAGCATTTCGCCTGGAGAACACTGAGGCAATGATTTTGTCGGCCACGCTCATCTTGAGCGTAGGACACGAGAGAACGAATGCTTGACACGGAGCGAGAAGAACGCCCGAGCAATATTACGCTGTGCTGTGCTGTAGCGTTCACCAGTGCGATCTGCGCACAACTTTGGTGATGCTTGTTCCTCAAGTCAATGATGCCGTTCAAGTTCGGCTGGAGTGCCTTTGTACTTTTCGGCGACCTTTCTCTGGTTCTTGCTTTTTCATACGGGATCAATGATGGTCGTCTCGCAATCTTTTGTCCTTGCCCTTCACGCAGCTTCGAAAAGTCTAGAAAAACAAGGAACGTTGTCTGAAACGGGAAGACACAATAAAGACCTTTGTTTCTTTCTCAGCTACATATAAGTAATGGCTTTCGAGAACGTTTCGTCTTCAGTCTTTCAGATTTTGCGCCGGTCGCCCACATTCTTTCCACCATCTCAATATGAAAACATCTCTGGACATGCTCGCCGACGCTGCGACTTCTCCACTTGCATGTTATGACCTTATGACGAAAGCTCTTCTCCCTCTTCCTCTCTCTGGAGTTCACCACCTGCATGCTGCGACTTTCGTGGTCACTCTTCCTCCCCTTCTCCTGGTTCAGAACCTAGCCTGAAGGCTCTCACAAATAGTCGTCAGCTCCGACCGAGAAAAAAACCTCACAAGTCTCCCAAAAGCTCGCGATCCCATTTGAAGCCGAGCCCTGAATTGAAGGTCCGCAGGAAGGAACTAATGGATCGCGCGTGCGGCATCGACAGTCTAAGCAATTCACCTGCGAACGATTGCCAACTGCATGTTCTCAAAACTGTCTTTGATGAGGTATGATACTCCGCGCATGGTCATATATGAAGTTCAAAGAACAATACAGATAACGATGCATCCCACTGAGCCATGGTTGGTGTTGATGGCTATAATCCTGCGAAGATCTCTCAGGCAAATAAGGAATTGGTTTTCCAACGAACGGTGAATAGAGCGTCCAACTTCGAGTCTTCCGTTGAAAACTTACATACGCCACACAGACAAAAGAATCGATGGGGCGACTTGGTATCCACGTACACTGATGTCGGGGAACGTCTGCGTTTACGACCGTCTGCCATCGAGCTCTGCGAGCAATGGTCCGACGCCTTCTTCGAGGAGGTGTTGATGATTGTAAACTATCGCACTGCTCGGCGACTGCAATGGGAGCGCGCCCAGGCCTTGAACAAGTTCGCTTTCAGAAGTGCACCTAATATGCAACGAACGGACACTGAAACCTCAGATACTGGGAGTGGCGGGGACCAAGATCATGCAGCCGCAGTCCTTAGCGCTTACGGCGAAGCTCATCATACGGAGCATCGAGGATCTCGTGGGTATCCATTTAACCATCCAACGAAAGCAAGAAGAATTGATCATGATGTACAGACCTTTGCCAATCCTATAAACGCGTCGCCCACCGTTGAAGGAGATGAGTTTTAATGATGACCGATTTCCTAATTTAGCTTACCATATAATTGTAATCCACGTAATCTTATCTGACTGAACACTGTACTCTCAAACGACGCGAATGCCAGTCCAGCTTCGCCTCGTCTTGGCTTCCTTTGGCCTCCTGTGGTATGCTGCCTTGTGGGCCATTGGCATTCTAGGCTGCTCGGCAGCGTGAGTCGCTTTCAGCCTCGTGCCGTGTTGTATTTTTCATCCTCTCGTTCAGTCGAAAACGGTACAGGCTGCGGCCTCGTTCGCCGTTGGCAGTTGCCCCGGTTTCCTCTGTCCCTGGTGTATCAATACTTCGCCCCCTCAAGGGTCTGGACACGAATCTTTACGAAAATTTGGAATCGACGTTTACTCAAGAATATCCCAACTACGAACTTTTGCTCTCGGTGGCAGATGAACGCGACCAGGCGCTTCCTGTTGCCCGAGAGCTCATGATCAAGTACCCCAGTGTCAACTGCAGGATTGTTATTGGTCGGTAAACTCTTTAAAAATGATGGCGATGAAGCTTATATCTCCCAGGCGAGGAAGTCGTTGGAGTAAATCCCAAAGTAAACAACCTCGTCCGGTCCTATCGTCAAGCTGCGCACGACATTCTATGGGTTATCGACTCGAATGTCGCTGTTCATCCGGGGACACTGGCGCGCTCTGTCGATGCTTTGATAGGGCCTCCTTCACCTGCTCCAGGCAAACGCCGCATAGCGCTAGTTCATCACGTCCCTTTTGCCGTCGTCACGGAACCCAGGATTGGCTCGCGAATAGAGGAAGCATTCCTCAATACGAATCATGCCAAAATGTATATCGCTATTAACACTGCGGCGGTGGACTCGTGTGTTATGGGGAAATCCAATTTGTATCGTCGTTCTGACCTAGAACGCGTTAACGGCTCGTTGAAACCGATTGGGCCGTTAAATACATCAGCAACACAACCGGGCCCGCATGGTTTGCAGGCCTTTGGTCGTTTTTTAGCTGAAGATAACATGATCGCGAGCGCGTTATGGCACGAACTCGGCGATAGACACGACCTCTCCTGCGATGTCGCCCGAAATGCTGTTGGAAACATGTCTCTTTTGGATTACGTCTGGCGCCGTGTACGTTGGATCCGAGTCCGCAAGCACATGGTATTTGCCGCGACTTTACTGGAACCATTCACGGAGTCCGTCGTGCTTTCAATCATATGCGCTGCGAGTCTGGGGTACCTGTTCGGTGTCCCGTATTGGACTTCAATCTGTATACACTTTGCAATATGGGTGTACGTGGATCTCGACGTTTACACCTCTCTTGCTGGCCATCCCCTGCCCTCCGACATCCGCTGGCAGTTCATGACCGCATGGGCTGCTCGAGAGCTAATGGCGTTACCAATATTCCTTTTCGCCATATTCGGGAACGAGGTTTCTTGGAGGGGCCGTGCATATAGAGTTTTGCGAAATGGGGAGGTTGAGCGAGCAGGAACTTCTCGTTCGTGGTTTCAGCGCCTCAGGGTAGCCAAAGATTACGAACCGCTTGCTACAGGTGTTTGATTTAACGAATGGTGGTTTTGACATGTATCTTATTGTACAGCGACGCCTCCCGTCCTATAATCGCAACCCCTCGTCCAAGTCCAATGCAAATAGATCCACGGTGTTTTTGAAAGCAGTCTCTGTGAGTGTTGCTAGCGAGACGTCATGTATTTTATGGATGACCCAGGCAACACCTCCCACGGCCGAAGGCTCGTTCCTGCCTTTTACCGGTTTACCAAGTGAAAAGTTTTCTGGCTTGGTGGAAGGGGGAAAGTATGATTCCCTCAACGACGGTAGAAGGGAAGTAAGATGTTGCTTGGAAGCATGACCGCCGGTCATAGAACACCATGGAGCATCTGTGGAAGATGTGAGTAGAGAAGCAGGCGGAAGGACAATGTGAACCTGTCTCTAGCAATATTCTATCGGAACGGATAGTGTTGGCAGTGTGGAGATTTTCTTCGGTTTTGAGAGAACATCCGTTCACGCTGTATCAAACTATGTTCAATGAGATGAGCGAGCAACCTGCAGTTCCAGACACGCCTGATATAGAACCCCATATCCATCTGATGTAAGTATATTCGGTACAGTGAATTTCAAGATGGCGTGAATTACTTACAAGTTCTGCAACTTCCTCTGGAGAACCTGTGAAACTGTGAACAACGCCGCCTTTCCCGCCAACTGCTACGCCGCCATCAACTCCAAAACCTTCTTCACGCAAGATTTTCACAAAATCCGCATGGGCAGCTCGAGAGTGCAGAAAGAGCGGCAAATGATATTTTTTTGCCAGAGACAGTTGCGAGCGGAAGTGCTTCTGTTGAACTTCCGGCGTTGAAAAACGGAGTCTATCATAGTCTGAAGATTTGGTTCAGATATGGCGCTGATACTTATGTGTCCGATTTCACCTAGTCCACATTCACCGATGGCTACGGCTCGACCTTTGCCGTGCAAATTACTGGCTATGAGGTTGTCTAAGGCCAACAGGTACGCGTCTGCTCCGCCTTTGTACTGCTCAAACTCGGCGACACGCGTAGGATGACATCCAATGGTGCAAAAAAAACCTGGAATTCCAGACGAATAAAATTTACAACTCGATTGAGGAAGGCATACCCAACTCTTGAGCAAGGTGTAAAGCGTCGCGAGATTCCTGCAGACTAGTGCCAGTTAAGATCATCGATTTCACGCCGGCTTTTCGGGCGCGTTCCAGCATCGAATTCATGTCATCTAAAGACAGGTCAGTCCATTTATACATGTAAGCCAGCACGGACCGTCGTGTTTTTTCTTTCCATGGTAGTTTCCTCGAAAGACCGGGTCTGTTAAATTGACTAGAAAACATTATTAAAAATCTGCGAGTTTATGGGCATAGTCAACCGCACCGCCGATGTCTATGAATCTATATGTTGCCGCCTCATCTGCGGACATGGTGGCTGATAAGTCTCTGAGTTGTGAGCGCAAAGAGTGGTAATATTGTAGCGGGCGATGGATGGACGGCCTCTATAGATAGACGTTGGCAGTTGGACAAGGCGCATCATTGTTTACGTGATGTTTGGATCGTGATGGTTCGGCTTTCGTCGAGCCGGTTAGCGCCTGTTTCTCCCGCCGACCAGGTATTCAATTAGACTTCTCCAACCAGTCTTTATCCCGCACGTTGAGCTGACATGGACCGCGTCAAACAAATCGCCGCTCACTTCACTTCCTCCTCTAACGGTCTTGCTGCACTGGAACGAAAAAGTCCCGACGATGTCGTGTATTACCGTGGTTCACTTCGTTTTGAATTCCAGCCCTCATTGTGGCTCTAGGATCACCTTTGCGAAGCGTTCCCCCCTCACCAAGGCCAAGAAGGGTGGCCTCAAAGACGCGAGGTCTTTCCATTCATTATATTGTCTTGCTTTCCTTCATGCTCATTTAGTTCAGAGTGGATGAATTGATGCTGGAAATGTTCAAGGTAGTGTTTTCGTCCTCTGGACTAGGCGGACCTTATTCGATTCCAAATTGTCGCGCCCTACCCAGCACACTATTACTGAATCCAAAGTGGATCCAGCCATCGTCGGGGATATTTGTGTTGGGACCGTCCTCACTCCCGACGCAAATTATCACGCCAGATCTGCAATGTTGGCGGCAGGCTGGCCGGAATCGGTCCCAATTCAAACCATAAACCGGTTCTGCTCCAGTGGTATTGACTGTGCGATCATATCATGTCTTAACGCTCATCTTCTTTGCTGAATAGGTCTCATGGCGGTACATACTCTCCTCCTGGCCCCAGTACTATTCCGCTAAAGTTATCCGCAGGTGACGACGATAGCAAACCAAATCCGCACCGGCCAAATCGAGGTGGGTTTGGCTATGGGAGTCGAGAGCATGTCCCAAAAGTATGTATTGCAACTCAACAGCATATTTCATAATTCTGACCTTTGTATACTATAGTCCGGACAATGGAGGACCTGCACAAAGTGAACTTATCTCGTGCAACGCTGCGTCCCGAGACTGTGTTGAGCGCATGGGCTGGACGAGCGAGAACGTCGCGGTGGATTTCGAAGTTTCGCGCAAAGATCAAGACGAATTTGCTGCAATTTCGTTCCAACGTGCAGAAGCCGCTCAAAAAGCAGGGTACTTCGACCGCGAAATCATTCCTTTCACTGTGTTCAGTGACATCAAGGATCCTCAAACTGGGGAACGCTCTAGAATAACAGTCACCAGAGATGACGGGATAAGATATGGGACAACGCCAGACAGCCTTGCGAAAATTCGGGCGGCGTTCCCGCAGTGGGGCAACAGCACAACCACAGGAGGGAACGCCAGCCAGATCACCGATGGAGCGGCCGCAGTCCTTCTGATGACCAGAAGGAAAGCGGAAAGTCTCGGTCTTCCAATCCTCGCGAAACACGTTACTACTTCGGTAACAGGTAACGCATACAGATGTCTTCGATGGCGGGCACTGATACTAGACAGGTGTTGCCCCCCGTATAATGGGTGTCGGCCCTGCGTATGCGATTCCCATGGCTCTCAAGCAAGCTGGCATTTCTCAGGACGATGTAGATTTGTATGAGGCATGTTCAATGACTTGCGAATTAGGTGTATAACAACTAATGTTTTAGTCAGATTAATGAGGCGTTTGCTTCGCAATGCTTGTATACCGTTCGGAAGCTGGGTTTATCCATGTACATCTTGCCAGTCCTCCGCATTCGGAGACTTACCCCGTTTTCAGGGATAAGGTCAATGTTAATGGAGGGGCGATAGCTTTCGGGCATCCTCTAGGCTGTACTGGTGCTCGCCAAATTGCGACGGGTCTTAATGAACTGGAGCGCAGGAAGGGCAAGGTGGGCTATGGGTTCATTTGCAGTGCAGAAATCTAAACAAATTTTTATTATGGAAGGTCTTGGTCACTGCGATGTGCATAGGTACTAGTCTCCCTTGACGGACGCTATCATCAGTACTGACTTGCCAATCTAGGTACTGGCATGGGTGCGGCGGCTGTTTTTTGTCGAGATTAGCGCCATAGCACTCGACCAACATGAATGGATTCAAGGGAAGTCCATGCTAACCGTAAATAATTTATTTTTTGGGATGTTGGAAGCAAGTCAATGTTCAAAAAACCGACTAGGCCGAGTTTCTTTCGACTTTTGCCAGGCAACTCTAGTACCGGGCCGGTTTCCTACCTCGATCCATTAACTTCCTAGCTTGGATCTTGCCCTCGCTATTTCCCTTTCCCTCGACCATCCCATAGCATTTGGTGATGAACAAACCCATCCGAGCCTAGTCAGCTGTCGCCACCAGAACCCTACACCTGGCTCAAAACGGCAAGTAACAAAAGTTCGGAGACTCAGGTGTAAGTACTTAGATGGAGTCTTTCGAGTCTGGGCTAACAGCCAAGCAGGCGGACTCTCGTACTTTTCAGGCGTGCTTTTCACTTAACGGCAGCAAGTACACTGTACATACGTGACCGCGGCAATTGCAACAAACTGCCACACGTCTGGGCAATCAAGCGCCGCCGCCTCGCAACTGTCACTCGTCTCCTCACGATTATTGCTCCGTCCCACTAATACTCGCGGCCCATGGCCACGCAATACGACAGTTGAATTCAAACCACGGACATCTAGTATACGGTTCTGGTGGCGCGCATTACTGGTCTACGCGGAACAGTCTAGGCAGCACTGTATGCGCTGTTTCAACTTGAGCACGCGACACCACCGAACCCTGCGGTACTGGTACAATCCAACTGTCAATGGCGCTTTGTGGAACGGCAAAGCGCTCGACGACTTCTTTGATAACGGGCTCGACGAGCGGGGATCGATGCGAAGTAGCTGGACCGTCGACACGCGCTCTGCCGCCATGAAGGCCGGGATGAACCAGACGCACAACGGCCTTGACATTGCGACTTGGTTGCTTGGCTCTGCTGACTGCACCAACTTGCTCCTCCGACGGTACATGGACTGGATTGAGGTCTGAAAAATGTTGGCGCGTTGACCGCTGGACCTCACAAGGACGGAGCGACAAAAACACCGTCTTGATGGGTACCACGATCCAGATGTCAAGGCGAGAACACTCGACAGCACGTTTCACAACTCGTGCGGATATAATCAGCGCACAAGTATTTCAATGCGTGAATTGCTGACTCGGTATACTACATAGTACTTAGCTCCTGGATCAAGCGTGGCTTGAACGGCAGAAAGCAGGAAACGGTGTTGCTAAGCTTGTATTGTGTAATTAAAAAATTCTAAAACGCTTGACTGATGCACTGATGTGTTGACATATTTACCCCTCATTCGCTCTCCTGCCCGCTCCTTGTCTCGTCCTCCACTCGTTTACCGCCGTTGGATTGTCTTGAGCATCCACCTGTCCTCCCTCGACGTCGTTCAGGCTTCCTTGTAGACACCGCCTTCGTAACCTGTAAGTCCTTGTGACGGCGTTGTCAAGGGTCTCTTTTCTGATATTGACCCTCTTGTCCGTTTCGTCCATCTTCTCACCGGCTGCGCCTGCCCTTGCATTTGTCGTTCCTCCACCTTGATCATTGTCTGCGACAGCATCGCCAAGACGCATCCGCTATGTTGATTAACCCCCAAAACCTCTCCCTCACGCTCTTTGTTTCTGTCCTTATTTCCCTCGCCGTCACCTCTGTCGAGGCTCACGACTTCGCCCAACCCATTCGCCGAGACCATGACAACCTCAAGCGGTTGATCAGGAAGCGCTCACCCGACCTGGCAGCCATAATAAATGCCGTCGGGGATCCCAACACCTCCACCGATCCAAACGCTGGTGTCGCGGGCGCATCTCTCTCTGCCTCTGGCTCTTCGTCCGCATCTGCTCAGGTTGATGCATCCGCCAGTGCGTCGGCATCCAATACTGGGTCCATCTCCGCCTCTGCCGCTTCTCAGGTATGTAGACCCCGTTGCAGGCTTTCCTTGTGCTTTTGTTGAATGTATCTTCAGAGCGTATCCGCCAGCGGTTCGGCCAGCGCATCAGCCGCAGCAACGTCGGCCAGTGCCAGCTTTGCATCTGCGTCTGCTTCGAAGAGCAGCCCAGCTACCCCGTCCGTACCGCCCTCAGCGCCACCACCCCAGACTCCTGCCGCCAACGCCAATGCCAATGAAACCCCTGCGTCACAGTCCCAATCCACTGTCACGAAGACAAACTCGATACTCGCTGCTGCAGAGACCAATCCCAGTACTCCTCCTCCGCAGAGTGCCACAGCCGTGAAGAAGAGCACGATCACCACTATACTTATCGTAGTCGCTGCCTCTGTTGGAGGTGTTGCCATACTTTGGACCGTCTTCCGCAAGTGGAAACTCGGCCACTCGAAGAAATTCGATGAACGCATGGCCCCGATCGACTGGCAGCCGACGAACGACGATGGCATCATTCCTGCTCACCGCCGCGCTAACTCGAGAGCGTCTTCATTCAACTCCGCGGCGCACGGCAACGGCGGATACAGCGAGCGCGACCATGACTTTACTGCTGCGCCCTCGCACCTTGCTCCTGTTGGCGGCTATGCCGATCTCGCTCGTGGGCCGAGCCCGCAGCCCCAGATGCAGGAAGTTTATGGCCAGGACCTCACACGCGGACCTAGCACTACCCGCCCTGCTTACGACACCGGTGTGCCCCTCCATCATCAGGCTGGATTCGGCCAGGCGGAGGCGTACGATTACAATGGCGACGCGATTAGATTTTAGATGGCAGTGACGACGCGTGCGGGTTTCTTGGCTCGCTGCTGACATACGTATGAGCAGCTTGGTCTCTACTCCGATCTTTTGTGTGTTGATTTTCATCCATTTGTTACGCTCCGCTGGACGTTTTTTTACCCTTCCATTTCCCATCCTCTATCATACTTTTCGCCTACCGGGCCTTGTTCCCTCCATACCCATCTTCCATACTTACGATCGCGAGTTCATTATGCGCAAAGTATGATTTGGAAATTGATTTAATTTTGAAAAAAAAGGCAAGCTCTTTACATGTCATCCTATTAAGTATAGCCAGGCTGAGATGGTCCTTGCCGCTCCCGACGCACACACGACTACCATGCCATGAGCAACAACAAAATTGGTAGCTAATCGGTCGATGAGCAAACCACACCGAGTTCGCGATTTTTCCCGTTCAGCAGCTCGGCGGAAAAAGGGAAGTTTTTGGGCGGTTCAGACTGTACATTGCGAGTGTCCTCTATATGATCTCTATACGAGGACTAAAGGTACCTCCTCCAAGAAGCCACTAGGAACTTATCATCACTGTCCGAAATTTTGGCAATCAAGAGAGCATTGCGGTGCCCAGGCAAATTCTTGGGGGGGAGTCTGGCGCCTTGACGAAGACAGGCAACCGCGGCGCAAGGGCAGACATCCGCTCTTCAAGCTTCAAGGGTGAACCGGGCCTGCCAGACGACGAGGACGATAAAAAGTTAAAACGCTTTGACGGTCATCGCGAGAATTCTGCCGTCGCTCCCGTCTCCATCCCCTTGGCCTCCGTGTCATATGTATGTCTTGGCCCTATGCAAGCCACCCGTCTTAGTATTGTGTAAGTACTTGAAGTTGGTAGTCTGGTAGACTTGAGTGACTGTAACACAGTGACAGGTGACCAGTTTTCGATATATCATGTGATCGTGTTTAGCCCCGTCGCGCCTTTGCTTTCATCGGCCACCGCCGCTGGCTTACTCCCTTTGACCGTATAGCCATTTCTGGCATTAACACACGGGCCATGGTTCCCCTTTTCTCTCAGCATTCCTCCAATCCCCTTGAGGCGCGCGGGTCGTCATCCGACGCACGGAATAAGGTTTATCTGAAAACCTACCAGGATTCTCACCGAGATAATGACGCATCCTCGGACGACCCTCTTCAAATGCCCGAGGTCTATCATGCCCACCTAACCACCATTATCCCGGACTATCCCATTCCCAATATGCGGCGCGCCGCGGCTAACGAGCAGACGATGGAAAGCGATGATGAACTGCTGGAGCCCATGAATGAAGACGAAGAGGAACATTGCGAAGAAGAAGAGGACCTGGATATGCATGATGAAAGCGATGAGGAGTCGAGCATTATGAGAAAGAGTCCAGAGGATCGGCATGAGATTGAGGAAGAGATAGCCGAGCTAGAGGCAGTTATGCCTCTACTTTCCGACGACTACAGGCTTGTGGATCGGCTGGGCACCGGCACTTTTTCGTCCGTCTACAAGGCTCTCGATTTGGGTTATCACGACAAATGGGACAACACCCCTTGGCTTGGATGCCACCCGCCGTCCTCCTCAGCACATTACCAGTCAGTACCGCGCCCGGCAGGCACAAAAGTCTTTGTGGCTATCAAGCGAATATATGTGACGAGCAATCCCGAACGCGTACGGAACGAAATTTCGATCCTCGCGGACTGTCGAGGCTGCCGCCATGTTTCGCAATTGATAACCGCGTTCAGACACGAAGACCAAGTGGTGGCTATCATGCCGTACCATCGAAACGAGGACTTTCGGGTGAGCTATGTTTTCGGGTAATTTCTTTCAAGATTCGTAACCTACTCTAGGAATTTTATCGGACCTTGTCCATGAGTGGCATCAGAGCCTATTTGCGATGCATGTTTCGCGCTTTACGCGACATCCACGCGCGGGAAATCATCCATCGAGACGTGAAGCCAGCGAATTTTCTTTTCGATCCGCGAACGGGTCACGGCACGCTCTGCGATTTTGGTCTTGCTTGTGTGAGGACTTCTTGCAATCTCCTATTGCAGAGGTTCCTGATGATAGCGACTTCAGCGGTTGGATTCGCCGCCGAAGCAGATACAAGGAGCTTGTTTGCATACTCGCGCGACAGCTGAGGACCCGCATGGCCGTTTGATCTCACGCAACGACTGTAATTATCTCGCAGAAAAGATCAAAGACAAGCAGAGACAGGCGAGGCAGCAATCCAGCATGCCCTCTGACAAAGTTGGTTATCTCGCCAATGATAATCGGTATGCATCAAGTCTCATTTCATTCAATGGTTTTTATCTACATCATTCCAGTCCACCATCTAAAGCTAATCGAGCGGGCACACGGGGTTTCAGAGCCCCCGAGGTCCTTTTTAAATGCTCGGAGCAAACGGGTGGTATGGCAATTCTGATTTGCATCGTGTCCGCTCTCACAGTTTGCATGCAGCGATTGACGTGTGGGCGGTTGGAACGATTCTATTATTTTTTCTGACTGGCAAATTCCCCTTGTTTCAATGTGCGGACGACAACGAGGCGTTGATGGAAATTGCCTGTATCCTAGGTAAGAAGAAAATGGAAAAGACTGCGGTGCTTCATAGTAAGTTAATCCACCCAAGTATCGATTCTAATTTCCCTCACCGTTTCGCGCAGGCAGAACGTTCGCGACGAATGTCCCATCTGTAACAGAAACTGGGATTTCATGGAACGCTTTTGTCGCGAAACAAAACCCCGACCTTTACACGCCTCCAACCCCGGACTCGGGCTATCCTACTCGAATGCACGACGCCGATATTACTGCGACCTCTAATTCCCTCCCCCCGGCGTCATCGTCTTCCCCCTCCCGGGGCTCGTCTCCGTCGTCCCTTGGCTCAGCTACTGCCCTGACAGAGCAAGCGGCGCGCGAGGCGCACAAGCGTGACGTCGATCTCGCGTTCAGCTTACTCCAGGCACTGCTGGAACCCGAAGCCTACAAGCGCGCAACACCCAAACAAGCGCTGGAGCACGAATTTCTGCGAGAGAGCGACGAGCCGGCCGACAGCGAGATGTTTCCGCATCCGTTTGGCCAGGGAGTCTGCAAGAGTTACCACGGGGTGGACCCGGTAACGGAGGAACCACACGTCCAGGTGTATGAACCCCATCACGGCGGACAGAGGCCACGGCGACTATTAACGAGACAGCTTGCCCCGGGGCAGGGCATGGCGATCGGCCGACAGCCGTGCGAGTTTCACCAGGATATCACACTCTATGGCGGATGAGATTACTGACGCACTGTACATGTATTAACTCAAGTGTAATACAATTAAAATCATGTCACAAGGGCCCGAAGAACACTGTGTCGAGTGGCCCAAATTGAAGAGTGGTCGCAGGAGGAGGGAAATATGGAGCGCTCCGGCGGCTCCAGACCCATGATGCTACACCGGCGAGGAAAGCAAGAGAAGGGGCAACCACCCACCACCAGTTCCATGACGCTGGGCGAGAACCGGAATGTGGCGCAGAAGTGGCATCGTTCATTGTAATGTCGTCGATAATCTTCGTGCGCTCGAAAAGGCCTTCCAGGCCTGTGGGCGCCTCAGGCGCGAAAAATCGTTGCGGCCGCAGCCACAAGCTGTCCCCCGATTCCTTGGTTTTCCTTTTTGCGTCCGTGGGGGCAAGTCTACGTCCATTCATCGACCTCAGATGCTGCTGTTCAGCCTGGGCGTGAGGGACGAAGCATGGACGGCATTCCGAATACAGGAGCGGCTTTCGGAAGGGTAATCGGCTTTGACGAGAAAGACAGCCCCGCGAGAAGATTTTCAGGCTCCGGTGTAGAGGCAAGCGAACCAGGAGCGGGGGTTTGGGAGCGTGAGCGAGAGGGACAGACTTGTGTTTCGCGGTGTCGATGAGGCGGATTGCCGGTGGCTGCTGCAGCTGCAGAATGAAGAGGGAACTAAAAGTGGCCTGGGGTGAGATTATCAATAGCTAGACGGGGAAATGCAGGGAGTAGACGCAACGCAGAGTTCAAGCACCAAGGAAACAGAAAAATATACGCGGCTGCGGGACGACGGGAACTGAGAGAGTCGTAAAAGGTCAGTTTTATGCGTCCAATAAGCTGCAAGGATGATAGAGGTGGTGAGTCTTGAGGCCCACGACACCATTTGTAGTGTCTGCAAAAGTATTCATAAAAAGAAATGGCGGAAATATTGTGGCGCACAATATGTTTTGTTTTTCCCCGAACGCGCACATCTCGGCCTTGTATTCGAGCAGAACGAAAGGACGAGTACGTCGGATCCCATGCAGCCCATAATATAGATACTACAGCGATAATCGGCAGTCCAGGAAGCATAAAGGCTAACCAAGGAAATGGTTGATAACCCAAGGCAGCTACGAGAGGGATGAGAGTTTACTAAACACGAAGGACAGGAAACGAACCGGAGGCGCTCCCAATAATGGACACAAGTACTGTGGTAGCCCACAAGTAGCCGCGGATGCGCCAGGCGAGCATTTCCATACCCAGCTTGGCGGTCTCCTCCTTCGTGAGGGACGCCTGCCGTTGCCTAGCCTTTCCCTTGGTCTGGTTAAGCCACCCGCCGAGAGCCTGTGTACGCGCCATCGCGTCTTTGCGGCGGATCTCCTCTTCGACCGCGGGCCGACACGAGTCGCACACGGGTGGATACCTCAAATGTAATGATTCGCGGTATTCGTCCAGCGTCTGCATGCGTTGGTCGCTTTCATCGTTCTATTCGGAGGTTAGAAAAGTATTCTTGCTCCGCAAGGAGGCGCACATCGAGGTAGTTGGCCAGTAAGTTTACTAATAACATCTGGTTTGTCTGGCATGTGTGACAGAAGACACCGGGCGCATACATGGTGGGTATACGGTCCTTGGGTTGGGACGAAAAGGCTTGAGAATTGAGACTTTCGTCGTGCATGGCGGGTTCGTCGGACACGATTTGGCCGTCGACCCAGCGGTTGAGACAGTTGCAATGAGGACATCTGAAATTAGTCGGGTCTTTAGGGAGTGAAACGGCAGAGTTACAAAAGTAACAGCTGATGTTTGAGCGTCGCCGGAGCATGTGGATGGAGTGGAAGACGCGTTGTTTGTCACTGTGGTTTCTCTCTGGTTTCTCTTTTGCCACGAAGACGCGTCGTATACTGCGCTCTCCCAGTCTCGCAATGGCTTCCCTGATTCGTGGCAATGTCGTTTTACAGCCCTCCTATTTTACCTCTTCCGTCTACGTCAGAGCTCTCCGAGACGATATCACTACACTTGTCCATAATTTCCACGAACAGTACAAGCAAGACAACACCAAGCCCTTTGCCCTCTTCAAGACCCTCTGGAACGCACAAGGATGGAAGTGGATGCATTTCAAAGTCTTTGACAGCAGAACACGCGAAACTTTTCTCAATGTGACCGTTAGATTGTTTCTCGGTGCGCGCTTCGAGGTGCGTTCAAACGTCGCGCTGATGCCGTGTTGTAGAGCGGATGGTGAAAACGGAGGCGCCCTTCACCAGAACCGTTGCATTGTTCGCGCTCTACACGTTCTTCAACACGCAGCCTTCTGGGTCGGCACCTGCACTCAGTGCTTTGTCGCACATCCCCATTCCAATAGGCGCGTACTGTTCGATTCTGGCGCACCGTATACTTGATTGAGGCAGATCACTACACTTCACTGATTGCCATGCCAAACACTCTTACAACGCCGTACTTGGCGCCGTTGCAGCCGGTTGCGTCGTATGTGGTGTCGTCGCTGGTGAATGCACAGGTATTCCATCTGCTTCCGAGCTCCGACCTCGGTGCGCTGAATCCGCGGGATGTGCCGCGGGAAATATACGTAGAGGAGGGTCTAATTGACAACAACCAGCCGCAACGAAAGGGACACCAGTCGAAACGAGACAAGGTTATCAAGGCGAGGACGGCTCTCGATGCGATTGGGCGGTGGCTCGAGCAGTCGCCGTCTGCGACCGGTCCTCGGACCACATTATCTCAATATGAGGCGCAGAAGGCACGGCTGTTGGAGGAAATCGGGCCTGAGGCTCCAGGTTTGCGAGAGGCGAGCCAGGGTGTTGTGGATCGTCTGCGGGAGGCGCAGGAGACGATGGAGGGGGACGTGGAAGTGTGGCCGGGTCTGGCACGGTTGCAAGCGGCGGCATCCGAGTCGGCGGACGGGATGCTTCGACTGCTGCAAGGATAACCGACGTCAAACAGAGGTCGCCGTCGTGGATCGGCGGAGAACAGCGAAGAACTGTGTGACCCGTCGTGAAAATGGAATACAACTGCTTGGGATGTCTAGTGAATACACTGGTTATTTTCTGGATGCTAGGTGTGGTAGCAGATAAAATGTGAATTTTCTATTATAATAGTGATTGGCGTTGTGCTATAAATAGAACAATACCGTCATTCTCCCTCTTATATACCCAACTCTTCACTCCAAGCCTCAATGGCGCCCACGCACGCATACCCGTTCGCTGCCAGTCCTTACTCGTCCTCGTCCTCCCAGGATCGCCCGCCTCCAAATCCCCAGCGCCGCTACTTTGACCAGGCCTCTGCTCCTCCTTCCACCACAAACCTTCTTCCTTCTCAGCGTCTGTCTGCAGGCAGCCTCGAGTCGCTGCACACCAATGAAAGCGGCGCTGTTCATGCAAATTTTGCTCGCGGTCCCTCGCGAGGGCCCTCTGTGAGGAGCAACAGAAGTATAGTCAGTCGCGTGTCCTTTTCCCTTTGCTTTCTCTCTTGACCGCTTTCCATTGCTCAGGAAACGCCTTACAGTAGCATAGGCCACGGAAGCCGCGCGCCTTCCATAATCCCCTCTATATCAGACAAGGTGCGTCGTTCTCCAGTCATTGCACTGTTCCGTCCCACCCACGCAACTCCAGTTCTCCCTGTCGCCTGACCCCGCGGTATGGGGAGCAGATCTCTCTCCGAACCATCCAGAGCCGGACGACTTTCTCCACAACCCTGACCCTAGGCGCGATAAATCAACAGACCACGGAGGAAATGTCTTTACCAGCCGAGGCATCATGAATCTCGGTCCGTGCGCTGCATTTCCGGCGTCCCTCGCTTACCTGTTGTCTTCTGCAGGTTGCCTGTTTATATTGGGTACCGGCATCCTAACCCTCTTGTGCGTTCGCCAAGTGCCACTTCCCCGTCGCGCCTGCAGCCTGACCGCCGTTCGGATTTAGCGCCGGGTACCCGCTGATCAGCCACTTTACCGCCCACCCTCTGGGTTTCTTCGGCGGATTCAATGTCGGCGGGACAAATGCTACGGGCCAGGTGCGGTTTGCAACCCATAATCGGTACAGCCCGCTGAGCTTGCCCAGGTCCCACTGATTGACGGGAATTTCGGCCTCATTGATCAAGACACCCCGAAGGATGCATACACGATTGATTCATACCATTCTCCTGGTACAGAGCTTCAGGTAGGCCTTCCAGTCGTGTCCAATGAAGCAAAAACCAAACAGAGAGCTCCAGCTGGTTTTCAGTGACGAGTTTGAAACTCCCGGTCGTTCCTTCTATCCAGGTGAGTTCCAAGACTATCCCACCGAGAAAAGCGAGGCTTACAGTCGATCAGGCGATGATCCTTACTGGTAAGTATACCGACGCGACGTTTTTTTTTTGTTGACGCAGCGCAGGGAGGCCGTTGATTTGCACTATTGGCAAACCAACAACTTGGAGTGGTATGACCCCGCGGCAACCACCACCAACAACGGCGCACTCGAGATCACCTTGTCGCAGAAAGAGACTCACGGTCTCAATTACCAGGGTGGATTGATCTCGTCATGGAACAAATTTTGCTTCACAGGCGCGTACCGTTTCTTCTCCAGAATGGACAGTGCTGGACCTCCGTTTTGTAGGGGGTTTGATCGTAACGTCGGTCACTTTGCCCGGAACCAACAATGTCCACGGCCTCTGGCCGGCGGTCTGGACCATGTGATAAATGTCGTGTTTTAATATCATTTCAGTGCTCACATATTTCGCAGGGGCAACTTGGGTCGCGCAGGCTTCGGTGCGAGTCTCGAGGGGATGTGGGTAAGTGCTCAAGCGCGATCGACGGCCTAAATTGCCCGAAATCTAAACCTTAACCCAGCCGTACACTTATGATGCATGCGACGTTGGCACGGCGCCTAATCAAACGATCAAAGGACTCCCTGAAGCTGCGACCATCAACGGTGATCAGAGTGTCGGCGGCGCGTTGTCCTACCTGCCTGGCCAGCGGCTTTCGCGGTGCACGTGTCAGGGCGAGTCGCACCCTGGTCCTGTGCACGAGGAGGACGGTTCGTATGTTGGACGAAGCGCGCCGGAAATTGGTTGGTCTTTATTCATTCGCTCTTTCCCAATGGTTGACCTTCTCTGCAGATATCTTCGAGGCGCAGATCTCCGATGGAGACGGTCAGGTTTCTCAATCCGCACAATGGGCCGTGAGTTTTTCAGTCGCTTGACTGTAACGCCAAAGGCTCACCCAGTTTTCCTTTTTAGCCATTCAACGTGAGTTCAATAATTGTATCATGGTGCCGAATGCTTACAGGCTTTCTCAGAACGAATACATTTGGGTAAGTCTACGGAAAAGTAAACATTGAATATCATTGGAACTGAAACTGGCTCTTCAGTTTAATACGAGCGACAATCTGATCATCCCTGATCCCACAAACTCCACGCTTAACACGTACATCGGTGGTGCGTTCCAGCAGGCGACATCTGTCGTGACAGAAACAGGTCAGCTTTTCTAGTGGCCGAGGTTTGTTGAACTTGAACTAACTCGGTTGGTCGCAGGCCAGCAGTGTTATCAACTGATCGACCAGTGCTTCTCGATATTCGGGTTTGAGTACAAACCAGGGTTCGGCGACGCGGTTCGTCTAATTATTCGTTGACCCTCGACAACTGATTACCCATCGATTGTAGTACATCTCCTGGATATCCGACGGGCAACTGAGCTGGACGCTAAACCAGGCTGGCATGGCGGCAGACCACGCCGTGGAGATCGACCAGAGGCCCGTACCGCAGGAGCCTCTGTACATCATCGCGAACTTGGGCATGTCGCTTAACTTTGGGGCCGTCGATTTCGAGCATTTGACCTTCCCTGCCGTCATGCGCGTGGACTATATCCGTGTGTACCAACCGAAAGACGCCATCAATATCGGATGCGACCCCTCGAGCTTCCCGACAGGGGCATACATTAACGAATACCTCGAGGTACGCCCCTTCTGTTTCAGCCTTCGAAGAGAATCCAGGACTGACAGATACACCAACTAGGCATACACGAACCCGAACCTCACGACATGGAGAGACGACTTTGGACAACCGTTCCCGAAGAATAAGCTCATCGACCAATGCTGACATGCATCCATACACCATACATGCAAACCAGCGTTCTTTTCTTTATTCGCGGAATTTATTGACTCTCACCGGATTTATCTTCGTCCTCGCACATAGTTGATACTAGCGTACCCATCTTTTGCCTACCTCTAGTAGTTCTGGTGCGGCTCTCGGCAGGCCTTGCACCCAAGGGAATATAATTTTGAATCCCACAGCGAGTAAACTGAGCGTAATAGATCATTTAGACATCGGAGCTGAGGCGCATTGGTTCAATTCGACCGGCGTCAGCTGCACGCAAACTTGAGCTACAGATGTGATTCTATTGCGTGAAATGCCCATGTCCCATCGTATCAATACGATTATACCTATGCATGTGTATATACATCGTCCGTGATCGCGTCCAAGAAATCAAGAAATCAAGTGGCTCCGGGTAATGGGTCAACCCAGGTCCCGTTCGGAAATAGAGTCGCCGCATTGGTGAAGTCGCCCGTGCTCCCGTCCGAGGTGAGCTGCGCAATTGAGTCAATTAATATACTGGGTGCGAAAGAGTGGGACGCACTGCGAGTCTGAAGAAATGGAGGAGAGTAGGGTCGAAGGCTGCAAGGGAAAAGTTGAGCGCAGAGCCGACGTATCGCTCGACATCGTCCACGAGGAGGGCGAACCCATCCCACCCGGGCGGCGGGGCGTCCCAGAAGAGCAGCTGGTCTACAAAAGGAATAGAAGCGTTATAGGTCGTGGAATTTGTAAGGAATGTGGGTAGGTCGGTTCCTAGTGTCGCATCTTGTTGAAGCTGCGGACGCCGAAAATAAATCAGAGACAGATTTAGCGTTCTATAGATACCGGCTTACGTCGGCCTGGGTCTGCAGCATGGAAGCGAAACCATACGCCGCTGCGCCGTTCAAGAACAGTCCGAGGAGGTAGCCCTGGCATAGGGCGGACACTCTCGTTGGGAGGGCGGTTCCCGATATGAGCACCATCGCGAGGATGTAGTGGTGTACACGCAAAGTCAGTCCTGGAAGCTGGGACAGCACAATGACGACCAAACCCCCAAGCGCATACCACCCAAGATAGTGAGGAAGCCATCCAGTCTTGCGAAATACCCTGATCTGATTCACGGCAATTGCGGCGATGATAATGACAATAACCACCAAGGTGGTTATTGCGCCGGATCTTTTCGTGAGGTCGGAAGCGGTGAGGCGCTCGAGAGGTAGCCTGTCGGTCGTCTGCCCAGTCAAGACTCCGACCCAGAAAGGGAGGAGGTATAGGACCATGGCTTCGATTGGCATTTTCCTGAACGCCGGGAGACAGAAGCGGAATGCCAACCGCCAGAAGGCGTATGCTATAAATAGTGCTGGGAGAAAAGTTCCGAACGCAATGTCCAAAGGGGGCGGGGGCCCTTGGGGTTGCGAAAATAGAACGACGTGCCAATAGCCGATACATACTAAGCACCAAAAGAGGACAATAGGTTTGGGGCGGAGGAGCAGGAACAGAGAGGCGGAGACAATCGCATTGAAGGCCAGAGCGTAATCCCGGTTATCTTGACAATGGTGTAAACTCGTGGTTGCGCGGAATCGGTATGCTAGTGGGAAGACGGTGGGAAATCCGATGGAGGACAAACCGTGTCCGGTTGTGGGGAGGAAATCGGTGAAGTTACCAATGAGATCCAAGGTTCCACAACCTCCACGGGAATCACTAACGAGGCCACTGATTGAAGGACTTGGTTGAGCGAAGTAAAACACGGGAAGATCAACCCTAACCTTTGGATGGCAGCCGCACAGATGAAGGTATCCCCTCGGTAGGTTCGATTGGGATCACCGCCTCCAACAATTAAAGGCACGAACGCGGGGTGTTCGTCGCCAACGGCGCGAGGGTTGGCTAAGATTACTCCAGAACATTGCGCAGGACACCGGAAGCTACGCTTGACTCAGCTCAGCCGCACTTGGGGTGAATGATGTGCTCACTCAAGTGAGGAGCCGTCGAACGGCGCACAGGCCTGCCCGTCCAGACCACATCCATTTTCGCCAGCCAATAAGTGGAAGTGCAGCCAATAAAGGCGTCTGCTGGGGTCTGGAACCATTGCGCTCGCGCAAAGAAGGCGAAAGAGACGATGTAGGCTGCACCCAGGATGAGCAGGAGCCAGTTGTTCGGTACAAATCGTGTAATTCGCAGCCAGGTCGACTCTATAGGGAGGAAAATACGATGGCCGCGCACTTTGAGGTCGATATCGAGAAGTGGTTTGGGATCTAGAAAAATGATTTATATATGGGTGCGCGACGAGGACCTGACTCCGCACCTGGTAGGTCAACCTTTGGCCTCGGTCCCCTTAACCACCTCACGATGTTGGATATTCGGGGGTACTGGGATGCTTGCTGGCGGATACGGGTCGAAAACGAGTTCGACCTTGGAGAAGGGTTCTGTACGCCTGGGTATTCTTCTATATCAAAGTTTTGTAAAGTGGCTTTGGAGGCGGTGGACGGTTCGTGGAAGATTTCTGGTACATGGCTTTCGATGCGGCTTGAGCTTGAGCTCGCCCCAGAGTCGCTGGACTGCATCGTGGTCAAAGGTAATTAGTCAGGCCAAAAGTAGCCGCCGCAGTACGCCAAGTGGCTGTGCTGCCTCTCCTTGACGCGAACGCCTGTCTTTCAATCTCGCCTTGGATTTCTCTACTTGGAAAGTTACTCGGGAATACGCAGAGAGCCAAATAATTGCCAGGTCTCCAATTGACGCGTCTTTCGACGCGTCGTTTGGCCAATAATGTCCTGGGATGCCGACTGTGTTGGATCCGACGATGTGCGTCTCGGAGAGACTTATTTGCTGCACCCCTGCACCTACAATTTCCCACAGATCCCCATGATTCTGGAAATGTCTGCTTCAAACCAGTTTTCTCGAGCTGGCCCATCCGAGCGCACCAATGGCTATCACGGCGGACCTACGTACCAGCGCAAGCAAAACCTCGACCGGGAAATCTCGAAACTGGATGCGGAGCTAACGAACATTGACGAAGAGATTTCAAAGCTCAGGGAGCTCCGCAAGCTCCGTGCTGAAGAGCGACAGAAACTCGTAGATGAATACGAACACGCGAATGCCCCTCCCAATGCAAAAGGCAAGGGAAAGGCCACCGGCGGCATCGACTACACCTCGGACGACTTCGAGTGGTCCGGCGAACTCAGGTCGCAGATGAAGAAGTTTTTCAAAATCGACAACTTTCGTCTGTGCCAGCAAGGGTGGGTCTGAGCCTCGTTCATGCGAGCTGCGGCCTGATTGTGGCCAGTGTCTGCAATGCCAACATGGACCGCCGCGACATTGTTTGTGTCATGCCGACTGGTGACACCGTCTGAAGTATTGATCTTCCCTGCGTCTAAACTCCCTGCAGGTGGCGGCAAGAGTCTGACATACCAGCTTCCGGCCCTTCTAAGCCCTGGTTGTACATTGTGGTGTCTCCCTTGATCGCTCTTATAACGGACCAGATACTCCATCTACGAGAGGCTGGTGGTGAGTTCCAGCTCCGGGGAAATCACACTCGCGTTCTGAAGGCACTGCAGTGGAAGCGGTGAAACTGACCGGCGCGACTCCCAAGCCCGAATCTCGCGAAATAAACAATCGTCTTTTGGCAATGGCCAGCAGACGGGAATCACACGAGAAGGAGATCAAGCTTTGCTACGTGACGGTCAGTTCCTGAAATGTCTTCTTTCATCCCTAATTTCTCTCAAGTAGCCTGAAAAAATAGCAAAGAGCAAATCGTTTCTCGCCATGCTGCAAAAGCTGTCGGATGGGGGGCAGCTAGGTATTCCATGCTCGTTCACAGGAAGATCTGTCTCCAAATATTTTATCCAGCTCGGATAGTGATTGACGAGGCCCACTGCGTGTCTCAGCTCGGACACGACTTCCGGTGAGTATATACTGTCTTGCCCATCCCCTGCTAATCCACCCGGAAGACCCGATTACCAAAAGCTGCACATCCTCCGCCAGAACTTTCCCCGCGTTCCAATCATGGCACTCTCCGCTACCTGTCCGCCCAAGGTCCTAGAGGACCTCCTCAGGACACTGGGAATGAAAGCTGTGGTCGATGGAACAAGTACCTTTTGAATTCGCGCGTAAGAAAATATTAATCAAATATGTAGATGCAAGATCTGGTGCCACAGTATACTTTTCTGCCCCTCTGTATCGCAAGAACCTTCACTACCAGATCCTGCCTAAGCCCTCTGCCGCAACAGCCCAGATCACCGCAATGAAGGACTACATCTTGAAAAACCACCCGAATCAAACAGGGATTGTATATTGCTTCACAAAGAAGGTAGGATATCAATGTAAATTCGCCGCGTTTGGCTCGGCTAACGTCTCGTAGGACGCCGAACGCGTTGCGGACGGCCTCCAGAAAGAAAGCGGTGGCAAGATCAAGACGGGGGTGTATCACGCGGAGAGGAAGGATAGCGACAAGGAGTTGTTGCATCGGCAGTGGCGAAAAGGGACGATACAGATTGTTTGCGCCACCATCGGTATTGTTCTCTCTTGAGGTACTGAAAACCTGCTGAAATCCGCCAAAACAGCCTTCGGGCTCGGGATAGATAAAGGCGATGTGCGTTTCGTGAGTGCATGCCATCTCGTTCATTCTCATTCCACATGCTGAATCTGTTGTCGCGAGGTTATCCATCACTCGCTCTCCGTGCGTAATCCGTAGTTATTTCATCGTGCTACTCAAGCGAGTCCTTCTACAGAAGTCGATGGATGGGTATTACCAAGAATCCGGTCGAGCGGGTCGAGATGGCAAGGACTCGGATTGCATTCTGTACTACCGCCCGGCCGACTTTTCGCACATCGCCGCGATGATGTCGAGCGAGAGAGAAGGAGCGTCTAAGCGTGAGTTGAGGATCTCCAATTTCCCTCCCTGATTTCATTTCCTCCTTCATAGTCCATGCAATGCTTAGCTTTGCCCAAGATTTGGTTGAGTGCAGAAAGATAGGCTTTGCCAAGTACGCATTTGACATTCTCGTCGATAATATTCCCACATGACGGGCAGGTACTTCTCGCACTCCTCGCAGCTCGCCATGTCCTCGTGGGCGACGGAAGACTCGAACGCGCTGACCCCCTGTGGACACTGCGACAACTGCACGCGGGCGGCTGATGGTTTCGCGCGCCGAGACGTGACGTTCGAGGCGTGGCAGATACTCAAGGTCGCAGATGCGGCACAGCAGGCGGGCGGCCAGCTTACGTTGACGATGCTCGCGGATCTCGCGCGCGGGAACGGTGGGGGCTCGTACGCTGTCAGCGGCGGCGGGCGGAAGGGCAAGGGCCGGGAGAAGGAGAAGGCTGACATGGACCTCGACGTCGTTTGTGGTGGGAAGGTCAACTTGAAGAAGGATGTTGGTACCCTTTCCCTTTTAACCAACTCTTATTCACGGGGGTACACAGGAGTTAGAGAGCTTGCTCGTCGAACTTTTGGTGCAGAGATATCTGGTCGAGAAGTATCATTCGACGGCGTACACCACGGTGGTGTACTTGATGACCGGTCCGCTTTCGATGCGTCTCACCCGCTTCCCTCGCGAACGCGTCAAGACGCTCGAAAGCCCACGGATAGAGTGCTCCTTCCGAACGGTTTCCCGGAAAAGCAAAGCAAAGACCGCCAAGGCTAGCTCGAGCAAAGAAGATAAGAACTCTGGGAAACGAAAGCGCCAGTCGCAAAGTTCAGAAGAGGAGGAGGAAGAACAGGAAGACGAGATGGACGATTTTATCATCGAGGAAGACGACGAGCCCGTGACCCAGCGACGCACTTCCAACCACTCTGTGCGACCACTGCCGGAGACCATTGAGAACTCTGACCAGGAGTCGGAACTCCCTGATTGGACCTACTCAATGCGAGATCCTCCACTCAAAAGACGGCGAACCTCGCCTTCAATACACCGCCCACTGCTCAGTAATTCGACCGAGGTTATTGAACTGTCGGATTCAGATTAAGCCTGAGTATGCAATACAGAGGGACACAACTGGATATTCTAATGAAAGTTTCGATATTTTCTTAGATGTGTTTCCAAGTGACTCGCAGACGGCACCATAGTGGAATCCTGTGGAATCAGTAATCAGTAGAACCCCAGAGGTTGTACTGCCTGATCTCAAATTCTCAATTGGCTTCAAGCGGTGACTACTTCGACTCGACCGTGACGAACTGTTCTGTGGTGCAGTAATATACAGAATCGTGTCGCACAGCAAGCCAGTTGATGGAGTTACATAGTGGGTACTCCGAGGCTCGTTGAGCTCCCCGACTCGTATTAACCGACGGATATACAAGTTGCTTGTTGCTCGGTACATTTACAACACAAAAAAGTTATTGCCAATGCTATTAGACGGGACCCACGTAGTCATATACAAGACGAGCCTCGATATCCTCTCCCTTTGGGCCGGTGAATTTGAGATTCCGGGCATAACGTCTTTCACCGTTGATTTCTTGTATACCCCATACCTGATAGATGCGTGAGCAGAGGGACGGGCAGACACTACAGAGCAGACCTGGTTTGCAATCCAGGATGTGCCACTTTGAGGCGTGTCACTCTCGACATACGACTGGACTACGCCATGCTCAATCGTGTCAGCGGTCCAGTCCTTCTTCAGGAATTCTTCCTCGAGTTCCGAGACCTGGCAGCGCCTCGAAGAAAGTTAGAAACGCGATGCGCGGCTGGTGGGGGAAATCTACCTCGACTTGCCGACCATGTAACCAAAGAGACTGTCGTTGGTGTGGCGCTCTGTCCACGTCAAGGTCCTTTCTTCTCTGGTTCCGGGAATGCCTCCTGTAAGAGTCTTGATGCCGGATGAGCGGGACGCCAGGAATCAAGGGCGCTTGCGTACCTGGTCGATGTCAATCTTCTCGATGCCTGCGTCATCCTTGTAGTGCTTCACGGCGAGGGTGATGGTTGCAGTTGAGATTATCGTGCGCTTCACCCAGCTGATACCCTGGTGCTTAAGGATTGTGTCTGTATCACCACTCAGGCCTTTGTTCTGACGGAAAATTAGAAGAATAGACGAAACGATGAGCGGAACTCGAACCATAATGTACTTGCCGGAGATGTCGAGGATCGAGAGATTGGGAGGGACGGCCATGGTGGTGGTGGTGGTGAAGAGCAAGGAATACTTTAACTATGAACTTAGGAGCTTTAAGCGCGTGAATATCACATTCACATGTCTGCAAAAGCAGCTGATTAACCGGCATGAATTGCAAGCGAAGCGAGCAATTCTCGTTCTACTCCAGACGTGCAGGCCTAGGTGAAGTCTGACAACTCTTCAGCGCTCAGCTAGAGAGGCCTGAACCAAGTCAAGCCTAAATTTTGTAAAGAAATGCCCTTCGCTGTAACTCCTAGAGGAATACTTAGGTCGGCAGTAAATCGTACTACGTCTCTGGGTCTATAATATTTGGTAAATTGCTGGTACCCTTGAATCCTATGGAAATATTGGTATTACAACATGTGTATATCGATACATGATATTATGCGGATGATGAAGAAAAGGCAAGGCAGGTCAAGGACGCGAACGCAGACTGATCAATCTCACCAGTGTTCGATTGAGAGTAAGAATGCCGCCTGCGCTTAGTCGGGGCACAGCCAGCTCGCGATCTTCCTCAGAATCGAAGCCATCGGCAGCTGTGTTCTTGCTCTTCTCGATGAGCTTCTGGGCGTCATTTATCACCTTGTCGAGGCGCCCGCTGCGGTGGTACAGCCATTCGATCTCGGTCTCAAGACCGCCGGGCGGTAGCTCGAGAGCACGACGGACGAATCCTCGGGAAAGTACGTACGCCTTCTCGTTATACAGTCGGCTACGAGTGATGCGTCAGTCGGCCGGTCAAAAAGTAAAAGTAGGATTACCTGTTAACGATGCCTTCCTCGGTACCTCGCAGTTTCTCGTACGCAGGCTCGCAGAACCAGCTACAGGCAGCTTATTAGCGGATAAGAAGAACTCCAAGCGAATACACTGACGGCTCCTTCACGAGCACCAGCCCCTGGATGCTAACAAATGCCTGAAGCAAGGAGGATCGTGCCGAATTCCAAATCTCGTTCTTGTCCCCCGCCCACGTTCCCAAGATAGACAAGCACACCTTCCCCTCCTCGTACAGGTTTCTGCGTCAAAATGAGAAACTCTGGGATATATATCAAAGCTCCAAACTCACGGATTGACTGAAGAAAATACGAGTCAGTCGCGACGGAGAGATGTAACGAATCAGCACTGACCACGTCCATTGCCATTTGTCCAGCTCAAAAAATGCGCAATGGGAGGACTATGTGGAAAGTTCGAGTCAAGCATCCAATCGATGACGAATGGACCATCTTCGTAAGGCGTATTTTCGGGGCCAATGATTAATGACCGCAGAAGATCCGTTCGGTCTTCGTACGCGCGAACGAGGATAGAATCTAAACAATGGCGTTCTTAGCATGTACAACCTAGTCATCACATGAATGACGAACCAGGTAAGCTGCTAGCGAGAACACGATACTCTTTCGTTAAACGACCAAGAAATGCTTTCGAGGGCTGAGCAGGGGCTGAGGTGTAATATGCGTGATCCTCCGGAGCCGAGGGTAGGATCTCGAAGCGCTTCCAGGGTGTTTCGGGCTCGTCATCGCTATCAAGGTCTTCCGTGGAGGGATCGTCGGCTGCGTCCTTGGGAACGTCGGGGGAAGGAAGCCGATCGATTCTATGTGGTACCGGGGTAGCTGGACCTGGGGCGACTTCCGACCTTGGCGTTTCAGGGCCGATATATATCGAGGATATGGGGTCAGACGATAGTAGGGCCGTGACGACCTCCAAGGGCAGTTCCGGCCAAACGCGGCCGTTGCCATTAACTATGGGTACTTCAGCAGTGGTCCCGTCTTCCTCCCCTGTCCCATCGTCGTAGTCATGGTCGGGCCAGTCGTCTCCCGAATCACTGTCGGCGGGTTCCTCGTTGATGGTCCAAAGCGGATTCTCCTCGTGAGCGGCGTGTTGCTCCGACATCTCGTCCCACATATCATCCTCAAGCTGGTCGATGCCATCGTATAATTTGGTCAAGCGCTGCAGGGGATACGACTTGACAGCTCCATTTGGATGTGTCAACTCCACGGTCCCATCGAGATTTATCTATATCCCGTGTCAGAGGGGAAAAGTAGAGGGAAAGGAAACACTCACATCAGTGACCTCTCCGAGCCAATTGAGAGTTTCGTTGTCCGAAGACGGTCTGAGGATCGAGCCCTCGACAATATTCTCCGCACTGCGTCTCCGAGCTATGTCTGCTCCCAAATCCGACATTTCCTTCCGAAAGCCAGCCAATTGACCATTTACGATTGCTGCATCGCGCACCCAGGCCTCAACTTCACCAATTCGAGGTACCCTAGCGATTGCAGCAGAGCCGTTGGTCTTGCCTTCAGGGTGAACGAACAAAACGTCGCCTCGCCGAACACCAAGTCCTTCCGACGGGGCCTCAAGCATAGCGGATGTATCCGAGGTACCGTGGGGGTCAAGCTCGAGGACAGAAGCTAGCTCTATTTTCCCGGTTTCGGGTAAAAGCACCGACGCAGTACGTTGAGCAGCGTTAACAGACTGTATTATGACAGCTCGCTTATCGTCTTCGCGGTTCCAAACGACGTAGTCGCCGGGCCTGGCAATGGAGGTCGATACAGAGCCGCAAGAATGGCACGCGACTCACCAGCAATCATATTCGTCCGGATTGAGATATGGGATTAGTTCAGTGGATCGGATGGTCTCTTTCGTGCCATCCTGCCATAAAACATCGCAAAACGTTTGTGTTTCGGTCACAGTGAAGGTCTTCACAACAACTCTTGTGCCGTTCTCCAAGCCATGGGTGGTCCCAGGGACTTTGGTCTCTTCCTTGAACGTGACGCGGTCACCAATACGCATTTCCAGGTCCGACAAGCATCGAATCAGCGTTAGTTTCGACATGTCGGCTCCAGTCCAGAATTTCTGAGGGCGACGTCGCAATTCCGCTTCCCCTTGATCTAGCTATAATACAGTGAGATGTTGACAAATAAATCGAACTGCGAACTCACTGCTTGACTAAGAGCCAGCCACGTTATTGCGTAAACGCTATGTACGATGTCCACACAAATGTCGTTCGGACTTGGTCGGTTATTCCCAAGAAGGAATCCAAAAAGGCTGTGAACAGTCGAAGCTGGTGGCGGAAGAATATCCTGTACTCGAATAAGATACGATACATTGAAACAGAAAGCCGAAACAAACTCACAGGACCCTTTTCGCCGACCGCCAACCGAGAGCCGAGCTCAGGCAGATGGATAATTTCCCCAGTAGAGATTTCCACCAAGACTTCGTCAAACAGCTATTATTTTTTGGGTTATCATGATGGAGTCTGAGAAATTCGAGTGGTTCCTACCTCGATAACCTGCCCTATCCAGTCGTCGTACACCACATAATCACCCACCTCGGCATAGGTACGATCAGAGAGTTCTTCCAACTTGGTCCAGGATTCGATGCGCTCCCCGCTAACCACATGCTCGCACTTGCCGTTTACGCGTGCATTTGTTACGACGCCCGAACGCACATCATCCAGGCTCCGCTTGCAAAAGTCACCCCGATGGAAAGTACGGTCCACGAGCTCTAGCTCTGACTCGGGAAGGATCTGGCGGTCAAATTCCTGACGGGTATTTGTGTCGGGGTCGTCGCGGTAAAAAGAGACGCCGACTTCACCGCGGTGAAGTGGTCGCATAAGCGGATCCGAGAACGGCGTTTGTGGGGCGACATCCTCGGCGTCGTGCCAACATCTCTGCATGGACCTCAGACACAAACGATACGTGGGCTGGGGAATGAACTTGCCATTACAACGCCATTAACAGAGTCTTGTGAGGAGGAATCTTTGCCGGTGGCAGATTGGATGCGGTGAACTATATCCTGCTGGTAAAACTACGCGAGACTTTAGCGTGGAGGTGGAAACAAACACGGAACTACCTTTGTGGGGACCCTGCGGGGAGCAGCCATGGGAACACTCGGCAGGTATTTGAGTTGAGTTTGAGGTAATAATCGAAGTGACAGGAATACAATCAAACGAGGCCCGAGGCGCCGTTGGGATGTGGGGATAACATGCGTCAACACAAGCGATTTCCAGTTCTTGTGACCACAAATCGACCAGTCGACTAGGTCGCCTGTGTCCTGAATACCTGCGCGAATAACAATTGGCTCGTTGTGGAATTGCGCGACTGGCTCTCTGGTGGATACCGAGGTGATAGGATCTGGCAAGTGCCGCCGAGCCAATGGAATACCCCGCATCTTGTGTCGTGGATAGGCTTTGAGGGTTATGGCGATAGGTGGACTGCAAATGAAGCGCCAAGGCTGCGCGTATTCCTCGCTGTGTCCGCGCTAATTCTGACTTTCCAACAGCACTCTGACTCGTATTGCCTAATTGGGTTTTCCTTTTTTACGCGTTATAAAACCTCTTTCATGCGTCCATCTCCTGCGCCTCTGCTACAGCCCTCGCTATCCTTGCTTTCCTAGCTATGCTTCCCCGTATACCCCCTTCATGCACCCGCGTCTCCTCCACTCGCAGCCATACGTTCAAGGCTTTCTATGCTGTTCGCTCTTTTACTTCCTGCACTTCCCCGTCGATGACCTTGCACATAGACCATCCGGAGCCTGCGCCAGGCTGCACCCGATCCAGACGACGTCCCACCATCTGATAATGTGAGGTCTCAACACCAAGTTTTCGCGTCCGCTGCTCAACGGCATATCTCAGGACTTCATCCTTTCCATCTTGCGCGCGAATCCCTCGTTGCGCGACACGCGGTCGTATCTCGCCTCGTTTGGGCCCCGTCCCAAGCCTGTTCCGGCGCCGTCGGCCGATCGCGTACTCGTACCTTCGAAAGATTGGCCTACCGCACAGTCCACACCAGTCACCGTCGAACATCCGAAGCCAAGTCCGGTGCTGTCTTCCATTCTAGATCCTGTCGTAAAGCGCACAGCCCTGGTCAAGCTTCAAGGCCCGTTTACCGACGTCCAACTCGATAGTATCGCCCGCGGAATGGTCTATCTCGAGAAATTGGGACTCGTCAGTGTCATTGTGGTGGACAACGACACTCTGCAGAGGGGGGAGCAAGACGAACGGTCTACACTTATCGAGGAGACCATGCGGATCGTCACCACTCTTGAAAAGCAAGGCGCTAGGGCTCGCCCTGTCCTCGGAGCCGTCGCCAGGCTTGGCCCTAAGCCCGGCGACGAGGATATCACTGAATCTTCGGACTTCACACACCCAGAAGCGCACACGTTTCCCTCTGATCTTGTTCCCATCCGTTCAGCTCTTCGGGCGGGTGAAATCCCCGTCATTCCTCCCTTCGCTCTAGATTCTTTTTGTCGGTCCGTGCGTGTCGATTCCAACGACGTCATTGCTGCTCTGGCGCGCGGAATGGTCGAAGCCGCTGAGATCGATAGTTCACAGCCAAGCGCGTCTTCTGACATCCTCCCGTCTGAGGACGTGGATTTGACGCCCTTACGACTCATGATAATAAACCGCGAAGGAGGCGTGCCTTCCTACGCACGTTCCGGTTATCCTCACCTTCTTATCAATCTGGCGTCGGAATACTCTCACATCCATGAAACCTTCCATGAACCATGGCACAGCACCAACCCCACAGCGTTGTCTAATCTTGCGTTGGCCCAAACATGTTTAAAATATATGCCCCCGACGTCATCCGCGGTCATGGTTTCCCACCGCTCCCCCAGTTCTCTGATCGCGAATTTGATCACGAACAAGCCTGCGTTGAGCTCCAGCCTCCCCCACGCTCTCTTGCAAGGAAATCGCAGGCTTACCGCTCACACACCCACGCTTCTCAGACGTGGTTTGCCAATACGCGTCCTACGTACCGCCACTGACATCGACCAACAAAAAATGAACGCGCTTCTCGAGCAGTCATTCGGACGGACACTTGACGAACAGGCATTCTATGCGCGGTTAGAGCGCTCTCTCGACTTTGTCATAGTTGCCGGGGACTATGTCGGCGCCGCCATTGTCACCAACGAACCCTCCCCGGAGTCTTCTGAGCCGATCTCGTACCTAGATAAGTTTGCTGTGCTTCCCAGCCATCAAGGCGACGGGACAGTCGACTTTCTGTGGGTTGCTTTGCACGACGAGTCTTACGGCCTTGGTCATCCTTTCTCTGCCAATCCCAATGGCGGGAAAGGTGGAGTGGGAGAGGGCCGTGACCTCGTATGGCGGAGCCGTGCTAATAATCCAGTCAACAAATGGTACTTCGAGCGAAGCTCCGGTCATATGCGGATGGGCTCATGGGTCTTGTTCTGGTGTGACGCGGAGAAGCGTCTCAAGCTGGAGCAAGCGCGCCGAGCTAATGCCGGCATGTCTTATGTCGAAAAGTGGGAGGAGGGCCGACTTGGGCACTGGGCCAGTGTCGTGGAGAAGATTCCTTCGGCGTGGAAGTAAAATGACTATTCGTTGTCAACACTCAAATTGCAATAGACTAAACGCGTGTATTTGTATATTTTAGCTATCTATGGCGACGACTGCGTGGTTTCTGTGGCGGCGTTGACTGTGGAGAAGACGTCGCACTTGCGGAAATGACTACGTTATTTTCCTTGGCCGCCGCTGAAGATGAGCTCAGGTCGCCAAGTCTCTTCCACGGCATGTACGGCTCCTTTTTCTTGACAACGCTTTCCTGCAGATCTTTGACGCCCTTGATCACCCTCTCGCGGAACCCGTTCATTGTCCAATGGTCAATATTCTCGATCAAGAAAAAGACCTAGGTGTTAGCTTAGCGAGGGCGAACGTTAACCTGATTGGAATAGATGCGCACCTCGACGATATCGGCGGCTTTATCCAACTGAGATTAACAAGTTAATCGAAAACTACTGGAAGTCGACATGATTTACGAACCTGCCATTCATGGAAAGTATCAGTTCCTTCCCCGCGAGCTTCGACAAGATATGGTGCAGAATAGATGACCTCGATAATCGATTAGCAGGAGCAACGGGTTGCCTTGCGCAAATCTCACTGGGGGTTTGTTCTTTCCCTCTGGCACAATCCACCAATCCACATGGGCTCTGACAGTGCCGCTAGCCCACACTAAACCAAAGACTGGGGCTATGACATGGTGGGAATGAAGGTGGCGGGCAGCCGCTGTGGTGGCCATCCTGTTCTGGCGATAGGCGTCCTCCAGCATTTGGTGTACGGGCTTCTTGTCCTCCCAGAAACTGCTACAAAACTGGAACGCCGGCATCTCTGGAGGAGCCACCAACGGTGTACTTTGGTAGCGGAATGAAGAGCCCTTGCTCACATTGCCGCTTTTGACGACATTGGGGTGCTGTTTGAGAACTTGAAATGGCGAATCTTTGGAAAGAGACAGGCTGCTGATTGCTGCCGACGGTATCATCACCACACAGTCTGGAGACGCCGCCTTTGTGCCTGAAAAGCGTAAGTGGACAGTTGGTGGTGGTTTACCACCACCTACGTAAGATGCGAATAGTTGCTGGATCCAGAGACGTGGTCACAATGGGTTGCGGTAGAGAGATGTTGCACTGAACCCTGTCCCGTTCAACATATTTCTCAGCTCCCACGAGCTGCTACGAAGTGTACGAACCTGTGGGTGCTCTCTTGAATTGCAGGGCTCCGGAAAACATTGTATCTGTCATATTTCATTTCAGTTCGTCGAACCAAAAAGGCGGGTCAAACCAACACATTGGCAGCATAGTCCGCCTCTGAATATTTTTCTTTCGACTGCTTCATCGTGTCTAACCGACGCCAGGCAGAATGAACTATGCCAATCTTCTCAAGCAGCCCTGGAATTTTGGAGTCTGGTATCTCCCCAAACAATTTGGGATTCTGATCATGGATCTCCTTCAGAAATTTGATCAAACCCTTGCTCGCTGACATTGAAAGCGACTTGAACTGTAGAGAATCCTGTGCGAGGATTAGGTGAATTCCCTAACGCGAGTTCGATGCATACACGATCAAGCCAAGAGGCAGGCAGCCTCGGATTTGAAGAGAAATCGAAGACTTTTTTGACATCGTCTTTGAAATCCTCTGGCATGTCCGAGAAAGATGCTTGTTCGCATTTATTGTGAGAGGCCCATATCTCAAAGTTCCTGAAATTCCGAGCAATTCTGAGAACTGAGCGGTAAGTTTGGACAGTTGGAGAAGGAAGGTAGCACCGCGCACTCGGACGAGGAGAGACTGCGCTGAGTGGGTGGTTTAGTGGCGCCTTTCTTCTTGGATTTCAACCGTGGTGGGCTGCTGGTTGAACTCATGGGCACACAGCGATAGATACAAAGGAATTTAGTCTTTGGTCGTTATAAGCGTAAAGGTCGTGAGGTCGTACGATAGAATAAGGAGGACCCAGGAGCGGAGCAGCAGATCTCTTTCAAGTCAACTTACGTGTATTTGCTTCCATTTACTTCCGAGTCCGAACACTGCGGCTGTGCAAGGGCTTATCTTATCTCTTCTCAAGATCGCGGCAGCTTGACAGGTCTTGGCAAATATTGATCGCCACTCAATCATGCCACTGGCACATGGTTCAATATAATATATTGAATCTTGGCTGTTTTAATAATATCTGGCAATGGCATCTAATGGCATGGGAACGGCCTGCAAGCTCCGGCCCCGAGTCTGGGGTATAAAGATCGTACGCGGCGGCTGGACTAACTAACCTTCATTCCCCCTCCTTTTTTCGGACTGGTTCCTTCAGCTTCTTCAATTCACTCGCTGTTCAACTGTCTTTGACTTGCGCCCTACTGTCAAGATGTTCTTCGGGTCTCCATTTTACGCGCTTGTTTTACTGGTGTCCTTTGTTGCAACAGCCACTGCTAGTCAGCCCAATAATCTCGTCACAACGAAACAGCTGTTGATTCTTGCACTCTTACAGTTCCTTTGCCATCATTGTTGAAGCGAGCGAACCCATGTTTCGTTACTGGGAGGTAGGCCCCGAAGTGTTTCCCGCTCCGATGCGCCGAGCAGAGTTTGTATAGTGTTGCACTCCCTGCGGAGGTCGCCACAGGTGTTCCCGCTCTGGAACAAGTTGTGACGTGCAACGCGAAGGTCTGCGGCCCAACTTTGCCATGACACCTGCCTAATTATCCCGTTAGATTCAAGTTGCTCCTGGTGTCCCTGACCTCATATCAGGAGGGATCGCTTTTAGCAGCATAGACTTCCAAAAGTCGTCTGCTTCCCCTCTTGGCTTTGCATTGGCCACCTTCCGGACCCCGACGGACCCGGCCACTGCTGATCTCGCCACCCTGCAAAATCAACTTAATGATTATCTCGCGTTGGAAGCCGGTGTTCGGTCGCAGCCCGATTCGTCTACCCTTCTTGCCAAACTGAAGGGGCCCAAATTCTTCCTGCAATTCCAGGTTTGATATCGCCACCATCTGCCTGCATGCTTGTGACGTTTCATTTTTCATTACTAGATTGCCCGTGTGCAGACGGCAAACGGAGTGACACTTGACGCAGCGGACACTGTCGATCATCAACTGGCCAAAGTTACGGCGGTAGGCTTCGTCCCCTTGATTCGGCTCTCGATGGACTCACTTGGCGCACAGAACGCCGTGGGAGCAACGGCAAGTGAACTTGCGCAAGTTACCGCCTTGGCAAAACAGGTTTAGCTCCTGGCGTGTGATCAAACCTTCTATGCAATATCGTTTAGGTGCTGGAGTTTTTTCTGGGATGCGTAACAAACTCCAAGGTTGCCAAGAAGTACCATTCTATGGGTATGCCCCCCGAAATTACAACAGATTAGCGTCAAAAGAATCTATCCATGAGATTTCTAGATGCCTCTACTCCAAGCTGTAGATGACGATTAGTTTCTAACAATCGAGCAATGTCAGCTCAACTCACGAAAGTTGCCGCATTTGCAGGGAATGCCTATAATTCGCGAATCAGGGATGTTTGCACGGTCATTAGAAGATGGTAACATACTCGACTCATAGCAGGGCCGAATCCTTTCCATAAAGCTTTCATCCCGTCTTGTGCGATTGTTTTCCGTGCGCAGTCCATGAACCCAGAGTAAGTGCCAGTTGGAGCTGACTGCAACCTGGACTTCAAGACCTACAGGGGCGAGGGTCAGGACTGATAATACGAATTTATTCCAACGGCTTACATCAGGTGGGATGGCGACAGCCCACATCGCGACACCCGCCGTTCCGCCAGCTAGAACAATGGCACCGAGATTTAATTGCGAAGGCGATTGTCCAGCCGGCGTTAAGGCCTTTTTTGTGACTTCATAGGCAGCAAAATACCTAGTCAAAGTTGAGGATGTTGAGAATACACATATAATGGGACGCATACGCAGCGCTTCCCGGCCCATCACGAGCAAGTGTCGCCCCAGAACCTCTGAAGATGCTTTTCATGCCGCCCTCTTTGTAGAGATGCTTCATGACATCGAAAACACCTTTATATTTATGCTCCGAACCGCCTTGACCCTGAACCTACGCGAAACTGTCGGAACAACGAGCAAGCTATCAGCGAGATGCTTACCTGGAGAAGAACTTTCGCTCTCTCCACAGGGGCAGTCACCAGCGTCGTCGGAACAGCGGATAAGAATCCAGCAGCTGCGAGTTCCGGGATGGTTAGCACGTCCGACGTCCTGTTCGGCGTCGTGGAAAGGATGAGTTGTTTGGAGGCACCGTATGCCTGTGCACGAAGGAAGGACGTTAGTTGGAGTTAAAGCGGCATGTCGCGCAAAACGTGAGCGAGATTGCACGGACCCAAAATGATATCGCAAATATCGGTGTAACGCCCAGTAAAGGCGGTAACATCCCGCGATACAGCCTGCAGGTAATCCATTCAATGCTGAATGGATAGAAAAACGCGAATCCGTTTACCCAGTTAAGCCATCCTTAGCCACAGTCTTTTTAACCACATCTATGGCGCCGGTGTATATCCCGGCAGGCGCGGTCTGTAGACGCGTCTTTGTCAAGTCAAATGGATGGCCTTGGAGGCGGTAAGCGTAGATCGACCGAGACAAGCCAGCAACCAACCGACAAGGACGGCAGAGACGCCTCCAAAACCGCCAGCGATGAAGGACTTGATTTGGTCCGCCGCAGAAACGTCACTCTGGATGGAAAGTTATGACTCGGAGCATTCACAAAAGTGAGCCGTATACCATGGTGTTCGCTTTGTGGGTGAACGCTGCTGAAAGATTTCAAGCCAAGCCCGGCTACTTTTGCTTCACATGTGATTGATATTTTCGGCATTGCCACATTTGGGAGGGTCTCCTTCGCTTCTCTGAGTTCTCAGATCTCAGGCGCGGTTCTATGCGATTGCGGAACTAGAGCGGACTCTGAATTCGTCGTGTTTCTACGTACATACCTACAGAAAAAATACAGTCTAAATTATTCGTCAAAAATTATTAGTGTACTCCTTCATTCATCCTCCGCCCCGAATCCTCCAACGGGTTCATACGTTGGCTGGGTGAAATCCCTCCGCCAGAATATCCTCACGCCGTAAAAGAAAAGGAAGATCAAGGCAATCCCGCCAACACCGACGACTGCAGGCCCGCCGTATTCGACCCACCACGGCGGGTAGTATGGTACCAACAGCTGGTCGATCTCTATAACGCCGCCGGTGCCTCCGCCAGTCGTGCTCCGTCCCCAGCTTATCACCCTGGCCCAGTCCGCGTCCGCGTCCGTCCCCCGCGCGCCTTTGATGCCGACAATATAGTCGTTCGTCTCCGTCTTCCGGAAGACAACGTCGCCGTACGCGGACAATGGCGACCGCAGGGTGCTGTACGTCGCAGAGTCATCCAGTGGCAACGGTCGGTTGTTATTGATGACCGTATCCGCAGTATCGGCCTTGCTCAATGGCGTGGGGATGAGGTGCTGGCTCACGATAACGCGCACGCCTTCGAGGTCGGCGTACAACTGTGTCAAATTGTACTGTTTGAAAGCGTCATCCTTCGGACAGAGTAAAGTCCAGCCGACGTCGTTGAATCCCTGCCCGGCCCAGATCGAATCGGGGGGCGGCGCAGTGCCGTTCAGCACCCAGTCCATCCCCGCCTTTGTCACCAATGTCGCCATGGTCGTCGCATCCGCAGCTTTGACGAGTTTCCCAACTGTCAGCTCAACGGAGCGGGGAATGAGAATGTCTGAAACCTCGTGCAAAACACCTGTCTTCGTGAGAATATCGCGGGGAAATAATTCTGCCTTCATACCGGCCCAGCCGCCGCTGGCACCGACAAAGACACTGCCGTTCTTGAAATGCTCTAGTTGCACGTCGGATCCTTCGAGTGTGGCAAAGGTACGCGAGCCATTCTGAACCGAACGACTATACTCTATGGTATCGAGGGTGTGGTGGAGAAGGACACTCGCCAGATCCTTCTTCGAAGAGGGTGCGAGAAGATGCGCGCTGACGAGCTGCCCGAGTCGTTGGAATGCCGAGTTATGGGGAACGAGTAAGGACGTCCTGGGAGTAAACTTGAGCGTGTCTGAAATGGATGCCGAGAATGCGGAAGCGAGGAACAAAGATAGATCCTGGAGCGGTAGCACAGTTTCCAGTGCATCGGACGGAGGTACGAGCGGCCGCGAAATGAAGTAGATTAACGTGTTGTTGGCAACGACTGGGCCAACGCATAAGATGAGGAAAAGTAAAACCAAAAATATGCCTACCAGGGCCACCGATCACACCCACACCTCCGAATTTGATGGACTTGTCTTCTTTCTTCTCCCCTGAGGTAACCCCGATGTTCAAAACTTGTCGTCCACCGTCAAGACCGTCTTCGATTAGGGCCGTTTCCAGCAGCATGCCATCCTCGAGCTTCTGTGCAGTCCAATGCCCGGGGATGAAGTGATATTGAAGGAGTTTCTTGAGGTCGTCTGACCCTTTCTCCGGAATGTCCCCGTCCCCAAATAGTTTCAAAACATCATCCTGAGGTGCCAAAATGGTGTATTTGGTGTTTGTATCGTTTACCAGCCCGGTGAGGTTGACGGAATGGATGAGCGACACGAAAGACGTGCAATTCAAGGCCAAGAGATATTTCTCGGGAGTGATTTCTAGATTGACCAGAAGATCAGAGACCAAGTGGAGAACCCCGTTGGAAGCGTAGATATCTGGCTTCAAGAGTTCTGCAGATGAAACGGTGGTTTTGTCTGGTGTCACCACGATGTCAAGAATACTACCGTCGATCGTCTTCACTGAAAATTGAATGAGCGGTCGAACGCACGGAAAATAATCCTTACGTTTTCCAGTGGGGTCGAATTTATCGGACCACTTTACTGTCTTGTGGACAACGGCATGTGAGTTTATGATGCGAAACAAGTCGGCGGTGGCAAATTCGCTCTCCAGGTAGAGACGCTCGAGCTCATGGAGGGAATCGAATGCGTCATTGACTGGTAAGAATAAAGTCAATTCTGAAGTTGAATTTAAGAGGGTCATGATCTCGGGGGTCAGGATTTTGTTGAAGTAAGAGACCGATTTGTGCTGGGACACGACGTGCGCCAGGTCGGGAGGTGGCTCGAGGACACCGCCAATGCCAACCAGGACGCCGTTCCCGGCGTCTACCCTGCCTTTGACAATTTCGATGCCGCGCATTCCAGCGGCATCGACTCCGACCCAGGCGCCTTGGTCGCGTGATGCGACGCGCAGTCGCTGCGGAGCACCACCGAGCGAGCCACCCGGTATCGGCATCCATGGCGGAGACGGAGGTGGTTCGCGCGACGGCGGCTCTAGAGGCGAGCGGGGAAAGTGGAGGGTATGGAGAACGAGGGGATTTGGTGCTTCTGGCACTTCAGGGAGTGAGTAGTTTATTAGATGGTAGAAGAGCTGCTGCCGCAGCTGCTCGTGGATATTATCGTCGACCATGAAGGACTCGTCTGCGACAACTGCGCTCCATAGAGCATTCTGTTCTATGGCAGTATTTGTAGGGGCGAAGAAAGTGCTGCCATTGAGTCGATTGAGGGTTGGGATGAGGCGCGCGCGCTGAAGAAGGACAATGAGAGATGTATAGTCGGGGTCGTCTGAGAGAAAGTCGACGAGGGTGCGGGAATATATGGTCAAGGGTGCTTGGTGGGCGAAGACGAGCGGGACGAAGAGTAGTGGCCAGTACATGGTGAGCGACAAGGGCGTGTAGCAGTCGTAGTAAACCGGATGACGCACTGACTGCCACATTAGGACTTCCATCCTCATGCTGTCTCTGCTCTCCCTGCTGCCCTCCCCAAAAGCCGGCTTCCACCATCTCCTGCTTCCAGATAATACTCTCCTCGTCTGTCCCCTGCTTCTGGCTGTGAACTGGCTCATTCTAGTGTCTAGTTGCACGCGTCGGCCGACGCCATCGTTATTCGCGATGCCGCGTCTCTCGCCCTCGTACGCGTCCTCGCCTTCTGGGAGGCTTTTCCAGGCGCAACGGCACCATCTCGTGCATATCCGTCGACTCCGGCATGAAGCTTGTGCGTGCTAGTCTGCCTCGGTCCAATGTAGTGCGAAAAGGTCTGTTGCTAGATAGTCGCGTCAATGCAAACTCGAATCGCCGCCTGGTGTCTCTCTGGCGTTCAGCAGCATGCCTGGCGCCTCCACTCCTCTCTCGTTCTTCCCCCAAGTCACACAGTAACCGCACTGGACAGCAAATCGGGTATCCATTTTTCCTGCAGCCGGTCCGGTCCCTACTCATCGCCACCAGGACTCCTCGCGGTGGGTAGCGAAAACAGCCTCTCAGTCTATACCTTAATTCTCGAAAACGACCTCCCTACTTGGTCTCAAAAATGGATGGTCTCGTATGAGGCTCCCTTAGTCCGTCGTACCACTCTTAAGAAAATTCTAGCATCGAAACTCCTTCTTTGACGCGTTTCGCGCCGTCTTTGATGTATATCGCCGCCACCGCACGAGTCCGTCTTTGCTGTCGTGGTTGCAAGCTAATTCTAATTGTGAATCAGAATGGCAAATCCCTGCGTACATACTCTACGACCTCCGGCCGTCTGACCCAAGATATCCCTCACCCACGCCCAATCACAAGCATCTCGTGGCGCCATTCTCAAGCTTCGAGCCGTGACGATCTCCTTCTTTACACGATAACTTCTGACTCTACGCTCCGTATATTTCTCCCCGTCTTGGATTCACCGCAATATCTACAATTACACGCATCTCTGGATATTTTCTCATCCATACCCTTCAGCATCTCCTCACACCTATCTACTACAGACTCAAGCGTCTTTTGGCTAGACCGAGAGATAATCGGCGACTGTATCTCCGCAACGTTGAAAAACGAGACAGACTCAGAACACGCACGATTCCGACGACTGCAAGAGATCAAGGATGAGGGCTGGGATTTGTTTCTGCGCATAATCCAAGATGGCTCCGCCGTTGTTACTGCTGTCGCTGTACGTTGTATTCTAGATTTTGCATAATTACTCACCCTGTGCAGAACATAGACCGTAGACCACCTACACTTCTTCGACAATTCACTCTCCAACAAACTCTTCCGGGGACGTTTCCCGCTCCTCCGCAGTACATGCACTTGCTCCCAAAGGCAGACCGTGGCCTGCTGGCCCTTGTAACTTCGTCCCCGCTGCGGACATTCGAGTTTTCTCCCATCCTTTTTCTCGACGCGCACCCGGACGGTCTGCGGTTGTCTGCGCACGCCATGGACGCTATTTCCGCAGAAGAGTCACCCATTGTGCGTTTTGTACGCACACCCGAGGGTGCGGGCCTTGGCGTTGTTCGCGAGAACGGCGGTGAGACCTGGAGAGTCGTAGGGAACGGCTCCAAATTAATTAGATCTGGAGCGTGGACGTCGGCAGACCATATCGTCGTACTCGACGGCGGGCGAAGCCACGCAACGTACTCTGCCGCAGACGGACTGTTGACCTCATCTGAGACGGCACTGCCGCTCCCACCCATCAGCTCCCTGTTTTCGCTGCCGTCGAAAGACGGGCGTGAAACCATCATCGGGATAACGGCCGACTTTTCTATCGTACAAGTGCATGTGCCTGGTCTTACGCTCTCTGCGCACCATACCCTCCCGATCCCTACACCGAAGATGATACTGCCCGTGGACCCGATGGCATGGGGTCTGCGTCGCGAGTGGACTACGCACGACGTGCTGCTGAGCGTCTCGGAACTCGGCGAGCTGGCGTTTTGGGTTCCGGACGAGAGCAGCGCGTGGCGGTGTACCGGCTCCGTCAAGACGCACCGTACAAACATCATCAAGGCGCGGTGCAGCTCTGCGAAGAAAACGGCATTGAGTGAGTGGCCTTTTCTCTCTTCCTTTTAGCGAAGGCTAATGCGCGAGATCTAATCTAGTTGTTGCTACCTCCGAAGGCGATGAGCTGACCATCTGGGACTCGAAGGAGTCGGAATTTGCTTCGGGCCTCGAGTTTCGTGGAATTTATGGTGACTCAGTCAACGACCTCGATTGGAGTGCGACTCCAGACTCGCAGTCTATCCTCGCTGTGGGGTTCCTGCACCACGTCGAGCTACTTTGCCAGCAACGGTCTACATATTTTGACGAAGGCCCTGGCTGGACGAAGTGCTGGACGGTTGAGATTGGATCGTGCGTCCCGAACACTATGCTTTTACATGTCTTCAACTTATGTTTAGGTTCATCCCGTATCAGATATGCGACTCGATCTGGCTAGCGAACGGCTCCCTTCTGGTTGGCGCTGGCCACCAGATGTACCTCTTTGGGCAGCAGCGTCCTTTAACAGGTGACTCGCCCCCGTCGGAGAGCTTGTTCGAGCACGTGGCGAGGCAGAATGGGCCTCTCGAAGACTACCACCCGCAGATGTTGCTGCAGTGCCTGTTATGGGGTCCGTGGCTTTCGGCAATCGATTGTAAAAGAAAATAATATTCAGTGGGGTATAGATAAGGTGGAACTGGTGAAGGACATTATCGTGAACCTCTCGCGCGACATTGCCGACTCCAATGCCAGGAGGGACTGGACGTCAATGCCCATAGAGAGCTTTCTGCGCAAAGAAATGCCTCTTGGAACGGTTAGATTATTTATTTGGGCTGGATGATTTTAATCACCTCTTTCTATTTTTTTCATAGCACTCTGGGCACAAAAAGCGTTACACCCTGTTATTCAATGGGCCGGAACAGAAGGACGAGTATGCGTATTCTCTTTTGCTTAGTGGTAGCTAACGTGGCCTCCAGGGATGAAGAGGAAGGGTTCACTCGGGCGCTGGTCAACCGCCTAATCCAGACGCTGGAGACTAACCCTCTCCCTCACCTCACCCCGAACGAACAGGCACATCTGCTGGTACTCATTCAGACTACGCTTGAGGTTCGTGTTCTACAAAAAATGTACTAAGGTGCCTCATCCACATTAGATTGATGAACAACGGCGGGCCCTGGATTCTAACGGACTACGGTATCTCATCTCAATGAGGTCGTTCTACATCCTGAACCACCGTGCATCGGCCCCGGGAAGCCCTGAATCGCCCGACACGATCCCCAGGCAGACGGGACGCCGAGAGCGGCTACGTTATAGAGACATGGTGTGGGCATTCCACAGCGAAAGTCAAGACTTGTTGCTCTCTGCATCCACCGCTGCCTGCAAGGGCAAGATGTGCTGGGCAGATGCGCGAGCCCTCGGGGTTTCAATATGGCTTAGATCCATTGACGCAATGGTCGGTGCCGCTTTTGTTTATTTAAACCGCTGAAATGTTAATTGGGCTCAAGAAATCTCACATGGAAGTCATTGCGCGGAACGAATTCATGGCGGGGGATAACCGAGATCCTACAGCGTGCTCGTTGCATTATTTTGCTCTCGGGAAGGTCAAGCTCGTACACGGCCTCTGGAGGCAGTCGGCGTGGCACAAGGAGCAAGCAGTCATGCTCAAGTTCCTCGCCAACGATTTCTCCGAGCCGCGGTGGCGGACAGCTGCGCTGAAAAACGCCTACGCGCTCTTGAGTAAACAACGCTTTGGTCCGTCCAGTTCTCACCTTTCGAAGTGTATGACAGCTGAATAGTTTTTTTAGAATATGCCGCCGCCTTCTTTCTACTGGGAGGCGCTCTTCAGGATGCTGTGAACGTTTGCATCAAACAACTGGGTGATTTCCAGCTGGCAGTGGCACTGGCTCGCGTTGTCGAACAGCGTGATGAGGGCCCTGTCCTGCTCGGTATACTCAACAACACTGTTATCCCCACTGCGTTTCGAGAGGGTAACAGGTGGCTTGCGTCGTGGGCCTTCTGGCTACTCCATCGCCGAGATCTTGCCGTCCGAATCCTCATTGTACGTGTGGAATATAAAACACTTGCTAGTTTATCATTCTCTCCAGACACCTCTGCAGGACGTCGCCGATTCGTTGAATATCACGGACATCGGTGAACCGCACTACGACGACCCGAGCCTAGCGCTTTTGTTTTCTCAACTGCGTTCCAAAACGTTGCAGGCGGCCAAAGGATCCAGCGAGATTTCGGGTCGGGTAGAATTCAACTTCGTGCTCCAGATAGCGCGCGTCTTTTGCCGAATGGGTGCGTTCATAGTCCGCCTTTGACAACTTGATGAACATTGCTGTAGGTTGCCAAGTTCTGGCCCTTGATCTCGTTCGCTCTTGGACATTCGATCGGCCCTCCATGATGCAGCGGCCAGCCAGTCCTCCTCAAGAGACGGCTCCTCCCAGTCCCACGATCACCCGGCGCCCGAAGTTCGCTCTCGGACCTACTATGCGTCGTCGGTCATCAATCATCATCGACATGGATATCCCATCCCTCCCGCCTACGCGCTCCAGTTCGCCTGTCCGGGTCACCGAGAAACCCCCAGTGATCATGGAGGAGCCAGGCAACGAGGAAGAAGACCTCATCGCCCGAAAGGCCGGCTTAGGGAACCTAATGAAGACCGCCAAGACCGCCGTTACCGTGCCCGAATTTGACATGAATGCATTTTTCTAGAAGTAGTGTATGTTTAGAGACGCTGTAGAGGAATCACCTTTCAAAGTACAAAGTAATTGCTAAGTATATTTCCGCGCAAACTATGGAAAACAAAGGTTTATATTTCATTCTTACTCTTGAACTTCGACTTCCCGTTTCTTGAGGACCAAGGGAGACCCCACAACACGCTTCCAGACATCTTGGACATCCTCCACCACGGTCTCGAAATGCGAGGTCGCATCGTAAGAGCGGGTAACGAAAATGTTGTCCTCGGCGCCAGAGGACGTCGGCGCGTAGATAGGTGTAACGGTGAGGAATCTAAGCAATAGTCACATCGGGCTTTGAACCAAAAACTGAGCTACTGACTGCTCATGAATCGGGCCAAGAAGGTTCAACCCAGGGATAATCTCCTGATGCGGGTTGTCCGTCTCGACAATGGTGCTGACGATGGCGACGTAGACATCTTTGGCACAGACGTTGTGGGTCGACGAAACCATAGCGATGTAGATATCTGTAAAACGAATGAGACACAATGTCTATGAACATGGACGAGCTCACCGTTTCTCCGATTGACCTGGTTCTGGGGGATGATGATTTGGCAACTGTCGCTGTCATCGGTGCTCGGGATGGGGTGCTTGAGGATGCAGATCGCCCGGACAACTTTGCCATCCTCGACAACCCTGACCTTGCCGCCCTCGGAGTTCCCTGCACCGAAATAGCTAGGGTCCCCAATGACCTGTTTGGCCTTGACGGTTTCGCCACCGCTGGTCACACCCACAAATTTACCGTCTGCATCGGTAACGATTTTCTCGATTTGCTTATCGAGCATGTAGGTGCCACCGTAGATGGCGCTAAGACGGGCGAATGACTGGGGGAGCTCCCCGAGGCCGTAGAGGGGGTAGATGTACGGCGACTTGCCATAGCGGGCCATCGACGAGGTGTAGAGTACAATGCGGTCGTAAGTAGGTCGTGCGGGTTTCGTGATATAGCTGTTGGCGAAGTTATTTAACCAAAGGTTAAACACTGCTGCAACGACTTACTCGTCGTCGAGGTACAGTGCCATGGCGTGCCCAATGAAGTCTTGAGTGCCCGGTTCCAATCCAAACTTTTCGTAGACTGTCTTCATGCTATCCTTGTCAAGGTCGAGCCCTATTCACAGGTTGGTCACCATCGAATGTCAAATACAGGGCAAAGGGACCTGAGTGAGTGGCAGGGTCGTCGTCCTTCCATCCCTGCATGAACTCGAAGAACTTCTTGGCCCGCCTCTTCTCGAAGAGGCCCATGAGAGGGCTCTTGACGGCCTCCATCTCCGTGGAGGGAACCTTGGAGATCCTACCATCACGATAAACGTAGCTGCCAGCGATCTGCTTGAATTCGAGGTATCGGGTGACATCCGTGTGCACGAGGATCCTGGTGAGCTCGCCAGACGCAATGATGAACTTGGGGACGAGATCGACGGCGTAGTCGCGGTCGCGGCCAAGTTCGGTTGGCGGTTCTTGATCAGGGCGGAATTTGCGCCAGAGCTGGGCAGATGAGTGAGATTCGGGACCCTCGCAATCAACGAGGGTCAGCTGAACGCACCTGGGTCAAGTTGAGACTCGCGCTGTCACCGCCGTAGTAGTCATTTCTGTCCATGTGGAGGACCTTCTTGCCCTCGACAGAGAGCAGGCCCGAGAGAATACACTCTGTGAGGCCAGTGCCCAAGACGATGACCTACTAGACGTCGACACAAGACATTGAAGACTTTGGGAATCTTACATCGTATTCCTCATCCATGGTTGTGGTTGTTCAGTGTAAAGGTAGTTTTCGGCAGTCGTGCGTGGGAACAAGATTACAAAATAGGGGTACGTATGAATTCACGTTGTTCCTTCTGGTTTTAACCGCTTCGCCTCCAGCAAATCCTCCTCAACACCAAATTTACGCTTTGCCCGTGGGGGGCCGTGCATCGCAATATTTTCTGATGTCCATATTGGCTTCGGTGGTGGTAGCGGGGCGGGCGGCAGAGGCAGCGGCGTGGGCAGCGGCATGGGTCGCGTCTGACGGTCGGTTTCAACGTTGAGTTTCCGAATTTTTTTGGCTAGTTTGTCTATTGCTGGAAGAGGAGTTAGCAGGTCAACACTGCGTGGGCAACCATCAAGAACACGTACTAGCTTGGTTTCTCCTGTAATACTCGCTGGTACCCCAGGTCAGTACTTGCATGCAGGCGCAATATATTGCCACGTACTTCCACGATTTCAACGCCCGTTGGGGGTACTTGGATGACGGGTGAGTGTTTGTCGCGTTAATATGCGTGTTGCGCTTACCCGTCGCGCAATTTCCCCCCACTTGTCTTGCATAGAAAGCGCGTTGAACTCAGCTGCAGTGGAAGACGCTACATGCCTGGCAATGACGCCCAGGTCACCTATATACACTGCGGTGAGTCTACTTCGACGTGGGCAATATTTTGGCATACCCTTCGTAAATGGTCCACCCTTCGGCCCCATCGCACTCTCATCAAACGGGGGGATCTCGATGTCATCGTCGTTTCCGTCTTCTTGTTCTGGTTCTTCCTGTTCGTCCTCTTGTTCTTCTTGTTCCGAATCCTCGGTGAGTTCAGACTCGGAACCGGAACTGAGGTCCTTGTACTTAGGCCTGCGTTGCCCAGCAGCTTTCTTCCTCTTCTTCGGTTTGGGCTGCTCTCCTTCGCTATATTCAGCTTCGTTTCCCTCTCGGACCGACGCGAGGATTTTATCGGGCAAATCATGATGACTCTGCCAATACGCCGCCCACGACTGAGCACTGTGATGGGGCGCCTATAATGCAATGGAGATAAGGGCCGTAGTTGTACCAAGCGCGTCCATTCTTGCTTGCCTTCTCTGCCAATAATTCACATAGTTCACTTCGAACCAAAGTTGGGTCACCCTTGAGTCGCCATTGCATGAATTTGATGAAGTACTCCCTGTCATATGGAGTGAATTTATGTCCTCCTCGGTTGTGGGGCTGTAAAGGGCGTTGAGTTGAGCGAGAAATGAAGGATAAAAAGTAGCGCCTACTATAACCTCTGTTGGAGGACTGGGTGACCGGGAAGGCGGCTCCGGAATTTTTAATTCGGTATTAGGCGGTGGCAGACGCTCGTTGTACACTAGCATATGAGATGTAATGCTGTTGATAGTTTGTCGGCGACTACCACTGCCTGGTAAGTCGGCCTGACTCGCAGCACGACTCGGCACACGACTTGGCGCACGACTAGACTGCGCGGGTTGCTGACTTGTACGTCTGGACTTTGAGGGGGCGGAGGCGGAGAAAGACGGAGACATAGCAGACGATGAGAACGGTGAAGTTTCTGTCTTGAAAGCGCCGATAGATGGCTTCTTTACTGTCTTTTTAGGGCCTGAGGGAGCAGCATAAGTCTGCGTCGCCAAGTCCAGCCTATCCTTGTTGTCCAAGTAATAGTCCTTCCACAGGCTTGCTGAATGGCCGGAAATCTGGTACAGGGTTAAAAACACGTCTCTGGCAGACGTAAACAAGGAAACTCACGCCATGGAGGCGATTCAGGGCGTCCTTGTATGTCTCCCCTTTTGATCGGCTTTCGACCAGCGCCCTGAGAAGGACGGGCTCGTCTACCCGCTCCACCGGATGAGACAGGGCAAATACATCGTGCAGAACCTGGGGAATGAAGGGCAGCGCTGCCATGCCGTTGTGAAATCCGTGCGGCGGCATCTGGTTTGGGGGCATCTGGTTCGGGGGCCACGGTGGATAATGCGGATGCTGCCTTGGAGGTGGATAAGCTTGCTGCTGCATCCAATTTTGATGATGCATTGGCGGCGGCGGTGGTGGCTGGTGGTGCATACCCGAAAATTCGCCTGCCGAGTTTGGGGGGGTGAAAGGGTCAGGACCATTAATATTGGGATTCGGAAAACCGCTGAGCGCGTTGAGAGCCTCTGTGCTGCTTGTGGGTAGCTTGGATGGCCGTTCATCGTGACAAGGAGTTGGCCACAACACGTCCACTCGCCAACGGCAATAGGTAAATATGCCGCACGTGATCCAAATCTATACTTGTATACTGCCATGGTTCTCATCCGCCGTTTCTCGACTTCTGTTCGGCGTAATACTCTCTCCTCCCTGGCCAAGGCCTCTGCAGAGCGTCTTTCCGAGTGGAAAGGCACCTCTGTCGCCGGTTCAACCACCAAGAATTTCATCGGTGGGGAATTCGTAGACAGCAAGACAAGCGACTGGATCGATATTCTTGACCCGGTACGCCGCCCTAAGTCCTGACACCCCTCGGGACACTACAAGTATGTACAGTCGACACAAACACTGCTGTCCCGCGTTCCGCAAACAACTGCGACCGAGTTTGACCAAGCCGTAGACGCTGCTTCCCAAGCGTACAAGTCGTGGAGTCGCACCAGCGTGATCGGAAGGCAGCGCTTTGCCCTGGAGTACGCAGCATCAGCTTGGGATGCTTTATTCTTATATAATTCATAGGCTCCAGCACCTCCTCCGCCAAAACGCCGATGCCATTGCAAGCAGTATCGTCCTGGAACAAGGGAAAACAATCGGAGGTCACTGGCCCCTGTGAAATTCCTTCCTCTGCTCACAAATTGCTGCTAGACGCCCACGGAGATCTCCTTCGTGGGCTACAAGTTGTCGAAACGGCCGTAGGCATCACCTCCACTCTGCTCGGCGAAAAAATCGAGGGTGCTCACCGCACGGATCTTTGATTTCCCATTGCACTCATTTCGCTCCTAGTTAGCAAGGACATGGATACAGACGTTCGAAAGGTAGATATGCAGATTCATTTTTCTGCGTCGCGTTTCACGATTAGCTCAGTTGCCGCTTGGTGTCGTTGCTAGTATTTGCCCGTTCAACTTTCCCGCGTATGCATTCCTAATCGCCTCGACGCATGGTGGTTAAACAAACTTCAGTATGATTCCCCTCTGGACAATTCCTATGGCCGCTGTCACTGGGAATACCCTCGTTCTCAAGCCCTCCGAGCGCGATCCTGGTGCCGCGATGATCATTGCCGAGCTGTGTCAACGCGCAGGTACTGCGACCTATTCTTTCCACCGCAGTACTTACGTTTTACAGGTTTACCTCCCGGTGTATTGAACATCGTGCACGGCGGTGTTCCCACTGTCAATGCCATCTGTGATCATCCTGATATCAAGGCGGTTAGCTTCGTAGGAGGCGATCGTGCGGGACATCACATCTATGAACGGCATGTCCAGAACCTACCAGATATCCTCAACTGAGCGTTTTTCAGGGCAACAAAGAACGGCAAGCGGGCACAGGTCAGAAATAAATGAATTTCGCCCTTGAATAATAAATAAATGCTAATGAATACACGGAAAGGCTAACCTCGGTGCCAAGAACCACGCTATCCTCATGCCAGATGGTGCGTTATAACTGTCCGTGACCGTTCCGCTGATTGAATATGTTTTAGCAAATCGAAACTTCGCACTGAACTCGATCGTTGGGGCTGCATTTGGGGGTGTGTATATCTATCTTCATCATGTGCCCAGACAGATATTCCTCGCATATAGCTGCAGGACAACGTTGCATGGGACTTTCAGTGGTCTTGTTGGTGGGGGAAGCCCAATCATGGCTCCCCGAACTCATCGAACGCGCTAAAAAGTTGAAAGTCAACGGCGGGTTTGAGCCTGGAGCTGACCTGTCAGTGCAATCGCTGACAATGATTCCGTCTCTGTATTAAGTGACTTATTCCAGAGGTCCTGTCATCTCCCCTGCTGCAAAAACACGCATCGTTGGGTTAATTACGTCAGCGGAAGAACAAGGGGGCCAAATCTTGCTTGACGGTCGCGATATCGAGGTTCCGGGGTACCCAGACGGCAACTTTGTCGGTATGCAGGTCCAACAGAGGGTGTTCAGCCAGTAACCTCGTAACACAGGGCCGACGATTATCAAAGCCGACACCAGCATGAGATGCTACCAGTAAGTCGTAACCTTCTCTGGCTATCCACTGACTCGCGTGTCGTTGTAAAGAGAAGAGATTTTTGGTCCGGTCTTGTCCGTGCTATCTGTCGATACACTGGATGATGCAGTGGAAATTATCAACAACAATAGATATGGGAATGGTGCTGCTTGCTTCACGCAGTCTGGGGCCACCGCACGAAAATTCGAGACCGAGGTCAACGTCGGGCAAATCGGAATCAACATCCCTATTCCGTTCCTCTGCCCATGTTCTCTTGGAGCGGCAACAAAGTGAGCACCGCTATTCTCTGTCTCGTTGCCAACCTGATTTTTTGTAGGGTAGTTTCCTGGGAGATATTTCTTTCTACGGGAAGAGGTAGTGTGTTCCTCTTTTTTCAAATGGCCAAGAGGACTGATCGTCACCAGTGGAATCAACTTTTACACCCAAAACAAGGTGAGTAGCATGAACTTGTCCGCTGCGACCACTCGAGCGCCTCCGTCAGACCATTACTTCGCTGTGGAAATCCGAGGACGCCTTGGGGACTCGTGCCGCTGTGGACATGCCCACTCATCACTAATAAATCTGGTTATGGACCTCCATACTGGTGTAATTCTAGTCGTCGCAAAGGAAATAATTATTTTCGTTTCATAGTTTGCCCTCTAAACTGTCTAAAAATGCCTCGGAAAGTGAAGTGCATTGCTGGTACGTGCTCTCAAACCCGCTCTGTTTCGGTAGTTAGCATGAGATCGGCGACCTGGCGTTCAGCATACCAAGCTGCCGTACCATGGATCGGGAATCGATTTCCCGTCCAAATATGAGCCCCAGAGCCGAATGTCGGCGGTGGAGTTGGCGGGCATTACACGCTTGATGTCGCGTAAATTATTGGCATCGGACGCCAGGATGTGGGTGAAATTAGTGAAATCAGAGCTGCGCATGTTATGAGTAAATAGGACGCGAAGATGGAACACCGAGCGCAACTTGGTGAGCTTGCGGGCTTGATGAGAGATTGGTATCCGGTGCTGCACGAAATTAATATCCAAGTAGAGACTACGTTACGACGCAGTAGCATACCTTTTTACACGTCGCCACGGTTCTAATCCGCTCTGTAAATCTGAGGTGCACGAGAGATCTTGTCTTACCGCTGGGAAGGATGAGTAAACGCAAGGTTCTACGAAGGTGAGGCACTCACATCATCAGGATCCTCGCCAGTGTGATATCCAGCCGTTCCACAACTATCCACAACGATGTTTAGACCGCGCTTCTTCGCCGCTGCAGCGAGCACGGCTTCGCCCATCGGCGAGCGACATATGTTCCCTGCGCTGCTCAGGCCCGAGCGGGGTGGAATGCACTGGCAGAAACTTGCCTAGACATACAATTAGAACACTGGCGATCGGGGCCTCGGCAACCATTGGAGAGAAAATTCTGCGAAGAGGTTCTGGTCCAAGCTTGGCCCAAACGGCTACCCGGGCCGTTCATATCACAATGTAACCCCGGATAGGAGGTCTCTAGGTTACACAACTATCTCTGCAACCAACCTCATGCCGTCTCCGCCAATCGAGGTCTTTCCAGCCCTTCAGGCCACTTTCTTGAATTCAATTATGGTGTTGTAGGTTTTCCTCACAACAATCGCCTCTCAGCCTACCCTTCGGCAGCGCCAAGGTGCAATCCTTCTTCTCCGCGTCTCGCCTGATCTCACAGATTTCGTAGAATATATTCTACGCACTCTTCAAGTAAAGAAGATCCCTTTTTCCTCCTATGACCTTGCCTCTGACGAAACGGTAACACTCGCCGACTTGTTATCGTTATGGCTTTCTGAAATTTCGACAGGCCAAGAGATTGTGGAGGAGAAAGGCGCCGACAGGTACCTGTTTTTTGTACGTGCCGTAGTTGTACTAAAGATCTTGGTGCCTCAGACAAGCAGCAGCTGCCTGGCATCCTAGTCGGTGGACGCTTTCCTGGTGTACGTCTTCGCCATTTATCTCCTTCCTTTCTCACAAATATCTTTCTTAGCCATTCCAAGACTTGTAGGTTAATTTGCCCTCCTTCAAGCCCTGGCTTATTTTACCAAGTGAGGAAGCAGTCGAGTGTGGCGAACTGGACACCTTCCTACGCTTAAAAGAATCGTGGGATCCAGACATCGACGTGGAGGGCATCCAGCTGACCGCTACTCCCATCGGTGTCGCTGGTGCCCAGACACCATTGGAAATGATGCCCGAACACATTCGGAAAGAGATCATCTCCCAGCAGTCTTCGCCTCTCAGAGGGAAGGGAGGAATCCCTGTTAACAAGCGCACTGATATGTTTGACGCCGGCACTGAATTTTCGGGCTTCGGCCTGCAAGGAGTGCAGGTGTCGGACGCTGAACTGGCCGACCTCGTCGCTGAGCTTGGGCTTGAGGGGGACGAAGCCGGGGACCTGATCAAGGGACTGAGCAGTACCAGTCCCACCACTCCCCTTAAAAAGGAGTCAAAATCTGTTCCCCTTGTTCCGGAGGCCAAGCCCGCCGAAGAAACCGCGGCAGAGGTGAAGCCTACTGCAGAGGTTGCCGGAGATGTCAAGCCCATTGAAGAGACCACAGAGGTAAAAACCACGGAAGAACTGCCTCCCAAGGCCTCAGAAGAACCGGCGCCCAAACCGGAGCCAGTTGCTCCGGTCGAAGTTCTTGCAGCGGAGGTGGAAGCACCAGCAAAAACATAATCAGAGTTTCCACTCTCTGGGCAATCAAGGATCGAAAGTACCATTGTATTTATCGCGGAACACATATTTACTTTGCACACTAAATGGACAATTGCGGGGTCTTGCTCTATTTATTACAATCCGATTCTGTCGTGGTATGGTGATTTCAGAGCAAGTTGAATCTTCCGACTTTCCATCAGGGCCAACAACTGCGATAAATGCTCGAAGCACCTGTCATGACGCAGAGCTCCCAGAGATCGGTAGTACCTTCTGCAGGGTCTTGCGTCAAGATGTCATGATTCGGAAGAGTCTGAAGAAACAGGGTCGACAATCTTGGACCGACGACGACGCAACGGTGTAGTTTGGGGAACCGCTGGTGGAAGCATTGTCGTTGGCGCATCCTCGGTCTTGATTCCCTGTACATTGCCTATCAGAATGGACAATTAATGATAACTGGCGTATGGTCTCACCGTCCTGCTGCTTGGCCGCGACCTGCGTTGCGGAACCAGAGGCTTCTCGTCGAGGCTTTCCGAATCGTCTGAGCTCGAGCTGGATATGGCAGGCAATGGTTTGATCTCCACTTTCGCGAACTGGGACTCGTGCCCGACGGGTTGAGGGGTGTGGCGAAAAGTCAGAGGTAGGATGCAAACACCGACAATGAGGGATGAGACGACGAGGAAGATGATGGAGGATACGAGCGCGGAAAACAGAGGCAGACGTGTTACCACGCCACTGTAAATTTAAGATGAACTTTCTGGCTATAGCGGCCAAATAGATCCTCACCGGATACCATGGTGGACCACGACCCCGCGCAAAGATGCAGTAATGACGCTCACCTCCCGACCTTGCTCGTTTCCCAGGCTTTTCCAGTTATCCCGCCGCCCGACCTCGACGCTAGCGACGACATGTTTTGCGCCGGGTGCGAACGCTGTCAGAAGCGGTACCTCGATATTGATGACCGCGGGGGTGCTGGAGAAGAAGGAGACGCGTGGTCGGGTGACGATGGCCTTGGTTCGCGGTTCAGAAAGAAATACTAGGGCTGCAAAGATATACTGACTGGCCGCCGAATCGAGGAAAGCGTCTTGTTAGAACGCGTCGAGAGGGTGAGGGTGGTCATGAAATTTCCGAGCGCGTAGGAGGCGTCCAGGTTTGGGACCTGGAGCTGGAGAGAGATGTCGTAGCGCTGGTAAGCCACGAGGGGAGGCAGGTCTGCCTGTGCATATGGGGGTACGCCATCACTGGTGCAGAGCTCAAGTAAAGGCTAAAAAGCAGCCGGGGTCGTACCCATATTGCAGATACAGCGGGGTTTGCCATCCGACCGCGACGTTTCGCCAGACGATCCAACCCGCAGACGCGGACAATAAGAGCAGAAGCGGAACGAATGAGAGACAAACAAGCAAGGGAAGGACGCGAGGGAAATACGGGTGCAGGAAGGCAATAAAAGTGGACAGAGCAGAGAAAAATAGGCGCGCAGGAAGCTGGAGAAGAGACGTGACTTGCGAGCCCGCCATGCAAGTTAGGCCTAGAGGACGTGGACTACGCCTGGCAAGAACAAGGACAATGGATGAAGACAGGATGATGAACGCTGCACCAAATACGGCCAGTCTTTGGCAGCTCCCACAACGTACTCATGTCTGTGCACAATCTACTCGGTGTTCATCCGTCCTCAGAGGCCCTGGCTCAGTACATTGCCTCTCTCAAAGCCACAGAGCCAGAAGTCAAGTCATACTCAGACGCGGTGTATTTCAATTACTACGCGCTAGGACTTAGTCTGCTCTTCGTGCCCAAGAACGGGTACAAGCCCACGACGGGATTGACGCGTTCCGCGCTTCGAGACGCAGATCTGGTGCTCGAGGGCCTCGATTTCTATAATGTACCCAAGCCCGCACCATCTGACCCTAGAACAAAGGGCACCTCGGCGCGCAAAGCGGAGCTGGCATTTTCTACCTTCCCTAGGATCCCTCTTACATTGGCGCTTGCTGAAGATGCGACGGACAAAGATGGCAAGACACTTTCGCGACCATCGCACTTCACTGCGGAGGCAGCCACGACTGGCAAAGAATTTGTCGCGTGTCTCGGTGAGCCGGCGCGGAAAGGTGGTGGCGCAGGACCGTCGTCGGGGTCGATTGGAATCTGGTGCGAGTGGACAGGGGACGGGATTATGGTTGAGTTTGGCGGAGACGAAGCGAAGGGGCCACAGGCTTGGGAGCGGGGCAAGGACGCGGTGTGGCGGGTGATATCCGTATTTCCGCGCAAATGAGCAGAGTGGAGGTGAAGAAGGGCCGCCGACAAAGCAATTCAAAGCTGTTTTCAAAGCTGTTTTCCCAAAAATTCTGGACACCTGCCTATTTTGGTAATTCTTGTTCGATTGGTGCAGAAAATCCGCTAAAGAATCGAAATAACCTCGTACATTCCAAACAATGGAGGGCCAGTGATGATGTGGAAAAGATATATAAGTAGGGGTGGGGCTGCCACCGGATAGCCCTTCCTACCAACCTCTGCATCATCCTCCGCCATCGTGCCACCCTCCCTTCAATGACACTCTGGTCGGCGCTAGTCCCGTTCAACTTCGGCCAGTGGTTATGTCCCCACGCCCACGCCCCGATCCCGCCGCCTTGTGTACGCAAGCGCAAGTCCAAACTTGCCAAATCGTATAAGCCCGCCCCTCTCGTTACCCCATTCCAAAAGTACAAAAAGCAGGAGCTCGCCCTGCTGGTATCGGAGGAATCGGAGTCGGAGTCGGAGTATTCCTCCGACGGCTCTAGCAGCTCGTTATCTTCGTCCTGTTCATCCACGCCAGTGGAGGAACCCATTCCCCTCCGATCGATCCCCAAACCGACCTCGTCCCCGAAATCATCAGACTTCAGCTGGAATTCGGAAAGCTGCGGCTCCGTCCCCATTCGCGCGGTGGGCGGCCGCTGCGGAACGTCTTCAATCATCCCCACGTTCGGCGTCGGTTAGAGCGCCAACGGTGGCACGATGAAGCGAGCCTCGCGCTCCTCCCTACCCAGGCTCCTCCAATTTTCTACACAAACCCGCTGGCCCTTGCCCCCTCGCCTTTCCCCGCACCCCCGTCGCCCCCATTCGCGCGCCAATACGCTGTGCAGAAGTGGCACAGGTTGAAGAAAGAGGCCGACGCGGTGAAGGAGGATCGCGAGATATATGCACAAATCAGATCAGGAAAGCAGGAAGCCACTCCTGCCATTGGCTGGCGGACTCCCGCCATTGGTTGGCGGTAATCTGTATCCCTCGATGGGGACGACTCAGCCACCTCGGATCCCGCACAATGGTTCACAACGTGTCGACACTTGCGGCGGCGGAATTGGGACGCTTTGTTCGCCTTGGTTGTCGCCTCGACTAGGGATATGTTGCGACGTTAGCGAGGGCGGCGCGTCGTGATATTCTCACCTACCACAGGCACGCTTTATACATGCCCCGTATGCCACTCTATGCTTTATGCTCCATGCCTTATGCCATCCTCCTTTTAGGGTTCCTTATCATTTGTTGTTTGCACTTCGGGTTCCATCTCTGTTCCAGTACTTTATTCTTTAATTATACTTCTTATCACTTTGTAACAAATTATCAAATGGCAACGAAACCGACGAAATTCTGCTGTAGCTGTAGCTAACTTGCTTCAACCCACTCCACATACGCGAATAAACAACTCAAAGGTCTCGCCGGTTGGAGAAGTCACGTCTAAATAACATTTCTACGAGATACCCTAGATATACGTGTAGAATACAAACCCAGCGAAATGTACACAGTACAGTGGCGCGACGAATCGAATAATAATGATGGGGTATCGAAGGTCGAATTGTGTACGAAGGTATGGAGGAGATGAGGGAAAGGAGAGATTACTAGTCGTACAGTGTATACAACAGCCAGTCACATAAACGAGTTAAGAATAATTAAAGGTCGTAAAGGCATGCGGTAGCCGCATGCACAAGCCGCATGCACAAGCACATAAACGCACAACGAAAGAGTGGACAATGGATGAGACGGTGATCCATAGAAAGAGATCTAGAAGGATGGATAGTCGAGGGGGACGGATCACACCGCACTGCCAAAGCGGGCAGACGTCCCGGTGCGCGCACGCGGGCGGTTGATAACGCTCGATGGCGCCTTGTGGTCGTGGACGCCGCTGTTGCGCTCCCTAGCGCCACCCCTCCCGCACGCCCCGCAATACTCTCCGTCTGTTGCGCGCAATTCGTCTACCTCCGCCTTGAGGTCGCGCACCTGCCCCTCGAGCTCCCAGATGTGCCGCTGCCACGCCTTCTTCGCACTCACAATCTGCTCCTGCAGCGCCTGCACAAGCGCAGACTGGTCCTCGTTAATGGTCGCCATCGCCGTCGGCGCCTTGGCCACGTCACGGTCGCCGCTCGCACGCCCGCCACCGCCACCCAAGGACAGACCAGGCGTGACGGGTGAGACGACCGTGCTCGGGCTGGTCGAGCTCAGTGTGTCCACGTCCGCGTCGAGGGACGGCTGTGAGAGGAGGTCCGAGTCACGCTGCGGGGACAGGTGGTCGGCGAATTGGGCGGAGAAAAGAGTCGACACCGGGCGCAGCTTGAGCGCGGGGAACTCGGTGACGTTGGGCGGCGCGCTCTGCGGCAGTTCCTGCTGATGCCAGTCCCGGTCTGACATGTCTGATGGAGCAGTGCGGGTCTGAAAGTCGTCTGCTGTCGAAGCTGCGCGGAGCCGCGATTGCGGTGCCGTGTTGATGGATAGCGCAGGCGGGAGCGGTCGTGAGGAGGTCGGTGAAACACGAGAGTCGTCCCAGCTATTCTGCGGCTGGAACATGGAGGGCGATAATTGGGGCGGGGGAACTCGATGAATGGACGATTTCGACAAAGGCCCGGTCTGCTGCTGGGTGTTGAAAGCAGCGTATCCATCTGGCCGCGACGGCACCGGCGGGGGATAATATTTTTCTTCCTTCTCCGCTCGACCGCCATTGAACAGCCTCATAAATCCACTCTTTTTGTGCTTGAGCGCCTTCCCTGGTGGAACCGGCTCCGAAGTCTGTCGTTCGGGAGATGGCTGGGCCGGTACACTGCTGACAATGTTCTGGAGTGCAGTTTTTGCCCTCGCACCTGTGCTTATTGACCGAGCGCGCGCGGAAGCGATTGGCGGACTGTGGTCTTCGATAGCTGGTGGGGTCTCGGGGAAGGGGGTAGAGGAAGTAGACGATACAGAGAGATTTTGGGCGGTAGTGCTGCGCGATCGCTGGGCGCGCGCCTGTTCAAGGGATATTAATTGGAATGTAGGAGATTGACTGCGCTCCATCCAGCCGGGAGGTAGACCGGGGGCCATAAGCGGCGAGGAAATATTGTTGGCGGGCAAAGGTGCGTTCATTATGGGTAACGGGGAGGATATCTCTTTGCCGTGGAACATGGAGACTCTACTCCGGGGGCTGCTCTGGGACGGCGCCATTGACGAGGTCGACGTATCTGGAGTCAGCGCTGATCCGGTTCCTGATCTAGATGTCGCGAGGGATTCAGTGACTGTCGCGGTCGAGTTGCTGCGGACGAGGTCGGGGAGACTGTTGAAGGCGGAGCGCGCGGGTGCAGGGGTGGCCAGCCCATCGTCGGCGTAGGAAACAACGAGGTCTGGGTTTGCGTAGGGATGCATCTCTTCGGAATAGAGGGACTGGCTTGCGGCGCTTTCGTTGGTGGGGCGACGCGTTAATGAGGGTTTGTGGAAGGCAGCGTATTCATGGTTGCTGCGGGGTGCGGGAGATGGAGCGTTGGAATGCGGAGCGGAGGACGGGACATTTAGACGAAAACTTGACTGACGTGACGTGGGCGTAGGCTGAAGGACCGAAGACGGGGCGGATGGACTGTTTCGTAGTTAGCATGTAGCAAATGCTCTCAAGGAAATACATACTGCATCGTGCCGCCGCCGCGGCTATATGGAGAACCGGCGGAGGAGGCAATGGTATCGAATGACCGTTTTGGCTTGGGCTGGTGGTTGGAGCGGCTGGACTCGCCGCTGGGCCGAGCACTGGCGGTTGTTCCCCGACTAGAAGAACGAAAGCTGGCGAGACCCTTTCTCACACCGTCTCGTCCGCGAGTCGAGGTGCGGTCGTCCTCATCATCCTCCTCGTCCAGCGTCTCCGCATCCATCTCCCAGGGTGCTTTACCATGGAAACGCATCTTAGGACCAAGAAGACTCAAGCGAGAGTCGTCCGGCTCGTCGTGGTCTGCTTCCGTGCCTAGAACGCGGTCATCATCCTCCAGGTCGTTTGGATCGTCGTCTAGGTCAAGCATGCTGTGGGCGAGCTCATTGAGGCGGGTGCGAGACTCGACGGGTGCCGGGGGCGACGGTGGCGCGCGATACGAGTGCAGGGAGCGGGTTTCGCTGATATCATTCGGGCGAGGGGAGAAAAATGGTGCGCTGTAGACCGAAGGAGAGTCGTAGTCCTCGAGATTCATGGCTGCCCTGACAGCGGTGGACCGCTGGTCGAGTAGCTGCCTGACATAGTCCTCATCGTGGGCCCTGTGCAACATATTCCGTTTGCATGGGAGTCCCAGTAGAGATGTATTTGGCAGAAACCTTCAAAGCCTTGTCAAGCTCTGTCACGACCACCATGTCCGTCCTGGCCCTCGCTCCCTCAGCACACGGCCGCGTCTCGGGCAAGTCTTGGAAGCTCCAAAACACAGCAACAGTGTTCGGTCTATTTTTTCTGTCTTTCGCTGGCTCACTCCAAACAGCCGCTCTCACCTCCAAGACGGCGTAAAAACAAAATCATGGGAAGACAGGATGGCCCAGACGAAAAAGGCGCAGGCTATCAAAAAGCTTGAGCTCGAGCTGAAGGACGAGAAGCAGGCAGAAGCAGCACGGCAGGTTGTCTGCGTTGCGCTCTTGCACATCACTCATCCTTCTTTAATAGTCGGAGAGAAATAACTATGGCCCGAAAAAAGGCCGCAGAAGAACGCCGCAGGCTGGAGGAGGACAGGGCAAAGGCAAGAAACTGTCTCTGTTCGACGCCAGCCATCTTACACTGACCCCAGATGGGTGCACGGAAAGCTGCTCGTCTACGACGCAAAGCAGGCCGCTCAAAGAAAATCAACGGTTGAGCTCCCTCGTGTGCCTTCCCGTGTCGCATGTATTAGTATTAGCAAGATTTACAGTGCCCAGCTCGTGTCCATCTCGCCCTCCTTCACAAACGGCTTATCCAGCCCAGAAACCACGCTCTCGCACAGCGGACAGCTGCTCGCGAGCACGTCCTCCAGCTCTGCCCGCAGTCGCTCCGTCTTAGCTGCCTTTTTGCCTCCGTCCTCGACCAGCCCGTTCCGCCGTCCGCCCATCCCCGGCATCCATCCTGGCGCGGACACCACCGCCGCAAGCGCATCGGGCACAATGAGGTCCCGCAATTTGTCTCCAGCGGATAAAAGGTTCCGTCCGATCGCGCGGGTGCCTGTCTGCAGCGGATTTACCACAAAGTTGGCAGATAGGAGCGTCCGTTGCGTTGCAGGTTGTCGTCCTGGACGGGCTGGACGCCAGAGCCGTTGAGCTGCGGCGCAGGCGCTCCTTTGACGAGCTCGGTTTGCAGTGCGAGGATCCGCCGCAGCGCATGTTGTGGCAAGTATTCTTTTGCCTAGAAAGAGTGATCAGTTATGCAAAGCATGGGTATAAACTGCGCACAAGCCCAATCAGACAGTCAGCATGGAATGTGTGTCTGCACGGAAAGACGTAGAACTGCCGCGTCAGCAACAGGTGCGAGCACACCGAGCACTGCTCGCCCGCGTCCACTGTCACGAAGCGATTCCTCAGCGCCGTGATATCCTGCTTGATCGATTCCGCCGTCCGCGTCGCTTCGTCCATCTTGCTCTTCAACTCATTAATTTGGTTCGAGTACCCTTCAAGCGCATTCGTGATCTCCTCCTTGAAGTCATCAATGACCACAAAGTCAGGGAAGAACGGCAGCACGTCCTCGATCTTGAGCAGGTCTGTGTTCTCCAAGAACCGCATCGCCGTCTTGATATCCTTCTTGTCCTGTACCACATACCGCGCAATCTTGAGCCACAGCTTTTCCTTAGCGGCTGGTCGTCCTCGGGCTTATCCGCATTCAGCTTCGCCAGCTCAAGGTCGCCCTTCTCAAGAGCCAAATCCACACTGTTTTCCCATAGCCCCATCTTTGAGTAGATGTGCACGCACGGCTGCGTCCGCCCAGTCTGCTTGCACAGTCTCAGCGCGTAGTCCAAATCGTAGTACGGCTTCTCCGTCAACGGGTCCGCCGGCGCGCTCGAGAGGAAGCGCAACAGCGGCCCATCGTCGGCCTCGCCCGTGGCTTGGTGTGCAGATGCGGAGGGGAGGACGTAGAACGTGATGAGGAGGTTGTGAATCGTCGGGGTCGTGTTTTGCTGATCAAACACGACGTGGTTGAGATATCGGATGGCTTGGTTCGGCGAGAGAGGGTCGCGCGGCGCGTGTTGCAGCTGCAGGAGCGAAGGGACGAGGCGTAGGGGATCCAGCGCTGGCTGCTTCAGCCACGAATCCACTGTTTCCTTGGGTGCTTGCCGCATCAGGACAGGCCCGAATCGATAGTACAGCTCCAAGTCCGTCTGCGGAGTTTATTAGTACCAAGAAAGAGTGTTCGAGGATTTATACCTGTCGATTTATAACATCGATCGCCTTGGTCCACTCTTCCTCGAGAATCCAATGCTCAATGACGCGCTGAAAGTCACCGATCACTGTCGCGTAGTGGAGGTACATGTCCGTGCGGCCGTGCCCTTGGATGAGTTCATAGACCGTCTCAGGTTCTAAATTGCTCTACTGTTTATCAGACCTCCGAAAACCAAATTGGTTTCGCCGCCTACCTTGTATGTCTCGAAGAATTGCCTCAGATCGTCCTCGAGAATAACGCGCTCTGCCTGCAGATTATCGACGTCGTGCGAGACCGACTCGGACGCAACGACATCGTCCAACTCGTTACATTTGCTGAGGTAGAACTCAACCAGCCATGTCGCGAGCATCATTCGCTGCGTGACGTCCTGGCCCAACGCGTCAATAGTGGCGCCTGCGGGATATATATGATCTACTTACAACTTTCCGCGTCCGCTCGAGGCGCGAGATAAGGTAAGACCGTAGCGAGTCCCTTTCGCCCACGTCCAGGAATTTGAGCGCAACCTCCTCGAAGGTAACTGAGCACTGTGCGTAGCATTGTGCCGCTTGAAAGTACCGTCCCTCTTCAAAGTAGGCGTTTGCCTGGGCGGAGAGGACATGGTCCCGCTGGCTGGCGGTCTACGGCACACCAACGACCTTAACACATAAGAGAAGCTGAGAAAAAATGGCACGATACCTTGGCGTATCGCAACGCCACGTCGAACTGCCCCTTTTGTAGGTAAATCTTCCACACATCACGATCCTCGTTGTCGACGACAAGCTCAAAGAGTGATTGGTCTGTGTAGACCCAGTACGTCTTGCGCACCGGGTCGGCGGCCAGACCCTTGACTCTCTCTCTCTCTTTCTGCCGTGGTGGGGTCAGAGTGTCTGAATCGTACGTTCAAGCAAATCCTTACAAGCGGTAATGGTTCTTCATAAGTCTGCTTCTTATCGAGGTTGCAGACTCCTACGACGCGATCGCCGTAGAGGAGAACGAAGTGGAATTCGGTCAACGCCATGGATGAAGGGGTCCATACGGGCGGCCCAGAGCCGTCAAAAGAAGAAGGGTAGGGTAGAAGGTCCCCCCCGTCAATAAAGTTGTCGGTTTGGGAGTCAAAGTTGAGAGTGCCATGATAAACCCCGTGTGCTGGGAACGTTAGTGGGGTAGCAGAATATAAAGGAAGAGGCGCACAAGTTAACCATGCCATGGTCTTGGGCAACGACAGCGCCTGATCTGCATTTTGAGTAAAGTAATGCAGTTCAGACTGCGTCTTGTCCCCAGGTAACTCAAATATCTGCGCTGGATTGGAAAAAATGCTAGAGAAGACCCTGCCATCTTCTGACTGCCGGTTTGGGACACCGAGGAATTGATAGATACGTGTATCTGTCGTTAGAATAACAAGAGCCTTCCCGGGGTTGGAAGGCGGGAAAAAGTCAAACTTGATCCCTGTTATGGGATGCCTGTCGCGCAGAGTGAGCACGGTCTGCAGCGACCGGTCGGGAGACTTGAAAAAGTTCTCCTCTGCATCGATGAGCGCTTCGTACACGACGCCATTCTGGCCCGCGATCAACATTTCGCGCGTGGACATTGCGTAGGACCCAGACAGAAGCGCGGCCTTGTTCCATGCCACACTTTCGATGACCATGCGGAATGACTGGAGCTGGCGCGGCTTCTTCGACCCGCGGTAAAAGTACCAGTTTTCGCCCTGCACAGAGGTGATAATTATATGCCGTCCGGAAGGGTCCATAAATATTTTGTAAATGGTCATGTCTGTGGGTTTGCGGGGTATTGGGATTTTGATGACCTGGTCCGAGCGAGAGAGTTCAATGAGGACGAGAACATTTGTATTCAGGGCCATTGCGAGCATGTCTGAACAGACGACAAACGCGACGAGGGGCGCAGGAAATTCATACTGCACGCGGCAGAGATCAAATATGGGCGCTGCTGCCGCTGCGGGGTCGTCCTAGCCAGAATAAGCGCCAGGTTGAGAGTACATGTATTGCTGACGCACTGGAGCTTCTGGCACAAGGGCATCCTCAGGCTCTGGTGGGGTAGGTTCAAAGCCCTGGTACTGCAATTCATGCAAACCAGGTACCGCGGCGGGTGCTGCGGCGTGCTCTACATCTGTGGGGAGTCAGAATGCGAGCAAGCGATGAGGACGCGACTTGCAGTCGTCAAACATGGTGCAGGACGCGCGGTCTACTTCGGGATTCACGAGAATGCACACTACGCTCGGTAATTGCCGGCGTCCTATTTAGTCTCCCATGCCAGCTCCATAGGCAATTCTATTTAGTCCCCTTCCTTCTGCTCTTGTTCTGGTTCTCCACCATGTCGAGACCTATGCCCCGACTCTTCGTGATTCGACACGGCGAAACAGAGTGGTCCCTAAATGGACGTCAACTGGCCGCACAGACATTCCACTTACAGCCAGAGGCGAGGAGCAGATTAGGGAGAAGGCCCACATCCTCGTTGGAGACGGGAGTACGAACTTTCCGTCCATCGCCGTAGATTCTTTGATTGAACAATTTTGCGTAGAGATTCTTGACCCAAAGAATCTGTGCACCGTCTTCGTTTCGCCGCGTCAGCGCGCGCATAAGACGTTTCACTTGCTTTTCGGTATTAGAGAATGTTTCCATTCATCGTGTCTCTTTTGAGTACTTTCCGCAGAACATGTTAAAACACCGCACCATACACTTACTGAGGAATGCCGCGAGTGGGACTATGGCAAGTGCGCGCAACTGCCCTTGCAGTTCCGATCTTACATTTTGCTTCAATAGGCGACTATGAGGGTCTTTTATCGTCCGAGATCAAGGCCCTCAATTCGACTTGGTCGATCTGGAACGACGTATGCAATTAATTCTGTACTCTGATACCGTGTTGATGATTCAAGAAGGGTTGTCCCGGCGGAGAAAGTGTCGAACAAATGCAAGCTCGCGTGGATAGCATTATTGCCCAGGTCGATTCCTTTCTGGAGCACTTCATTGCCCATTATTCAACCTTTCATTAGGTTCGCGAATATCACAGGCAATACAAAGAAGAAGGATTGCATACTAGAGACGTGGTGATTGTCGCCCACGGGTAAGCCATATAGTATCACTGGTTTCTGTGTTCCACTAATTGTGGCTCTTCTCATCAGGCATTTCAGCCGCGTGCTCATCTCTCGCTGGATCAACTTCCCGCTCTGCTTGGGTAATTGTCTGCCTCTGACTGTCCATCCATGCCTCATTCGAGTTCCCTTGCTCAGGAACGCATTTCAATGTCGAGCCCGGAGGTGTGGCATATCTTGGATACAACCACAATTCGTTGAAGGAACCTGCGCTAAATGCCCTCAACTTGTACGCCACCGTGAATTAAGCTTTAGACTGTGTACAGGAAAGTAGTTGTATTGCATTTGTGTATGATCATGTTTCGGACGCCGATACGCACCCATTTCGCCGTTCATTATCTTCGAATGTATCAGCCGTGTATCTTTCTTGCGCTCCGCAAATTTCCTTTTTCAGCCTTGGGAGTAGCTCTTTTGATGGACGATCACCATCACTTTTCCTTTCGCTCCAGGTTTTGAAGTGTAGAGGGCCACTCTATAGCCTAGGTGTCCTTGTGTATAGTCTCTATGACATTTACATAACTGACGTTTTCAATTTTGCGCGACGGGGTGAAACGACGGGTACTTAGCGGCTGCGGTGATGGTCGCCTTGGCTCGCCTTCGTCTGAATTAATAAATTTTGCGCTACAACCTCAAGCTCAAACTCGTAATACGCTAGGTTATCCTTCTATACGATGGTGGAATGTGCCGTCTGTTGTTCTTCTCTTTTGGGTATTGGCGTTGTCGGTGTTTGACGGCGCCACTACTTTTTTGTGACGAACGCGATTGCAGTGGAATCCACTCCAATGGCCGATTCAACTCTCGTCGAGCCAGCCACAGGCCCGACAGACGGGCTCAATGGCGAGCTCAATCCCTCTGCGTCTCCACCTCATGTAGAACACGAGGCCGCAGCTGCTGCTGATGTCCTCTCATTAGCTGATCTTTCCAATAATCCACCACCGGATAGCGCAGCTGCAGACAGCGTTGTGGCCGCACCCGTAGACGGCGAGTCTAATCCTGAACCGCGGGAAGCAGAAGAATCAGGGACAGCTGCCACTGCGAAAGCAAAGGTTGTTTCCACCGCCAAATCCGCCGCTGCGAAGACCAACGGTGCTGCAGCTGGTGTCAAGAAGGTTTCTACTTCACTTTATCCTTCTTTCTATGTCTCTAATTTCCGCCTTGTAGATACTCAGCTCAGGAACTTTCGGTGCTGGCAAATCTACGTCGTCCAAACCGGCCTCATCAACTTCCGGGGCCGCAAAGCCCGCTGCTGCGCCTCTGAAGAAGTCTACCAGCGGCACTATGCCGGCGACCAAGCCGGCAATGTCGTCCTCCAAACCCGCAGCCACTCCAGCTGCCACCACCACCTCTCGGCGCACTTCTGTCGTCCCTTCGAAACCTTCCGCACCTCCGACGAAAACAACCTCATCCTCCACCAGTTCGAAACCAACGACTGCCGCTCCCGCGCGTGCCTCCGTTGCATTCCCAGGCACCGCCGCTAATGGTGAAGTTGCTAACGGTGAGGCCGCGGCGCCGCCTCCGAGCGGAGCACCAACCCGACCCCGTGCATCGGTTTCCGTCGAGGGAGTTAAACGAGCACCTCTGTCCGCACGGCAGAGTCTTTCTTCCTCAACCAGTAAGCCCTCTGTGGCATCCCTGTCGAAGCCATCCAACTCCATGAAAGCTCCACCTGCAAAGACTCCCGCCACGAAAACTCCTGCCGTCGCGCCTAAGTCCCGAGCTACAGCTTCGATCGCGTCCATCAAAGAAGTTCAGGAGGATACGAAGGCGCTCGAAGATCTGCAGTCGAAGGTTATTTTATTCGCTTATTAATTTTATATAGTCTGACGTGACCACAGCTTCAAGAAGCCACCGATTCTCTTGTATCCAGGACGGAAGCTGCGACAGAGCTCGAGGCACAAGTCACCGAGCTCAAAGCTTCGCTAGCCGTGGCTCTGGCCGAGGTGGAGACGAAGGGATCGACGGCGACGGAGTTGACCGAAGCCAAGGCCGCGTCGGAGGCTCAGCTCAGAGAGGCAACTGAAGCGCTGGAAAAGCTGCGCTCCGAACATCAAGAAGGGACCTCCGCTCTACAGTCTATCCAGGAAGATGTGCGCCTTTCTCAAAGTCATCCCTTCCGACGTTGACCTGTTGTTTGATGTAGCTTGCAGCCGCCAAAACGGCAACTACCGCTCAGAAAGATTTAATCGAAGGCCTTCAGGCTCAGATCCAAACGCTCGAGGAGGAAATCTCCACGTCGAAAGACAATCTCGAGTCTTTGCAAGCATCTCAGTCTGGTGCAGTCTCTGAGGCGACCGCCGCTGCAGCCTTGGAGCATGAAGCTCTCCTAAAGGCACAGGCAGACTTCAGCGCGATCGAAGTGGAGCTCGAATCACTGAAAACGGCGCAGACTCAGGCCCTCGAAGAAGCTCAGGCGAAAATCGAGGCAGCGGAGAGCAAGGCAGTACTTGTAGAGAGTCTGGAGGCTCAGTTAAAAGAACTGCGAGCCGAGAAGGAGGACGCGGTCGCCAAACTTTCGGAGATCGAGGTGGAAGTGCTGGAACTCAAGGAGAGCCATGAGACCATCGAGGAAGAGCGTGCGAAGACTGCGGCAACAATAGCGGCGTTAGAGAAGGATTTATCTGAAGCGGTGGCCGCAACGCAGCAGGCGATCGAGAGTGCGCTGGCGAAGGAGGCGGAATACGTCTCTCAAGCTGAGGGAACAAAGCTCTCGCATGAGAGCGCACTCAAAACGATCTCTGATGCGCACGCCGAGACTATTTCGCAGCTGGAGGCACTCAAGGCTGAAATGCAGGCTGCGCTCGCGACCCACCAAGCTGCTTCCGAGGAGCACACGCGTAAATTCGGTGAAGCTGAGGAAGGGTATGTGAAGAAACAGACTGAGCTTTCGGATGAGATCAGAAGAATTACCACGGAACTCGAGGTATGGCCTTTCATGCGCTGCGAACTATGTTCAATTGGCTTTAGGGTCAAGAAGCTCAGTATAACGCCAAAGTAGATGCTGTCAAGGCCGAGCACGAGAAACTTCTACAAGAAGCTTTTGAGCGTGCAAAGGTAAGTTACCGCTCACAATAACCTCTGGGCATGTCTAATGTTTTCCTCCAGGCGGAGGCCACCGATTTGCACCAGCAGGACCTGCAAAGTCTCCGTGCAGAATCCAACAGTTCGGTGGAGCAGGTCCGCGCAGCCCATGAATCTGCCCTGAAAGACCTCAAAGAGGAGCACGCCTCAGCCCTCGAGTCCACCGTCGGTGGCCTCGAAAAGCAGATCAGTAAACTGAATCTCGAGCTCAAGGCAACGCAGGATGATCTCGCCAAAGCTAAGGGCAACCTGGAAGTCGCACGGGCGGAAGTCGAGAGCCTCACCGCCCAGCGCGACGAAGCAAAAGCGGCCCTTGCAGCAGTCCCTGCAGTTTCGCCGCAGCACGTCGAGGAAGTTAGTCGGTTGACCAACGAGCTCAGTAATACCAAGGACGATCTTCAGGCGGTCACGGAGATGCTTAATCTGACAAAAGCGTCGTTGGAGGAGATGTCCAATAATCACACGCGTGAGCTCGAGGAAGCTGCAAAGGGGCGTGCTGAGGAAGTCACGAAACTCCGTGGCGCGCATGATGAAGAAGTCACGACGCTGGCAACACAGAAGTCGGAGCTTCTAAGCAAGTTGTCTGATCTCGAGGGCGAGCTCGCGACACTCAAGGCGTCGATCAGCGCAGAGGTGGCGGCACCCAAGACCAACGGCAACGGCGCTGCGGCGCCTCCTCAGTCACCGGGAATAACGAAGGAGGAGTTGCAACGGATGCACGAGGCGCACAACCTCAAGGTGCACGACATGCAGGCTGAACATGAGAAGGCGATCAAGGCTATCAAGGAGGAACTTGAGGCTTCGCTCAACAAGGTGGACGAGCTGAATCTGGAAGTGGGCAGGAAGGCGATGGAGATTCAATACCTCGAATCTGATCAAGACGAGCACACGGAGCGGCTTACGAGGTATGAAAATGGGTTTTCTATTACTGCGTTTACTAACGATATTATTAGGCTGCAGGAAGATTTAGAGACAGCGAATGAGAAGCTCAAGTCTCTTGGAGTCACTCCCGAACCCATTCCTGAGTGAATGGCTGGCGCCTGGATCAACCTCCATGCTCTTTTTCCCTCTCCCTTAATTAAATTAGTTGTTCTTTTATGTCCGCATTCTGCTTTCGCTCAAGACTCTGATATTCGGATCGCTATTCTCTCTTTACCCGCACACTCATACCCATTTATTCACATGCAATCAATCTCGCCGGAATAATGTGATACTACTCATGCTAAACGAGGCACGATGGTCCGCGGCTGGTGCGAGTCGTGGACGAGAAATGTTAGGATTTTCTGCAGCTTGTACGTACTATTCCTACGCGTTTGTGCCCTGCGGCCTCAATGCGGCCTTTAGAGAAGATCAAAAATTGTTCCCGTCCAAATGCGGCTATACAGCAAATAAGCGGACCCCAAAATATTTAAGGCGAGCATCCGATCGTTCGACAGCTTTCCTTTTCCTACTCTACGTCCTCGTCCCTCCTTGTAAAATGGCTATTCAGAAAGAACCTGGACAAAAAGGCGTCAGCTGGTCCAATATTGCTGTTGGTATGTCCCGACCTGTGTTTCCTGCTGGCGCATCGCTGACCATTCCAGGCGCGATTATGAATATGGTGCCTGCTCATTTAGGCGTGCTTCGACGCGTGTAATTCATTCTAACAAGTGCCAATGTGCTTTTATGATAATTAGTTTGTGAGTTGGTCGCAAAGTTAATTCGCGCGCGTAGACGGGTTCTAACGAAACGCAGGAGGTTTGCTTATTTCTGGTGCTCATTGAGCAGAAATTAATCCTTGGATAGGTTACGACTCTGGGCCAACCTTTAGAAGTGCTCAAGACGCAAATGGCTGCTAACCGGGCGCAGTCCATGTTGCAGGCGACGAAAGCGGTTTGGGCGCGAGGAAGAGTCGCTGGCTTTTATCAGGGCCTTATACCATGGGTGTGTAGGCTGTGGTTTGTGTCTGGCGCTGGTAACTCATTGTATGTTTTTTTTGCAGGCATGGATAGAGGCTTCGACGAAGGGTGCCGTCCTGATCTTTGCCGCCTCGGAGGTTGAAACTGCGACGCTCAATGCGGGCATCAACCCTGCTGCTGCAGGGCTTTTGGGAGGCATGGTCGGCGGTGTTGCGCAGGCGTATGCGACGATGGGTAGGCTTGAAATGTGCCATATACGCGGACTCTGATAATTTCAATAGGTTTTACTACTTGCATGAAGACGGCCGAGATAACTCGGCAGAAGACGGCCGCTGCTGGCGTCAAACCACCATCGACATGGGCTCTGTTTATGGACATTTATCGCAAGGAGGGGCTTGCCGGCGTGAACAAGGGCGTAAATGCCGTCGCCGTTCGTCAGTGCACGAACTGGGGTTCTCGGTAAAGATATCTTTGACAACTTCTTTGTTTTTAATTCTCACATTTGCTCAAGGATGGGCTTTGCACGTCTGGCAGAGATCGGAATCAGAAAGGCTCGCGGCAAATCTGACACTGACTATCTGGCCCCGATGGACAAAATTCTCGCTTCGTCCATCGGCGGAGCATTAGCCACCTGGAATCAGCCTATTGAAGTGGTCCGAATTGAGGCAAGTCAACGACCATAATTTTCCTTCGTGCTAATTCTCGCTCAGATGCAATCCATGGTTAAAGACGCTGGGAAAAATCCCAATCGTCCCGCAAAACTTAACGTGTTGAACACGCTAGGTTTCATTTACAAGGAGAACGGCCTGAAAGGTTTATACCGTGGAGTCACGCCACGCATCGGGCTCGGCATCTGGCAGACGATTTGCATGGTCTCCTTGACAGACTATGTTAAAATATGGTTAGCCGCATGGCTTTGCCTCAATGTTTCTTTGCTCAATCATTCACAGGGTGAAGGGGAAATAATAGCTGCGTAAAGTGCTGCTTTTCTTCTTGTTAATACTTTTGCTACCTAGAATAATGACATTATTGCTTAAGCCGCCTGCGGCCTGTTCTGGACTTCTGGTTACTATGTACCAGTTGTCGGAACTGAGGGTGCGAATGGAGATTGCTCGTTTTGGGGAGTTTTTCTGTTTTCGGGCCTTGGTTTCTACACAGAACATGTCCCATTGGCCTAACATTTTGAGATGGGCAGCTGAGGAAAACATACCGTGAAATTTGCTAATCATGTCAACGGCTGTCGGGCTCCACCGGCCCGGAAACAGCAGGCTCTCTACCTCGATGAGTTCTAGTAAGCCTCACCCTCTTCTGTGCGTATTTTCTCGTTCAATTGGTGGGCGCTTTACTGAAGTCCTGTTCGGAAGAGCGAGTTACCTCCAGCAGCTTGCGGTTCACCCGCTGAGGACGAAGGCAGTAACCACTGCTACATTATGTTTCCTCCAAGAAGTGCGAATTATCGCACACTATTCAAAGTATTTCGGTTCTGACCGTTAGCCAGGTCCTCGGCAGTAATATTGCAAAAGTTCCTGTTAAAAGGCCTTCCCCCGATGCGCCCGTCCTCCTCCAACTCCTTGCGCGCTCGCACATCGACATACGTGCAGTCAAAATGGCAATATACGGTTTCTTGGTCTCTGCGCCAATCAGTCATTTCCTCGTCGGATTGCTGCAGAAGGCGTTCGCCGGAAAGACTGGCACGGGGGCAAAGATTGGCCAGATTGTCGCGAGCAACCTGCTCGTCGCGCCAATTCAAACCACTGCGTATCTCGCTTCCATGGCTGTAATCTCTGGTGCCAAGTCCGTCGACGAGGTGCTCAACACCATAAAAGCCGGGTTCTTCTCCGTCATTAGAATCACTTGGATTTCCAGGTAGCTAGGCTGCTAGTTCTTGTTTGGGACGACATAACATTGATGTATCCTCCAGCCCCATTGCCCTCACCATTGCGCAAAGGTTCGTACCCGTGGAGGTAAGCTAGATCGTTGAATGTTCGAATATGCCTTGACTTGGTCCAAGTTGTGGGTTCCGTTCTTTAACGCCGTTCAATTCGTACTTGGGGTAAGGAGGACCCGTCCCTTTCACCTTGCTTATTCGCCGACCATTTTTATCAGACCTATTTCAATGCGAGAGTTAAACAACTCCGCTTGGCTGCCCTCAAGAAGGCTGAGAAGGAGAAGGCAGAGGAGAAAAAAGATTGACCAACGCCAGCGTCTTTTGACTCGTCCTTTTAACTATGTATTAACGGGTTTATAATCGAGGTGATTATTGTATGTCTGATACAGTTACGAATCCAAGAGACGGCTCTTCCTGGTAGCGATGCTTAATCCGCACATCGTCCTTCTCAGGTCCCGGCTCAAGAACCTCCGTTTCCAGCCGCCAGCCACTGAGGGCATAAGTGCCTGGACAGACCACCCAAATCTTGGGCGTTATTTGACTCGATTCCAAAGGCTTCAAGGTACCTCGGAATGTGAGCCGACCTGTGTAAGTAGGTCGTTGTCCGTTTCTGCATTAACAGACATGAGCCAATTACGCTAAATAATATACGCAACTCACAAAGAGAAAACAGACTCTGAGGCGAATTTCAACACGAAGCGGGATGTATGCGTCGGCGAGTAATTTCGTACAGTAAATGTAACAGGGATGTGAAGAGGACTGAAAAAGGTGAGTGACTGATACATGTGGTTATGATCAAGCACCAACCTGGTCGAAAAATCGTGGATCATACGCACTTCCTCCTGCGTCGCGACAATCGGGTTCATTTCCGTATTCCACTCACTGTGCCGAATGGCGTCGAGGACGTCCATTTTTTGCCGCTGTGTCTCCGCGTACATGCTCCGTTTTACTTTCGCATTTTCGGCCTCGTCGAGTACATCCTTCAATGCCGCATGGCCAGCTCCGAGCGTGATTCCAGAAACCAAGATATGACCATGCCGATCCTGGTCAGCGATTCGCCAGAATAATACAAAGTCCACAGAATTCGGGTTGTGGAGCGGGAATATTGACGGATATGAATTTGCAGGGATGTGTGGATGCGCATTAGCTAAATGGCGTAACACTGAATTCCGGCGGCCACTGTGGATGAAGTGACGAGTAGCAGCGTCGACGCCTCGATTAGATTTCGACTGTGGGGTGTGAGCTGAGTCAGATTCGCCGAAAATTGAATGCTCACTTTGGCTACATGGCTGAACAGGACGTCTATCGAAGGGGGATTTGAGTGTCCAACTTCTCTGCCATGTAGGACGTCCTGGAGCTTGCGCGAGACGAAATCCAATGTCTCAGTCGAGCCCGTGCCGTCCAGCCAGCGGTTTACTCCGAAAAACAACCGAGAAGACTGAAGCGGCGTCAATGAACCGCTACGGGGAGTCAGTTGGGAGTATTACCCCTATAGAGAGCATGCTCACAAGTCTGGTTCAGCCATAGGCTCGCATTTCCACATAGGACTCAGTGTGGTCATCTGTTCCAGATGAACCGAATGCGAGCCCGAAACATTCTCGACTTCTAGGTCCACCATGAAAAGGTGATCCGTGGAATGAGACGGCGAAGCGTTGGCTGTGATGTCTAGAATGGGGCGGACATCGTAGTATTGTGTCACCCTCGTGGAATGGAAAGAATCGGCATCGCTCTGAGTGAAAATGTAAGGGGTGGGATAACAGCGACAAGGACCGAGCATATCCACCTCGCGATACACAAATAATAAGGACAGTTCTCGCTCTCCTACTTGGCTAGCGTGAATCACCACCGAGACCTCACTATGTTCTCCGGGTTGAAGAGTCATGGCGAAGTGATACGGTTGCGGGAGGGAAAGGGAATTGTCCGAGCGCGAAACATCTGTTTCCGGCGCTTGCAATGCACCGCCGTCTACGACACTCAGCTATCCGATAGCTTAAGATGAATTCTGCGTACCGTCATCGTCAGGTTCCGTGGACACCCATATCTCGTCATCAGCACCAGAAACCATCCAGACCTCACCAATAGGGTTGGTTCCGTGGTTTGCGAACCGGAGTCGTAAAGACGCGATTTCTCCTTCACCTAAGACAAGCTGCTCGTCATCTACGAAATTGACCAGCAGCTTATGAGTGGCTTCTACTATGTCTACTGCGAGCAGCACGTCCGGAGCATAGGTTGGGTGCTGCCGCTGAGCTGCTGTGTTCTGAAGCCTTTTGCCGCGAGACGCAAGAGACTCAGTGCTAGGAAGGAGGGAGAGGAAATCATAAGCAGCATGCGTGATAGTGAGCTTTGTGGGACGGGACGATTTTATGCCAATCGGTACCTATACAACAGGTCAGATAAGGCAGGAAACTGTTCACAAAGACAGGCATACTGTACGCGATTCCCTTGGCCCAAGAGTAAGTTCCTCAAGAACTTCCACGTCGAGGAACGACTTTGATACAGAGATATCTGCTGAATGCGACTCTTCGACGATGATTGTGAGGTTGGAAAGATTTACTTCTGCGTCCAGTGGGTTTCGTAGGACCAGCTCGACAAGAAAGGTTTCTGAAAGAAGGGGGGGAATGTAAATCATATATTTTATACGAAAATAACTCTTACCATCAACGACAATTTTGCCCGTTTTCGTGAGGCTCTCAGCACCACCACGTCCCTTCCAAAACTTCACCCATGCCTCCTCTTGACTCTGCCATTCTGCTCCTTCGTCCTGTTGACTCGCTCGAGGCAGACGGAGACGAGTTTGTCCTCGCAAGCAAAACGTAAACGGAAGTTTGAGATCTAGCTGTGAGACTTCGCCTCCGGCAGTTGATTTGTAATGCTACCAAAAATTAGACAGCACAAAAAAATCTTCAAGGACATAACCATACCGCAAACGCTACTCGGAAATCATCCAAAAAGACTTTGTCGGTCCCAGAAAAATTGAGGTCATTCGCAGGTGCGATCCCGTTCGTAACAGATGGTGGTCGAAGTGGAAGAAATGACGAGCCACGAAGAAGGCCCAGGAAATACCTAACAGCGCCAGCCACGTCGCCGGTAGTATAAAGCAAGCGCCCTGAATGCATTCAGATTCAGCAGTTATGGATCAGCGAAACACTGATACCAAGCGGGTGTTCGATTCCAGATAGTATGGCGTCAAACCCATTTTCATCCGACGGAGAACGGTTTTCCGCATCCCAGAAAGACGGCGATAGTTCTTTTGGGGGACGAATTTTGTACAGCCCATGTGCTTTTCGAAGAAAATACATGGTTAACGGTTTCTGGTCGAAACATCAACTCATGTATACGAAAAGCATTATGGCCGACTCACAATACCGCATTTTTCTAATCTATTGGCGGCAGAGAGATACCAGAGCGCGGCCCGTCGTCTAGCCGACTTCCGAGCGCTCAGCAAGGCAGCATGCGCAAGCAAGAGCGCCGAGGGAGGCTCTTCTGACTGAGTCTTTGTTGGAAAATGGCACAATGAGAAACAGAGTCTGCACTTACATTGCCTGCCGCCCACACAAGCCATCGGTCCCCTTCTAAAATATTACCGAGAAAATCTGGGGTATCAACCCCAATTTCCCAACGAACTGCGTAAGAAAGTGCGCGGAGCTGAGCCTGCGCAGTGAATGCTGGCGAGGCATTGAGACTAGATAATGCATTGGTGACATGCAAAGGAACGGCGGGCGACGGTGAGAGTAGTAAAGGGAGCATCTCCTAAAGCATAGTGAGATATATAGGGACGAGTTGTGAGTTGAATACGTACAGAACCTCCCTTGCCCTCCTTGCGTAGCGCTTCCCAGACGGTCACCGCCAATTTGAAGTCACCAAGTATTGTGGCAAACTCCGCTAGGCGACGCTGTTGTGATGGGGGAGCCAGCCCGGGTGCGCCGCCAGGTATCACTGCAGATCCACCAAATGTAGTTGATCGGGAGAGGGATGCGGAAGAGACGTGTGTCGGTGCGGGGGACGGTGACGGTGACCCGAACAATCGACGCGTGGATGAAAATAATCGTGACGGAAGACGTCGATTCGAGGAGAACTGCGAGTTTCAAAAAAATGTAGAATCAGCAAGCCAAAGAAAAGCCGTACATTTTCATTCCATTCCACCACACATTTTTCCATCCAGGGAATCAAACTCATGACGAGAAATTCCCGAGTGAATCTGGCGGTTTGTTGGATATCATTATCACTCATTCTGAGCGTATTCAATGCACCGGGTGCGGGGATGTTCGGCGTAGGCGGAGGCGCGCCGATGGGGCTTAGTTCTGGGGAATCGGACGATGGGGGCGGGGGAAGTCTTGGAATTAATGCAGGGACAGGAACCGGAGGCGGTGGCGGGCTGGGGAGGGTGAGCGAAAGGAGGTAGCTGTGAAGACCAAATTGCTTCTTGACCGCATTGAACAAGGCCCCTGCTCTAACGGGATATAAGGGAATGTGAACAGCCAGCGAAATGGGCCTACTCTTCATCGGAAAATGGCGAATTTTGTGGGTGGATAATAAGGGTGTATCGGAGGAACGAAGGGTCGACCCAAGACGGAAGTTCAACCGCACGCGAATGGAGTGCAGTTATCGCTTGTAATGGATTGGGAGCGGTGGTCGACACCGCAAGAATAACTAAAGATTTTGTTAGAGAAGAGCGGCGTTACACTCATTGTCCCACATACGCGCGACGGGATGATTCCAGCCTTCGACCTTGGACGGGACGTGGTCGCCTTCTGCACACCGCTTAAGTTCGTCCCACCAGGGAGTGCGAATTGGGTCCTTCTCTCCTAGTTTCTCCATGTCCTGCAGCCATCTCGCACAACGGTTGCCGATGCGCGCCCCAATCCAGTCAATGGTGCGTTCTGCACGCTGATGCTCATCTTCTCTGCAAGCCGACTCTATTTCCACTAGACTGGAGAAACGTAGACCAAATGAAGTGTGAGGAACAGACGTTAGAGAGGTTGTCCGCGTAGTAACTGCGAAACCTGAGTTGACATGATAAATTGAAGAATAAACTGACCTTGCGGCAGCGGAGAAAAAGACTGTAGGATATGAGGAAGGGGAGGCAGCAGCGACGACTTGAGAAGCTGGGCAAGGTCAGGAGAAGACAAGATACATATGTGCGGACTGAGCGACGACGGAAGAGCAGGAGCCATTGCGCGTGCGTGCCGAGACAGCGCGTTTGATGAAAGCGCTTGTATATGTGCGCTTTCTCTTACTCTTCTGACAAGGAACAGATGAACAGAAATTCTGACTAGCATACTTACATCCAGAATACAAAGTATACATATATGCACATATTCAACGCGGATGTCATCCTCCCGCGAGGATAGAGTTTACAACGACTTCTCACCAGTCTCCTCCCCCATCGCCACCACCGTCATCTCCACCAAATCCATCGAGCGCCTCACCGAGCAAAAGTCCACCTGCACCGACGTTAGTTGTGCCGATTAACTATAGACAAAACACGTACCAGCCAGACCACCCAACAAGGGCATCGCCATCCCTCCGCCACCAAAGCCAGATCTCCTGCGGCGGGAATGAGCGCATTACATGTATCTGAACGTATTCGCTTACTGCTGTTGGGGAGCGGCGCCGTATCCGTACTGGGGAGCATACTGGGGCTGTTGCCCATACATTTGCTGCTGTTGTTGCGCATACAGCTGCTGCTCCCGTTGCTGCTGCTGATACATTGCCGCTTGCTGTGCCAACATCTCTTGATGACGACGTTCTCGCAACTAAGACAGTTGATTGAGCGGCGCCGGGCCAGAAGCCAAGCCAAACTCACCTCCATCATTTGCCGTTTCTGTTCAGCTTTGTGGCGCCTCTCCTGCTCGCGCTCCTCCTCGGTCCCAACGACTTTCTCCTTCAGCTTTCCCAGGAAACCGTGCTTTTTCTTTGGTCCAGTGGGAGGTGCATATCCAGCCCGGTCTGAAGAAGACCCAGCAGCCGGAGCCGGAGTTGGAGGTGCGCTGTAGTGGGGCGTTTTCTGGTCCGCAGATTGCGACTGTTTCTCTCGTGCTTCCGGATGTTCGCGGAGATATTGCTCATCCTCGAGTGGGTGCACCCAAATCGAGCGTGGAGGAGTTGCTTTGGTATCAACCCAGAATGTGTGGCCGCTGTTACTGTCGACCTGTAAATGCTTGAGGGTGACTGGAAGAAGGTGGGGTTCGGAAGCAAACCTGAGAAATCCAACCGTAGGGTAGTGGGCGTTCCATGAGGGTGAAGGAGGGCGGCTATGCCAACAGCCTTTTATGCCAAGGTGGGATCAGGTGCCCAAGGCTGTACATGTACAATTGGCTCATCATTTTATTGTCATGGACGTCGGGCACGGTCACCTCAAAGGAGCAAGTACAACTGCGCTCTACGGACGACCGTCGGAGACGGCTTGGAACCACTTATTAAGTGTTGAATATAACCGTTAACGGCTGTATTCGAATTTCTGAGAATATTCTCGCCATAACGTTACGTAAATTATGTCGTCCAAATTGGGCGGTATTGTTTGGCAGAGTCGGTGATGGACCATAACTGCTGCCTCTTTCTCTCTCCTCTTGCAGCCACTTGGACCACAGCAGCTTAATTCGCTTGTATATCGTCCTCTTCATGGCTACGGAATGTGCGTATATATATAATATATAACTACTTTGGTTCTCTCAATGAGCCAACTCTAAAAAACTCGCAGAAAGCAGTGTCGGTAATGTCTTGCGATACCACCACCACAGATCTGTGATTCCGTCCTTGCTCCAGTGGAGGCTCGAGCTCATCTTTCAGGCACATAGACAAAAAACGAAAAGTTGACACGGACTCGGACTCGGATTTTGACAGCGGATCTGAACTAGAGTGGGATCTGGACGATGAATATCGGCGGGATATCGCCTCGGATATCTCTCTTGAGATTGGTCTGCGGGAGCGTCTGCTTCAGACAGTGGAATCTCGCATCGAATGGGCTCTCCGTCTACAGGCGTCTTTGAAGAGTGGCGCGTCTTCAAAAGTTTGGATTTCATTTCTGTCAGCTGAAATGTTGTTCAGATGCATCCGATAGTGCCCAACTGTCAGATTTTAAAACCGTGGCGCTAGACGCCCTCTCCGCCATCGACGCGCCTACGGAAATTATCTTTGCACGCGACGAGCCCGCCCCGCCTCTTGATACCCAGCGCCCATCCTTTTTCAAGAAGCTGCGCAAGAAACCCACCGTGCGCGAGCAAGTGGCCAAGAAGACTGGCAAGTTTCTCTATATCACCCTCGAGGGCCACACGGACCCGAGCATTCTGCGATGTCCAGTGTGCCTGCGGACAGACTTCAGCTCGCTTCAGGGGCTTTTCAACCACGTGCGCGGAAGCCATTCGCTGGCGTGGAGCTCACACGACGAATGCGTCCGGCATTGCGCGTGTAAGCTGGAACAGGTGCAAGGTGGGCCTGTAGATTTCACCGACCTCGATGCTGGGGTTGAGGTCGGTGCGGGAACGGGTGGAGTACTGCCTGGGCTTTGGAGCCTCTTTGAGCAAGCAGTGGTTGACAGCGATGACCCGAACTTTGAAGGTCTAAACCGCACGCTGGGATATCACGCGGACACGCCAGCGCTTGCGAGTTTCATGGGGAGGGAGCCAATCCAGCGTAGGATCATGGTCTGGGATCCCGATGCGGTGGTCGACATCGATGGATTCAATGACGAAAAGCCGCGCGCCAGACCGCGGTGGCGTATGCCGTTCTCGCATCGGAACATTTTCAGAGATGCGCCCCCTCAACTGCAGATTTCAACCGACCTACCTCCCCAGATTCCGATTCCTCCGCCTCAAACCAACGCCGTGAACATAATTCCAGCTCCGAGCAGCCGTTTCCACATCGCGACGCGCATTGTAGTTGTGGATCGCAGTCTGTGGCTTTCTCCGGGTATGCTACACCCTTGCTAGTCGTTTTCCTGTCTGACTCTCGTCTTCCAGAGCAGCGTACGGGGCATGACACTCATAAATGGATGATCTCTGTCGATGCACCCTCCTATGTCTGTCCAGTCGCTTGTCCAGTTCTGAAACCTGACTGTTTTGTAGGCCCACCACATCACGACAGTCCTCCATTGCCTCAGGGTCTTCTCGCCCACCGAGGCTCTCAGCACCACGGCGCCGCCTTTTGCAGTAATCGGGACCGCGCACGCACCGTTTCTTGCGCGCATCGAGCTCTCATTTAGCAGCGCGTCGTCCAGTGGCGTGCCCCAGAAAGTCGTGCTCGAGCACTGGGTAGAGGTCCGCCACTTCATTTCGTCTTCCGTCGCACCCTCCTTATTGGCTCGCATAGCTGGACCATATGCAGAGCGCTTCTGTGGTCCACGGCGATGAGCAGATGGTCGACGTAGAGCTCGACCGCGGGACGGTTCTCCTTCCGCTGCAGACCGGGTATATCCCAATCAGCGCGCGGATACTCTGGGATATGGATTTGGGCAAGGAACGACACACATTACTGGAAGTTGCCAGCGATGTAGGGCTGCCAGATGTCGGTCGTGGCTCGTCGAAAGACGGGCGGAAAACGCGTAACGCTATTCCCAAAGTTAAGATGATCGGCAGTGAGTTTGCCTTTCCGTTGTGTTATCGAAACTGACGGCGAAACAGGCTGGCAGAACGTCTTGAAGAAGCTGGTCGAACGGTTTCCTTTGACACTTCAAGATCTCAAAGGGGGCAAACGGCCCGTTCCAGCACTGCCGTATAAACTTGTTGACAATCCTACCCAATTTGCATCCCTCGTTATGGGAAGAAAGAAAGCTGTCGAGGTTTGTTCCTTGCATTCCGATGTAAGAGCATTGAGAGTGACTGTATTGCAGTGGGGCCGGGCGATGGCCATACGAGACGCTTATAGCGACGCAGTTCTGGGCGGATTAACAGAGGACGTGACTATGCTCACCACGGCCGATATTTTCGCATGGCTGCATACCAATGGATACTTTCCAAAAGGTGCAGCAACAATCAAGAAGGAGCAAGACCAACATGCCTTCAAAACGGGGTTATGCCGGATTTGTGGACTTGCGTATCAGATCCACCCCGCTTTCAGTGAACCGGGCGCCTTCAAAGTTGAATCGCGCGTGCTCATGGGTGTCGATGAAAGCTTTGTTTGTCAGATCGCCCCGATGGAGTGGCAAATGCAGCGCTTGCCTATAATTGATATCAGTCAACTCTTGCCTCGGCGAAAACAGAATGCGACGCCTGCAAGTCCAGCCACGCTAATCGCACCCCTCAGAGCGCCGATGTCTGTGCAGGCGTATAGCAAGCAACTTGACTCCTGCGTCGGAGACAGCACCTGGGATTCTCGAGCACCCGCGCTCCTTGGGGTCTCAAACCCAACGCTGATTACTGCGGTCCGCAGCCTTGTATCGGTCCTGAAACTCCCGTCATTTACTGATCCTCCACCACCCGCCTCTCCCGACTTCCCTCGATTCCCCATCAATCCCGCCCTCTCCCCCGCCGAGATTCAGGCCGACGTCGCGCCACACGCAATGCTGGCGCTCCTCACGAAGTCGTTCGTCCGCGCTCTCGTCGTGGCTGGGCTTGATATCGCAGCCCGAGACCGCCACCGCGCATTGGTGCAAACGGATGGCCGCCCCAGGCGCCTCCCTGTTTCATCAAACTTATACAGCGATCGCGAGCGGAGAATGCTTACGCCATCACATATCTTGCGTGGCGTTGTCGCGCGGGGCTGGGACTGGAACGATGAACTCGGGGGTGCGATGATGAGGTGCCTTGCACGAAACGGGGTGCCATTGCAGGAACGGCAGCCTGAGACAGTGGGCGCACCAGTAAGCCACGTCGGCAACGAACATGGAAGTTTAGTGAAGACGGAGCCTGCACGTTGAACGGGCGGTACCGCAGCTATATTATTGTATCGAGGAATTGTAATCAAGCGGCCACGGTCGAGAGTCAAAGTTCAATGTATACTTGGGACAGACTACAGACACTGGAAGACGCAGAAAAACATACTTATGTACAGAGGTGTGTGATGACGTGCAACGAGATACGATACAGGATGTTAAGCGAAGTGAACAAGGATCATATGAATGGCCGAGGAAAAATTGTGATTAGATGAATGCTACTGAAGAAACTCGTCAAACGGAGGCCGATTGCAGGTACCGGACAAGTTCGTCAATCTGTGAGGACGATGAATACGTTTAGTGCAAGGAAGGACAGATTTAAACCTTTTTGATCTTTTCTTGTGTAGGCATCTATCCAAGGGATCGCTTCAAAACTTTGAAGGGAATTATTGAAATTGCCCCCCACCTCAAAAAACGTGTGCATCCTCCATTTACGATCCGCGTCGGTCACCGCTTCCTGGCGAGCTATATCCTCAACAAATGCATATCCTGATGGTAGCATCCTGTTCATATCACCACCAGGATGGCCGTCAGTCGTTATCGATCCGGTACGCGGCCTAGACCCTTGCCCCGACGAAGCCATGGTCCTTGCATCAGGGTGAACCCCCCAACTATTTCCATCTCCTCTGTTATCCCAAGCGCCAGAACCCGTCGCCTGTCCCCAAGGGCTGGGAGTGGAAGGCATCCAAGAATCCGATACGTATTGAAGGGAATTTAGAAACGGTTCTAATCGCAATTCCTCCCCATTCGCAGCAGCGTTTACGCATTTGATCCAGTACGGGACTATATCAGCGATCCGCTCGACGTGGAACTGGTGCTCGCGCATCTGCAGCTCTTCTTTCGTTAGGGGTGGATCTTCCTATTTTCACAGGGGAAATGGTCAAACGCCAGACGGCTTGTCTTGGGATGATATCTGAGCCTGACCTCAAGTGGAGCATTCCAAATGGCTGCATCCTCGCCAGAGGGGCACCACAGGTTGGATTCCTGGAGATTGTGTGCATGTTGTGCAGAGCTACGTTCGTGTCGAAGAGCAGCGCGGATATTCATAGGCCTGTGGGCACGGTCCCTGGTAGACGATTTGCAGATATTGCAAACCCATCCGTCTCTTTCTTGGGTGAAATCTGGTACATTTGAGTCACTGCAGCTCAAGAAATCTATTGTCGACTTGCGGTGTGGGTTGGCAAAAGATTTGAGAGGCATGAGACAAGAAGCTTAACCTTAAGCGATGGAGTTAAGCGAAGAACTAGCTAACACAGCCACTGATGTCTACTATTCATCTTCGGCGTCCGCTCCAATTAACCATCCAATTCCCTTCGAAAAAACGCGTGTTGCTTGGGTTTTGAGCTCATCCCCATCTCCTCTTCTCCGGCTTCCACTCCGAGATCTTTCCTGATCCTGAAGCGACGACTGCCGGCCACGACCTGTGACCGAGAACGGAAAGTTGGCAGCAACACTGCGGAATGTCCTGCTCGCGAGAGCGGCTGCATCCGGCGTACTAAGTAATGGAGGAGACGGCATATGAAAGTCTTGGAGGCGAGATCGTAAGGATGGGGCGGCGTTCGGGGCCATGGATTTTTTGGTGCCACCATCATGACGCGACGAGAGTCTTGCCTCTCGCGCTTCGATGTCCTCATTTTCTAGACGACGCCAAGCTACCAGAACATCGTGCAACTTGTCAGGTGGACACAGTTCCAGCGCTCGGCTCAGCAGCGAAAGCTTTTTATTGACATCGTCGAACTCGGGCTGGCGACCTAGTTGATAACATGCGACCCAGCAAACCTCGCTGGCCTCCTGGATCTCGGGGGAATCAACATGTGCATAAGACGAGCGCAGCGTTAGTACGGTTTCGACCATCCGTTCGCTCGTCTCGTAAGCACGCAAAAAATCTTCCGTTTGAAGAGCCGTGTCCGCGAGCATGGCCAACGTTTTGACTTCCGCGACAATGTTATTTCGCAAGCCCAGTTTGTGGACTAGATCGAGAATGACCTCGGTGTGCTTATATGCATCGCTGTTGCTGGAGAGGACTTGTGATACGAGCGATAGGCGATCTTTGGTCAAGCGGATTTCCAATGGTGAGATCGGGATCCCAGGCGCGGAGGTCACGTTGAAGGAGGACAGACGCGACGTCGCCTCGATGAATTCTTTTTCCCTCAAGAGACGGTCAGACGGAGGGGCGACGTCCAAACTAAAACCTTTGCGTTCAGTGATTGAAATCCCGGGAAGAAAAAGTAAACACGCACCACTCGTAGGCAAGTTTCATGTCACCGAAAGTGTAGTTGCCGGAACTTGCATTGTCGTACAATTCTCGAGAACACGTGAGACATATGTCTTCGAGAGCCTTTGGGCTCAGTGAGAGTTTGTTTTTGGGAGACCTTATGAGAGCCTTGGCGATGCTAAAATCTGGCAAGAAAGCAGAAAAGATGTCAGTCCAAGTAAGCAGAAATCAGAGAAAGCACTGACTTCCACTACTGAGAAGACCACCCAAAAAAATCTTCAGAACCTCGTCCTGTGTTAGCAGACCAAAAGCACCGCGGAGACCACTATCCCCCTTGCCCGTCAACTTGAGCATGTCCTCTAGGAGCCACTCCCAATCGTCCACCGTCTTTAACTTGTCTTCTGAACCACCCGCACGTCTGGCCATGCGATTGGCCCAAGCACGCTGTTCAGGAATATCGGAATTGCTTTGCAGAAACCACCTCAAAGGAGCAGGGACACTCCATCGAGACAAAATCTCCCCCGATTCCAAATGGACGTCGAGAATGTCGAGGGCGCGCGACAGAGAGCTCAACGGTAGCGGTTGGAAAAATATCAGGAGGTCGGTCGCCGTGCAACGGGGGCGCGTAGTCGACGGCGTCACGTAGGCGCCAAGAGAAACGATAGTTGTATCGGCGGCGTCCTCTTGGTCATCATCCCTAGTGATATCCCAGGCCGGCAAACATTCGAAAATTTGATTCATAGTGGTCCATTCGTCGAGACTATTGCTCCCATACAAGCATGCAAGCGCTAAACGAGCCATATCTTCATCGTTTTGGATTATTCTCTGCGGTGTCGGAAGAATCGGCTTGGACGCCTCGAATATGGCCGCGGCCGTCTCCAGCGGAGCACCAAGGATATACTCATAGAGGATGCGCGTTCGTATACTGGGATCCGGGTTGCCTGCGCGTTCTGCCCGGGATTCGAGAACAAACAGGTAGGGCATTACAAGACGCCAAATATCTCTGGCGAGAGTTTCTAGAGTGGAATGAGCTAGATATGCTCGGACCACCGCAATTGGATCCATAGCGGACCACCGGTCAAGCGTCCAGTCGTCCTCCATTTCATCATCGCCTTGCGGAGCGTCATATACTAGACGTGCCAATAAGCTGAGTTCTTCACCCATCTCGTCCAGACCCGGGACACTCTGCGGCGCCGCATGCTGGACTACGGCCAACGCAACGTCTATCATCCCTGTGGACGAAATAATACGCTGAATACGGGTTTTGTACCATTCTGAGAGCTGATCTGGGGGTAGTGGCTGATCATGGCGATCAAGAATGAGGTCTGGTGGGATGTCGAGGTTGAGACCAGAGGTGACAAGTGCCGCACGAACCTCTGGAGTTTCAGACCAGTCAGGTTCAGCTCTCCAAGGATTGGAGTCGAGTATATTTTCCGAATTGGTGGAGGTGTTGAGAGCAGGAAGAAAGTCGCGATATGATAAAGGGTGCACATGCTCTGGAATGCTGTCAAGAATAGAAAAGCGGTAGGGCCACAAATGTGTTGCATGTCGCTTGAACATGATTCCAAGCGCGCTGAACCACTGGTGCGACGCTAATACGCATGCCGAACGGACGAGAGAGTCCACGAGGAACACGGAGAGCGCAACTGGGGCCTCGGCGGGTTTAGGCGCGTCAACCTGCGCGGACTCCGCCCAAGGGTCATCTTCCCATTCATCCGGTGTATTCTGCAAGTCACCTGCCTCCGCTGGAGGCACCTTGCATATCTCCACGTAGGTATTCAAACGATCCAAGCGGTCAAGGATCAGTGCACGAATAGCACAGAGACGGGCGTCAGCAGGAAGATTGGTGAAATGCTCGGCAAGGGCGTCGGGTCGCGAAGGTGCGTCGAGTGCGTCCGAATCGTCGTCGTCCGCGGCAAGCGTGGCCTGAGAGCGCCGAAGAGCAGCGACTGTTCGTTCGAGTGCAATGTTCAGCAGTACACGTTGGACTACTGCGTCGTCAAGGATTCGGTCGACGGAGGCGGCAGTAACCCAGAGGTCATCTTTTATGGAATCCAAGGACTGGTGCACATTTTCAACGGTGAGTTCGTTGTCCGAAAGTGCAGTCCAGTCAGCAAGTGAAGGCATGTCTGCAATTGATGCCATCAATGCACTCTCAACTCGCCTCCTTGGCTGATACGCACGAGTTCGAGGCACCCACAAAATTGCTGTCCTATGCTTGAACTTCTAGCGCATATGTAGCCTTGATACCCCCACTGTGAAACCTGGTTTTCTCTGAACTCGCCCCGATTCATCTTCGCTCTATCTGCGACATCGAGCCGACTCGTTACAGATGACCAGTATAATATATCCTCCTCCTCCTCCCTACTGCGTGAAGACGAAGCGGGCAAAGAATTCAATTCCCTCCTCAAGGACTGGGACAACTTGATGTATGATTTTGCATACTATTGAATTCTCTCTGTGCGATAGATTCCCTTCGGCATCTCGCTCCAGGATGACATGAAAGGTGCCCGACGCACGAGGCATGTGCCGCATGTTCAAGGATGACAAGCCAAGTTCCTCTCACTCAGGGCAGAAACTCTCACCAATGGTTCTGAGCGGCGGGCAAAACGCCCTGCTTCGTTCGACGAGGATCTCAGCGCAGAAAGCGCAGCGTTTAGTGAGTTTGCGTCACAATGAGTGGCCCAGGATACGTTTCTTACCCTTGAATCTCGCATATGTATGCCTCTCAGGTAGAATCTGAATGTATTTGCGCGTGGTCCGACTCCGCGCTGAACTGACGGTCATAACTCTTCTTGAACACTCAAGCCAACTTTAGCGGAGATCGCTCCTGCAGTCTCTTTGGCTAGACTGGGCAACCCGTCGTGTGTTCCGAGCCTTCCGAATATAAACTGGCACTTCCTCACCCATGTCTCTTTCGATTCCGATTTCCTACGACTGTGGGTGACAGAAGGCTTTGTCAGCATAAGTCTAATGGCTGCTCCGTTTCTCTCCTTCCCGAATCCCCATTTCGTACTCATCGCGTCAGTCCTAGTTTCCCGAAGAATATCAATGGGCTATAAAAAGTTCCGGCAACCTCGATTTATTCTTCTTGTGCCGTACTCCTCAGAGTCGAGACCTTTGTATTGCCGTGCAAGCCGACCATCCTCGACCACGGGGACTGCTCAGGCTGACATTTTTTTCCTTTCTATCGTCTAGAATATGGGGCTCATTCCCGTGTGAGCCCGTCTGAATGTTCCGCAAGCTTTGACTGGTTTAGCGTCCGAGTGGTTCTTTCTCCTCGTTCAGCCTCTCCTCGGCCTCGGACTCCCATCCGTATAAATACTCTATACAATGAAGCACACCTTCACTATTTCAAGTCTCCTCTCATGCCTATCACTCTCACCCCCTCCAATTCCGACACGACTGTTTTCAAGGTAGCCGCTGTTCAGGCTGAACCGTAAGAGGTTTCGATAATGTCGAGGATGCACGAAGTTTTGATTTATACCCTAGCGTATGGCTGGACCTGCAAGGAGGCGTTGAGAAGACCATCAAGATCATCCAAGAGGCGGCCGCCAAAGGCGCCAAAATTATTGGCTTTCCCGAGGTCTTTATCCCCGGTAGGCCGTCCTTTTCTCTCTCGAGAACGATCGGCGTATTCATTCCTGGTCTGTAGGATATCCATGGACGCCCTGGGTAAGCTGGCCGAATTTCCCAGCACCTCTTGTTGGACGTTGCTTGATAAATGCTCTAGGCAAACAATTTCGTCGTGACCGCGACTGTCTTGAAGGAGTACCAAAAAAATGCATTGGCCCTGCATTCCCCAGAGATGGATCGCATCCGCGAAGCAGTCAAAGAGGCAGACGTAACTGCAGTGATCGGATTTGCTGAGCGCGATGGCGGCTCCCTCTACATCGCCCAGGCGACAATTCTCTCCAATGGCACCATCGCGAATCACCGTCGAAAGATCAAGGCGTGTTCCCCTCCCTAGCCGCCCAGAGGCGAATGAACTGTAATAACAGACTTCTCTCCAGCCTACCCACTATGAGAAGACGGTTTTCGGTGACGGCAGCGGTGAGCTCGATGGCACGGAGAAAGTTTTCCCCAAAAGCTCATCAAAAAAACAGCCCAGTCAATCTACAATGTGGTTCAAACGCCGTACGGAAGGTGAATTCAGTTGACCTCACCCAAAATCTGAGACTAACTCGACCGAAAAATAGACTCGGGAGTCTCAACTGCTGGGAGCACATTCAGGTCTGCTGAACACTGAATACTTAAGCGATACTGACTCGCATCCCTAGCCTTGGTTCAAGACACATTTCTACTCTCAGCATCCACAGATCTTTGTTGGTGCTTGGTGGCCTGCATTCCCCCCTGGCACGGGCAACTCCCCATACATTGTCAGCGGGGAAGCCTCGAGCAGGATGACTCAAATGGTGGCAATGGAAGGCGGCTGCTTCGGGCTTGCGTGCTGCCATGTGGTCAGCGAGGCCGGGGCGGAAAAGATGAAGCTCACCGGGTTTCCTTGGTTCACTTTCCCTGGCGGCGGTTTTTCTACCGTAAGCTTCTAATACCCAAATACCTCATTGGTTAACGGTGGAATCATAAATTATAGATCTACGGTCCAGACGGTTCGACCCTTGCTCGTGCAGACGACGCTGGAACCGAGCAAATCGTTTACGCCGATATTTCGCTCTCGAAAATCGACGAGGTGAAGACCGTGGCCGATATAATGGGCAACTACTCTCGCATGGATCTTTTGCACACCGTTGCTCACGGCAAAAATTGGGCCCCCGTCGCGTACGGCGACGATGAAGCAACAGCTGCTCACGAAAGGGCTGGGGAAATTGACAATTTCGCGGCAGGAGCATATCCTTCAGCTTAGTTGAATATATTGTAAATCCGCGGCGCTCGCCAAAAAAATTCCCCTCTATCGAAAAATTGTTGTATGAAACCCAGAATAAAGAACTAGCAATGACTCGAAGCGCAATAGGTGCGGCATATACAGCAAATGACTAGCCCGGCCGAGCACTTCAGATCCGGAGCGGGAGATATATCTAAGGCACAAGGTGGATGGTGAAAGGCACCGGCCGGCTTCAGAACAAGGTCTCCTGCACAAGCGTCAGATCTGTACGAAGTACACGACAACTTCGAATTTACCTCGTCCCGCAGATACTCCCCCACGTCGCTGTTAGTCTTGGTCAGTTGCTGACAACTGAGGATGGGGGATACGTACGCCTGGTGGAATATTATAATAGATGTCGGATCCAATTTCCGCGTGTCAACGGTTGCTCGTGCTGTTACACCAAAGCCCTGAAAAGTATTAACAACAGATGCAAGAAACAAGGGATGGAACACACGAGTGGCGTATCACTCATACTGTAAACGACCACTCCTTGATGTTCCGGTGTGTCCTCTGTAATACGCCCAAGATGTGCTTTGAGGACATGGTTCCCGTATAGGAAGGGCATTTCGCCGTTAGGTTTTATCCACACCTACGGGTTCGTCAGTCATGTAGATGGGGCGAGCGTCTTGTCTGTCATACTTTGTACTTTGCATACTGAGAGAGATAGTCCAGAGCCGTTATGTGAAGCTTGAATTTCCCCGACTTGCTGAACTTGCCGAAACATGTTCCCAACGAGACAAGGTTTGGGCGTGCAATCGAGATACTGAGCCGCATGGACTCTTCTGACACATAGTAGACTCTGTCCTTTTGAAGTCTGAAGCAGTAAGGACCGTCGGGTCGATCAATGAGGTGAATGAGGTTTTTGCCCTTGAAATAAAAATGAGGAAAGGATTAGAATGGAAAAAGGGACGAACGATGTAGTTTGCGAGCTTCTCAAAGACTGCACGAGACTCTTCTTCTGTCAAAGGGCGCATATGAGAAGATGGGGTGGTTGGCAAGAGTGAAAGGGAGTCCGCTGCAAAAGGCAAAGGGGCAAATTTAGCCGAGCACAGCCTCATTTTGACAGGTGCCCAACCCAATGTCTTTCGTACCCTCTTTCTCGTCGTTTCCTGAGCTACCTTCGAATTCTGCTCCTGCCACCAAGCACAAGGGAAAGGAAAAGGAACGCAAAAAGAAACGCGAAAAGGCCAAATTTTCTGAAGAGTCCGACCGGCGGTCGAAAGACCGCGACCATCGCGTCAAGTCGAACGACGAAAGCGAGTCTGCGTCGCGTTTTTATTATTCGGACCGCAAAGGCGATCCCCTCAATATCCAATATGGCGGTATAAACTCGCGCGATGTGCCCAAGTATCGCAGTGCGTGTCCTGCGACCGCATGTATCCGGAACTAACAATTCCTAGCTGGTAAATGCATACTAGGCCTTCCTCCATCCTTTCCGACCTTTAGAACAAGCCATGGAATAGAGGTTGGCGCCCCAGGTAAACGAAAAGTAAGCGCAAGCTCTGTTGCCGTGTGGCCTTGTACGAATGAAGTTCCAGATGCCCAGTTTGACTGATGCTTCCTCTCGCGCTCTCCTATCTCGCAACCCCACCCGCAGCCTCGTGAATGCAACAGCGTCGTCGTCTAAATACGAAGAACGCGACGGTTTCCTACGTCTGCCCTCCCGCGCCGTCCACGCACACGAGCAGTCTTACCGCTCCATCGAAAACACCAACGCCAACTCAGATTCCGAGTCCGAGTCCGACGCAGGTGAATCTGATGCTGGCGCCTCCAGCGAGGAAGATGCCACCCCGAATTCCCACATGGCCACACAACGCTCCATCGACGAGCGCCTGGCTGCGGACCCTGGTTCGATACCCAATTGGTTATCGTTACTATCGCATACCTTGCTGACGATTCCTACGGCATCCAAGAATGCAACGAGGGCGCGTTCTGAGATTTCAATTTCAATTCTCGCGCGCGCGCTAGCGGTGGATGGGAATGCAAATTCATATGTTCTGCGGCTCAGGTACCTTCAGGCCGGAGAGGAGATCTGGCACGAGAGCAAGCTACGTGCCGAATGGGAAGATGCGTTAAGAATTGTCAAAGGCATCGAGATATGGATTGAGTGGTTTGAGTGGCGGATAAGAACGGGCATGAAGGGTATATCTGGGGTCGTCGAGGACGCGAAGAGAGCACTTGCCGCCCTGCAACGCGACGAGATTGGGCGGGTGCGGATATTCTGGCGACTTGCTGTTGCCTTGCAGAATGCCGGTTAGCCTATCCTTTTGCTTTCAAACCTTCATTTACTCTATTTCTAGGATTCGGGGAGAGGGCTACGGCGATGTTTCAGGCGCAGGGTGAACTGTAAGTTTTTTTGGAATCCGTACGACTCTCTGATTAACCCGACGTAGGACTTTTCGAATACCACAGGCGCTTTATGGGCTTCCTCTGCAGCATCAACTCGATTCGTTGGAAGAGTTTTGGGAGTCTGAATGTCCACGGTTGGGAGAAGCTGGTGCACAAGGTTGGGACTCTTGGTACTCGTCTGGGCGGCCCTCGGCTCCTCCACCATCTCAGCCCAGCCCAAGCGCCATAGAAGACCTCGACCCGTACCGGAAGTTTGGCTTCTCCGAGTCCTTTGCAGATCGGACACTGTTTTTACCCCGTCGTTCCACGGACATCGAAGCAGATTCAGATCCCTACTGCATCATTCTGTTTTCCGACATCCGAGATCTCTTGTTGCGTTTGGACTCGCGCAGCGCGAAGGACGTGCTTCGCTATGCGTGGCTCACTGTGCTGGGACTCCATTTACCAGGCTTCAAAGCTGTGGACGGCGCTTCATCTGATACTTCCATGGATTTGGACGATCGGTGGTGCCACACGTATCTCACTCGCCCCGCATTTCTGGATACGCTATTTCCCAAAGCACCTCAAAGCCGAATCGTGAATGATGCTGTCGCTGGTGTGATCATCGGACGAGAGCGCGAGTACACCAGCGGACTATCGGATCCCATCTTGTCCTGGGGCTGGGGCGTGATTGGCCCTCTCGAAGTCCCTTCCTCCAGCGGAAAAACAAGGGGACTCTGGAATAAAGAGGATTTAGACGGTGTTGATGTGGCTGTTGTCAGAAATGTGTTCGACCAGCTTCGGTTGGGGAATGACGATGTACATTGGGACCTATTAACTGTGGCGTTTGCGGCTGCCAGCAGCGTTAAAAAGTGGGCTCAGTTATATTTTCTACATTCCGTGGACTGAACAGGGTGGTTAGTGCTCTGAAACTCTCACGCGCATTCCTTGCCAAGACGCCCGGCTCGCTGTTTCACTGGGCAGCCCATGGACGGCTGGAACAACTGCGTGGCCGGTTGGATGACGCTCGTAAAGTCTACGAAACGGTTCTTTCGACTCCGTCCCCTCCGGCTCGGCCAGGAATAGGCCAGTTGTGGTGGGACTGGGCGGAAATGGAATGGCTTGCCGGCGAAGCCGATGCGGCGCTCAAGGTTATCTTGCGCTCTGCAGGCGTCGGAGGCTCCGGAGGTGTTGTTCTGCTACGGGCTAAACGGAACTTGGACGACAACGTGAGCGCCGCCGAGCACGCACAAGCTCGCGAAGGATGGGTGAAGCTCAGGGCTCTGATGGAACTCCTGACGAGCAACGGGCCTGAACAAGCTCTCCGGATATTCGATAACCACCTAGCAACGCAGAAGGCGGGGACCCCACAGCACGAAAAGCTCCTGGTGTGCGAGTTACTCATGCTCTATCGACATGGGACGATCTTGCGGAACCCTACACCCCCGGCATTGCTCCGTGAACGGGTGGATAAGGCTATTACATTCTACCCAAGCAACTCGGTGGTCCTCGGGCTGTTCATGGAAGCCGAGAAAGGACAGGGGGTATGGGGGAAGGTACGAATGTTAGGGGAGGATGCTTCCGTCGAAAAAGGTATTCTGCGGCGGATAGAGGAGGTGTGGATCGCAGGATGGGATAAGAGTCGGTGGGAAGCGGAGGTCGAACGAACGAGGAGCCGTTTAGCAGCAGCTGTGGACAGCGAGCGGTGCGTTTCACCATTAACATATCCCAACCAACTGACGGGGAGCTCATAGGACGAAGCGGAGCGCAATACTATGGCGGATATTCATCGAATTCGAGATTCGGGTCGGTCAACTACACCGTGCGAAGAAGCTGCTGTTTCGGGCGATCGGAGATTGCCCCCTGGTCAAAGGTATGTCTGACTCGGAGCTGCCATTCGCACAGGGAAGAACTAATGGGCAGAGCTGTATTTGGTTGCGTTCGGACCCCTGCGTGGGGTGTTCAGTGCGCAAGAGCTGAATGGGTTTGCGGATACAATGGCGGAGCGGGAGCTCCGGCTGCGGCGGGGGCTAGACGAGTTACTCGAGGGGTGGGAAGAGAAACACGGGGATATGGATGACTCGGAGGACGAGGAGGACAATAGGGATGAGATTGAGAATGCAGCGCAGGATTACAGGGCTAGACTACCGTACTAATGTATGCCTGTACAGTTATTGTTCGTGTACAAAGCATGAGGCCGTGTGTTTGCGCTTATTTGCATTTCCCATCCCATCCACGACGGCCATAACTCTCGTCTGTGCCCGCGGCTGAGCACGCAGGACTGCTGGGCTGCCTTAGCCTTTGCGCCTACTTTAGCCTTACCCTCCTCTGGCCCATCCTTAGCCTTTTCTTTTCCCCCTACAACCCATCGCTTCCTTTACTTCCGCTTTTCCCAACAATACAATCCAGCCTAATATTCCCCATGACCACCGTACCGGCCCCGTCTCTCCAGCACGTCCGCGAGGAGTGGTCCGACGCCGATTTCGATCTCCCAGACGGACAGCCAATCCATGCGGTCACCGATAGAGACGACGATATCGAGGACTGGGACGTCGAGATGGACCTGGCAAAGCCCGGCCGCTCCGCCCCAATTGACCTCGCCGCCTCCGCCCCTGCCTCGTCCCAGATGTTCATCATTCGTCCCCCTCAGTCCCTCTCGGAACTGGACGAAGATGATGACGAGGGGGTCTCCACCATCAAGGTCTCCGTTTTGCCCAAGGCAGTTGCACTCAAGACCCCGCAGAGCCCCATCGACGAAGACTTTGAGGATGCCTTTTCACTTCCCTCCGATCTCACCCAGCTCTCCCTCGCTCCGTTGTCGCTCAATCACCGGGTTTCGAAAACATCATTAGAGTGGGGCGACAAGGACCAGACCTCGTCCTCTCAGTCGTCCGACGCCTATTCCTCCCTTGGCTTCGCAGATGCATCCCCGTCGTCCAATTCTACTTCCTCTGTCGAACTTCCCGGAACGGAAGATGAGGACGACGATGACGACGATGATGAGCTCGAGGGGCTCGTCATTCCTGTGGGCATCTTCGAGTCGGGCAAGGGCGCTCGGCACCTTACGAAGCTGCTGGAGATGAAGAAAACGGCCCCGGTACCCGATGACAACCTTCGTGTGTCTCGGCCCGAAGAGGATGACTTCGAGACCGGCCTCGTCATTGACGACGATTTCGAGCTCAGCCCTAGCCGCCTCCTCACCAATCAACAACTTCAGTCCCAGCGCATCTTCAATATTCGGTCCAATAGCATGCCCTCGTCACAGCGGCTTTCCTCATTACGGCCTTCGTCCCGGTTAAAACAGGAGAGGGCCAAGTCGCCCGTTGTCTCACGTCCTCCTCCCCGCAGTCAGACAACTGCACCTCCTCCCGCGCCCTCATCCTTCCTGTCTCCTAAACCCGGCAATCTCCGCGGACAAAAATCACACTCCGGCCTGAAACCTCCAACCCCGCCCGCCACCACCCGAAAGCTCACTCGTAAAGCGTCCTTGTCGTCCCTCATGGAAACCAGCAGCAACCAAGCATCAGGCTCTGGTTCGGTTTCCGCCGGGATGTCCAAGGCCGGATACGAAGAGCCCACGGCTGCATCCCGCGCAAAAACATTCAGGAATCGGGAATTCAAGGTCCCCCCAACCCGCCCTTCCACCCCTTCCGCCAACCCCGCTGCCCTCCGCCTCACCATGCCTACAGCGTCGCGGTCAAAGTCCCGGCCCGCCCTCTCAGCTGTTTTCCATGGCCCCGCGTCTGCCTCTGGATCCCACTCCCCTTCGCTTTTCCGCTCCATGTCCCCTGTCCCTCCCCGACCGCTGTCTCACCTCTCTGCACGTCCGCCGTCTCAACCTGTAGCTTCGCCGCCACGGCCAACTGCTCCCCGCGTACTCCGACGACCGAAACGACAACGGTTGTATGGGGACGGGACGGAGTTGGACGGGTTCGACGATCTCCCGACCGACCGCGACAAGGAGAGCCGGTATCGCGTCCAGCCGAAAGGCTACGGAAACCGTGTTCCAGGCGGTAGCTACCCGTCCAAGTCTGAAAAGGGCACGGTAAGACGGAGGCGGCGAGATGGTTCAGATGGAGGGAGTCTAGGTACTTTTTCATGTCCATGTTCCGCACGGCCTTATCCTGACTCTTGGTTAGAATCACACTCGCCATTGGGGCCTTCTACCACCAATCATGCAAAATATGCCTCCAAGCCAGATTCACCGAGATTCGCCGATCCTCCAAAGAAGAAAAGACAAAATTCGTCTCCCACCACGCCTGGGAAGAAGAAACCGACTCTTATTCGTAATTTGGGCGGCTCCGGCGCTCCTCGAGGTGTGTTGCATGACTGGTCATGTCTCGAAAATACTAACTTGCGCACAGTTGTCGGCGACATGCGCTGGAATCCTCAGACCCTTCGCTGGGAAGGGAACGAGCAGGTCCTGCGCGACTTTGACGCGGCCGTTGGGACGTCTACCCGGCCCGCCCTCATCACGCACCTCACAGGCTCATCAATAGGATCGCCTGTGGGCTCGTTCGCGAATGGGGCGCGGATAGTGGGTAACATGATGTTCGACCCAGCACGGATGTGCTGGATATCGACGTTGCCGGCGGACGAGGACGAGCCCGATGTGTTTGCGAACCTCGCGGACGACGAGGACGACGACGAGGGCGGGTGGGAGAGCAAGGGCGGGACGATCCGGGCGAGCCTGCAGCTTGGGTCGAGCTCGAATTCGAGCGCGAGCACCGCGACAGAGATCGCGAGTGCGGCGCCGAGCCCGGCACGGAAAGAGTCTGCATCGTATGTGCGGGCGATGTCCGAGACGTCGGATAGTGAGCGGGGGTCGCGGGCGAGTGTGGTGTTTGAGGTGGACGAGGGGTTCCTTGCGAGCTGTAGAGCGGCGGAGGAGCGGCATGCTGTTGAGATGAAGGGATGGAACGTTGTCTCGCTGAAGCAGGATCCCTTCACGGAGCCAGACCGCTCGCATCTTTATGAAATCCGGGAGCTCGCGACGCGCAAGTACAGCTAGCTGCGTTCGTCCCCATGACGTCCCTCTTCGTGTATGTCGTCTTTTTCCGGTGTGTTACTCGTTCTGACGTGCAGTCCGCGCAGTCCTTGCATATTTTTGGATCTCTGTACATAGCAGTTCGTACATACCGTTACCGCTCTATTGTATGTAGCCCAGGTTTCGTGACTATTTTGCTACTTTTCGTCCGTGTAGGCCTTCGATATGTAGCTCGTTATACAATATGGAAAACATGAACTCGTGATGGTACGCCTTGCTCTCGTTCTGCCATCATGGCCGCTGGTCGCGGTCGGATATGCCTTGAATTGCACGGCGACCAAAGTATATTCTCTGAACTCTCGTCTACTTATCCGCTCAAACTGCTGTCCCCGCGCACTCTGGGCGTTGGGGTCGTGTATCTAATCACGTACGGTGGGGGACTTGTCAGTGGAGACCAAGTGTCTTTATCGGTCCAAGTTGGATCGCGCGCCAATCTGGTGTTGCTTTCGCAGGTATATCAAGTTGACATTGGAACGGACCAGGACTAAATACGACAGGGATCTACGAAAGTGTTCAAATACCGACCAGGACGGCGGGCGGCGAGCATCGACGCGCTAGAGGTGACCACGCAACGGATGGACGTTGCAGTCGGATGCGGCGGGGGCGTCTTCCTGCTGCCGGATCCCGTTACGTGCTTCGAAAAGGCGTCGTACAACCAGATACAGACGTTCCGGCTGGCGTCGGACGCGTCGCTCGTGGTGCTGGACTGGGTGACGTCCGGGCGCAAGTCGCGGGGCGAGGAGTGGGTGTTTTCGCGGTACTACAGCGCGAACGAGATTGTGGTGGACGGGCGACGGGTTGCAAAGGACGTGATGCTGCTGGAGAATGAGGCGACGCGCACGCTGGCGAGCAGACTGGCGCCGTATGGGTGCTATGCGACGCTGCTGCTGTATGGCCCGCAGGTGGCGGGGGTGCTGAGCACGCTCACAGAGGAATATGGACGGATGCAAGTGTTCCAGGCCACTGAACGCGCCGGGCTGCTGTGGTCGCTGAGTGGGTTCGGGGACGGGGGTGCGGTCGTGCGCATTGCAGGCAAGGGAGACGGAGGACGTGAAGCAGTGGGTCGACAGAATATTGAAGCCGATAAATGGGTTATTAAATAAATAATACACAGCCACTGCCCAGACTCCGGTCAGTGGCTGTGTTTAAATAATATTTTATGCTCGCTGCGTTGTCGTCGCGGCTGCTGCGTCCGCCAGCAGGCGTGTCCCATGTCCGCGCCTATGCAGAGAGCCGCAACGCACTCCGGAAACTCGCCAAAAAACGCGAGCTCGACGAGGCCATGTCCCGCACAAAGGCCATCTTCAAAACATACAAGCCCGTCTCCCCCGGCATCCGCCATCTCAGACGGCCCCTGAACCCCCACATCTGGCAGGGCAGACCCGTCCTCCAGCTCACAATCCCCAAGCGCAAGTCTGGAGGACGAAACGCGCGCGGCAGAATCACCGTCAGACACCGCGGAGGCGGCCACAAGCAGCGCATACGCACCCTTGATTTCAGACGCGAAGAGCCCGGTATCCACGATGTCGTGCGCATAGAGTACGACCCGGGTCGCTCCGCACACATTGCCTTGCTCAAAAGTCGCGACCCAAACGCGGAGGGGGTCAAGAAATGGAGCTACATCGTCGCGCCTGAGGGCATTCGCGCCGGCGACGAGGTCCAGAGCTTCCGCCAGGGCATCCCCGAGGGTTTCGTCCCCGGCCTCGACATCGCCAAGCTCAACGGCGCGGGCGCAGACGCCCTCGAAGAAGACGCCCCATAACAAGCGAACAAACCGAAGAAGACTTGATCCAGCAGCGGCTAGAAAAATCCTCCTCGCAGTCACTCGCGCTCGGTCTCCTGCGCACGCTCACCCTCAGGCCCGGGAACGTCCTGCGTCTCCGTCTCGTCCCCATCGGCACCGTCATCCACAACATCGCCCTCCTCCCGACTGGCCCCGGCATACTGGTGCGCTCCGCCGGCTCGGCGGCGCAGGTCGTGGGATACGACAGCAGGTACACCCATGTGCGTCTCCAGAGCGGCGAGGTGCGCAAGGTCCTCCAGGACTGCTGCGCGACCATCGGCCGCGTCAGCAACCCGCTGTGGAAGGGCCGCAATTTGGGCAAGGCCGGCAGAGCCCGTTGGCTGGGCGACGGCCCAGTGTCCGTGGTGTGGCCATGAACGCGTACCTCTTCTTTCTAGTCATCCATTCATATTTTAACGCGTCGTTCCCAGCAACGATCATCCCCATGGTGGTGGACGCGGAAAATCAAAATCAGACAAACACCCCGTGTCGATCTGGGGCTGGGGCGCAAAGGGTACGCGGACGCGGAAGCCCGGGCCCAATGGACCGAAGAACAGCAACAAAATGGTTATACGGGAACGACCGAGAGGAAAGGGTGCGCGGAGTAATTAGAGTTGTATTCTTCACGCCTCTCCATCCTCGTCCTCTCCTCTTCCTCGTCTGCTTTGGGCTTCTTCGGCTCCTTGCTCAGCTCCGCCGTCCCTACAGCATCCCGCCATGCAGTCAACTCGTCCCCGACCTCCTGCCGCGCCTGTGCGATGCTCTCGCGCAACATCTTGTAATGCTCCGACGACCCTTGTACTGCAAAGTCGTGTTTCTTGGACGTGGGCAGATCATGAGCCTGCCCTGAGGATGTGGAGGAGGCTTTATCGTATATTCGATGGTGATGGATCGCGACATGTTTCCTATTTCCTTTCAAAGCCCTTGCAAGCAACTCTAAACAGGCCTTTGCTTTTTAAATTTAGGGATGCTTTAGTAGAATACAGAGGTTTCGAGCGAAAGTGGTCATATATCATATCCGATCCTCTGTCCGTACGGATGCCGCGACAGGAATAGGCCCATTGTCTTGAACGGTTTCAAGAGGTGGGGGTGCAGATTTCTCCGCCCCGCGATGCTGGTCCAACCACTTGTCCATGTCGTCCGAACGACCAACGAATGGCCGCTTGCCGAGGAGGCGAATCATGTCCTCACTAAAGGCGAATCAGCATTGGATTAAATGTACAAGGGCAGCTCGAACGAACCGTGTGATGTTCTCCTTCTCCAGCAGCAGCTCCGCGACCTTGATCACATTTTCCCGATGTTCCGTTAGCAGTTTCCGTGTGCGTTCGTACGCCAGTACTACAAGAAAGAAAAGTAAATTTTCTTTGAACGCAGACAATCGAGCGGAACGTACGTGATCATCTTGCGAACCTCACTGTCCAGCATCTCGGCGGTCTTCTCGCTGAATGGCTTTGTCCAACCCTCTTTCGAGCCGCGCTCCCCGCCATAGCTGACCGGCCCAATAACCTCGTTCATCCCAAAGTTCGCACACGCCTCAAACGCCATCCGGGTGATCTTCTGCAGGTCGTCCTGCGCGCCCGACGTGATGTTCTCCGAGCCGAAGAATATCTCTTCAGAGACGCGTCCGCCCAAGGTCATACATATCCGGTCCGTCATTTGCGGCGTTGACATGAGATAGCGGTCAGGCGGGAGGTACTGCAAAACGAATGAGAACAGTAAATAAATTAATTTGTGGAGAAAACTCGCCTGCGCATAGCCTAGCGCCCCGGTTCCGCGCGGAATAATACTCACTTTGAGCAGCGGGTCGGCGTGCTCCAAGAACCACCCACACACAGCATGTCCCGCCTCATGGTACGCAACGGTCTTCTTCTCTTCCGCACTCAGGACCCGGCTCTTCCGCTCCAGTCCAACGATGACCCGCTCAATCGCAGTGTCAAAGTCCACCGACTGGACGTAGTCCGCTGCCTTCCGGGCGGCGTGCAACGCTGCCTCGTTGCAGACATTCGCAATGTCGGCCCCAGAGAAGCCGGGTGTGAGGACGGCGAGCTTCTGCGCAGCGAGTCCACGTCTTTGAGGGACTCGTGCAGGCGGAGAGGAGCGAGGTGTACAAGGTAGATGCCCTTGCGGCCGGAAACGTCGGGGCGATCGATGGCGATGTGACGGTCAAAACGCCCCGGCCGCATGAGCGCGGGGTCGAGGACGTCCGGGCGATTCGTTCCGGCGAGCACAACGACGTGCTCCTTCGTTCCAAATCCATCCATCTCGACGAGCAGCTGGTTGAGGGTCGACTCTCGCTCGTCGTTACCCCCGAAGTTGCCGCCTTTCGCACGCGACTTGCCGATCGCGTCGATTTCGTCGACGAAGATGATGCAGGGGGCGTGCTTCTTCGCGTCGGCAAAGAGATCACGGACACGCGAGGACCCCACGCCGACGAACATCTCCACAAACTCGGAGCCGGAGACCGAGAGGAAGGGAACGGAGGCCTCACCAGCGGTCGCCTTCGCGAGCAGGGTCTTTCCTGTTCCTGGCGGCCCGGACAAGATCGCCCCTCGCGGGATCTTGGCACCCAGCTTTTCATACTTTGCCGGCTCTTTGAGGAATTTGACAAACTCCATGATCTCCTCCTTCGCCTCGTCCATGCCAGCAACGTCCTTGAATTTGACGCTGACCTCGGTGTCCTTGTTATACAGTTTGGCACGGCTCTTTCCGATGCTGAAGATACCGCCACCGGAACTGGAGCTGCCCCTGCGGGAGAGCCAGACGAGGAACCCGATGGTCAAGACGGTGGGAGCGAATTCGAGCGCAGTCTGCCAACCGGAGATTTCGTCGTGGTAAGCGACGGGGATGCGTTCGTGGCTGGGGATACCGAGCTCCGCCTGCGCATCATCCAGCTTCCTCTCGAACGCCTCGACGCTCCCGATCGAAAAATGGTACTCGCCGGAAGTGAAGGAAGAGGACGGGTACATGGTCCCGGTCGCATTAGAATGCAGCTTGACCCGCACCCTGTGGCCGTTTACGACGACCAGTTTGTCGACCAGGCCCTTCTCCAGGAAAGCGGTGCGGAACTCCTGCCATGTTATCTCGCGCGAGGAGGATCCAGTGGAGCTCGAATAGAGGAAGTATGCGAGCGAGGCGGTCGCAAGCCAGGCAAACTGTGTATTGGTGAAATTAAAGTTGTTGTTATTGTTCGGTGGGGGAGGAGGCGGGGGGGGACGAGAGTTGTTGTTCTGGGGATGGGGTTCCGAGGAGTCTGGTGGTTTGGAACTGGACGGCCGCTGCTGCTTGAAGAACCCTTCTAGGTCCTTCGGCAGGTCCGACTCGTCGTCCTTTGAAGCAGGCGACTCGCGCTTGTCCTTTGGAGGGGTAGAACGGGGCTTTGTAGCGTACGCAGCACTGGCACGAAGAGGAAGACGAAGGGCAGTGGCCGCTCTCAACGACCGAGAAAGCATGGAGGGGGTAAAACTTGAAGACGCGCGCTGTGCCGGCCGGTGTCTTACAGAGCCGCCAAATAGGCAACCACAGATTAGATATTTCCAGCAGAGATTAGATCATCGTAAACAATACTGTCAGAGATTATAGAGCAGAGGCCAACATGATACATTATGTGTCCTCATTGACTTCAAAAGCACAGCAAAAGACATTTTTGTCTGGCCTCGTATCAAGCAAGACAACACCCTTACCATCCGGCGTCCACTTGACATCTCGCGTCTCAAAATTCTCTGTCCAAATGTTACCCTGGTGTCTGCACTATTCAGCCGCACTCACTTGATGGGACTCCGATGCATTCCGCCATCTCTTCCTCAGCACCTCCTTCGCCAATCCATTCATCGCTCCACATATACAGGCTCTTCGTCCCACAGCACAATGTCAGACTCCCTTTGCGATCAGGATTCCATCGCGCTTGGAGCACTGGCCGACTATGCAGAAGTACCGTGCGCAAACGGGGGTTAAATTCCCGCCCGGGGGAAGGGAAATCAAATATATGCACTACAGTCGGCGAGTTGTCTACAGCAAATATATTGGATGTTAACGTTTAAATGCGTCACTTATCCACGCACCAAAACGGACGAGCAATAGGCTTCCGGTTTTATTCCACTCCAGCTGTACCACACCGCTCTTTGGGCTCGCTACGGTCTGGTCCACCCGCTGCAAAGCAATTGAATGGGGACCCTGCAATCGTTCGTCTAATGCATCTTTCATGAAGAAGAGAATGTTCGATAGCACACGACCTACAAGATATAAACCCTCGGCCCTCTGTTGCCTCTTGCCATTTTGATGGCTCTCGCCAGATAGTCTGGCCAGCTATTTAGTTGCCATTGGCGAGAGAGAAAATGATATACGTACAACGCCGGCCGGAATACGCGCGGAGAGCTCAAGGGTAGCGGCGACAGACCAAGTCAGATCGAGGATGGGGATCTATACGACGTCAGTATTCCTGGAAGCTCGGCCAACTATGCAGCTTGCTTTATCATCCCATCCGCCCACAGCTAGAAACATGCCACTTGGATGCCATGCGACTCTCCGAATACCATATCTAGGGTCTGTATCGGGGCAGAACGTTCCTAAAATATCTCCCGCCAGGGATACAACATACAATTTATACTAGAAAGATGTTAGGAGCAGGTAGATGGTCTCAAAGGAAATAATCCAACCTCAATGGGTCCTTCCCAAATAGCGAGGTGGTTCCCGGTTGGAGAAAGAGCCAGCGATGCTAGTGAAGAAGTGGGTAACGGAAAATGCTGGTCGGAAAATCAGTTGCTAATCGCAAGGCTAGACGAATGCCTACCCGTACAAGTTTATACGAATCGGCAGTATCGTACACCCCGAGCGTGTCTTTGGACTTGTGTCTTTCAGCAAGAACAAAGTAACGACCGTCGGAACGGAATGCATAGCCTCAATTGTCGTGGTGAACGAACGATAGAAGAAAATACGAGCGTATTTTACCTGTGTCCGGGTGCAACGGGAATTGAATGTAGGTTGCAGTACCCGTGACCAAAGACCAGACGGTCACTCTGAGCTGCGTGGATTTATGGCTTGAAGCGGACAGAGGTTGATTAACTCACTCCCCATTGAGAGAAACAAAGGATTGTTCTACCATCCGGGGTCCACTCCGCTTTGCTAAGGCCTACAAACAGTTTGAGTGGCATCCAAAGGCAAGAAGAATATTGAATACTGCCCTCAGCCCCAGACTCAATGCGAGCAATCCGGTTTGCGTTTTGAACGTTGTATACATGAACAATGCCCCGTTTGGCTGACGCAGCCAAGACGTACTCCGAGTCGCACGAGAAGCCTGTGTGAGATATAGCGTTCTCGGATGAGACTCCTTTCGTTTTTGAAGAAGTAAGAGCCTGTGTTGGGGTCATTGACGCGTCCAACGGCCAGGTTTGCATGATCTCAAAGGTGTCTGCGCGGCGCAGAACAAGACGATCATGGAAAGCCGTGAGAATTAGGTGGGCTCCCGGACAAAAAGAGACGCTGCTAGATCCGGAGTGCTTGTATACTTCTGTGAAATCCATGTTCTGCCAGGTGCCGCCGCTGCAAGCAAATTTGTGTCCAGTCAACCGCGTGTGGTCACAACAAGGCACATGACCGTGACAGCTTCCACACTTGAACCTTTCCACGCCCGCCCGGATGTCTGGGATTGCTATATAGGTGCCTCCTTCAACTTGAGGAGTCTACGAAATTCATTCCGGCGGTGCATATTCCATAACCACGATTGGCTTTCTCCGGACCCCCAATAGCTTATGCATGCAACGTTTATGCGAATTCAAAATCACAGTGATTCAATTAATGCAATGTGGTTTTTCCCATTGCCCGTTTTAACACGGACCCGCCAGTACTTCAGATAAAGGAGGTAGTATGACTTCCGCCATGACAGTCAACGGACTTCAACGATGAGTGCGATGTCCTCGTAGAAGCCTCCCAATTCCCAAAGAGACACCTATTTGATCGATTCTTTTGAGGAGGGAAATCCTGCCAATCCAAAAGTGCATTCCCCGCTTTCCGGTGGTTTTATTAACCTAATAGTCCAACTTCGAGAACTGATCAAAAGCGAGGCGATGGTTTGTGTACTAGTTCTCGTCTTATTTTTGCTCTCTAACCTAATATTAGGTACCTAACTGCCCTGGAATTCTGGTGCTCAATGCGCGCGCGTGTCGTTCGTTTCTTTTTAGGAATGAATAAATGCAGCTTGCTCGAAATTATTTGTCCACCACTTTCCCGCTTATACGAAACTTTTGGCATCCGGCCGGTGTTTGTTGATTATGTTGACGCTCCCAGAAACATACACGTGAGTGCATCAACTTGCGCATAGCTATGTAACCCGATTTTCTCAGACGGGTGTTGTTCAAAACAGCCGAGAAGAAGAACAGCGACCGGAGACCCGCCTTTTTAGCTCCGGCAGAGAAGGTTGTCCTCGCGGCTTGGGAACGAGCAGAGAGCATACCGCACATTCATCTAAATTCTTATTGCTCGAGGCACGTCTCCAGCTGATCGTGATAGCACTATGCTCTGAAGTCTGTTCGACGGCTGGCCAGTCCGATTAACTCTACCCTTATCACGATCGCTTTGATGAGGCGGTTTACGCGGAAAGATTCAGGGATACACAATTTATTTGATAGCAGAAATGTTAACTCGTTCATTTCCTTGGGCTTGAGCTTCAATGCAGGAAGCGCATTGAATTATTTCCAAATTGGGACGCGAGTGGTTGTTTTGTTTTGATTTGTTTGCGCCAGTTGGTCAATCACAAGACTCAGGCTTTTGGGCATTTTCCACAATGCCACCGCTGGCTTTGCGAGGCGTTGTGACGAAAGTGGGGTTCATGAACAAAACAGCAACTGTGCTTGTGTCTAGATGGGCTGTACACAAGGCGACTGGAAAGGTGAGTCCACGAAAACACGTTTTTGTCTAAATCAATTCTGACTCTGCAAGTTCAGCGCTTGGAGCGCAGCAAAAAATACCTAACGCACGATAAGGACAACAGTCTGTTTTCGCGAAACCCCCCAGTCGGTATATAACTCAACTCTTGTACAGAACTACGCAAAGATGACATTGTTGTCATTCGTAATTGCCCGCCTGTCTCCAAGTTGAAAAGATTCAGGCTGGAAACAATATTGCACAGTCCGGAAGAGGAGCGCAAGCTACAAGCCAATGCGCTGACGGATGCGCATGAACCACAGCAAAAAGAAGCCACCTCTTGAATATCTGCCTCGCGCTCAAGATTGGTCCAGATTACGCCACCAGGGAAGGCAGTGAAGTTCCTGGTGGAGGGGCACCAGCCTGCTGTGTTGCTTGCTGCAAAGCAGTTTGTATTTCCACCAGCTGTACACATAGATCGATATTGGCGATCAATAGAGCAGGATGAGAGACGCGACGCGCCTCGTTTTTCTTATTGTCTGCCTTCGATTGAATGTCTTCCAATTGGGTCTCGACTCGTTTTCTGTCCGGCGGCAAATGGGCTTCTCTGCTTTGAGGGAAATGGGACGGTTGACTTACATTTCACCTTTGATAAATTCGAGTCGCGTTTCGACGTTGCTCTTTGCCTCTGCCTGATCTTGCTTAACGAGGACTGGACCGATTTGCTTGTAAATTATGTTGTCGGGCGCGAGCTGAGCAAACTCCTGAAATTCTGTGGTGAAATTGTGAGCACTCGCTTGAAAAACTCGGCTACCTTTTTGACAAGGTCATTTTCAGACAACTGGGCATCCAATCGTTGCCGCGCCTCGACCACATTGGACAAATCCGCTTGGAGCCTCTGGTACTCAGCTGAAGCGGTTTTAAGCTTGGCCTGCAATTGCAGCGACATGGGACGGAGCTCCGACGGACTTGGACACAATGCCGCGACCCCGTGATTTCGCCTTGACGTCGTCCCACGCTTATCGGTCAAATATCGATGAGAATTCGCGTTTTCCTTTCCACCTCCCTCAATCCCGCCCAATTTCGGAACCATGTCGAAAATTGAAATTGATTGGGACAAGATTACTACTCCCGAGCCTGTCCTGACGCGCTTCTCCAGTCGTCGGTCGGTTGTATATAGCACTAAAGGAATTGTTGCCGCATCTCAGCCACTCGCAGTCGAAGCCGGACTCGAGATACTGAGGAAAGGAGGAAATGCAGGTTTGTGTGTTTCGTCCAGCAATATTCAGTGTCCTATTCCGACCTCGATGTTCCCCACGAAGCCGATGCAGCGGTCGCGTAAGTTCGAACAATTTGAGTTCAAATTCCTCCCTCAGTCGTGCATATATAGAACCTCCGCCGCTCTTAATGTGACAGAACCAAGCTGTTGCGGCATCGGAGGGTAAGTCATGTATTTTCCACTTGGTGTTTTGCTAAACATCTTCCAGAGATGCATTTTGTCTCTTCTTTGACTCGAAAACCAAGACTGTGAAGGCATTGAATGGGTAGGATTTAGAGAAACCGTCACGTATTTGCTCACTGTGGCGTAGATCCGGGCATTCTCCTCAGAAGTTGACTTTGGAGTATGTCCGCCAACGTGGATTGACCGGGACCTCCATCCCCCTTACAGATCTGAACTCTGTAACTGTGCCAGGTACACTTCCTCCGCTCTTTGATTATTCAGTTCAAAGAACGATGTTGACAAATAGGTGCGGCCGCTGCATGGGTTGACACTGTTGAAAGGTTTGGCAGCGGGAAGGTCACCGTCGCAGACGTTTTGGAACCGGCCATTCGATTAGCGGAAGAGGGGTATGCTGTTCTTACACTTGCGTTGAAATAAGCCCTGAATCCCCCAGCGTTCCTGTGTCAGAGATACACAGTTTGTCGTGGCAGAGATCCGAAGTGAGGTTGAATTGCAATGTTGCGATACTGCTCTGATTTCTACAAGAACCTGATCAAACGCGCTTCTCCAAATGGCGATGAAATGCTCGTCAATGGGAAAGCTCCCCTTCAAGGGCAAATAGCCAAGTTCCCTAATTTGGCCCAGACCTTTAGGGAAGTTGCAACACATGGGAAGGACGGTTTCTATAAAGGTCGAGTGGCTCAGGCTATCGTCGACCTCATCCAAAGCAAGGGTGGCCTGATGGAACTCGACGACCTCGCTATGCACAAGACGACCTTCGTTGACCCCATTAAGTATACATATGCAAATGAAGTTACTCTATATGAGGTGAGACCTTTCAACGCCCGAAATTCTATCTTCTAGGTGCCTAAAATTTCCTCGAGTGCCCTCCTAACGGGCAAGGTAAAAAATGGATGCCGAGTTTTATACCGCGCTCAAAATTCACCAGGACTGACGGCTCTCGTCGCCCTCGGAATACTCGAGAATCTCCAAGAGCAGGGGACCATAAAGCCGCTGCTTGAAATGGAGCACAACTCTGCCGAATATCTCCACGTTTTGATTGAGGCTCTTCGGTTCGTTCTCGACTGTCGGTATCTTCTTTTCTGACAATCGAAACTCGTAGGCTCGCTTTTGCTGGTACGGTCCGTATTTGCGTCCCATTCGTTTCTAATCCTGCGTCAGATACCCAGTGGTTTGTTGCAGACCCTGACGCTGAGCATGTGCCTGTCGAAAAATTACTGGACAAGGTTAAATTCTCCGCCAAATCCTTCCCAATTCTCATCGCGTATCTCAGGAATACTTGGCTTCCCGTGCAAAACTCATAGATCCGCTGAAGACGAATCCCAAGGTCGTCCATGTTTGTCCTTTTTTTCTATCCGACAACAACAAATTTGACGACGTGTGCCCAGGGAAATCCCGCGAATTCCTCAGACACCGTATACTTTACAGGTTGTGATCTAGTGCGATACTAGATGACTAACATTGACCATCATGTAGTGGCTGATCAATGGGGGAATGCATGCAGTTATATTCAAAGCAACTATGCTGGTGGGCACGTTTGGGTTTTAATTCTGGATGTCAAATTCATGAAGTCTTCCTTCAGGTTTTGGAACTGGCGGTGAGGATAATTCCAGTTATATTCGCCAATGTTGATCGTGTTCATCTCCGAAAGCAATTCCCAAGGGATGTGGCTTCACTCTTCAAAACAGAGGCAGCGGGTTCGTTTTGGCAGAGAATCATCCCAACGGGCTGAAGGGCGGCAAACGCCCTTACCACACGATAATCCCGGCCATGGCAACTCGTGAAGACGAGCTATTCTTGAGCTACGGCGTGATGGGAGGATTTATGCAGGTGCGTGTCGAGAATGTATCGCTTATTCTGCCGTCTGATTACCTGCTCAGCCGCAAGGCCATATACAGGTTCTGCAGGGAATGCTGAGAGGATATACCCCACAGGCTGCCCTTGATTCCCCGCGTTTCTGTATATCTGCTGGTAGTCCTGATTCGCAAACGCAAGAGACAGGAGACGCGGGCGATGTTAATAGTGAAGTGTACATCGAAGAAGGCATACCGCTGGAGACTGTTGAGAAGCTGCGAGGCAAGTGCAACCGATGTTTATTTCCGAATGGTAACTGAGTGAGTCCAGAAATGGGCCATGACGCTCGTCAAGCATTCGGATTTCAACGTGCAATGATGGGTCGAGGGCAAGTCATCCAGAAGCTCACAGATCCTTCCGGGCGCCTCGTTTGGGCAGCCGGTTCTGACTTGCGCGCTGACGGGCACGCAGCCCCTCAAATCTGATGAAGTTATCTGTATATCTACATCCGCCGTTGACGTTCGCTACCAACTGTGGTTCATAACATGTTAAGAAAGATAGGAAATTGGTGCAATTTGGTACGGACCTGCCTGCAATCGCCTGTACTCCCGGAGTTCTCGCGTCGAGTCTGGCCCTTGTATCTACGGAGCATTTCAGTCCAGAAGGTTATGTTCAAGTCCGATCACACTACCTTTCCCCAACCCGCGAGAGGAACGACTATCACAGTCGCGTTGTCCTCTCCGCCAAGCTCTTCTGCAAAGGAAAGTATACGGTTCGCAGCAGTTTTTGGATCCGGTGCATCCCGCGCCAGATCCACGACTTCGCTGTCAGACAACATCGACGATATACCGTCGGATACCAGTACAAGATAGGCCCACTTGGAACCTGCAAATAACACATGATGTAACGGGGGACGTTCATTATTGTTCATTTTGTTGCATTCACGAACCTTCCAACAGTTTTGTCCGCACTTCTGGCTCTGGGGTAACGCCGAATTTCTTATAACGCAAATCACCTAGACTGAAAGCCCGCGTCACCCGTTTTGTCAACCCAGTCAGTGCCCGATTTACCATCTTGTATTTGCAAGGGCTCCCATCCAACTGCATTGAGGTTTCAATAAGGTAAACTCGGGATTTTGTCCTAATACTTGCCGAGATTCACCAAATGAGTCGGTGATCAGTGAGCTTCCCATCATTCGTCGCAATCGAATCGCTTCAACACGAGCATCGGCGTGGTGATTTTCCGTCATCGGACTTGGCCCTCATATTCAATTTTCCGTTGAAAGCGTGGTCGCACTCACCAAACTTTACCATCGGTTGAGCAGAGTAGCACCCGGGTATCCCTAAGTGTCTTGAGCGTATGGTATGGCTGGTTGAATAGGAGGGTGTTCCTACCCACAATGGGCAACACTGCAAAGCGCTATTAAATTTGAAAGTGGGAAAGGACGGACGAACTGCATACGTCAAAGCTAATTTCTCAGACGAAAAAAATGGAGTCGCCGGAGAATCTAACGAATGGAGGATAGTGACAGATGCAGTAGCCCCGCAACTCTGTGCCATGCTATCCGCGGATAGATGTCGGTCAACCTGAAAGTGTGAGCATATCTCAGGAGGTGTCAACCAAGAGACTGACTTCGAAAAATGCCTGGGTCAGACGAGACTCAAGATCAAGAGGCGGCCCAGCTTCTGGGTTTGAGATCCAGGGTGTTAAAGCGCCGCCTTTGAAGCGCTTGAAGTAACCGCCTATCTCTTGGATCCAAGCGTAAAGTTCTGGAATGTGAGACTTGTTTACCGACTCGACCAAGCCATGCAGTTCTTGACGAAGATATTGCGACACAGCAGACCCACCATGTCTGCATGTAATCAAAAAGAATCGCATGCCCAGCGTCGCGAAACTGACCCGTCATAGATACCAATGAAAACGGCTTGTCTCGCCAAGACGTCCCCAACATTAGAGGGTCCCAGTCCACTCCATGGGCCTACGACGACCCTGAGAATGACTGTGATAGTGAAGCTAAGATACAATTCCAACCTTCTTGACGCTCAAGCGCAGTTCTTCTGGATCCAATGAAAGAGTGACGAAAGAATAAAAGTCTTCCTGATGACTTCTCGTTCCACGAGAATTAACGACACCGATGACCTGAGTGACGTCAAGACTTTGATAGAGGTCCAGCGCGTGGAATTAATGCCTTGGGAGACACCAGAGGAATGCGGACAATGCCGCTGCCAGGGCTAAAGGCGCGAACATAATCGTGGTAAGACCTTTTCCACACGAAGGACGTCCGCCAGGTGCAGCGAGTGAGACGCGAAAGCATCGACGTTATTATAACATGAGACCAGCGGTGAACGCTGTTATATTGTGGGGGCAAGGAACAAGCGCGCCAACGAGCGCGCTAACACTTGAAGCCATCAATTGATCCCGCACTGCCACTGGCACCGTCGGCAACGCCCATGTCGGATGGGCGCAACCCAATCCACCCCCAAGATTACTGCTCAAGACCGCGCAATTCTAGAGTTTGTGTGCTCTTCTGCGTGCAGTACTGGGTGCCTTGACACTCCCTTTTGATGTAGTCTAAAGCTGCAGCGCGACAAGCTGAAACAATACCAGAAGAAGGCAAGCCGAGACTACGAAATGCGAAGCCTTTCTGCAATGATCATACTGTAGATTCAAGTCGTTCTGGACCGTGAACATGCCATCGCAAAGACTCATCTTGCGGCGGGTAACAAGGATCGTGCTGTCATTGCACTGCGACGGCGCAAGTACCAACAGAGCCTACTTTTAAAGACAGACGGTCAACTCGAGACACTGGAGGAGCTCGTATGTTTTCCTCAGCTTAGTTTGCCCTTTGCCGGAACTCCATAGGTATCCACGATTGAATTTTCCTTGGTTGAAGTCTCAGTGCTTCACGGACTGAAACAAGGAAATGAAGTTCTGAAGGAGATACAGAAGGAGATGAACGTTGAAAGTGTCGAGAAACTAATGGACGAAACTCAAGAAGCTAGAGAGTACCAACGGGTAAGCTTTATATGGCTATACCGACTCAGCTGAGCTATATCTTCCATAGGAAATCGGTGAATTGTTGGCAAATAATCTAACAGCAGACGAGGAGGACGCAGTCCAAGAAGAATTGAGGCAGCTAGAAGCCGAGGCGGTGCGTCTTCATTATCACAGCTCCTTGTCTCGTTCATTTTGCTTTCCAGGTGGGAGAAGCGGCCCCAGTTGAATTACCGTCGGTGCCAACACACGAACCAGTTCCAGAGCGAACGCCAGAGCCTGCGCGGAGCGAAGCAAGGGGACGAGTGCCTTTAGCGGCTTAGTACAGTTACATCTATTTACACATGAGACTACCAATTATCAAAGGAACCAAACCCGATCTTCCGCTTTTTCTTACTATCACTTGGCCCCAGATCTGCGACGGCATCCTGTGACCTTTTCAGATTCAGATATTTTCCGACTCCCCCATCAGTTGTCGCGCCGAATGCGGAGTCTCCAGATCCAACTTTGACTCCAAACCAATTGATATCGTCTCCTTCCTTCTTTTGTGAAGCCTTGTCTGCGGGATTGTTCTGACCTGCCTCAGCCCTTCTTGCAAGCTTCTTGGCGAGGCGGGTTTTGTATTCCTCAAACGGATCTTGATATCTAAGGCAGTATAAAAGACTCGACATGGGCTGACTGACAGGAATACATACATTATGATTTCCGTTATGCGGACAGGCTTCGCGGGGCGTTCGGTACCATCCTTGAGTGGCATTTTTTCCAGTGCATCTAGGACATCTTCCCCGCCAACCAATTTACCGAACACTGTGTGCTTACGATCCAAATTGGGTGTCGCTTTGAAAGTTAGATACCACTGAGACCTGTGTCAAGTCAGAAACCAAAGGTCGTTAAAAGAGTCGGGGGCTCGCACCCATTCGTCCCAGGACCTTTGTTCGCCATGGCAAGAGTGCCTCGACTATCGTGCTTCGCGGCTCCCTTTAGATCGTGTTCATCCCGGAACGGCGTCTCCCAATAGGAGGTGCCGCCCGCGCCGGTTCCCGTGGGGTCACCGGTTTGAATCTAAAGATTTATCTGAGTACAACCTGGATTTCTCAAGTAGGTACTGACCATGAATCCAGGAACAAGTCGATGGAATAGACAGTTGTCGTACTTGCCCGTCTTTGCGAGCATTAAGAAATTGTAACAGGTTTTGGGAGCCTGTGAGCGGATGGATAAATAAATCGGGTTCGAGTTCAGATTGTTTGCCAGTTCACCGACCTTCTCGCAAAACAGTTCCAAATTCAAACTGCTGCCTCCGAGATTCGTTACAACGCGTACGTATGCACGTCTCTTCCCAAGGTCCTTTTCTTTGCCTTTGCCTTTCAGGGGATTTGAAATGTCTTCGAACATCAGTTCTTCCTGAGAAAACATCGTATCAGACAGAACAAGGTCGTCAAGAGTGCAGAAAGCGCACTTCATCCCACACTAGTTTAGAAGACACCGTTTGAGGATCGATAGACGTCGAGGTCAATGAAGCTCCGGGAAGACCGCTGGAATATGGAGACACATTCCCTGGACGAACAAGATGAGCACAGGAAATTGAATCAAAGACAAGAAGACATGCAAGGTACAGCCGCCTTTGGCTTCACCGGGACGGTGGAAAGGGAAGCAGCAGGTTTGGGCTTCGGCGCAGGTTGCACAGCAGTCACTGGTGTTGCGCCAGGGATGGAAGCCGGTGGAAGCCCATGAGGATTTTGCAGGGTGATAACATCCTCTCTAGAAAATGTGGATACCGACGCTTCAAGCCAAGACATTGAACACACTTTTTAAACGGTATATCGCTGACAAGGTCTCTTCCGCCTTTGATGCTTTCGGCCAAAAATACATTGCCAGTCGTTGCAATTGCGACGATATGAGAGTGCTGGCTGAAAAGCTTGAAGCTGATAGGATCGTGAAGTTCTCCGGATGCCTCCTTGCGTGAATAATGTAAGGTGATCAAGTCCGTGGGGTTCAGCAACTCTTTGGTAACGGGATGCTGATTATTATGCTGCCTATACAGCAGCCTTGGTCAGTAGCGGGCTATAATGTACGACGTAGTACACACTTGAGCCAAGGGATGATGTTCACAAGGTCAAAAACCGTCCCAGTGCCATCGGAATTGCGGGCACAGACAGGATGGGTGAAAGGCTGGAATGAAAGCGAGCAGCAGTCGAACGGTGTGATTGTGCCGGGATGTGGTGCTTCTGCCTTCTGCTTGTGGCCTATAGACGCCGAATGCGCACCAAACTGGCCTGAGTGTTCAGCATGTGTAATGTAGCTAACCAAGTTAGACAGAAGCAAGGCAGGTCTAGTTCAATGGCGTACAGTTTATCTGGGCAATGTTAGAATGGCAAGTGCATCAAGGATTTCGCACTCACCTGAATTCCCGTGGCCCATCGGGTACGAGCGTATACGAAGCTATATTCGTTGGTCAAGGTTCAAGTCAAGTATAGAGTCCGGGCCGAACACAGCCACTGATGCGGCAGAGAATTCATGCTTGCTTCGTCGTCGCGCTTGACCACTTGTATTCCGTCGTCCCCGGCGCGTATCGTTCGCGCCGCATCTTTCTCTTCCAAGAAAAAACCCTTCCTTTCCAAGAACGCACCCTCTTTCCCTCCCAAGAAAAATTCCACGCCCTCAGTCACAGACCAGAATGGTATCATCGACCCCGTCCTTTTTCTTCAGCTTCGCCAGCGCATCATCGAGCGTCACAATCCCTCCAGTGTCGAGATGGACGAACCCCGCATTCAGCTCATCAATAAAACCATCTTCAACATCAAGGTTGGTTTAGAAAAGCGGAGTGTCGATCTCATCCGTGAATCTTGGGAAGAACTCCGTCGGGCGAATCACCTCCACATCCTTACCCCGAAAGTCGTCGAGCAGATTTGTCAATTGGCCACATCGATTCTTCCCTCTCGTCGGTCTCTTAAAGGGTGGGACTCGGATCGAAGGTTATTTGTGGAGGAGGTCGCATTGTCAGCTGCAGCGGCCGATTCGACAGATGCATTAAATGCCTGTCTTGCCGCCTATCTCGCCCGAGGCGATTCAAAGGCTGTTTTGGAGCTCTATGAAAAGTACCGACTATTCCCAAAGACGCGGGATGCTTCCGAAGGTTTGGATCTGGACCGCATTGACGGCGGCGACATGGTCCAGTCCAAAACGCCTTTTGGGCGGGCAAAAATCCTGCTCGCGGCTGTGACTGCATGTGCACTAGACGACTCATTTCAAGGCGCCTTGAAATTATTCCTCGACACAGAGATACAAATTCCAGGCTACTGTACCGAGGAGTTTTTGCGGACTTTGTCCCATAATCACGACCTATACCACAAAGTGAAACTATATGTTCAGCGGCTCGACATCGCCAAATCAATTGCTCGGCCAAATTCCATTTCCAACCACATCCACAATCTTTCGAGACGATCGGCTCCCGTTCTCGTACGCTTCTACAACTCGATCCTGGATGCCATGGTCGAACCCGCGTATATTGCTACAGACGCCGAGTCCATTACTCCTACCAAATTGGTTGCCATGTCCGAACTGGTTTGGGCGTCTTTCCTCGCCGCCTTCCTACGACGCGAGCAAAATGATCTTGCTGCGAAAGTCTGGAAGGATATGGCCAAGTTTGGAATTCGTCCTGGCATTTTGACTTGGAACACTGTGATGCATGTGTACGCCGACCGTGGGGCGATTGAAGAAGTGTTAACAGCTTGGCGAACGATTTCCGCCCACAATATCAGGCCCGATGCACTAACTTATCGTACATTGATATCCTGCCTCTTTGGCGCAAAGAGGACAGATGAAGCGTTGCATTGGTTCAAGATATTTGAGGCGGATGTAAAACCGGTTTGCACGGTCGAGCACGCACTCCTCGTCTATAACGCTGTCCTGCACAGTCTCCTCCGTCTTGGTCGAGAAAAGGCCGAAACAGCTTTCTCAATTCTTCAGAAAATGCAGGATGATGGGCCGAAGCCTGACATTGTTTCTTACAACACGATGCTGGGCTATCACGGCCGTCAGGGCGATTTCAAAGCTATGGCTACTATCATCAACCAAATGGGGTCCGCGCGCGTTGTAGGAGACGTGTTCACTTTTTCCACCATTCTTTCGGCTTTGCTAAAGGTCGGACGGGCCGATGCACCTAAGATGGTCATGAACATCATGCGGAAACAGGGGGTGGAGGCCAGTGTCGCGACATACAGTGCTATCATCCAGTCGCAGATGGAAGAACGAAGCATTCTGCACCTCGAGTCAACGATGCGCTTATTGGACGAGATGGAAAAGGATCCGCGTGTGGCGCCGAACGAGATAACTTACACCTCGATCCTAGCGGGGCTCTACCGTGGGAGCTGGCTTTCTGAAGAACAAATCGCATGGTACAAGCGAGACATCAGGGCACGCATGAAGAAGAAGAATGTCAGTTTCAAAACGAGTGGATATAACATCCTCATCAGAGCGAGCTTGAAAAAACGGGGGGGACTGGAGGACGCTCTCGAATTCTACAGGGAGATGGCTCTCAACAAGGTACCACGGAACGACGATACGTGGTATATTATGCTGTCTGGGCTGTTGAACCATGAAGAGTGGGAGGTTGCCCGTGTAATCGTGGATGAGATGCTCGCTTCAGGAGCCCAACCGGTAGAGAGAGTATTGCGTCTCGCCACTAAGATTAGAAACGGTCAAGGGTAGTTCAGCAGAATAAAACACATTATTTACCAGTTCAACTCCAAAACAAAGATTTACTCAGACCAAGTCTCAAGTATCGAGCATATGCTAGTATGGCTGAGATTTGAGAATACAAGCTGTGAGATGTAACTGACCCCACTGGCTCCATCGCCTGCCCAGCCATTTGCCAAAGAACGGAAGGAGGACTATCGAGACTAGCTGCTGCAGTTGGTGTAAACTCTCCTCCCATTCCTGTTGTGCCAAACGGAAGTCCTTGTCCGAATCGTAAGACGCCTGAGATGAGACGTCGTCCAGAGAGTCTGGATTGGAATGTGGCATGGATGCGCTGAGACACGACGCGCTGTTTGGCCGCGCCGCGTAAGTATTACATAAACGCCGTCTCCCTCTCTCTTTCTACTCCACGCCTTGATGCATCATGGTCAACAGTCCCTCCCACCGCAGGCTTGTGGGACAGCCACTCCTCTACGCTATTTCGATTTTTGCGAGTCTCGGCGTCTTCCTGGTGCGCCATTTCCCCCAATATATGTAGCTGCCGTCTAATTGTGTGCCAACTTGAAGTTTGGATACGACCAAGGGTAACGTAGATTTACTTCAGCACGTCGCTTGGATCCCAACCCTATCCCAGTGTAATGAGCGGCATTATCACCGGACCGTACTTCAAGCAATACTTCCATGAACCCAGCGCAGCGGAAATCGGGATGATTGTTGCAGTGCTCGAAATCGGAGCTTTCATTACCTCCATTGCGGCGGGAAGGGTCGGGGACATTATTGGGCGCAAAGGAACGCTCTTTATTGGCGCGGTTGTCTTCACCGTTGGCGGAGCTATCCAAACATTCACCGTCGGATTCTGGTCTATGGTTGTCGGGCGTATCACTAGTGGCTGCGGGGTCGGCCTTCTCTCGTAGGGTGATTTTCTACTGCACGACATTGTTGCTTAGTTTTTCCCAGGACGATTGTCCCCATTTATCAGAGCGAAATTTCGCCCCCGAATCATGTATGTATTCAAACTTTGGCATAAACTTCTGCAATAGCCCGAACTAAATCGCTGTTTCAGCGAGGTGCTCTTGCATGTATGGAATTTACCGGAAATATTGTCGGATATTCGGCGTCCGTCGTAAGTTTTGCAACTCAATCGCCGACCATTCTTCATGTGCATCTAGTGGACAGATTACTTTTGTGCCTTTATCGAATCCGACCTTTCGTGGCGTATTCCCCTCTTCATTCAATGCGTAATAGGAACCATTCTTGCAGGAGGGTCGTTGTTCATGCCCGAGAGTCCTCGGTAATTTTAATTCGAATCTCCTGTTTCCGTTTATTTATTCATTATAGGTGGCTCATAGATACAGACAAGAATGCAGAGGGAATGCGCGTCATCGCGGACCTGCATGGTGGGGATCCCCACAACGAGGTGGCGATCGCCGAATTTGAGGAAATTAAAGAGAAGGTGCAAGAGGAGGTGGGCTTCTTTCCGGAGCTGCTCTCTCCGTCTTCCGACCCTCTTCTAGCGCAATTCAGGCGAAGCTAGGTCGTACGCCGTAATGTGGAAAAAATACAAACGGCGTGTGCTCCTGGCCATGTCATCTCAGGCCTTCGCGCAACTTGTATGTACGATTTCCACATTTTGGCACTCTGCTGACATGTCGCTAGAACGGAATCAATGGTATGAACAATCTGGATGTAAAGTGGGTTCATCGTTGACTTCCCCATTTTCTAGTAATCTCCTACTACGCTCGTGAGCATTCCTGTTAGGTTTCATTGCACTAATTATTCATCCCACCCATTCGTCAGCAAGAGTTTTCGAAGGTATAATCGCAAAACAACCTCTGCGCGGAATACTCATCAATTCGAACTCTTTGTAGAGGCGGGCTGGCGGGGACGTGACGCCATTCTCATGGCTGGGATTAATTCCATTATATACATCCTGAGCACTCTACCTCCGTTCGCGTCTTCCATCCCCCTGATTTTTCCCTGCTGATTCCCTGAGCAGGTGGTATCTCGTTGATCGTTGGGGAAGACGGCCGATCCTTCTCTCCGGGGCTGTCATCGTTCGTCGATCTTTCTAAATCCGAATATGACTGACACCTTCTATCTAAAGATGGCGACTGCACTCGTTGCAACGGGCTACTGGTTGTACATTGACGTTCCTCAGACTGCCAAAGCGGTCGTTGCCTGTGTGATAATTTTCAATGCAGCATTTGGCTACAGGTAAATCTCATCGTCAAGCGTCGGAGATTCTTTACCAATCAGCCCACAGTTGGGGCCCTCTGCCATGGTTATATCCTCCCGAGGTTTGACACCATCCTACATATCATCATATTTAGCCAACGTCTCTAGATCATGCCCCTCACCATCCGTGCCAAGGGAGTGTCATTGTCAACAGGTATCTACACTTGATTCATGTCGTCTTCCAACGCTAAAACTCTTTACAGCAACCAACTGGTGAGCGTTGCCTGCCATCGAAGTGCGACTTTTAGAACTCGTCTAGGGCATTCAACTTTTGGGTTGGATTGACGACTCCGGTGTTCCAAGAACTCATGGAATGGCGATTGTACCCCATGCACGGGTTTTTCTGTGCATGTAGCTTCGTGTTGGGTAAATAATCGGAACGTCTGAGATTTTTTTTGCAAGCTGATCCATCCGTCTTTACAGTCTACTTTCGTAAGTTCGGGCCCGACTTGTTATTGAACGTTTGGTAACCTTGCGTAGTTTATCCCGAGACCAAAGGCGTACCACTTGAAGAAATGGACGCAGTGTTTGGAGAAGGTCATGAAAGACCTATTTCGGATATTTCCCTTTTCATTCTCAACTCGTTTGCAGACGAACGACAGGATAGAATGGACAACGAATCGTTGGCTCCGGAGAGACGCTCCTTCACGTCGCACGGCAGCCGAAGTTGGTTCGGTCGTCTTTTCAGACGCGAAAGCACGGGTCCTTCGTATCAGCCTGTTGCGGACAATGACGAATGATTCGCACTGGCAGACGCGGCCTAGACTTAGCCGGATGGACATGCTACACTCTGTTCCGCATCTTAATGCACCTATCACACGGTACATAGATATTTTGTATACAATCCTTCAGCTAAATTTTCGAAGGCAAATCCCTTGTAGGGTCGCTGCAGCCATATAGGTAAAGCTTTGCTGTTGCCGGACTCGGCTGCGGTCTCCGATCGTAAATACAACGTCTACTTACTTCCATCTCACGCATTAGTTCGATCGGGAAAGTTCTGGGATACCTCGCAGCGCTAATGGATGTCGGGGATCGCTGTGGACTGTGGGGTCTAGTAGTAGCCTGTAGTAGTACTAGTACTAGTAGTCAGGCAAAGTAATATGCTTGGCGTGTGGGAGGCGTGGGTGCGATGATGCGCCTCCGGAAGAAGGTGATGAGTCCGCAATATCACAGACTTGGTTCAAGACAGTTCAAGACATGTCAATCCCGTCCATCCTGTCCTGAATATTGGCAGAGCACTGTCTAACTGCTAGAATACGCGCCGTTGAATAAATCCGCTACTGCTCGGTGCTTACATAGATAGAAATGAAAGCAGGAAGCGGAAGTGAATAATGACTTGTGCCTCGTGTAAAATCTGTGTACTTACATATATCCTTTCGCTGTCTCTCTTATCCGTTGTTGAATTCCTGGCTTCCCTCTCGCTTGTACCCGCGGCGTCATCAGTCCTGTGATAGTTTACTAAGTATATATTGGACTCTAGCTCCAACGGTCTTTTCATCCCACTTTATGTGGTCTCCTCGTCTACCGGCCCTGGCCGTCGTGCTCGCGGTCTCCCTCGCCGCCGCCCAGTCAAGTACTCAGCCAAGCGTCTCCCTCTCCCTCGAGACCAGTTCCTTTACCTCCTTCTCCCGTTCCGGCGCCAGTTCTGTGCCAGTGGTCCTCTCTACTACGTTCAATGTCAGCGTCTCTGTCACCCCCACCTCCGCGTCCGCGTCGTCTACATCCGCATCGGCTTCGGCGTCCGTCTCTCCCTCTGCCTCGGCTCTCCCGGACAACGTTCTTGCGACCAAACTCGACCCCGCGTTTGGCGTGCTCGGAGCAATCCTCATCATCACTGGTGTCCCCTCCGCGTTCTTCGGCCACAAAAACAGGCATGTGCAGGTTGCTCGCGTACGCTGCGAAAAATAACTCGATCGCAGGTGGACTTCGTTCTTTCTGATTGGATTCTACACCCTCTCCCTCGTCTGCTTCGTACTTATTCTCAAGGTGAGCAAGATATTTATTAGAGCTCACGAAGAAGTCCTCACCAGCCCTTTAGTTCGGTATTCTGACGGCGGTCAATCCACCGAGCAAAGTTCTCCGCGGGATGTTCGTATTGGCGTCGGCAGTCGCCGGTATCGCCGGAGGTGGTATTTCCATATTTTTCTGGAAGGCTTCTCGCTACTGTGAGTTCAATCCACTCACTCCCCGCGTGGTTGCGGTGTTCATACCTCGCTGCAGTTATCGGAGGCTGGGGCGGTTTCGCTCTGGCGTTGTGGGTTCAATGTTTCCACAACGGTGGTGTCATCAAGACCATTGGCTTCAGGTGGATTTTCTACATTGGTACGCTGAATCTCTACTGCTCCACGCTATTCTAACCCTGTTTCCAGGTTGCGGAGTGGCTGGCTTCGTCTTGTGCACGATCCCAAAGGTAAATATCCCGTCTGCAGGAACACATTTAACCTTACGCTTTGCAGATACATTACCACATATTGCTTATTTCGACAGCAATAGTCGGTTCCTCGGCCTTCATGTTGGGTGTGGACTGTTTCACCACCGCCGGGCTCAAGGAGGCGTGTACCCGATTTCAGCGGCTTTTTCGTATTTTTGACTTCGTTTCCTTTTGGCTAGTTCTACATCTGGAACCTCGGCTTCCGTGACCTGTTCCCGAAATATGTGAACGCTGGCATCGAATTCCCTGTCTCTCAAACGATGCAAATCGAGTTGGGGCTCATTGGAGCGATAACGCTGATGGGCATCGCTGTCCAGCTTCGGGTTCTCACGGTTCTCCAAAAGAAACTGCAGGAAATCGCCGAGGAACAGAAAAAGAGGGACGAAGAAGCAGAGATCCATGCTGCCGGCAGGTTTGCTACCGTCTTGCGGGAGCGAGATGAATGGGAGAAGGACCACCCGACCATGAACAAACACGGGCGGCAGGAGAGCGGCTACTCCAGCACGCCACTGATGAAGGACCACGATGGTTCACCTTCTCCTGGTGTCGGAGAGCACCGTAATTCAACATTCACTCTCGTCAACGAAGGTCGACCTCGCCACCAGTCAGCTGGTTCAGAATTCCTGTTTGCTCCCACGCCCGAGGAGGAGCTCTCTCGCGCCACTAGAAATTTGCAGACCCCCGGTGTTCTGCCGGCTCTGGATCTCGGTCTTGGAATCAAAGACGATGTCCCCCGCAGTTTCATCGCGCAGGACGACACATCACCTCGCAAGCTCACTGGCGTCGATTTGGAGGAACTCGAACGAAAGGAGAAACTAGTCGCTGAAATCGCAACTATCCGCAGGTCAATTGACGCTCTCAAGTCTGAAACTCCGGCGCCTTCTTCTTCTGCCGAGTCACGGCGGCCCTCGATGACCTCGAGACGCACTATGAGTATTGATGCTGGCAGCGCGCTCCTACCCGCGCCCGCACATACGCGTCCGCCACGAGAACACGACCCCCGAGCACGCGTTCACTCTATGGAAATGTCGACTCTTGCGCACTCGCGTGTAGGCGAGACCATCGGACGTCCCACGAGCGTTCCTCTCCGCGACGACGATTGGGATTTATATGTGCAGGAGCGTAAGCTTCTGCAGCCACCTTCTGGTGTGACGCCTCCCATCACCCCCACCGGCGTCGGCTCCAGTGGCAGGATAGCAATCTCTCCTGCTGTAACGGATGCTCTGAACCAACGCAAGCAGCGTGAGAACGCGCTCAGCGGAGGCGAGGCGACGACGGACTCCTCGGAGGACGTGCCTCTCAGCAGGATCTCGCCCAGCCATCGCAAGAGAAGTTCTTCGGGCGGGAACATGAACATGATGGCGTCAACGCCGGTGAACATCTTGCCTCCTCGGAAGCCGATCGTAGCGCCGACACCGCAGCGTCCTCCGGCACGCACCCGTACGTTTGAGGAGCTGAACGACAGGCATCGCGAGAAGATGCGGGATTTGCAGGCACCTCTTACGACCGCGGCGAAAGAGGATGCCGATCTTGAGATTGCGAAGCAGCGCTGGGAGAAGGCCAAGGCGCTGGAGAAGGAGGCTGTGACGCGAAGGCAGGCAGAGAAAGCGGCGCTGCTCGAGAGGCGGAAGCGCTCCGAGGACGATGCGGAGCGGACTCAGCGGAGCGGTCAGCGGCGGTCGTCGCTGACGCCGAACGAGCCGCCCGCGAAGCGTCACTCGCGGTCGCTGAGTGCGGATAAGCTCGGCGGGTCGTCGTCAAAACGGCTGTCAACGATGAAGGTGGAGGACTGGCAAAAATATCAACAGGAGGTAGAGAATGCGGGCGGGTCTGGCTCGAAACGCGACTCACATGCGTTCCGGGCTGACAACGCAGGGGTACCGTTCCCCGGCGGACGCAAGAGCAGGGGCGAGCCGCCGATGTGAGGCACTAGGCATTTTTTTGGACCATACAGTCACGACCTTCTTTCACGCACACGGACTAGCATTATCGTAGGATCGATTTACACACATCGTTTTGTCACCAGTGTATACGAGCGAATTGGACAGTAAAATAAATAATTTGGGTGTTATCGGAGTTTGTATTGGAAGCCGACATGCCGTGTTTTTTTCTCACATGGTCACGATGGTCATTCTATTCTGCCTTCGACGTTGATGCCTTGAACCAACGCATATATTCAAACGTCCAGCAAGAACCTATGTCCAGCGCAGCCGTCATCTCCGCCATGCCCCCGTCCCCCCCGCTCCCCGATTCTCCCCGTTCCCCGGTACCTTTTATTTCTCTCTCAGAGTCCCTAGTTCAATCAAATGTCCTTTAGGTCCAATCTGAGAAGCTGTCACCCCGGCCCACGCCCAGAACCAGCCCGATATCACCCTCCCCGCCCCCAGTGGTTCTCTCCAGTCAATATTGGCTTCTCCTGCCGCTCAGACACAAGCCTGGCCAGGATCGGCTCCCCATGAGAACGGCAACGGCGCGCCTGTTTCGCAGGTACTTGTTTTCGTTGGTCAGCACTGGCGATTGAAATAAACGCGTGTCGTGCAGCCTGCCTCGAGCAAACGCAAACTCGACAGCGCTGACGCTGGCGATCCTCATTCAAAAATTCGCCGGATTGTGCGCGACCATGTCTCCCAGGATCCCAGTCGTGTCATGCCCATGACCACCGTCATTTGTCTCCATGCCGCTGTAGCCCAAAAGTCCTATGGAAGTGAGAAGCGCTTCTTGTGCCCTCCTCCAGTCGTCCATATCGAGGGCCCAGTATGGCAGATGCGTCGCCAGGAACTGTCCATGACCGTTGTGTCAGAGATCGGCGAGCGCTCGTTTGAGCAGAAGGCGCCTTTGGACAACAACATGACCTCTAGTTTCAAATTTCTTCATGTCACCGGCACAGCAAAGGCCAAGAGCTTTCAGCTATCTCTAGAAATCGCAGAGCCCGCGCCTGGCCCCACCACTGAAGGCGTGGACCCCCCACCCGGCCGCGTCTGGGCTACTTTTGATTCGGCTCCCGTCACCATAATCTCCAAGCCGTCCAAAAAGACAGCAAAGACTCGCAACATCTCCTCCTGTATCCTCGCGGGTGGGCCTGTATCTCTGTTCAATCGCATCAATTCGCAGACCGTGCGCACTAAATATATGACGATCGATCATGCGCAACTCTGCGCTAGCAATATAGCGTGGTCGGCATTCAATGTCAACGTAGTTCCGCGCGCAACAGATCAGGCATCCATCGGTACTTGCTCTTCCAATTCAGTATCGTAAATTGTCTCATATCTTCTAGGTGGACCACAGCCAGTCACATACGGCTGTTCCATTGTTCTCTCTGACACTCACTCCGGGATATCGACTTCCCCCCTTATCATTCGTAAGGTGGATAAGGGCAGAGTTTCACCTGACGATGGAGGCCCTGTAAGCCAAATGCAAAAGATTGCCCTTCAACGCGTGAATCCGGACGGTTCGCGACATTATTTGTCCGCAGCTGGCCCGATTCCTGGTACTCAAGGCGTGGTAGCGCCCCCTGCTCCTGGCTCCTCCTCCCAGGCGGGTAGCCACCCTCTATTGTTTCAGTCTCCGCGCGTCAGGGACGAAATGAAAGATGGCGTCCGCGTTATCACCGACGATGTTGACGATTATCTCTGTTGGACAATTGTTGGAATATGTACGTGGTTTTTGTAGTTCCAATCACGCTTCAACTAACCTCTATGTTAGCTAAATTCCAGTATACCTTCTTTGACGCTTTTGGCCAGAACAACAATATTCCTGATATGCCTATCACTCCCTTCCCGACGCTCTTCACAGCTCCCGTTTACCGTCAGGCGAATAACACAATTGAATTGACGGTTGCCAATTTTTTTTATGCGGATCCAGCGACCGGAGCGCACACACCTCTGGACGTATATCTAGGAAACCTGGGCCCGCTTCGGCATCGTGTATACCAAGCAACGCCACCAGGTCCTTTGACCACCATTTCCCCTTTCATTAATCGAACAGGGGGCAATATAATGGATACTGCAGAACCAGCGCCCGCCCCTCCTTCACCTGCCACGCCGAGGTTCTCCAGTGGGCCGCTGCATGCAATTGTGATCGTGGAGATGCCTTCGCTCGCCGATGTTATCAAAGCGCTTGAGGAGGATGCATTGCCAGCCGGTGCAGATGGCGCGCCAAGCAGCAGTCGAACGTCGCCTCCCTCGGACAACGCACAACCGAACGGAGCGCATCTCACTCCTTCGATTGCGGGGCGAAGCCTACCCCTTCTGTTTATTCGACCTGTTGATGGTGTCGGCTACCATTCTGGCCGAACTATTGCTTGCGAGAATGTATTCCAAAGCCTCGAGATGGGAGCCAACCCGCCGCACCCTGGTGGTAATGTCGACACTGGTTGGCTTGCGGCCGCTCAGGCTGCTGCCTCTGCGGACGGCGGGCTGCATGGTTGGACACTGAGGGTAATGTAACAATTTCTTTTGGTTTGAAGGCTCTTTGTAGTACTATTGTCGACTTGCTGTGAATGGTCCATATACTGTTTTATTTCTCTCTTGTATCTACTATCTTATTCGCCGCATAAATCCGCCTGAAGCCGATGAGATCACGCCTATCAAACTTCCAAATTGGAGGTATAAGACGCGTCAACAAACGTGCGGCTGTAACTTGTCTTTACTCCACCACGTCGAAATGTTTCCTTCAGATGGTATTAGATCCCAATTGGAGTGGTCCTCGACTTTGAGCACCGTCAATGTCCCCACCGCCACGGAAGATACCAAGTACCTGCGCAAGGTGAAAATTTACATACTTTTTGTCCCCAACGAATTGACCCCAACCAAATGTACCACAGACCTCCATCATCGCCACAATCGGTGTGCTAGGCCCTTCGATCGATTGGATGCGCGTTATTTACCCCTCGGTTTAGGACCCCCGACCAACAACGTTGAGAAACTCAGCGAACTCCGTCGCGCTGGTGTCAATGTTGGTATGTGGCAACCCGCTTTTTTTCTGCGAAACAAAGACAAAAGAAACCGATGACAGTTCGGATGAACTTTTCGCATGGGTCATACGAGTACCACCAGAGTGTCATTGACAACACGAGAAAGGCCATTGCAGGTACGTCTGTTTCGCCGTTCAAGATGGCAAGCAAGGAAAGCTCATCTGTTTCAGCTGACCCGACCGGTCGCCCGGTCGCCATTGCACTGGATACTGTCCGTGTTTCTGCGTATCTTTCATCCTTCGAAATTGAACAAACTTTTCCTTCACAGAAAGGCCCAGAGATCCGTACTGGCCTGACCAGAGATAACATCGATGTACGTTTGACTTTTGTCGAGGCACAGTTTGTCTTGTTGACCGTGCACTTAGTACCGCATCTCTGCTGGCCATGAGTTTATCATCTCGACGGACCCAAAATACAGTGAATGCTGTGACGACAAGATCATGTGGGTTGACTATGTAAGAAACCTCTTTATCTTTTCTTTGTCCTGCGATTTAATAGTATTATTTCAGGCGAACTTGCCCAAGGTTACCGCGCCGGGCAAGCTCATCTACGTCGACGATGGTTCGATACATTGCTTATCCTGTCTATCCTATATACTTACCCCGATTTAGGTATCTTGTCCCTCCTTGTCTTGTCCATCGATGGAACCAACGTTCACGTCCGCACATTGAACAACGGAAACATCTCCTCGCGCAAGGGTGTCAATCTTCCCAAGACGCCTGTCGACCTGCCTGCTCTCTCCGAGAAGGACAAGAAGGACTTGGCGTTTGGTGTCAAGAACGGTGTCGACATGATCTTCGCGTCGTTTATTCGTCGCGCGCAGGACGTCAAGGACATTCGCACGGTCCTCGGCCCCGACGGCGCTAACATCAAGATAGTAGTCAAGATCGAGAACGAGCAGGGTGTCGCGAACTTCGATGAGATTTTGCGCGAAACGGATGGTGTGATGGTCGCGCGCGGCGATCTTGGAATTGAGATCCCTGCGAGCCAGGTGTTCCTCGCACAAAAGATGATGATTGCGAAGTGCAACATTGTTGGCAAGCCCGTCATCGTCGCTACCCAGATGCTCGAGTCCATGACGGTGAATTATTTGCATCAAGTTGTTTCTCCGTTCTGACTTTGTTCATAGTACAACCCAAGGCCCACTCGTGCTGAAGTTAGCGATGTCGCCAACGCCGTCCTCGATGGCGCAGACTGTGTCATGTTGTCCGGAGAAACTGCCAAAGGATCATACCCCATCCAATCCGGTCAGCGGCAGAAGTTTTGTGTTGGACGTACATCTGACGCCTTTTATGCAGTTCTCATGATGGCGGAGACTTGCTTGCTCGCAGAGTCTGCTATCTGTTACCCGCCTTTGTATGCGGATCTATGTGCCGCTCAATCCCGGCCCACCGAAACAGCCGAAACCGTCGCGATTGCTGCAGTGGCTGCTGCCTCTGAGCAGAATGCCAGCGGAATCCTCGTTCTCTCGACAAGTGGTAACACTGCGCGCCTCATTTCCAAGTATCGCCCGAGGATACCTATCATTACAGGTTAGTCTTTCATGCCTGGGGCGAATTCAACTAAATAGTGTAACTTTCAGTTACCCGGAATGAGCAGACCGGCTCGGCAGATCCATCTACACCGTGGTTGCTATCCATTCTGGTACCCTGAGCCGAGGGGAGTTCCAGAGCACCAGTGGCAGACGGACGTACGTGGTTCATGTAGCTTTGGGGGCGGTGTTGAACTAATTTTCACCCTAGGTTGACAACCGCATCCGGTTTGGATTGCGCAATGCTCTGGCACTGAAGATCATCGCGCCCGGAACAACCATCATTGCCGTCCAAGGATGGAAGGGCGGTCTCGGCCACACCAACACGATGCGCATACTCACTGTCCCCGACTCCGATGCTGACTTGGAGATGCAGCCGTTGTCTTCCAACTAAATAAAACTGACTGCGGTATCTCTTGCGATGAAAGTTCAACAAAATCTTGTAGTTACTCGTGTATCCCTACCATAGAATCGCCACGTGCTTTTGAATTTGACGTAACAGAAACTGCACTGTAGATCCATACTACTACTACCGCGCGTCTGGACTTTGCTCATCTGCGGGACGTGGCGCAGTAATCCCTCCTTGGCTTCGTCCATGTCCTTCACCAAAAGGCGAAGCGGGAGCTTCAAGGGGCGCAGTCTTCCGCACTATTCGTCCGTCGTCCAGGAGAAATACCATGGAAGGACGTACCCGTGGCTCATTCCTTTGGCGTTGGCCATTCCCGGCCTTCCGACGCGTCGCCTGCGTCTGTGGTTACCCAACCCGCGCCGCATACACCAATTCAGCGTTTCGCGTTTCGGGCGCAAAAGAGGCTTTGCAGTCATGCTGCTCCTTTTCGTGGCTATGGTGCTGCACTCGTGTTTCTCTCTTGTCCTGCATCAGATCTGACTGTGCTCTATTTCCCCGCTAAAGGTGTTCGCCGCGTTTGCGTTGGCGAAACGATTTGGGACTGAGGAGAAGACGTGGCCGGCGTTTACGGGCGACCCTCCGACCCTTGTCTTTCGACGAGAAGACTTGCAACGAATATGGACGTGGGAGATTGCGAGCGGACATTATCCGAGTCGGCGTCGCCGTTCGTGATTGGTATTTAGCTGTCCTGGACTATTGCTAAAATTCCTCATAGTTCCAGAGCAGCTGGGGCTAAAATCTGTCATAGACAATCCGTCACTTCCTCCAAGACGGGCCTCTCTGCCTTCAAGATTCCGGGCCCCTCCTGGGCCTAGTACTACCACTACACGTGGAATAGGACCGCGACGAGTCTACTTGGACATCAGGAGCGAACCTCCGCACGTCGCTTACCCTCCGAGACCTGTGCCGGGGAGCATTGCCGACCTTGACATAGGTGAAGTCCCGTCTCATCCGTCCGCTTCATACGCCAAATAATCCTCGCAGTAATGGAACACTGCGACTTTTCGGAGAAAAAGGTTTTACTATTTCTTCGCGTGCTTCTGCCCCCTCATTTGCCTGTAGTACGTCAGAGATTGCCTAGAAGTTTTACGTTTGGGCGGCGGGCTCGACAACGGAAAACGCCTCCGACGAGGCAAAATGGACGACTGGAAGTATATCTATTTCGAGCAGCTTGATGCTGGTAACGAAAGTGTAACCTCGGACATCGACGACGAGACCCCAGGGTTGATTACGGGCATCGCTCGGGACGCCACAGACCCAGATTATGGCCTGGTCAAAAAGAGAGGCGTTGAGTGGGAAGTGCCGCCAATAGCGTTGCCTGAACCGCGCCAGTACCGCCCCTATCAATCTTTTTCCAGCCCATGCAACCCCGAAACTCCACGAATTTTCCACATGTTTTGGACGGGTCCGTTCACGGACAAGCCGTATCTCGCGCTCTTGAGTTTCCTCTATACTCAAAACACAGGGCTGCACATCCACGACTACCCGACAGAAAGTGCGGCGTGTCGGCCCAAGTTCTGGCTCTGGATTAACCCCGGCCCGGCTGCTGCAGTACCGAACCCCTCGGCGCTGCACGACATGTTCGCGGAGTTGAAAGCAACACCGTGGGCGGCTCCGTTCCTCCATCCGCGGTTCAAGGATATCATACAGTTTAAGCTGTGGAACACCACAGGTGCGCGCTTTTCGACTGTTTCATGTTTCCAACCTAACTCAAACACCTAGAGCAGCTGGACGGGGTCCCCGAGCTCGCGAACGAGTGGAGGACGCGAGAATCACTTTTTAATTCGGGGGGACATGTTATTAGTGTTCCACCGAAGAAAGAGAGCGACATGGCCTCTGCGACTGCTGGCGGTGAAAACGCGACGGACACATTCAAGGGAGACGAAGACGATTTATTGAATCGCACTGGATCGAAATCGTCAACATCTTACGATCGACTCTCTGTTATATTGTCAGACATGGCACGATTCATTCTTTGCCACAGGTAGAGCATAGATTTCTATCTTTCCAAGGTGACCAACTAATCATGTTCGAGGTTCGGTGGTATCTATCTGGATGCTGACACGCTTCTTCTCCGTGATTGGGAAGAGCTATGGGGATGGAAGGGAGCGTTTGCGTACCGTTGGTCTCGGCTCGAAAAGTACAACACGGCCGTCCTTCACTTGAACAAGGGATCCGCGTTGGGAACCTTTTTGTTCCGCACGGCTTTGAAAAATGACCTGGGTAAGGCTTTTCTACGGCAAGAAGCACAATAACCCAACTACACAGACTTCCATCCGATGACTGTTTCGCGGTACCTCAGGGAGGCGCACCTGGAGGGCCTCCTTTACGCCTTCCAGACGCTTTGTTCGATTCGCCTGGCTCAACACGGAGTACTTTCAATGGGAACGGCCCCCGCAGCCATTTTTCACCGAGTAAGTACGAACGTTCCTCTTTTATTGATTGACTCTATACTCTGCGTGCAGTTTTCCAAGACTTTTTCGACACACCGCTGAAGATCAGCGCCGCTCCTCATGCGCTCGGGTTCGACGGCTTCTTCAAGGGGGCGTTTTCGTATCATTTCCATAATTACTGGTGGAAGCCGTTTGACCCGTGAGTATCCGTCGACTGGTATGTTGCTATTCTGACGTCGTAGAAGAGCGCGAAACTGGCCGACCTTGGTGCACGGTTTATCACCGGGAGCGTATGGCTCGCGCTAGTGTGCGGGCGGCCGCGAGCAGTGCGACGGCAGGAGAAAGAGCAGCGGAGACGGAGGAGGGGGAGATCTGGTGAGGATGACCAGCGCGATCTGGATTGGTCGACTGTATTAAAACGGACGTTTGAATCCTACGTCCGAGGAGAGAGGTGGGTGTCCTATATGTATGGGACGCGATGCTGACTATATGCAAGGCCAAATTTGTACGGCGAGTGGATAGAGTGGTGAGGAAAGGACCTGGGACTTGATACGTTATGCTCAGCTAATAGAACTCGCACACCACCGAACTCTGCATTGTACATAGACGGCTCCTCCGCACGCTTTGGATTTACTTGATACAATTTGCATTCAACTCTAGCATACACCGCTCTAACTCTAGCCAGCTGTACTTTGAATGATACCAGCGATACTCTCACGAGGAAAGTTTGGCTTGGGCTGAGTTGACAGAGGCTTTCAATGCTGTGATGACTTCTTCGGGGTTGGGTGCACCAAAGATGGCGGTTCCAGCGACGATGACGTTGCTCCCTGTTGCCAAAAATGTGGGGTTGGATGCACGCGAAGAACCACAAATAGCTTACCCGCATGGGCACAGGCGTCGATAGTCTTGGGACCGACGCCGCCGTCGACTTCGATGTCCTTGTCGGGGAAACGAGCGCGGAGCTCTGCGACCTTTGGGACACATCGGTCGATGAACTTTTGGCCGCCGCGACCTAGATTAAAGTATACTTAACGCGGATGGGGTGGAAGGTGTACATGGGGTACCGGGATAGACGGTCATGACGAGCAGCATGTCCGCTGCATTCGCGACCTCGTCCGTGATCGCAGTGGACGGGGTATCGGGAGAGATCGCGACACCGACCTTCATGTTCCGAGCGCGGATTGCCTTGATGACGGAGAACGGATCAGCTACACGCTAGGGTCAGTTAAGCTTCGTGCTGGAACGACGACGCGAGTACTTGTAGCTTCGAGGTGGAAGCAGTAGAGCGCGCCGCCGGCGTCAGCGATGTCGTTGACCCACTTTGGGTGGGAATGAGCGGAGTCTTGGACAGAAACTCGAGGGGTACCTTCTCGGGTTCTGCGACCATCATATGGCAGTCCATGAATATGCCAGGGACGCCCTTTGAGACGCAAGCAAGGATGGGTGCGCCTGGGGGACATGAGGGGAGGCTGGGACGCGACTGTTGGAAACTTGCCCATGGTGATGTTGGGGACAAAATGGCCGTCCATGACATCCATGTGCAGCCATTCAGCGCCGCCCTTGATCATGCGCTTGCATTCTGCGCTGAGCTGGCCAAAGTCTGACGCGAGCACCGACGGCGAAATGATGGCGCGGGGCATATCAAATGTCTGTTGGGGTGTGTTTGGCCGGTCAAAGCGCGAAATATGATCGGCCCAGCTTTACGTAGTCCGACCACTGCGGGACTTGAAATTTGAAACTCCGAGTGAACTCCGACTCCTTCACTGCGCGTCACTGCGTCGCATTGCCCAGGCGCGGCCCAGACACTGCCAACAGCACCGCTAGCCGCAGCGTCACCCACTCGTGACGTCAAGCCATATTGATGCGATATACACATAGCTCCACAGAAAATCTTATAAATTCGAGCCGAAGCAAGCAAATGTTTCATTATCTTTTCCCCCTTCCAAATGTTGTTCTCCAAATCCACCGTTCTCGTCCTCTCCATCGCTGCTGTGAATGCTGCACCACAATGTCCGTACTCCCTTCTCGCTCATAAAGCCCGCGTGCTCATTATATTTTGCAGTGGATAGCATCTTCAACACAATTACCTCAGACGTAGCGTCCGTCGCTACCGCCGTCACTGGAGGTGCCGGTTCCGTGGGCACCCAAATAGCTTCTGGAGCGAAGGGCGTCTTTCAAACCGTCACTTGTATGTGCTTCTCCAGAAAACTTGCTCCCTGTGCTCATTTATGTCCCAGCCGTAGGGGGGCATGCAGTTACAGTCGTCACCTCTGCGGGTGGTGAAGCAATAACCCTGGCCACCGATGGCGCCGGCGAAGTCACATCGTTTGCCGGCTCGCAGTACACCATTGCAACAAACGCTGCTGGCTCCGCCGCAACGGGCAATTCGGCTCTCCATTCCATGTCCATACCGTCGCCCACACTATTTGTCGGCCTGTTAACGATCCTCACGAGCGCGTGTGTTGGGGCATTAATAACTGTATAATCTTCGTAATTAGCAATGGCGCCTAGCGTCAGTGGACACTCGCATGCATACTTACCGGATACCCAACAAATAATTCATTCGTTTCTGCCATACCCCAGCGATGAGAGGAGATCTGCTAGTTTGTCTAAAACCTTCGTCAAACACATCGCAACCCTCGTCGTGCAATGGTCGTCGTTTGTCTTTGGAACTGCGCGCGAAAGTTCCCAAGTGCCCAAAATGTGAGCATAATATTGGAGTCGGGGTACATAAAAAAGTTGAGTTATCGCTAGCGATGGTCTACGCACCCACTAGCCTAGAATTTTTCTAAACTCGAAATTTGATCCTCTGTGTCACTGTGAACGGCGCTTCAGCTGCGCGCTGACGTAAGCACGAAAGAGCAAGACCTTTTCACATTCCACTTGAAGACGTGCGCTCGGCGGTGTAGCCCCCGCCCTCCGACTGGACGATAAGGGCCACCAATAGCAAAAAGTACGCGTTGAACGCGTGGGTGAACGGAGGAACGCGTAACGATTCCTCGACTCATCTTCGTATTGGAGGCTTGATGCCCAGTGCACCCCCAAATGTTCTCATTGGTGGACATAGCTACAAGGCTATGCATGTGCACAAGGCCGCTGTCATCTTTGCGCCGCAGGGCAGGGGAATCGAGATCCAACGACTCGAGAAATTTGGGGTGCATATATCTTGTCACATCTCCCCGTCGTATTTTGCACCCCAGTTCCATCTCATTGGTGGATCCCCCATCAGGTGATCACCGTTCTGATCTGCTTTCTGATTTTTCTGATGGATATTTTGACGCGGTAGTGTTGAAGTCTGTCTGAACATGAAGCTCAGCCAAGCACTGGCAAAGCTCTGGAGAGCTATAAAACCTGCATGGTGAGGACGAGGGCGTCCCAGCTCTTGCCTTCTGCCTTCACCCTCGACACATTCGACTCGAGATGAACAACCAACAGCACAACCCTATCGCTGCGAATTGGGACCCAGAGATTTTGGCCGCGTACATGGCCAAGGCTCAGAGGGAGGACGACGAGGATGAGGCCATGTTCAGCAGCGACAGTGACTCCGATGTGGAGTTTGAGGAAGAGACCTCCGTGTCCTCCATGTCCACTGCCTTGTCCGACGTCCAGATGCCACACCCAGACGATGTTGCCTCGGATGACTCAGCCTTCAGCAGCGAAGACGAGTTCGCAGAGGAAAGCATTACCGAGAAACAAACGATGCGACGCGAGGTAGGAAGCAACCAAGGCAACGACCGTAAGAGGCTGACATGGTTTTCTTTTGTGCCAGCTTGTTCTTGGACGTCCAACGCAGGCCGTATTGGAAATGCGACAATCTGAGCTATGCCAGATGCATCTTGCGTACATGAAACAGCTCGACGACGCCGATGAAGAGATAGCCGAACTGACCAGTGTGCCCTACCAAGCTATTGTTCGGCGTCACCCCGTGTCGGGATACGATGAGCCGCTCGAGCAGGGGGATGATCTCGAGGAGTTCGTCATGGAGCTGCGCAAGAGATCAGACAAAGAGGTTCACAGCACCGAGTCGAAGAAGGCAATGATTCAGCAGCTGGTCCTCCTCGCTCAGGCGTTGTTCCGAAAAGAACGTCAGATTAAACACCTGCAGCAATAATGGGAGGGTAGATGGGCCATGTGGATTTGAATGCAAACGATTGTTTAATTGTACTTCTTGTCAATGCACACAGTGTTCCGACAAATTAATCCTCAATCGACATGTCTCGCTGCGTCTAGAACATGTTGTGAGAAGGACCTGGATCTCGCACCCAGACCATAGCCTCACCTTTGGGTTGAAGAACAGAGAGTTCATACCCCAAGGGTAAGGCTTCCTCCTCACGTTCAAGTATTCGTAGCGAGGGGGCTGCGGGAGCTTGCCATCGTTTTCATCCATCAAGTGCTGGTTGTGGGCCTTGTGCTCGATTTCGACGTTGTAAACATACGTTCCGAACACGGCGACTATTCACAGGTCAGGGACCAATTGATGACGAGTAAACCCACGAACGAGCAGGGATGCAGACGTAGTAACTGGGTGCAATAAGTCGTGGAGGCCGCACGAATTCGAGTCATAAGAGCGTACCTCATTTTGCGCCAGAAATCCGTACTTTCTATATGCAGTTCAATTAAGTGATAGCCAGAAACTTGAAATCGTACGGAGAGCATGGTGCTGGATGGCTGCTTGGTTGGCCAGCCACTTGGCGTTGGCCTCCGTGACTGCATTGTCTGCTGCAGCAGTATTGGAGTTGGCGCGCGCGGCAGGCAGACGCAGACGGAGAAGTGCACGGCGTGGAAGGAAAGACATGATATGGTTGTTTAGGTGTGATTGGCTATGGGTTCCCGTCGCGACTTGGACGCGTAAGCTTCAGCATCTTTATTCCTCCCATGGTTCGCCACTCGCAATCCTCAGCTGCTGGCGTCCTCGCTCTTCTTTCAGAACCGGACCACGTATTTAAACAACATGCCCTCGACGCCCTCAATCCCCTCGTCCCCCAGTTCTGGGCAGAAATTTCAGAACACATAGCTCTCATGCTAGTGCTTTTTTTCTCCATTCATTTTTTAATTATAATACCTGTTCTACAGCGAGTCCTTACACGAAAACGATGACCTGCCTAAACAAGCTCGCGATTCGGCGGCCCTTCTTGCCAGCAAAGTGTACTACTTCCTCGCAGAATATGACGAGGCCCTGTCCTTTGCTTTAGGCGCAGGGACCGCCTTCGAGGCAGAAAGTCGTGCCTATGGGTCTGAAGAATTTGTGGAAACTGTTCTCTGTGCGTCTGTTTGCCCCCTGCATGAGAAAGGCGCTCATTCGGTTTCTGCTTCACAGCGAAGGCTATTGACCGGTATATCGAAGTGCGCGCCGAAGATCAGACGGGAAAAGACAAGGTCGATCCCCGTCTGCAAACCGTCATCGAGAACATTTTTGCGCGTTGCATTGAGGAGCGAGAGTATAAACAAGTATGTGTTTTTGGTCTTGGTGTCCACAAACGCACCTAACGTTGTGTAGGCGATTGGGATTGCTCTCGAGTCCCGACGGTTGGATGTGATTGCCAGAATATACCCACAAACCAAAGACACGTCCCTTCTCTCATATGCCATGGAGGGCGTGCTCGACACCGGGTTCTCGCTCTCATACCGTGACCAGGTCCTCTCGTTCCTATTCCCGCTCTTCCCGCAGCCTGTGACTGGCGATAGTTCGCCGCATGTTCACTCTCTCACGCGCCTGCTCGTTACTTTGAGCAACCCTTCGCTCACCGTGCCATTTTTAATTTCTCTGGTCCCGAAGGAGAAACTCCTTGCCTACCAGTTTGCCTTCGACCTCGTAGAAGGCGGTTCCCAAGATTTTTTGGAGAGCGTCCGCACAAACCTTCCCGAGGGTGATTCTGTGAGTTGGGTCGCGTCGACCAGATGTCCGGACGGCTCACAACATTTTAGAACACCAAGGAAATTTACGACAAGCTGAGGGTCATTCTGACGGGTCAAGAATCTGTAAAATTGTACCTAGAATTCCTCAAGCGGAACAACCATGTCGACCTGCTCATTCTTCGGAACACTAAGGTCGGCCCAACTCTGAGTGTGCGGACCAAACTAAACAGATAAAATCAGGATGTGCTTGAACCTCGCTCCTCCATATATCACACTGCACTCACTCTTCAAAATGCCTTCATGCATTCCGGAACTACCTCTGACGTCTTCCTACGTGAAAACTTGGATTGGCTCGGTTTGGCATCCAATTGGTCGAAATTCTCTGCCACTGCTGGATTGGGTGTCATCCACAAGGGCTATTTCGAGCAAGGAATGACCATTCTCGGGCCCTACCTTCCCCAAGCTGGTGGCGAGAGTAACATACCAGGCGCAGCATACTCCGAGGGAGGTGCTCTCTACGCTCTCGGTCTCATCAATGCTGGTTGTGGAGGATCAGTGACCGGATATCTGCGCGATACCTTGAAAGCGGCGCAAGGTGAAGTCGTGCAACATGGAGCGGCTCTCGGGCTCGGCGTCGCTGCTATGGGGTCCAAGAGTGTAGACGCCTTTGATGATTTGAAGAATACCCTCTTCATGGACTCTGCTGTTACGGGCGAGGCATGCGGGTACGCGATGGGTTTGATTATGCTGGGCACAGCAGCTGCAGATTCTGTGCGGGAAATGCTCGTGTATGCACGGGAAACGCAACACGAGAAGATCATCCGTGGACTCGCCATCGGCGTAGCGTTTATTTACTATGGTCGGCAGGAGGAAGCAGACGCGACGATCAAGTTACTTCTAGCGGAAAAGGTCAGAATTCGCATCTACTTTGTTAGAGTGGTCATCCTCAGCGGTAATTCAGGATCCTATTTTGCGTTATGGCGGTGTTTATACCCTCGCTCTGGCATACGCCGGCACATCCAACAACGACGCAGTGAGACAGCTGTTGCATATTGCCGTCTCTGATACGTCGGATGATGTACGAAGGGCGGCTGTTACTTCCCTGGCTTTCCTTCTGTTCAAAAACCCCGCTCAAGTACCAAGAATCGTCCAGCTTCTGAGCGAGAGTTATAACCCTCATGTTCGCTGCGGTGCCACTCTTGCCCTGGGTATCGCCTGCGCCGGAACGGGATTGCAGGTGATTATTCCTCTTGCCTGTATCTTTAAGCGCTCCTTAAATTGTCGTTATTAGGATGCCGTCGAAATATTGGAACCAATGACCAAGGATAGCGTAGATTTTGTTCGCCAAGGAGCGTTTATTGCCCTAGGAATGATTCTCGTTCAACAATCCGAGGCGTCTTCCCCTTCACTTGCTTCGACTCGGGCCCTCTATCACAAAGTCGTTTCCGACAAACACGAGGATCCGATGGCTCGCTTTGGTGCTGCTCTTGGCCAGGGCTTCATTGACGCCGGTGGACGGAACGTCACCATCAGCTTACAAAGTCGAGCAGGCAGCAGGAATACCAATGCTATCGTCGGCATGGTCATGTTTTGTCAATTTTGGTATTGGTATCCGCTGGCACACTGTGCTTGTTTATCATTCGATCCTACGGGCATCATTGGGTTGAATGCTGACCTGAAGGTAAAGTCTCATATATTTTGCTTTTGTCTGATACTGACACCCATTAGGCACCTAAATTTGAGTACGTGTCCAACGCACGACCGAGCCTTTTCGCGTATCCGGCTGCTACCAAACCACCGAAGAAGGAGGCCGTTTCCAAAGTGGCTACCGCCGTTCTATCGACAACGGCGAAGGTCAAGGCCCGGGAGAAGAAAAAAGCCGCCACGGATGAAAACGCAATGGATATGGTGGGTTTATATACCAAAACCTTTGCAATCGATTTACCTTTTCGTCCAGGATGATAAACCAGATGAGAAGAAGGAGTCGGACGGTGATGTGGAGATGAAGGCCGACGAGGAGCCAGGCAAGGACGCAGGGGACATCTCCCCTATCAACGGATCGATCTCCAACCTCGCTGAAGACGGGAAACCGGCCGCGAAGGCGACCAAGAAGGCTGAACCAGCATTCGAGATGCGATCCAACCTTTCCCGCGTCACGCCAGCACAACTGGTCTACATTACCTTCCCACCTGAGGGACGTTTCCAGCCTGTACGAGCAGTTTCCGCAAAACCTGCTCCTCTGCGGAAAGCGGGCGCTGTTGGCGGCAAAGTATCGCCTTCCCCCCCCGCTTTGGTGTCTGAAAAGTATGCTGGAGGTGGCTGTATCCTGATCTTATCGGATCTGCGACCAGATGAGGAGGCCGAGTTCATTGACTTCGCGCCGCCTGCACCCGCCGCGTCAGAGCCTGTTCCGTCTGTCAATACACCTGCTCTTCCCACGGGCCCGCATATTGCGTTGGACGAAACAAGTCCGGAGGTAGGACCTCCTGATGTGTTCGAGGTTTGTCGTCTGCCATCGATTTCGGATACGCCACTAACCATCACCAGTACCCGTTCGATGACGATTCATAAAATAATACCGGATTCGTACTATAGTTCCCAATCCAATCTTTCTCATGCTCTCTCAGATGATGTAAGCAGGCAATACTTGGACCGCAACTCACAAGCTGTGGCTACCTGACTCCGCCTAATGTCTGTCTTGCGTGTTGCGATTTGCGACGATTACCAGCAGGCGGCGTTTAAGTTCGCTGATTGGACTCCGATTGCCCAGCGGGTGTCTATCGATGTGTTCTCGGATACGATCGCAGATGAGGATCTTCTAGTGAAGAGGCTCGCCGACTACGACATAATATGTGCGATGCGTGAACGAACGAAGTTTCCTGCCTCGTTATTGGATCGGTTGCCCAAGCTCCGGTGCGCAGACCAGGATCGATTGAGATCACTGGTATCTTATTTTTCAAGTGCAGACTGATCGCCACGACTGGCGTCAGAAACTTGGCCATTGACATCAAGCATGCCGACAGTAAAGGAATTACCGTATCTGGCACTAACGCGGCATCTGCATCCACTTTGGAACATATTTGGGCGGTAAGGGATTTCTGCACTTCATAGTTACAGTAAGCATGACTGAGCCCATTAGCTGCTTCTGGCTACCGTCCGCCACATTGTGGTCGAGGACGCGAATATCAAGGCCAAGAATCCACAATGGCAGACTCTGGTGCCCTCTGGCCTGGCCGGAAAGACTCTAGGTCTTATTGGTCTCGGCAGACTGGGCATCCAAACTGCACAGATCGCCAAAGTATTCAATATGAGAGTCGTCGCATGGTCGCCGCATCTAACTCCAGAACGTGCATCGGAGGCCGGCGTTGAATTTGCAGCGACAAAAGCTGAACTTCTCAAAGAAAGTGACATCGTCTCTCTTCATATCGTGCTCTCAGACAGTACACGCCACATGATAAAAGCCTCCGATTTAGCTCTCATGAAACCCACGGCTTATCTTC